>CAWUFW010011478.1:0-612934 GCA_963921515.1 Calotriton arnoldi
CCTGGATTCTGAAGAAGGATGACCTGAAAGCAGAGGGGACAGTGTTCAAAGTCACTTGGCAGTGACCCGGGGCAAGGAAGATGGATGCCCACCGTCGTCGGTCGCTTCAGGTCGGTTGCAGGTGCCTTGACTCTTCAGCCACGTGGTCCAGGAGGCGTCGACGACGACCAGGAGCTGGATTCGGTGTGTCCCTCGACGTCTGCAGCTGACTGCGGTGTCGGCAACTCGATCGGAGCCAACAAGCCTTGGCAGCCGCAAGTCTCGGGGAGATGAAGAAAAGTCGATGGCGCAGACCAGCAAGGTCTGTGGAACTCACCCAGCGAGGGTAAGTCAGGGCAGGCCTGGAGCAACCAGGGGAGCCCTTCGGTTTCTTTAAGAAGTCTTCTGGGGACCCACAAGCCAGCGGGCAAGGGATCGCGAAGACACCTCGGGCGGAATCACTCAACAGGGGCCCACGGTCACTCGGGACGGTGTAGGCCTCTGATCTTCGGAGGGATTCCTGCTGGAGGTCGGGACCACACGTGGTCCAAAGCACAAGTTCGTAGAACGTTGTGAAGGGGTTGCACTCGACAATAGTGCACGGTACCCAGGGGTCGCGGTTCCTCGTTACTCGTGGGGTCCACTTGCCTCAGCTTCGCTGGGGACTCACGATGGCCTGGGAGAGGTCAGGAAATCCACTTCTTGGGCTGCAGGGACCTCGGACTCCGGCGGGAGCGGCGTAGTTTGCGACCGTCGTTGTCGTTTTTGGTGCCTGCCAAGCAGGGGAGTCACTCCTTGACTCCAAGGGAGATTCTTCTGTCTTCCAAAGGTAGTGGAACGTCGAAGGGCCAGGATTCTTCTGTAGAGCGTCGTCCAGGGGTTATCTGCTTTGCAATGGCAAGGTTCCCCCTCTTATACTAAAAAGAGGGGATGGACTAGCTCTATGACCCCACCTATGGGAGGGTCAAGGGAGGGGTGGCTACACCCACTTCCCTTTGTCCAGTTTCGCGCCAGAGCAGGGGCAGGTAGCCCCTGAGCTGGTTTGAACTGGCATATGCACAGAGGAGCCTTCTGCTCCCCCAGTGCAGGACTTCAAAGCACTCTAAGAGTGCACCCACCCAGCCCCAATACACTAAACCCTGTCTGGGAGGTGGTTACACCTCCCTGTGACAGGATGCCTATTGTTGGGCTTCCTCCACTGTGAGTTTCGGTCATCAGCAGGAGGGCAGCCCAGTGTCTGTGACTGGTGGCATCCATTTTGTGATGCCAGGGCTCTTTAGGATTCTACCGCGTTTCCACAGCAGGTACATGTCTTATCCCTCTAGAAGGGTGGAATGCTACCCCCGCCGCCAAGATTGGCGGGGGTAGTATTCCAAGATGTTTGACACCAAACACGACATGTTTTGATGCAGCCATTCCAAAGTTAGCATTTACCGCGAGGATATAATGCACTTAAGAGTATATGGTTTAACCGCATCCACAAACAGCACCAGAGAATGGACTCTGAGAACTGCAGAGGGGCCCTGCTCATGCAGAGGCACCCCCTCACATAGAAGCCAAGCACCCTGCCCTCAGGATTGATAGGGCCTGCCATAGGGGTGACTGATAGGTTTATATGTGTGTGCAGGAGAGATATAGGAAACCTATATCTCAGTGAGGGGTGCTAGCACCACCTCACCCAGGCTGCAGTAGCAGGCCTGTGGTGTCAGATTTAGTCTGCTTCCCAGGGGTGGCATAATACATGCTGCAGCCCCTGGTAGGCCTGTGAAGTACCTATGCCCTTGGCACCTAAGGTACCATATACTAGGGACTCATAAGGCACCACAGTAACCAATCACTAGTGCACCTAGAGTGCACTCCATGTCATTTAGAGAGAGCAGATAGACTGGGGCCCTGAATAGCAGGATCCCAGTCCAACTAAGTCATAAACCAGCAAAACACCATAAAAAAAGTGGGGGCAACCATATAGTCAGATTCCACCTTCCTACATAACCCCCCAAACGAAAGGAGATAAGGCTAACCTTGACCAGTTGAGCCTATATTGACTAAGTGGCCATATAAGGAAGCACCTGCACTAGCATGGTTGCCCCCTATGTTATGGTCCACTAAGCAATCCCTCGCCCTAAGGGTAAGAGAGGGTCTCCACCATGGGGAATCACTACCTCTGGTGTGCTTAGGTAAAGTACAAGGCCGGTGAGGTGTCTGAGTAGGGAAGTGAGGCCCTAGGAATGTTGGCCTCAGCTTCCTCAGATCACTGGTCACCATGTATGCCTGTCTTTCCATGACTGAGTTGCACTTTGCTCTAAGGGTCAACCTTTGGCTGCCTACAGCTGGGGGTTGGGTCCCTTTGGATGGAACACTGGAGGGACATGGCAGGTTTGGAACCTTCTGGTCCCAGGTTTGCCCTTGCCTACCAGAGTCCTTCTGGGGAGGTCCCTACATAAAGGTATGGGGGATCCCTCAGTGTGTAGAGGAATTTTCACCTGGCTAGGGCTACTAGACTGGGTGCCCCTAATCTGCTGATGGGGGGCTTCCTCTGGACAGGGGGCCCGGGGGGTCCACTGACCTCCCTGACCTCTGCAGCCCTGGGCTGACTGAGGCAGGGTAGAGAGGGGCAGGTTACCTGCTCCAGACTGGGTACCACCTTGGAAGGGTCCTCTGCCATCAGGGGTGTGGCCAGGCCAGGCCTGACTACCTCTGTGGCAGTTCCTTCACTAGGGGTAGGGTCAGTTCCCTGAGGAGGCTGACCCTTACCTACTGTCTGGGGGAAGAAGACTTTTCTTCAACCCTTGTGCTCTCTTTTGGGGGAGAGTGGGCCATTCTTTCAGGCTCCATCTCTCCAAATTCTTGGGCTGGGGCTGTGGCCATCACAGCCCCACTAACCTTGCAGGGACGCCCAACATCCTAAGATGGGTTTGGTGTTCAACTTCAGCCCAGGCTGAAATTTCCAAATCATTGCCCATCAGGCAATCTACAGGTAGGGTTGGGGACACTGCCACTCTTTTTGGGCCTGTGACCCCCTCCCAGCTGAGATTGACTATGGCCATGGGGTGATCTGTTCTGACACCATCAATGTTGGTCACCTGGTATTTAAACTCAGGTAAAAGCTGGTGAGGGGGGACTAGTTTCCCTGCCACCATGGTGACACTAGCCCCTGTGTCCCTAAATGCCACAGCTTTCTGACCATTAATCATTGGCTCCAGTCTGTACCTGCCCAATGCTATGGGACCCATGGTAAAGGTGGCAAATCCTATACCACCATCAGAGTCAGAGGAGTCTGTTGAGGGGTCCCTGTCTAAACTAGGGCCCACCTCTGTTCCTCTTGCAAAAGCACCTAACTTTTTGGGTGCACTACTCCCAACTGGAGGATTACTACTGGTAGTACCAGGAGGGGTGGTAGTAGTTGTGGGAGGAACATTTTCTTTATTGCCAATCCTGGGGCAACTGGGATCAGTTTTCCAGTGCCCAGGCTTTTTACAGACATGGCAATATGGTTTCTTTTCAGGAGAGGAAGGAGTTTGGGACCCACCCCCAGAAGAGGAATTTTGGGGCCCTGTAGTGGACTTATCCTTAGATTTATCCCCACCTTTCTCTTGGGACTTGGTAGAATCTTTCTTGTGGTCACCACCCTGATTCTTAGGCCTTACCCTGGTTCTGACCCATTTGTCTGCCTTCTTTCCCAATTCTTGGGGAGAGGTCAGATCAGAGTCCACCAGGTACTGGTGTAAAAGCTGGTTTTGACAATTATTAAGGATCTGTTCTCTCATCATTAGATTATAAAATCCTTTGAAATCAGTAACCCTACTGCCAACCAGCCAACCCTCCAGAGCCTTGGATGCACAATCTACAAAGTCTGTCCAGTCCTGAGTCTGTGCCTTCTGGGTATCTCTGAACTTCAACCTGTACTCTTCAGTGGTTAAGCCAAACCCATCTATCAGTGCACTCTTCAGGACCTCATAATCATCAGCATCCTCCTCTCTAACAGTGAGGAGCTTGTCTCTTCCTTTATCTGAAAAGGAGAGCCACAAGATTGCTGCCCACTGCTTTTGGGGGACCTGCTGTACTCTACAGGCCCTCTCCATAGCAGTTATCCATTTGTGGATATCATCCCCACTCTGGTAGGGAGGAACAACCTTGCTCAGGTTCCTATGGTCAGGGACATATTCTCTGCCTCTAGGGACACTGTTGCTGCCACCAGGGGGTTCTAAACCCTCCCTTCTGGAAGCTCTCTGGATCTCCAGGGCTTCTCTATCCAGTGCCAACTGCTTGGTTCTGAGGGCCACTTTGGCTTCCTCATACTGGAGCAGTTTGCACCTTCTCTCAGAGGAGGTCTCTCTTAAGTTAAAGTATGAGCTCCTCTCTTGGACAAATTCTCTGCCAGAGTGATAAGAGTGCTCAGATTCCCTGGAAGGGGATCTGTGCCTCTCATCCACTCTGCCAGTTCTCTTAGGGAGAACTCCTCTGTCCTGTTCAGGCTCCTTGAAGCCTGGCCCTTCAACCACAGAGTCTTGGTCATTCGGATTGTCCTCATCTGACCCAGATACTATGATTGACCCACCCACTGATTCAGACCCCTTAGCTCCTAGAGCCAATCTCAGGTCATCTGCTGTCAGCAGATCTATCAGGTGTAGTGTTGAGGGACTCTGTCCTGTCCTCAGGTGTCTGTCAACACACATGGCTCTCAAGTCAGAGAAAGCCATGTCCTTATACTGAGGCTGAGTGGATCCACTGGGTCCACTCCTTAAGGACATTCTAGTGTTGTGCAGTGTTGTACTACCTACACTAGTTTGTGGCCTACTGATCCTAGCTTGAGCTGTGGAAAGGGTGTGCTATCCCTTGGAACACAGCTCTAAGTTCAGTAGAACTTATTGATACTAAGCTTGACTTTATATGTACCTTGAGTACCTATAATGGTTTTCAGTTAGTAATTCAAATAGAGATTTTCTGGTAAAACAATGGCAAGCTGGAATCCCACACGCTGCCCACCAATGTGAGAAGTTGGCCTGGTATATGCTGTTCACTAATTAAAGTGGACACCTTGCACCAGGGCAAATCGACTCTTATGGTAGATAGGTTTAAGACAACCTTTTAAAGAAAGCTATCCTAGTGGTAGCTGTGGAGAGCAGCCTTCAGGCTAAGTCTCGGAGGAATGTAAAGCAGCTTGTTTTACCATATAATCTCTTGAATCACCAAATGAAAAGACACCACACAGGTATATATATCAAATATATATGTATTTATTTCTAAATAACTCTCTACTAATCTCTTTATGAGATTAGAAGACAAACATATGCACAAATCAACGTTTCACAATAAGTTAAGCACAAAATATGGCTGGGGCCCTAGGGGCGTACCAGACCATATACTAAGTAAGAGACTTAGACACAACGACTTGCAGGGAGACAAGGCCTAGGGCCTTCAGAAGTGCTGGGGCCTCACGAAACCACCCAAGGCAGGTAAGTAAAGGACCCACGGGGGACGCGTGCAGTGTGGATACACAGGCGCGAATCGCCGTTAACTTCAATGGGGCAAGTCGCGGTTGGAAATAAAGAGTTTTAGGATACTTCGGGAGAACCTACAAGCAAGTCACTTACAGGGTAAGTAGTTCTAGGGCCCACACCCACAGGAGCACCGTAGTGCTGGAGTTACCTCACCCAGGGAAGCCGGGTGCACAGGTGTCCTTTGGTGTCGGGTCGCGGCGTCGTTTTCAATGGCGAACAAAGAAGACTTGCTGCTTGCGGGAGCTGGAGAAGTGTCCGGTGGAATCCAAGCCTGGATTCTGAAGAAGGATGACCTGAAAGCAGAGGGGACAGTGTTCAAAGTCACTTGGCAGTGACCCGGGGCAAGGAAGATGGATGCCCACCGTCGTCGGTCGCTTCAGGTCGGTTGCAGGTGCCTTGACTCTTCAGCCACGTGGTCCAGGAGGCGTCGACGACGACCAGGAGCTGGATTCGGTGTGTCCCTCGACGTCTGCAGCTGACTGCGGTGTCGGCAACTCGATCGGAGCCAACAAGCCTTGGCAGCCGCAAGTCTCGGGGAGATGAAGAAAAGTCGATGGCGCAGACCAGCAAGGTCTGTGGAACTCACCCAGCGAGGGTAAGTCAGGGCAGGCCTGGAGCAACCAGGGGAGCCCTTCGGTTTCTTTAAGAAGTCTTCTGGGGACCCACAAGCCAGCGGGCAAGGGATCGCGAAGACACCTCGGGCGGAATCACTCAACAGGGGCCCACGGTCACTCGGGACGGTGTAGGCCTCTGATCTTCGGAGGGATTCCTGCTGGAGGTCGGGACCACACGTGGTCCAAAGCACAAGTTCGTAGAACGTTGTGAAGGGGTTGCACTCGACAATAGTGCACGGTACCCAGGGGTCGCGGTTCCTCGTTACTCGTGGGGTCCACTTGCCTCAGCTTCGCTGGGGACTCACGATGGCCTGGGAGAGGTCAGGAAATCCACTTCTTGGGCTGCAGGGACCTCGGACTCCGGCGGGAGCGGCGTAGTTTGCGACCGTCGTTGTCGTTTTTGGTGCCTGCCAAGCAGGGGAGTCACTCCTTGACTCCAAGGGAGATTCTTCTGTCTTCCAAAGGTAGTGGAACGTCGAAGGGCCAGGATTCTTCTGTAGAGCGTCGTCCAGGGGTTATCTGCTTTGCAATGGCAAGGTTCCCCCTCTTATACTAAAAAGAGGGGATGGACTAGCTCTATGACCCCACCTATGGGAGGGTCAAGGGAGGGGTGGCTACACCCACTTCCCTTTGTCCAGTTTCGCGCCAGAGCAGGGGCAGGTAGCCCCTGAGCTGGTTTGAACTGGCATATGCACAGAGGAGCCTTCTGCTCCCCCAGTGCAGGACTTCAAAGCACTCTAAGAGTGCACCCACCCAGCCCCAATACACTAAACCCTGTCTGGGAGGTGGTTACACCTCCCTGTGACAGGATGCCTATTGTTGGGCTTCCTCCACTGTGAGTTTCGGTCATCAGCAGGAGGGCAGCCCAGTGTCTGTGACTGGTGGCATCCATTTTGTGATGCCAGGGCTCTTTAGGATTCTACCGCGTTTCCACAGCAGGTACATGTCTTATCCCTCTAGAAGGGTGGAATGCTACCCCCGCCGCCAAGATTGGCGGGGGGTAGTATTCCAAGATGTTTGACACCAAACACGACATGTTTTGATGCAGCCATTCCAAAGTTAGCATTTACCGCGAGGATATAATGCACTTAAGAGTATATGGTTTAACCGCATCCACAAACAGCACCAGAGAATGGACTCTGAGAACTGCAGAGGGGCCCTGCTCATGCAGAGGCACCCCCTCACATAGAAGCCAAGCACCCTGCCCTCAGGATTGATAGGGCCTGCCATAGGGGTGACTGATAGGTTTATATGTGTGTGCAGGAGAGATATAGGAAACCTATATCTCAGTGAGGGGTGCTAGCACCACCTCACCCAGGCTGCAGTAGCAGGCCTGTGGTGTCAGATTTAGTCTGCTTCCCAGGGGTGGCATAATACATGCTGCAGCCCCTGGTAGGCCTGTGAAGTACCTATGCCCTTGGCACCTAAGGTACCATATACTAGGGACTCATAAGGCACCACAGTAACCAATCACTAGTGCACCTAGAGTGCACTCCATGTCATTTAGAGAGAGCAGATAGACTGGGGCCCTGAATAGCAGGATCCCAGTCCAACTAAGTCATAAACCAGCAAAACACCATAAAAAAAGTGGGGGCAACCATATAGTCAGATTCCACCTTCCTACAACAACCTTATTGAAAGCTATCCTAGTGGTAGCTATGGAGAGCAGCCTTCAGGCTAAGTCTTGAAGGAATGTAAAGCAGCTTGTTTTACCAGTCTATAATCTCTTGAGTGACCAAATGAAAGAGGACCACACCAGGTATATATATAAAATATATGTATTTAGTCTTAAACACACCCCTCTAGTCTCTTTGTGAGGCTAGAGTTCGAAGTACATACGTTACAAGTCAGTTATCAACAGTAATAGCACAAATACACGTTTGAGCCCTAGGGGCGTACCAAACCATATACCAATAAAGTGGTATAAGAACCACAACTGAGCTGGACACAAGGCCTAGAGCCTGTAGAAATGCTTGGACCACAAGGAACCACCCAAGGTAGTGAAACAGGGGACCCACGGGGGACGCGTGCAGTGTGAGAACACAGCCGCGAGCCGCCGTTGACTTCTATGGGGAATGTCGCGGTTGAAGTTTTAAAGAAAAAGGACACTTAGAGGAGGACTTGGAGCAAACCCTTTTAGAACTAGGTGGTTCTAGAGCAGAGGTCTTCAAACTTTTTTGCTCTGAGCCCCCCCTAAGCAAAATGTTTTGAATGGGGCCCCCCTCCAAAACTATATGGCAAGGATTTGGGGAGTGGGAGGAGTAGGGATGATCACAGAGGGCGGGGATCATGAGATCATTTCAGGCTGCGTTTCCGTAGCTCAGAATCCACACTAAATGTGGGACTTATAAAAAAGCAACAGCATTAAACAAGAAAAGAATTCACTCAAAACACTACTGCACATAATTGGGGTTCTGTGGGCCCAATGCACTCCACCTGCTGCACTAATGATGGCTGTAGCCCTGAGAAGCAGGCTATCACCTCTTCTTTCACTCCTTCCCCTTTTGTCTGACCATCACTTCAAACTCGAAACAAGTCTTTTCTTTCTGAAAGAAAATGAGCTATTGCATGCTGCCCCCATTTTTGTGCCAAGGACCCCATCTGCCCTAACACTAGCAAAGAAAATGAGCCCCCATGTCCACTTTGTATTGCAAAGCATTCATAATTATGATGCAGTGGGCTCCTGGGCAAAAGTGTCACTGCACCGGTTTCACTAAGGATGGGGTTGCTGTCGTCTCTGACGTTTGTTAAAATGAGCTCCCATCTCACATCATCCCTCTCCCTCCCATCTCACATCATCCCTCTCCCTCCCATCTCTGTGTCCCTCTCCCTCTTTGATGCCCAAATCAAGGTGAGGGTCTCCTCTGCCTAAGTTTTTTCTCTCCCTTGGACCATTGTTTCAAGGATCAAAGAAACACTGGCACAGCAATTATGGCCTGCAACTGCAGCACCAATGGACCCTACAGCTCTGCGAAGCAGGCTGTCTACTCTGCCCACTAAACAGGGCTATTACTTCTAGGCTAGATGCCCAAAGCAGGCTTTCTGCTGCTTTGTGTGAAAAAACAACATAATCAAAAAGTAAATTTAGCCCCCTGCCTCCCTCCCTTGTTGCTTGGGCCATGTTACATACATATATAACTCTTACATGCACACAAGCACACACACACACACGCACACGCGCGCACACACACACACACACACATACGCACACACTTCATATGTTTTACTTTCTTACATGCACACAGGAAATAACACTTACAAATATGTAGCTTTCTCTGAGACACCCATAAGCACAAACATTTTAAATAACCCAGTTGTTTCCAACACAGAAACACCTACTCACAGAAAGAATCTGAATCAGAACCAGAATACATTTATTGTATGATTAATTAAAATAACAACAGAATATCTTTCAACAGTAAAAAGCAAGTAAAACACGAAGAAAAAAACCCACACGATTTCCCACTGGAATACAGAGGAAAGCAATCCAATCCTTAAAAGAGAAATCAACAATTCCTTAATGCCGTTTAATGGCTGTATCTATGCTTTTCAATGTTTACAATAACTCCTCATCATTTAAAACGATATATTTGACCGACCATATCAAAAGCATACCTTCCTCACACTTTTCAATTGGCTTTAACTGCTGCATGTAAATGAAGACAGCCTGGAAACGCGCCTTTCGCCTTCCAGGCTATCTTTATTTACGTGTAATTACAGACTCATTGGCGCCCCCCTGGGAACACATTCACGCCCCCCCAGGGGGGCGGGCCCCACAGTTTGAAGACCTCTGTTCTAGAGTCTATACCCACGGGAGCACCGGAGTACTCGAGTTACCTCACCCAGGGGAGCCGGGTGCATAGGTGTCTTTCGGGGTCGGGTTTCGTCGTCGTTTTCAATGGCGATCTGCTACAAAGTGCTGCTGGCGACCAAGTCGAAAGTGTTTGGGTGGATCCAACGGTGGATCGATGATGTGAGGAACCTGAAAGTAGAGGGGACAGAGTCTGGGACACTAGCCAGTGACCAGGAAGGCGATGAGCAGATGCCCACCGATGTTGGGTGCTTCAGGTAGGTTGACGGTCCTCTTGACTCTTCAGCCACGAGGTCCAGGAGGCATCGACGACAACCAGGAGCTGGATTCGAGCTGTCCCATGTTGTTTGTCGATTGCTGCGGTGTCGGCGACCGGATTGGACCCAACAAGCCTTGGCAACGGCAAGTCTCGAAGAACCAAAGAAAGAACGATGTTGCAGACCAGCAAGGTCTGGGGGACTCACCCAGCGAGGGTAAGTCAGGGCACCTCTGGAGCAACCAGGAAAGCCCAAGCAGAAGAAGAGTTGCCTTCGGGAGGGCCCACTAGCCAACGGACTAGCAACCGCGAAGGAGCCTCGAGTGGATGCACTTGGAGCTGGCTTGCAGGACACTCGTGGAGTGGAGGCCAGTGATCTTCAGTGCAGTCGGTGCTGGAGGCAGGGGCTACTTGGAGCCTAAAGCACAACTTCGTGGGAGACCAGGAAGAGGATGCACTTGCAAATGTGCTCGGTGTCCAGGGGTCACGGTTCCACGTTACCCACGACAGCTACGGGCCTCAGCTTTGCTGGGGACTCAGGGCAGCCTCGGGGAAGTCTGGTGTTAGAAATGGGATCTCTAGTTGGCAAGGGCTTGCACCTTTGTCCAAGTAGGGACCCTTCTTCCTAGTCAGGATAAGGGAGTTACACTCCTAAAATAACCCCTGCTCACCCCCTTGGTAGCTTGGCACGAGCAGTCAGGCTTATTCTAGAGGCAGTGTGTAAAGCATTTGCACATAACCAACAGTAATACAGTGTAAGCACTACAAACTGACACCACACCAGTTTAGAAAAATATCCAATATTTTTATATACTTTAAAACAAGACCAAATACGATAAAAATCCACAGTACAGTACTTTAAAAATCTTCTGTTATCAAAATGTCCTTAAAAACAGTTCCTTGATGTCGATAGCTCCGTCCGGGGCTATCACGGCGTCGTGAACAAACAAATCCAAACAGTTCTGGCTGACCGTGGCGTCGCGGGTCAGCTACGGTGTCGGGAAGACCAGCAAACAGTACCTTTCAGAAATGCAGGGCGTCGATGACCTCGCGGTGAGCTTCCGAAACCACGGCGTCCGCAGCGTCGGTTCCGGAGGTCGGTGCGGCGACGTCGGGGCCCTCGAAGTCACATGCGTTGCAGATCGATCTCCGCTCTGTTGAAGTCAGGAGCGATGGCGTCGGCCGGCGTTGGGTGCTGTGGTGCGAAGTGCAGTGGTGCAGCGTGCGGTGCCCTCAGGTCGCGGTGCGAGCAGCGGCTCGGTGGCGGCGTCGGATGGCATCGTCAGTGAGACCAGGGTCGCGGTGTGAGATGAAGGCGGTGCTCGTCACGGTGCTGGCAGGTCACGGGGCAGCAGCGGCGTCGTCGTAGCTGCAGCGCTGTCATCGGCTGACGAACTTGGAGTCGATGGCACCGGCGTCGGTGGGCCAAGGCTGCGGTGCGGGATGAGGGCGGTGCGTCGTGTAACTTACGAGCGGTGCCCCCGAACCACGGTGCAAGCAGCGGCGTCGAGTCCGGCGTGGAGCGGCATCGTCGGGGATACCACGGCGTCGTCGGGAAGCGAGGCGGTGCGAAGTGCGGTGCCCACAGGTCGCGGTGCGAGCAGCGGCTCGGTGGCGGCATCAGCAGGCGTCGTCGGTGAGACCAGGGTCGCGGTGCGGCATTGCGGCGGTGCCCTCTGCGGTGCCTTCAGGACACGGAGTCGGCAGCGGCGTCGTAGACGGCGTCGGGCTTGAAGTCTTTGCTGTTCCTGAGACTTCTTGAACAGGGGGCAAGCTCTACCTCAAGCCCTTGGAGACACTCACAAAGTAGATTGCAGAAAGTTCAGTTCCAGTCCTTTCACTGCCCAAGACAGAAGCAGCCACTGCAGGCCAACACAGCAAAGCACACAGCAAAGTGGTAGTTCCTCCTCACAGCTTCTCCAGCTCTTCTTCTTGGCAGTCTTCTTGATCCCAAAGAGTTCCAATTTTTCTGGGGTTTGGGTCCCCCTTTTTATCCTCAATTTCTCTTTGTCCTCTGAAGGCAGAGAGGCCTTTGCCTAGTCCAAACCAGTTCTGGTCAGTCCTGGAGCACTTTGTTGACAAGTCTCCTTCTCTCCTTTCACAGTGCAGGCCAGGGACATCAGACACACCACAGGAGGTGGAGCCAGCATTGTGGAGGGAAGGCCCAGCCCTATTCAGGTCCCAGGTGCATCTGCTCCCACCCATCTACATGTAGATCTTGCTATTCAGCCCTGTGCTGACTCACCCTGTCTCCTGGCATCCCCCAGCCCCTGTCAATCACACTCCAGACAAGGAATACACAACCTAGCAGAGGCAGGCTTGGATGGTTAGACAAGAAAATACCCACTTTCTAAAAGTGGTATTTTCAAACACAGAATGTTAAAACCAACTTCACTAAAAGATGCATTTTATCATTCTGAGTCCAGGCATACTAAACTCGAATTTCTACCATGTTCCCTGGGTCAGTTAGGATTATAAGCTGTAATAATCAGAACTGCCCATTCTGGCCTATGGGGAACAGGTAGCCTTGCAATAGTGAAAAACGAAATAGGCTGTAATTCACTATCAGGACATGCCACACACACCAGGGCATGTCCTACCTTTCACATACAATGCACCCTGCCCACAGGGGTACCTTGGGCCTACCTTAGGGGTGACTAACATGTAGAAAAGGGAAGGTTTAGGGACTTGCAAGTGTGTGCACTTGCCAAGTCGACATGGCAGCCCCAGGCTGCACACAGGCTCTGCAATGGCAGGCCAGAGATACACTTTACGGGCTGTTTGCGTGGGTGGCACAATCCAGTGCTGCAGCCCACCAACAGCATTTGATCTATAGGCCCTGGCACTCTCAGTGCACTTTACAAGGGACTGACACATAAATCAAATAGGCCAATCATGGAAACACCAATCCATAACACATTTTATACAGGAGCACTTGCACTTTCCCACTGGACAGCAGTGAGGAAAGTGCGCTGAATCATTACACCAGCAAAAACCGAGTCAAAACCAGGAGGTCAGAAAGCAAAAAGTCAGGGGAAACACGCCAAAAGATGCCAAGTCTAACATCTGGAAATCCACCTCTGGTGATGCAAAGACTTCGGCGTCCAGCGGGAGCTTCAGCGATGCAGACCGGACAATTGCTTCTTAGGTGCCTGCCAAGCAGGGGAGTCACTCCTTGACCCCAAGGGAGATTCTTCAGTCCTCTAATCTTGAAGTAGAGCGTCGAAGGTCCAGGATTCGGCGTCAGAGTTTCGTCCAGGGTAATCTAAAGTCCTAAGACTGGGGTCCCATACTTATACTAAGTTAGGGGGTTGGACATACTCTGGGGACCCACCTATGGGAGGGTCTGGGAAGAGGGGTGGTTACACCCATTCCCTTTGTCCAGTTTCGCGCCAGAGCAGGGGCAGGTAGCCCCTGCAACCGGTTTGAACTGGCATATGCACGGGGACACCAATGTGCCCCCAGTGCAGGACTTCAAAAGCACCAGAGGGTGCTCCCGCCCAGCCCCAATACACACTATCCTGTCTGGGGAGGTGGTTACACCTCCCTGTGACAGGAAACCTATTGTCCAGGCCTCCCCTGCTGGAGTTTCAGTCAGCAGCAGGAGGCCAGACCCGTGTCTGTGGCAGCGGCATCCATTTTGTGATGCCAGGGCTCTGGAAAGAAGTTACCGGGTAGCCCGGTATGTACATGTCTCTCCCTCTAGAAGGGTGGAATGCTACCCCCGCCGCCAGGATTGGCGGGGGGGTAGTATTCCAAGATGTTTGACACCAAACACAACATGTTTTGGTGCAGCCCGTCCAAAGTTAGCATTGTACCGCGAGGATATAATGCACTTAAGAGTATATGGTCAGGCTGTACCACAAACAGCATCAGAGGAGGGACTCCGAACGCTGCAGAGGGGCTCTGCTCATGCAGGGGCACCCTCTCACATAAAAACCAAGCACTCTGCCTTCAGGATTGTTAAGGCCTGCCATAGGAGTGACTTATAGGTTTATATGTGTGTGCAATGGTAGTGATATAGGTAGCCTATACCACTGTAAGGGGTGCATGCACCACCTTACCCAGGCTGCAGTAGCAGACCTGTGGTGTCATTTTGGATGGCCTTCCAGGGGTGGCACAATACATGCTGCAGCCCCTGGTAGGCCTCTGAGGTACCTATGCCCTGGGTACATAGTATACCATATACTAGGGACTTATAAGGGCACTCCAGATTCCAATCAAAGATGTACCTAAGGTACATGCAAACCATTTTAGAGAGGAAGCAGCTAGGCTGGGGTTCTGATTAGCAGGGCCCCAGCCAGACTAAAGTCGAAAAACAGTGAAGCATCAGCAAAAAGTGGGGGTACCCATGTGAAGCAGATCCTACTCTCCTACATCCGCCACAAGCAAATCTTAAGGTGAGTGGAGCAGGGGTAGGAGCAGTGCTTAATTTGTAAAATAGTAAGTGCCAGGGCTTTGACCAGGAGGCCACTGCAGCTTGCACCACCCATTGCCCCTGTCATCGCTGCCAAAACAACTACTAACCATCTCTCTCACCTGCAAGTGCAACAGTTCAGATTATTCCAGATCCTCAAAGCTAAAGGAATGGCTGGGGAGGCAGGTATTAGTAATTTTGAACGTGTATTGTATTAATAAACACCCATTGTTATGCTCATCTCTGAATTAGATGAGCATCACCACCATGTGGCAGACTGTCATAAGTGCAGTGTTGACAATTATTGCCGGTGCCGAGTACCGGAAACTAATTAAGTGGGGATGGGAGCACCGGAAACAACCGGCTCGAATTAAGCACTGGGTAGGAGGAAGCTTTTAATACAGTGGTTGACAAGTCCACTTCTGAAATGTTTCCAGCATCTGCACGGCAGTGTAGCCCAGTCTTTGTGATGCACCTTCAGAGGGGAAAAGGGTAGGTATGGGGGTGTTAGACCTGGCACCATTGGTGTGGGTCTACCCTGCATTTTTTTGCCTTTGCCGCCTGTGTTTTTTCTGTGTGTTGGACTTCGTTTTGCTGGTCTAGATGCTTTGGGCACTTTGCCACTGCTGTTCAGTGCCAAAGTGCAAGCGCTCCCTTTGTAAATTGTTGTTATGGATTGGTGATTCCATGATTGGCACATTTGATTTACTAGTCAGTCCCTAGTACAGTGCACTGTGTGTGCCCAGGGCATGTAAATGAAATGCTGCTAGTGGGCTGCAGCACTGATTGTGCCACCCACAGAAGCAGCCTGTAAATGTAACTCAGGCCTGCCATTACAGAGCCTGTGTGCAGTCTGGGACTGCCATGTCGACTTGGCAAGTGCACCGACTTGCCAGGCCCTAACCTTCCCTTTTCTTACTTGTTAGTCAACCCTAAGTTAGGTCCAAGGTACCCCTGTGGGCAGGGTGCAGTGTATGTGAAAGGTAGGGCATGCCCTGGTGTGTGTGTGGTATGCCCTGATAGTGAAATACTGCCAGTTTCGTTTTTCACTTTTGCAAGGCTACCTATTCCCATAGGATAGAATGGGGAGTTTGCTTATAACATCTTATAAAAAATAAGTTTAGTATGCTTGAACTCAGAATGTTAAAATGCATCTTTTAGTGAGGGTGATTTTTGCATTCACTGTTTGAAAATACCACTTTTAGAAAGTAGGTATTTTCTTGCTTAGCCATCCAGTGTGTCTCTGCTAGGATGTGTATTGCCTGTCTGGCATTGGAGTGATAGGGGCTGGGGAGGTAGAGTGGTTTAGAGAGTCTGGATGAGTCAGGGCTGGGCTGAATAGACCTGGGCTGCATTTAGAGGAGGGGGAGGAGATTTCCTTTCACTTGAATGGGCCTGGTCTGCCTTCCACAATGCTGTCTTCACCTCCTGCCAGGCAGCTGCACCAGAGCGGAAAGAACTGATTTTGACTGAGCATAGGGCTTCTCTGCCACCAGAGAACAAAGGATTTTGGTGTATAAATATCGGGGCCCAGACCCCAGAAATTTAGATCACTTCTGGGAATCAAGAGGAACCTTTGCCAAGGAGAAGAGCTGGAGAAGTTGAGGAGGAATACTGCCCCTGTGCTGTTTGCTGTCTGGGGTTGGCCTGCAGTGGCTACTTTCTGCCAAGAAAAGGGAAAAGGAGTTTTCTGTTTTCTGTGTCCCCTGCTTGAGGAAGATCTCCAAGGGCTTGAAACTGAGCTTGCCTCCTGTTCTGAAGTCTCAGGGACACAAAGACTTCACCACCAGCTCCCCTGAACTTCTTTGCTGGGAGTTCTGACCTGCTAAGAGGTGCCTGCTGTTGTTTTGGACCTCTGGAGGCTGTTTGCTGCAGGGGGCTGGAAAAGTAATGCAACTTCGAGAAGCATGATGCATCCGCACCCGTTTCTGACACATTGCCGAAGAAATCCCGCAGCGCTGCCGGCGGCTCAAGAAATCTTCGCACGCCGCATCGAGTGCACCGATCTTCGAAGTCCGAGATCACCGCACCGAACCCACGGATGGTCCCGGATCGTTGCATCGCATCGAGGCGCCAATTCTGTTGCATCGTTGGGGAACGCAGTAAGAAACCAACGCATCACCTCCCCACGCAGTAAGAAACTGACACATCACCTCCTCTCTGGTAAGGAACCAACGCATCACCTCCCCAACGTAGCAGTAAGGAACCGACGCTTCACCTCCCCTTGAGCAAGGAACCGACGCATCACCTGACCTGAGTGTAAGGAACCTACACATCACCTTCCCTGCAGCCCTTTTTCTTTGTGTGCCTGACGCATCCAAGGTACTTTGTGTGAAAAGTGTCGCATCTGCAATTTGCTTTGAACTGAACTATTTCTACTATTTGAAAGTCATATTTTTATTACTGTATAGTGGATTTTTTGTCGTTTTGGTCTTGTTTGGTTTAGATAAAGATTGCTTATTTTTCTAAACTGGTGTGGTGTCCATTTGTAGTGTTTTCACTGTATTACTGTATGTATTCAGAAATGCTTACACACTGCCTTTGAGATAAGCCTGTCTGCTCGTGCCAAGCTACCAAGGGGGTGAGCAGGGGTTATTTTAGAAGTGTATCCCCCTTACCCTGACTAGAAGCAAGTGTCCCTATTTGGACAAAGGTACCTACCTCTGCCAACTAGAGACCCCCATTTCTAACAGGGGGCTTTTACCACCATAGGGAGCCTCACCTGTTTCCATGCTTACCTCTTGTCTGTGCCTGCGATGTGTTTTATTTAAGCTTCGTATGGCGTTTTCACAATATAAAAGCTTGTTTAACTTTGATGGCGGTAGGTGGCAAGGCATCCACCGATTGTACATTACCAAGGATTTCCAAAAGGTAACCAGTGCCGTACCTGGCAAGCATTTGCAGCCAACACCGTTTGACCATTTTCAGTCATCGGCCTTGATGCCTTAATGAAGCTGGTCAGAGTGGCTTGAGAAGGCGGGCCAGCTGCAAGCACTACCCATACAGGGCAGCTTTAGGGAGTCTAGACGCACCCTGAAGGTATGGGGTACAGGAGCACTACAAGGTACGGGGAGATCAGCACAATCTGCACTTGCCAGTCAGCTGCTTATCAACAAGGTATTTGAAGTTCGTCACATCTCACACTTAGGTTGCTTCCAAGCATTATCGTGCTGTGTCTCAAAAGTACATTTTCAGAAATAATATTGCGGTGTCTCAAAAGTACAATTACACTTCTTGTTCTTTGTCTAGTTTAACCAAGTACTTTTTAAATAATGTATTGACTTGTTCATTATAATTTTAATTTTACATTGTACTTATTGTAGTTCTGCCTTTATGCACAAATGCTGCAATCCCCCCCTCCCTTAATTCAAAACCGAAGGGGTCATCCCATGAGATGGTCCAAATGGCTTGGATTATTTAATAATTTCATGATAGCCGTTCAATTTTGTGACCCAACTGATCTTTTGAAACTCTAGTGTGCTAAGGCAGATAGGGGGGCAGGTGAAGAGACTAGTGGAACTAGAAGCGTTTCTCTGTGACTGGAGCCTATGACCTCAAACTGTTCATGCAGAGGTGCAGACGGGGGGTAGAGAGCTTGCTGATACACTTGTCCCAAGCAGAGAAAAACCCCAAGGTGAGGGAGGATCACTCAGGGCTCTATAGCAATTGCTCGAATATGCAGGAAGTGCTATTGGTAATTAAACCTCATGATGCGATTATTGATAGAAATATTTATGTTAACTATACTCCACTGATTGCTGAACAGATGCCGGAAACCCTGGTAAGAATTGCTTCATAGCATGTAGCAGGAATAGCTAAACTATTGCTTGACGCTGAGTGGGGCAAATTCATCGATATTTTCGATATATGTCTATTTCAGGAAACTTGGTTTCTTAAGCCTTTTTATAGAAGTGGGTATACAACTGTCTGTGTAGAAGCAACCAAAATCACAAAGAAACAACAACCATTAACCAACTAGAGCAACTGCTATTAAAGCAATGGGGGAAAGTCCCCTCCCTGGTGACAGGAGACTTTAATTCAACTTTTGAACCAATGGCTGCTTCCCCATATGATCTAACATGCGAGATAGATAACCAATGGGGTATACCGCACTTAGAACTCCCGAAAGTAAGATGGACTCCAAAAGCAGGTCAGCTGTTGTCACTAACACTTAATTTCGATCTTAGAGCAACAAATGGTAGCTGTCCCTCGGATCGCCAAGGTAAAACCACTTTCAATAGACCGGGCCACCGTAGCAGAATTGATTACTTTTTGGCACAGGCAAACTTTGGCCTGCTATCAAGGATATGGAAGTGATAGACCGAGTAGATAGTGACCATAATGCCCTTAGTATGACATTATGTATTAAAACTACTTCACATCAGGGGGGCAGGGGTAATTGTGAGATAGGAGAACTCCAGCCCACCAATAATCTTAGATCCATTAGGTGGAACTGGGTAACAAAGAATGATTTAGCCTTCGACATTATAAAGGGAACTGTCATTGCAGATTGTGAGTATCTGTCCAAACTCCCCAGCAAGCTGAGAAATGAGGCATTGGCAAAAAGCCATGACAAGCTAGGGGGAAAATAAGGGAAGTGGATAGGATAGAAGTAAAGGGAAACCCAGCCCAAAGTTTGAGTCTTGGTATAATGGTGCTTGTAGAGTTGCAAAAGGTGAGCTCCTTGTGTCACTCAAAACTTGATCCCAAGTTGAGATCGTCAAATCTAGGGCACACTATCGGAAAGTGCTTACAAATGCAAAGAGGGAGTGGGAAGATTTGTTATTTTTTAAACTTGCATGTGGCTCTGGTAAATAAGAACACCAAGACATTTTGGAGAGTAGTGGCTTTGGCCTCAAATGGGAGCAAAAAGAACAATTGATGGACAGAATGCAGAACAATGTCATACATTGACACCAGTACAGAGATCTGGGCCTAAATCCATCGTTTTTTTGCTCCCCAAGCCATTCCAGTTTGAATCCAACCATATGCAAATCAGCCTTCACCCTGCGCCCTAGCCTGGCTGATGAGGGGTGTTACCCCGAAACTGGTCCCAGGATGCTTGTTTCCGGTCCAGAGAAGACATGGCTTGGCAGTTCGGGCTGGACTGTTCCCATGAGGCACAGGGTCAAGACTGATTTCCATATAGCTGTGTCTGAACTGGGGTGGCGAAGTGAGCTAAAGAATGATAATGGATTCAACCCAGATCTGTGACTGGGGGTGAGTGTTTGAAAAGTTTCAGCACTCAGTCCATTATCTCTCTATGTTTGCTCAATTGGAAGCAAGCCAATGCTTGATTTTTGCATTCAACCAGATGAGTGGGTAACACATTTTAGTCAGCTGTACTCAAACAAGGCTAGAACAGCGAATGCTAGTGGTGTCTCATTAGATAGTGTAGCCCCCTCTGAGTCAAGCAATTTGCAATTTTGCGTTAAGTGAGATTGTAAAGGCAATCAATTCCTGTGTTCCAGGCCGTGCCCCAGGCCCTGATAGGGTACCTAGTGATCTCTATAGAGAAAGCCCAGAAATCTGGAGTCTATATATTAACCTGCTCTCTAACAGTATCCTAGCTGGTATGGATATCCCCCAGGCTTGAAAGTTAGCGAAATTGTTTCCATCTTTAAGAAGGGTGATCATGCACTCCCTGCAAACTACAGGCCTACCAGTCTCATAGACTCCCTTCAGAATTTTTTTTGTAAGCAGTTGCTTGATCATCTTCAGGATTGGATTTGTGAGGGGAACATAATTTCAGAGTGGCAGGCAGGTTTTAGATCAAACGTGAGTATTGTAGACCAGATTTTTCGTTTTATTTGTATTTATTGGAGGAAGTGACCATCAACAGGGGCAACTTATATTTTGCCTTAGTTGATCTTTGATCAGCCTTTGACATAGTTCCAAGAGACAAGCTATGGGGAGTCCTAGAAGGAATAGGAGTTCCAGCTCCCCTTGTGAACATTTTAAAAATGCTATATTCTGGTACCCTGGCCCAAGTGAGGTGGGGGGAGGACGGGGCATTAACAGAAGCGATCCATATCGACAAAGGGGTAAGACAGGGGTGCGTGTTAGCACCCACACTATTTACTCTGTACATAAATGATGTTATAAAGTTTTTGAGCAGGGATGGGTGTGATGCACTGAAAATAGGAGTGCAGAGGGCCCCTGCACTCTTTTTTGCAGATGACACACTGTTTATTTCGAAGTTGCCCCAGGGGCTCCAGCAATTGTTGAATAACTTTCAGGCATTTTGCCTGGAGTGGGGCTTGGAGCTCAATGGTTCCAAGACCCAATGTATGATCTTCTCCTCCAGACTAACAACCCAGTGTAGAAGGCAGTTGCTTGTGGGCGATGTCCCTTTAGAAGTTTGATTATCTTGGTCAAAGGCACAGTTGTCCCTGGTTCAACAAACAGTAAATATAGCTAAAATTCACAGGAAAACCATATCTAGAAGGGTGGCTCCCGTGTTAGAGATTTATAATGTTAAGGCTCTAGGAGCTGTTTTATATGGTCCTGAGATATGGGGTTGCGCAAATCTTAATAACTTGTCAATAATAGAACACAAATTTCTTAGATCTCTGCTACATCTCCCAGTGAGCACCCCATTGAATCCACTTTATTTGGATTTGGCCAAGAAAATTACCCACAAAATCGAGCTTAGATAGCTCATGTTTTGGCATCGACTATGGTCTACTACAGCACTAGAATCTTACAGGGTGGGTCTCCGTGATTTAATGTCTCCAAAATGTGTAAGTAAGATCTTGTGGCTTCGCACTCTTAAGACTCTCTTACAGAGGTTAAGCCTTGACGTATAGTGGGATCTTCCAGAGACCCTGTGTCAAATCCACATGTCCAGTCTCAAAGCTGTTTATTGGGGTAGTGTTGTGCTTGGCAATATACAAAATTGCAAAGGATCACTCTCTGCTGCTTTTATTGATTTTAAACCAACCCTGTTATTTGAGAGCACTGTAGATGAAATTGTTCCTCCATTAGCAAGAAAGTTATACCTACAGTTCAGGTATGGAAGCCTACCTGTAATTTTTTTTAAAAGGAAGTGGTGCAAAGTACTGGACATGGTGGATGAGAACTGTATTTGCTGCCAAGGAGGACTCGAGTCACTTAAGCAGGTTTTATTTTTTTGCCCTTTGTATAGGCAGTCTAGAGCTAAATGGTTAGCAGGAACCTGGAAGTTAGAAAGCACCAGGAGGCGTACAGAATACTGCAGTCAGATACATCTCGTATTGTTGTATTCTGTATGGTCAAGTTTTTAATGGCAATGTGGTGCAGGTGTGCTAAGTGCTCTCTTGGTAGTCCTCAGGCCGCCTTCTTTTGAAAGGGTTCTTTTATATTGTATTGTGCCATTAGGACAAGATTGAGCTGATCTATGTCTTTTTGTGTCTATAGAAGATATTTATTGTATTTTATATTTTGTTTAAAAAAAAAAAGAAAAGTACTTTTATGGTGAATCTCTGTGGTCTTTTAAAATGATATTTTCTTCTTTTTCTTCTTTCGACCGATAAATGAGCATTTTAAAGTCTTATGTTGTATAATCTGTGCTTGTAAGTGTTTTGTTTTGTGTAGTACTTTTTGATCTATAGTGATCGAAATAAAGTTTTACTGACTGACTGATAGCCGTTCAATGCTTCTGCATTCACTGCTTCCAGGAAGAAGGGTTTATTATTAAATGTTATAAGGTCTGAGGCAAAAGAGATTCAGCAAAACAATGATAACTATGATGAGTTTCAAGAAACATTAGACAGGTTGCGTTTCCATCTTACCGTGGAACCCAACATTATATAGGATTGCTACAATTTTAACTCCAGGCACCAATTAGCCAATGAACCTATTGAAAACTATGTGGCTTCACTCTGTATATTAGCTGCAACTTGTGATTTTGGTATTATCACTGAGCAATATATTTGGGATCAAGTGATCATGTACTGCCACAACAACAATAAAAAATACAAGAACAGCTACTGAGACACAGAAATCCTACCTTATTGGAAGTTTTGAAAGTAGCAACAAGAATTGAGGGATCTGCGAGATCTGTTAAACTGTTGAATGAGAAAAGGACACTCATCTCGAAGTGGCCGTTGTACGCAATCTTAATAAATATAAATCCATCAAAGGCAGCAACTCCAATTTCAATAAACCAAAGTGCCCAAAGATTTGGCCAGGAGTTCATTTCTAGAAGCCTAGCCCAGCCAATTCTAAGGAGTCCTTTAAATGTGGAAAGGTGGGTCATTTTCCTAATGTGTGTCATTTCCAATGCAACATTAATGCCGTTGTAGAAGATGCCACACAAGACGTACTCACAAAAAACATTGTTATTATGTTGGAGCCTGATGACACAGTGCTTAATGCTATTGACAGTTGTAGGAAGCTCGATCTTTATATGTTATACCAAAAAGAGGTATACCGTGCAAAAACTCCAGGTATTCCCTTATTAGTGGATAGGGGATTGCTCTAGCAATCCCAAGGTCTCTTCTCGGGGGTAGTGTGGTTGAGCAGCCTTAGGCTTATCAGAGAGGAGTATTAGACATCTGCAAGATACACACAGTCAATAAATGATGTACATGACTCAATAAGGAGATCCACACCAATTTATAAAAATAACACATATTTTTATATATATTTAGGCACCAGAATCAATACAATCAGGTAAGTTTGTTTCGAGATAGAAATACTTTTACGTTTCAAAAGTCGACAGTTAGTGCAATTTTCAGAGGCTGCAATGTTATACTGTGGAGAAAAAACAAATATGGCATATAGGTATAGTACAGCAACTTACGAGATCAATCTTCTGAACTTAAGGTGAGTATGAGGCAAGGTCTAAGGCAGCATCAAGAGGTTACACTGTTATGTTATGTTATGTTAAAAGCATTTATCAAGCGCACGTTCACCAAAGGTTTCTTGGCGCTGGGGGGAGTGAAAAGGTGGCATCAGAAGTGGATGGCTTAAGTTCCATACGCCTGTGCGAACAACCAGGTCTTCAGCTGTTTCCTGAATAGAGTGAGAGAGGTCAGAGACCTCATCTCCATAGGGAGCGAGTTCCAGAACAGAGGGGCTAAGACCATAAATCTAGACCCTCCGTGTTTCTTACGTTTAAAAATAGGAGTGACCAAAAGATTCTGATGGGAGGAACGTAGATTGCGAGAGGGGACATAGCGAGAAATCTTAGAAGCAATGAAGGCTGGGCTGTTGCCATGAAGGGCTTTAAAAACAGTACATCCTAACTTGAATGCACTGCGCTTGGCCACTGGAAGCCAATGAAGGCTTTTCATCAGTGGCTTAACATGATGCCATTTAGGTTGCGCAAAAATCAATCTGGCAGCTTATACTGGGCAGCACTGGTGCGGCTGGGTGCAGAGGAGCAATACAGCATCGGGTGCCCATTGTTAGTCTATGGGGATCGGTCTTCGTAAAGAGGCTGCAGGTTTGGACTGGGAGGCCAGTCAGTCTGGACCACAAGGGTGGCTCAGGTCTCACGATGCTCGGGGATGTGTGGACACTTTGGTCCTCTTCTCCGCAGGCCAGGGGCAACAGTTGTAGAGGTGTCTTCAGGCATCAGGTTTTCGTCACCGGGTCACTTGCAGTAAGAGGAGGTCACAACAACGAGGCTGCAAGCGGTGACGAGGGGTCCCCTCCTGGCAAATTCAAGGTAAGCTTCTTCTCTGTAGGGCTGGGGGACCATGCTGGCATCATTGGCCTACTTCAACTTGTGCTTGGAGCTACAGGTGGAGTGGTGCTGGACGGTGTCGGGCTTATGCGGTGCGGAGGCCTCACAGTTCTTTCTAGGTACCTGGAAGATGCAGGGGAGCAGCTCCGCTATTCCACAGGAGTTCCTGAGTCTTGGCAGAAATACTGTCAGTCCTCCCAGGCTTTTGGAGGCACAGCAGCTCGCAGGGTGAGTCAACTTTGGCGCAATCATCAGAAACAGCAAACAGGCTAGCAGAGTTGACACCAAGTGAGTTGCTTCTTCCTCAGCTCTTGCTTTTTGCAGCTCTCGGTCCTTCTTCTTATGTCAGGTCAGCAGGATCTGATTTCGGGGTGCCAGGGGCTCCCCTAAATAGTAGATTTAGGTCCATTAGGGGAGTGTAGGGTAGTAGCCAATGGGCTACTGCCCCTTTGGGTTACTACGCAGTGGAAAGTAGGCATAAATCTGTCCCAGAGTTCCTAAGTTTGCAATCACAAAGATGGCATACTTTGAAAAGTCATATCCATTTCAGGTAGCACACCTTAGGGGTGGTACTAGTCTGAGGGTGAACACGCCTATCTGACTACTAATTTTCATACCTGTCCAGGTGCCAAAGAAGCTCTGTATGGGGGGTTCTGTATCCTCTTCTGTGAGGGGAGCCAGATTTGCAAACCAAAGTCAGTGGGCTCTTCGAAGCTCCATGCCTTGGAATGCTAATTCACAGGTCATCCTGTGGGAGGGGTGGTAACATCCTCTGCCCGAGCAGGCTTTGTTCCTGACCTCTTGAGAGCAAAGGCCCTCACTCCTGGGGTCAGAAACCCATCTGTGGTGGCAGGCTGGCTAAGACCAATCAGTCAGCATACTAGTAGTCGGTAGGTTTTCAGGGGGCACCTCTAAGGTGCCCTCTGGGTGCATGTATTAATAAATCCAACACTGGAATCACTATGAGTTTATTAATACGAGATGTTTGATACCAAACATCTTTAGTTTAAGTGAAGCCATAATGTAGCTGTGGAACTCATTTTTGACCAGTACCCAGCACATATACTTAAAATGGCTTCCCTGATCACTTGTACTGGCAACAGTTAAACTGTCCCACATAGGGCCATATCTGCTTGTGCAGATATGCCCACACATGTAATATAGTGCACCCTGCCCTTAGGGCCGTAAGACCTGATGTAAGGGTGACTTACCTATATGACATGCAGTGTCTGCAGGCATGGCAAACAGGGCAGTGTGCCATGCGTGTTTTCACCTTTGTCTGCACCAAGACACACAGCCTGCAATGTCAGTCTGCCTGTGCTTGGTGAGGGGTCCCTTAGGGTGGTACAATATGTGCAGCAGGCTTAGGGATCCTCTTTAGTACATCAGGCCCTAGATACTAGGGGTACCATTTACTAGGTACTTACAGAGGGTGCTAAACCTATTGCCAATTGGGGTACAATTGCACAGTTTTAGGGAAAGAGATCTGGCATTGGGGACCTGGTTGGCAGGAACCCAGTGCACTTCCAGTCACAATCACTGTTGCCGGACGTCAGTTCAGCAAGCATGGGGAGCTGCGTAAGTTGTCACTCCACAAAAGGGTGCGGTGTCTCTAATAACAGGGCACCATATATAGTAGCGTGCTACTCCCCAACAAAGCGCTTCAACACCCACCAGGGGTAACAGGCGCTATATGAATGCAAACCTTTCTTTCCCTTCTATCCCTCCACTATCCTTCTCACTCCAAATAACTGACTAATATCCACCACTCAAATTACTTTCATATTTCACCATACTAATTCACCACTAATCCTTTATGGGTTTCCGGAGTAGCGTGCTACTCGCCCAAAAAAAAAAAAGCAATTCAACACCCCATCAGGGGTTAGAAGCGCTATATATATGCAAACCTTTTTTCCTCTTCTATCCCTCCGCTATCCTTCTGAATCCAAATAACTGACTAACATATCCACCACTTAAAATTTACTTGCATGTTTCACTATACTAATTCAACACTAATCCTCTATGGGTCCCGGAGTAGGGTGCTACTCGCCGAAAAAGCGCTTCGACGCCTCGTCAGGGGTAGTAAGCGCTATACAAATGCAATTACAATACAATACAATACAATTAAATACCAGGCAAAAAGTGAGGATGACTATGTCAAAAAGGGCTCTTTCCTACAACAGTGACAACTGTTCTGTTCCTAATTGCGAAGTTTTCTTCGATGGAGTTAAAACTACTATGCTGGTAGACTCTGGAGACTCTGGATCACTTTTCTCCCTGATCTCTGATACCTTCTTCAAGATTCAATGGATGGAAAAAAGTCTGGAGTTGAAAGACATCAAGGCCTACGGTTATGGAAAATCAGCCATTAACATTTTAGGATATTTTGTTGCTTCCATTTCTTTCTCTTCAAACATCATTTTAGGAAAACTATATGTAGCACAAAATGGTCAACATGTGCTGGGATGGAGGCATTAAGGCAATTTGGAACTCATTTTAGATCTTTCATCAGATCTTACGTTTTATTTCATGACTATTAATCAAGGTTTTGAAGGTATTAATAATTTGTATAAGGATGTTTCGCGCAAAGAATTAGGTGTGGTCATGGGTTTGTCTCATAATATTGTACTTAAGTCAGGAGCACACCCAGTTATACATAAACGTAGAGGTGTTCTACTTAGCACTAGGAAGGAACTCTGTGTGCTGCTTCAACAGCTTCTTCATGACTGTAATTGAAGCCATGGAATCCTATGAATGGGCGTCACCCATTGTTTTAGTTATTTAAAAAAATAGGTTCCCTGAAATTATGTGCTGATTTTAAATCATTGAACAAGCAGATCATTGTGGATTGTCACCCATTACCAAAAATCCAGGATTTAATAGCACAGCTCGAAAGGGATACGTTTTTCACTTCTCTTAATCTCAAATCAGCATATCATCAGATAGAATTAGAGGCAGAATGCAGACATCTGACCACCTTTATTACACCTGAAGGTACATTCAGGTATGTCAGGATGCCCTTTGAATTAGCCTCAGTGGCATATGTTTTTTTTAAAAACTCATGCACTCTTTGTTTAAGGGAATTGATGGGCTCATGGCATTTCAGGATGACATCTTTTTATATGTGAATACAGGTAGTATAAACAATTCCAGACTCTGACAAGTTTTAAAAATTTTGCAGGAAAAAGGGATCGCCTTACAGTTGGAAAAATTTACAAGTCTCACCCAAGAAGTTGATTATTTGGGTTACGTTATTTCAGGGAAGGATACTGCCCCCAAACAAAGTCTACTTCCGTCCATTGAATCGTTCAAGAAACCCACTGACAAGGACCAATTAAGATCCTTTTGGGGTTTATATGACTTCTACTCAAGCTTTGTTAATAATGTTTCCCAGATAGTGTTACCTCTCAGACATTTACTCAAGAAGGGTGAGAGGTTTTATTGGATTCCAGAGCATTAGAATGTGTTTAACAAACTAAAGCATCCATCCTTAATGTTTCACCACTGTTTCGATACAATCATAAGTTACCAACATCTACATGAAGTCATTACCGGCAATCATCAATCAGTTTCACCTCACATGCCATAACTATGCAGATGACGCACAAATACTCCTTAAACTGGAAAGCTCCAAAGACATTGGAAACTCACAAATTTTCAGTTACCTCAGAGCCATTGATCAGTGGATGACATGGAGACATCTCAAATTGAATGCTTCCAAAACAGAAATACTCGCATGTGGCGACTGGAAAAATTATGACCCACTTGCCGCCTGGCCTAACGATCTGGAAACACCATCTAAAGCATCAAAGGAAGTAAGAAACCTCGGAATTACCATAGACTCCAAGCTATCAATGAATGCCCAAGTGGACAAACTAGCAATATCAAGCTTTGTTCCTATAAAAACTCTGCGATGCATCTCCCCCCACCTGGGATTGCCATACAAGGATCTCCCCCCACCTGGGATTTCCATACTATCTCTCTTGTTCTGTCTAAACTCTATTACGCCAATAGCCTCTACCACGGATCATCTTTAACAACTATGAAAAGACTACAACAAATTCAGAACTCTGCTGCCAGACTACTCTTACGTATAAAGCCACAAGCCCACATCTCCCCTGCCTTGAAGGCCCTACATTGGTTGCCAGGTACCAGAAGAGCCACATTCAAGCTGCTTTGTATCACCCACAAAGCGATACAATGGAGCGGGACCACTCTTCATTAGGAAGAAAATCACCAAATACATTCAACAAAAGAACCTCTGCTCTAGATTGGCACCTCGCCTCAAAATCCCACCATACAAAAAAAAAAACATAGATGACACAGCCTTCTCTGTTCAAGCAGCCAAACTATGGAACTCTTTACCCCTAAACAGAAGATCCACAGATAACTGCCTTATCTTCAGAAGACTACCCAAGAGCTGGCTCTTCCCCACATAACACCATTCTCAAACATAAATATACAGCATATCCCTGTGTATATAAGCATTTATTTGGACTATATATGTGTATCTACATATGTGTATTGCTTTGGATAAATGTGTATAATAATTATGTTTATAAGTATATAGATGTTCGTTAGTTCTGCTTAACAAATGAACATATTACTTATGGTTATATTATTCTATGTTTAACATGCATATAGGCCACTGCATAAATAAGTAATCTTTATCATAACTATTTATCTACAATTGCTTCACTATTGAATTACTAGATATAAATATATAAAAAAACAAATACATTAACTTACAGTACAGCAACACTTGAAAGTCTAAGTTTATTAATTACAACTTAAATCTACATATAGTACCTTCCTTATACATATATACTGTGCATGTACTTATGTATCTTTATATTTATTGCTGTACTTCTAATTCAGCATCTCCAGTGCACTACCCTATATCTCACCCTACACCTCTCTCAATATATCCTCTACCTCCACTCTCTGACTCATCCCAAACCCCATTCGACTACTACGATCTCCAAAATAACCCTTTCTAGACACTTCCCTCCTCTACCCCTCCTCGCATCATATCATACCTCATTTACTATTCAGATCTCCCAAACAAGCCTTTCTAAACCATTCACTCTGACTCTTCACCCTCCACCTCCCCTTTACTCCTCCCAAACCTCCTCCTACTGCTATGAACTAAAAATAAATCACTTTCTTGACACTTCCCTCTTTTATCTCTCCACTATCCTTTCCAATCCAACTAACAGACTAACATGTCTACCACTCAAATTAATTTAATATTTCTCTATACTAATTCCCCACTAATCCTGTTTGGATTCCGGAGTAGCGTGCTACCCACCAAAAAGCGTTTCAACACATCATCAGGGGTGGCAAGCGCTCTGTAAATGCAAACCCTTCCCTCTTCTATCCCTCCACTATCCTTTTTAAATTCAAATGACTGTTCACTGACAAAACATTGAGGTCAAAAATATCGACCTAAAAAATTAGTGAGACATAAATATCAACTAAAAAAATATCGAGAACATATACTTAAAAAGGTAAGTACAAAAATATCAAGAAAAAATATCTTTTTCAATAATATTGTTGTGTTTAATATCGATTTTTAAATATATATAAATTAAAATATTAAAAATAAAATATGTTAAATACTAACATTAATTTAATAAAAATTAAGAGGCTTATTACGATGTTGGTCAGAGTTACCTCCGACCAACACGGTCTCTGTCTCGTGACCGACCGACCTCCGGTCGGTGGTTCTGACTGCCTGATTATGATGCGACCGAACACTGATCGGTTGGATACTCACTTTTCTCTATGGGAGCTTCTGTTACGGTGCTAAACCAGCCGCAATAGAGGCTCTTATAGAGACATGGGTGTGTGTGTAAAACCCTGCACCCTGTGGCAGGCACCCCATGGTACTTGCCACACAGTGCATGGTTTTACAGGGAGTTCCCTAGGTGCCCCATCGACCACCAACTGTAGGCTGCGGAGGCAAGTGGGCCCTGCTAGGGGCTCCCAAAGTCGCTTTCCAACATCCTTTCCGTGTCAGACAGGCCGGTATGGAAAGTCTGTGAGAAAACAACTTCGTAATCCTGACAGCGGAAGCATCCTCCATAGGGGATTACGGTGCAGTTCCGACCAGCAGGAAGACTCTGACAGCCGGTCGGAATGACCGACCGGTTTATGTTCCGACCGCCGACATCGTAAACGGGCGGTTGGACTGCAAAATGACTGCGTCAGTCGGAAAGCCTCCGACTGCTGTCAGAAAGCATCTGACTAGCGTTCGGAGGCTTTCCGACCGACATCCTAATCGGCCCCAAAATATATTTAATGTATATTCAAGCAAACATAACACATTAACTTAGTTTAAAAAAGTTAAACAAACATATATATATTTTACATATATCTAGTTAAAAGAATTATTATAAAACGAATCATTTTATATTATATATATATATATATATATATATATATATATATATATATATATATATATATATATATATATATACCAATAACATAAAACATTTAAAACGCAAACCACTTCAATCAAAATTAAAAAGTAAAGAACATAATTTCTTTACAATTTAATAAAAATATTTTACAAATAAAAAACATTAATAATTATAAATATTATTTTAAATAAACATTAACATGATATGAATTAAAACAATATAAATTAAATAATATTAAAATCAATGCATATAAACTACAATTTATACAAAAATAGACAAATTCTTATACTAATAATATATCAAATCTACTACTCCCACCTCACACAACACAACAGTAATAAAAATGTAACATCACACAAAGTTAAAAGTTACTACTCTCACTATAATAAATGCAAAATTAGATAAAATATTGTATTGTGGTGTACTAAAATGTACTATTCCTACTACAATTAATACAACACTAGAATTGTTTTTAGATTACAAAGAGATAAAATTTACTATTCCCACTCCAATAAGTGCAACAATAGGGAAAGTGTTGGATTGCAGAGAGTGAAATTTACAATTCCCACTCAAATAGGTGCAACAGAAAGGAAAGTATTGGATTGCAAGGGGTAGATTTTACTATCCCCACTCCACTGAGTGTAACAGTAGGGAAAGTGTTGGATTGCAGAAGGATAAAATTTGCTATTCCTACTCCAATAAGTGCAAAAGTAGGGAACGTGTTGGATTGCGGAGGGATAAAATTTAATATTCGCACTCCAATGAGTGCAAAAGTAGGGAAAGTGTTGGATTGCGGAGGGGTAAAATTTACTATTACCACTCCAATAGGTTTAACAGTAGGGAAAGTGATGGATTGCGGATGGAATAAATTTACTATTCTCACTCCAATGAGTGCAAACCATGCAACTCACAACTCTGGCAATTCACACGTCACAAAATCACATCCAACAGGCACAACAACATGCCCACCCACCAGACACGACAGAACAACTTACAATGTCCACATGGGCAAGCCCTGAAAATGAGCCAGCAACGTCATGGCACCTCAGCCACATACTAGCCGAATGTGGGGAGAGGTGGCAACCAGGCATGTGTGAAGGATGCAGTAGAACCCTGGTACCCCAGTCCCCATACGTACAACACAATGCGCAGGATCCGCTGGAGACCAAGCAAGGACCAGACGCCATAGCAGGATGCACGCATGTGTTGGGGGCAATACACAGCACACATGTACTACCTGTGCCCCCTGGTGACACAGCACACAATCACCGCAACAGGAAGCACACGTCTCACACCAATGTGCAGGCAACAACAGAACACCGTGGAACACCCAACAATGTCGCCTTCAAATACACAGCCAGTGTGCATGATACCTTCATCCTCCGACAGTTCATCATCAACCAGCGTTCCCAGGATGGCAACAAGGGAAATGTACAGCCCCTTGGCAATATACAAATGAACACCCCACACACCTCAACACCACAACCATGCAACTCACAACTCTGGCAATTCACACGTCACAAAATCACATACAACAGGCACAACAACATGCCCACCCACCAGACACGACAGAACAACTTACAATGTCCACATGGGCAAGCCCTGAAAATGAGCCAGCAACGTCACGGCACCTCAGCCACATACTAGCCGAATGTGGGGAGAGGTGGCATCCAGGCATGTGTGAAGGATGCAGTAGAACCATGATTGGGAAAGTACAGAATGCCAACAGTGCCGGAGATGTGCTGGACACCTCGCAGTATGCAGAACACACCCATATCCATGGTGACATACACCGCTTGCGTATGGAGTGTAGTGGACAGTGGACGCCACCATGTCACCACAGCCAGTGGGGGACCTCACGGAAATGTTGCCTGTTACGCCTCCCCTAAGCGTCAGCGGAGTGGGATGGCCCGGCGTACGCCACGCCAGCGTAGGGGTGTGAATAAAAACCACGTAGGCCTGGGCGCGGTCCTCTTCCGTAAAGACCCACGTCTCTGCCAGGGCGGCGCCTTCCACCTCACCACGAGGCCGACGCCATCCTCGTGAGCGGAGTTGCCTGAGATGCCGTGCGCCTGCCGGACCCCGTCACGCTGGACCACAAACCTGTCAGGCCAGCCCCTGCGCAGCCAGGCCACACTGATCACCTTCCGACACTGGCGTGTGTCAAGGAGGGCCCACCACGTGCCGGCGCAAGCCACAAGCCCGAGGCCCAAGACCTTGGCAGCCACCTCAGACCATCACGGCCTCCACGACACTGGCCCGCTTTATTCCTTTTTCGTTGACGTACTCCACTGCCGCCCCCGGCCTACTCTTCGGACCAGTAGATCCCACATGGGGAACTGTGTCTTGAGTCATGAATGGCAGTGACCCCATATCCGGGCCAGCGGCCACAGCACCAGACCCCCCCCCGATCAGTGAGGCATAGTTCCATATGGGCATCTTGCGACACGTGGTGCCACTAACCCTGTTCAACGTCAGCCGGCTACACGTGGTGCCACTAACCCTGTTCAACATCAGCCGGCTACACGTGGTGCCACTGAACCTGAACTACGCAGGCCGGTGGGGCCATCCAACCTATGCTGGCGACACTAGGTGAATGGGCCGTGCTGACCGCTGCCTCAGGCCTACACCATGGTCAGGTAGGTCACACATTTGGAACTGAGTCTTGATTACACCATGGCAGTGACCGGATGTCTACTGCAGGGGTGATATCACTAAACTCCCTGCTCTCAGTGAAGCAAACAAATGCATCACAAGCACACGACACGAGTCTGTGGGCCCATGCTGACCGCTGTCTCCGGCCTACACTGCGGTCCAGTAGGTCACAGAGTTTTGATTTGGCAATGTTGGAGTTCACATCTGTGTACCGGCATCATCGCAGACTGCATCCCCTCACAGCACCTGTGCCACTAAGTTTGTTCTCCGACATACATAGACACTCACTGGTCGTACATTGGTGGCGTTTGAGTCTGTGGACTAGGGGCTAGTTTTCATCCTCATGTAGCTGATCCCGAATTGTTGGTGCAAACGAGGGTTGCGTTTTCCACTCCTCCATTTGCTGCTTCCAGATGACATCAGACCTTCCGCATCATGCCCTGGAGGACACCTTCCACTGTCCCCCGGAACCATCCACAACATACACCTCGGACATTGATGGGGACCCGCTCAGGTCGCATGGCCCATCTGACTGCACCGCATGTCACCGTCCCGTGGCTGGGTGCCTGTGCCGGCCGCAGTGCATCCGGGCCACTAACTATGTGCTGGTCAGGTCTGGGACACCTTCTTCTGAGACATTGAATGGCCTCTGTAGCAATGGTCTTGGGGTCATCAACGCCATGTGTCTGTGGCCCTGCGCTGTCCGCATCCTCCGGCCTCAACTGCGGGCCACCAGGGCCCACACATAGCATTGAGTCTTGACCGGCCCGGACGTCGCATCACCGCAGGGGGCACATGCCACCACCGCAAGGGCCACCTCCAACCGCCATCTGCCAGAGTCGAAAGGGTGGTCCTGACAGACCTACGGAGTTGCTCAGACCTGTTGTGGATGCCATCATCAGCCTGATACCCTGTTCAGCACTCCAGGTGCCAGTGACTCAGTGCACCGCAAGCCATTGTCCATTACTGATTGTGTTTTGTGCTGTTGTGAGGTTGCGCAGCAATGTCACCTCATGCAGTGGGGTAGACCTGGGACTATGATGAGGAAGATGTGTCAAGTGTGCGGACGGGAGAAGGCACAGACAATGGGAGGGCAGGAGTCAACAGCCCCAAGGCAGGAATGCAGACTGGTGGTGGTAGTCAAGCTACACACCCGGATCTATTACTGGGTATTGCGCTGTGGACTGCGGACGCAACTTTCACCTCAGGCAGTGTGGGAGACCTGGGTCGTCATGAGGAAGTTGATGCAGGTGTAACACACCCCACTGCATCTGCATCAGGACTAACACGAAGGGACACAATCCTAGCAATTTCTTCACATGAGCGCGCTCTTCTCTAGTGCCCCTACCTCAGTGCACTGCAACTCACGGAACCTCCTGACTGAATATTGGGTGACCTCTGTCCTTACTCCGGATCCCTCCATGTTGCTCTGCATTTGACTCTGTTATGCTGGTGTTTTCTGTTTCCATTACACTGGTGTCCACTGTTCAGGTTGTTGGCAGCACCAAGCACTCCGTGCGGGCTTGCTTATACTCACCCCACACACATCCAGCACAGGCGTCACTGTACATGTGGCCCTGCCAATAAAGGGGCCGGGCGCACGTGCCCATAGCCAGTTCAACATGATGTGTGCAAGTGTCTTTGTGGGGGTGTGGGTCTCCTTTGTGGGGTGTAGGTGGTCCCTTAAGGCTATTGGTCACCCACGTATGTGTTCTGGTTCGCATTCCATGGTTTCTGCAACACCCTCACCTGTTGGGCCACCTCCTTTTGGCGTTGGGCCACCTCCTTTTGGCGTTCTGCCACCTGGCATTGGGGGGCTATGTGTGGGTGGGTGAAGTGTTGTGAGCCAGCCGTGATTGCGGGTGCTACATGCTGTGTGGTCTGTTGCAGGGGCTGCGTTCTCCTCTGAGTAGCTTGTCTGCCCTGGTCCTGGTGGTGGGTTGTGTGGGATGTCCATGGGCTGTTGTAGGGCGTCGGTGTCGGGGGTGTGGTGTTCGTCTCGGGCATCACTGATGGGTTGTCTGTTCTGACCTGCTGGAGGTGTTGTTTGTCCCTCTGCATTGTGGAGGGGGGGTGCATGTTGGCATTGTGTTGGCGCCTTGTTCTTGTCGACATGCAGACTGTGTGACAATGTACGTTGTGACTGTTTGGGCGGTGGTGGCTATTTGTGTTGGGACAGTGTACATTTGGCATACCAGGCTGATGTGTGGTTGTAGGGGTAGTTGTGCATCTCACAGTTCCCTGCTCTGTCCGATGTGATTGTTCTGGTTCTGCGCCTGGATGGACCCAGTTGTGTCCCCTGTTCTGCAGTGTGGGTGTTGCACTTTGTGCCACATTGTCATGGTATGTGCTTTTATTGCTATGTGTGTGTGCTGCAGTGTGCCACGGGGATGGGGGACATGCCCCTGGGTAATTGTGGGTGTGCAGTGTGTTACACCTCATTGTGCATGTGTGGCATTGTGCCCATCACCCCCCGTCCCCCCAGTCCCTGTTGGATCCTCACCCTGTTGTTGTTGTGCCGGGTCCTGTCGAACTGTGTCCGTACTCCCGCCTCCTTGCACCGTCTCCACACTGATGACTGTGGCCTGGGTTTCCTCCAGCTCCTCCTGTGGCGCTGGACTGCTACCTCCTGTCGCCGTTGCTGCCTTCCTGTTGGCAGCGGGTTTGTACCTGGTTTATGTTGTCACGTCCTGCTGGCGCCTCTTGGCCTCCTGGGCACTCCGACTGCGTTCCAGGTGGTCGGCTTGTGGGTCAGTTGCTGGTTGTGTTCTGTCGCCTCCGTGGCCTTGGTCTTGTTTTCCTGCGGTCTGCACCCCGTCTTCCTCTCCATTTTCTCCTTGGCCTTCCCCGACCCACTTGTTCGTTGCTGGTGGTCTGTGGGGGTTGTGGGGTTCGCGTTGCCCTCTGCGCTGGGTCAGGGTGCATGGATGTTGCTACGTGCTTTGGCTTGTTTCTGGTGTGTTGTGCCTGTGGTTTTTATGGTGCAATTTCCCGCCAGACGCGTGGGAGTTGCAGGCCTGAGGCTGCTTTTCGCAGCTTTTTATACCGCGATCGGCCTCATCGCATGATTTCTCGCGTTTCGCATTTTTTGGGTGTGGTGTTGATTTACACGCTGGCATTTGACGCGTTATCTGGTGACTATCGCATGGTACCGCCTTGTTGTGAATTCCACGTTGACACTGGGTTATTTTCCCGTGATAGGCTGCGTTATTGAAAGTTGCGTTACGCTACTCTTGCGGTAGTTATCACACGTTCTTGTGAATATACCCCACTGTGTACAGAGCCATTAAGTGCACCAAGAACAGCGGAGAGCGAGTGCAATGTCTGCCGCGCCACAGGAAGGAGAATGTGTAAAGTTATCGAAAGGAGAGGCAGAAAGATAATAGTAGTAAAGCCAGTATTATAGAGCAGCACAAATAGAGGGAGTTTAATCACAAATACAACAGGTGGAATTAGATAAACAGACAATTTACATGAGCTTCTGGAGATAATTGCACTTCTTTATAGCGTAAACGTAACCGAATATATTGACGCGCTTTACATGAGCACCAGTTACATTACACAGAGTTTCTGGCACTGGTAGATTAAGTGATTTGCCCAGAAGGGCAGGCTGTTGAGGCTACGCCGAGACTAGAAACTTGGTCCCCGGTTCCAGTCGGCACTATTCTCTACCTGTATGAAATAAACATAAGCCTTTATTACTTACTTTATTGCCAACTGCATTAAAATAGGTACTCCTTTCACTTAAAGCTTTTTAACTCAGGCATTAGTCCGCAAGAGAGTCAATTTAAGTCACTAAGCAGTGTGTCTTCAAATAAACATTGAAGATGGACTGATGCAAACAAGGAGCTTTCACACGGAGGTGAGGGATGACAGCATCATGCAGGGCTTCCATATTCAGCACCCTCTGAGACTGAAGCTCCTGTGGTGCTAGTCTTCACTCTGCTACAGTCAGGGCAGGACTGGCAATCGAAACCGGCCCTGGCAAACTGCTCGGCCGGCCCCCCCTGGGGTGAGGGGGGGTGCAACCGAGCAGTTTGCGAGCGCCGGTTTCGGCCGATTTTGTTACAGGGGGCCGATATTGCCGACCCCTGGTAACAAAAACAGCCCCCAGGGGCCCAAAACCGGCCCCCACCCTAGCGGCCCACCGGGGAAACGCCCGGTGCCCGATACGGCCAGTCCAGCCCTGGCTACAGTACCTCTGTTATGATCACTAAGGGCTGTGAAAAGGTAAGCCCGGACATGCGATGTGGGCTGCCTTTCAGAGCCTCACTTTCGCTTATGATACAATCATGCACAAAACGGGGTCAAGTAGCCAGGAACTGTTTACAGCGCTTCTAGGACCAATACAATACATTTTAAATGTATGCAAATTAGAGGGGCGTGGCCACAAAGCCCTAACGCAGATGCCACTGCTGGTATACAGTACTACTACTTGCTTTCTGTCATCTCTCTTATACACTGGTTACATTGGTTAATAATAGCTGTACAGTGTGCAAAGGAAGAGTATATTGTTATTATTAAAAAATACTCAATAAAAAGATGTAAACAAAGTGTAATAAGTGAAGAAAGAATTCTGTAGACAGAATGATATATTCACAAATATTTATTATACATCTAAGTATATTCACTGGTTTCATGTGACCTTGTGGCATAGTGCTCAAAGAAAGTGGCTGTGCAAAGAGAAGATAATGGAACGCGATAGCACAATACAATATATACCTCATAAGGAAATGTACAAATAATATTTTGGTAATTTAGCTAAGCAGAAAAAAACAATCAATTGTATTCTACGACACATAAGTTCACTTGTTTGTGTTTCAACCCTGATAAATATATTCGTGGGTCATAATCAGGACAGGATATTAGAAGAGCTCCGATGAAATATGTATAGAGAATGAGGGGACACATGAAAGAATATATTACAGATGGAGAAGGTCCAGAAATGAATGTCTAGTGAGTTGTAAGCAGGTCTATGAGAGTAAGCACTATGATGTGGACACTTCAAATGGGTGGGGTAGGATAATTAGGTAAATGGCACAGTGGGTTGCTGTGTGCATGTACAGCAGACAAAGAGTATAATCAGAGAAGGCCCTGTAATTTATATGGCAATACGCACAAAGCAAAGATGCTGTCACATAAGAAAAACAATGCCAAATGGCCGAAGATGTGAGTTGGCGACATGAGCAGTTTCCATGCACCTTTTTTAAAAGCAGCGGTACTGCCTACTACATAACATATCCACCTCATGAACAAGGAACGAAGTGGTAAGGAATCAGGGTTGGCAACCTGCGCACAAATTACACAATATTTAAAAAGCCCAGATTCCGCCTACTTCAGCTAGGCCAAATGAAGTCAAAGGTTTGAACCCCCCTCAATGCTTCTAAAGGCGGACAAGCACAAGTTGGACGAGTCCTTGGTGGGTCATGCCTCAGATCGTAGCCAGACTGATACACTTCATGTACAAAGGCTAGAGATAAAGTGCCTCTTAGGTTGCTGCTCTGACTTCACAGGAGTGAAATAGCGTAATCTGTGTTGCACCTCTGTCCTCACTCCTCCAAGTAAGCCCAAAACTTCTCTAAGATCGCAGAGTCCGTTGCTCTTTCTAATTTACATAAGGAGGCATTGTCCTGTCCTTCTACAATTCCTTCCCAGACAACTTCCAGTTTATGATTAGCAGTGTATGACATTTCAGGTTAAAAAAAGAGACCATGTGTTGAAAGGAAATAAACCCTGCTTTCATTATTTCGGCTAGGAGAGCAGCAGGGCAGTTTGGCATAGATTTGGTAGTACTCATTTTGTTCGGTCTTAAGCAGCTCGTCTCTTAGTTGGGAAAATCAGCCTTTTATGTCTCCACAAGTTCACTGTTTGGTCTCTTCCCACTTCCTCTAATCAGTGGCGGCTGGTATTTAATGGCAGTGGGGGGGGGGGATCGCGGGGCGGACAAGGGGGAGGGAATGAAGAAAAAAAGTAAAACACTTACCTGTTGCTGCTGCCTCTCGTTTTTCTTCGCCTGCTTCCAGGGCAGGAGGCAGGAAGCACCCGGCTCCCAGGCTCCTCATAGCCAATCACAAGGCTGCAATGCAGCGTTGTGATTGGTCTGAGCGCTGTGGTTCGGCGTTCAGCCAGGGAATGGGAGGCTGAGCATGTTCTGCACCCAGGCTATAATGCAGCCTGGTGCAGAACATGCAAAGTGCGCATGCCGGTTTGTCCGGCCCGAGACGGCCAGCCAAAGCGTCTTGATCACTTGGAGTGGGCAAACCGCTCCTGCCCTGCTTTGTGAGCAGAGCAGCCTCACCCCGCCCTGCCCCTACCCAGCTGAGCAAGGACGAAAAATAAAATGATAATAACAATGAGTTATTATCATTTTATTTTTTCCATGTTGGCCTGCTCAGTAGGGCGACGCTCCCCTGCCTTAGCGGAGGGGCCGCCACTGCCACTAATCACCCCCAAATAACTCCCACAAAAGAGGCCTTTGATCAAAAACAAAAGTAGCCAACAGGTGTCATTTCCTGTTCTAGACAACTCTTAATTCAACCTCCGTGGACTGATCGTGCTGGACACTGTAGCTCACATCTTCCCTTGAGGAGAGGAGCATTTTGCACACCGTTAGTTTTGTATTGTATGAAATTATAGAATTAAAACTCAGTCTTAATATTTTACTCGTGTTTACTCTATATTATGTTAGCATTTATATGGCTAATACATTATATTTACGTATTGTGTGTAAGATGTAATCAGTTTGATATAGATGTCACATCAGTTAGGTTGACATCTGTGCCACCATTTGAGTTAGAAAAGACGCCATGTTCTGGTACAATCGAAACTGTTACTTGCATACTCAAAACTGTATTTTGCTCATTTTCGAGAAATAGTCTCTGGCAAGTTTCGTTTCTTCAATGTTTCATGTTAGCTCGTTAGTGCATTTCTTTTCTCTGAAATGAAGGCTTTCTCCCACCTGTCTAGAGGGGAAGATAGGCCATACGACCTTGAAGAGTAGATAGCTTGTACCAGGCTGCGAAATCGAGACTTAAGTTCTGTACCCCCATTGTATTACGACACCCACCAGTGATTTTCCTTGGTAGGCGGGTCTTTGTGGACTCCGCAACATACATAATGTAACTTTATGCTTGTGAAAGTCAGTCCCTCGTCAGCCATCATAGGCGGCTGGCAGTGGCGGCTCCCCCATTGGGGCATCGCCCCACTGCTTTCTCGCAGTGCGAGAAAGCAGAAGTGCCTGGTTGGGGGCAGTCCTGCTCGAGGGCAGGGGGGGGGAGTGGCTTGCCCACTGTTGTGGGTACTGACTGGTCGGCCCCAGGGCCGACCAACCCAGTCATGCGCACTCTCCCTTTTTCTCTATGTAGGCTGCATGCAGCAGCCTACATAGAGAAAATGGCCCGGCTGGGGCGCTCTCCGCTGCGCCTCACCAATCACAACGCTGCCATTTCAGCGTTGTGATTGGCTTAGCGAGCAAGAGGAGGGAGGCTGCCTACGTGCCAGGAGCAGCAGGAGCTGAGGCGGCGGCGGTGCGTGATGTGGTCGCGGAGGAAGGTAAGTTTTTAATTTTATATATATAGATTACCATCCCGTGACCGTCCCACTCCCCGCGCCCGTTTTTGCCGGCCGCGACTGCCCTGGGCTCTCGGGGATGGTACAAGTTGGACCCTAGCACCCCCAGCCCCCGGGCTCCTATGCTCAGGCCATGCATATTAGAAACACAAAGGGCGCGAGTGTAAACAGCGCCAGGATTGATCGGGTCGGCATAATCGCCAGCATTGTCACTCACATGCATCAGCAATGAGACAAATTGGGGGCAGGCCCGGCCGGGCCACCCAGGTCGCTGGCAGACTTTTTACACGGACACCTCTCTACCCCCCAACCCCCGTTCTTTTTAAACATTACAGAAACCAGGCCAATTAGATGCCAGCGGTAATTCATCTCTTGCGCGCGGAGCAGGCAGGACTACAGGGGGAGAGGCATTAAGACAGGGCTTGTTTGGTTTGAGGCTGCGCCTCGCGCCCGTGGAAGCAGCGGCAGGAATGCCCTATTGTTTCTCTGTTTGGAAGAATTAGAAGTTATCCGCTGGCGTGTGGGGGCGGTGGGAGTGGCTTTCACAGCTCGGCGCACTTCCTCTGGAGTGAGCTCTCTACCACCAGTCAGTCTGCCGTGAGAGGGCCCTGGGCCGCAGCGAGTGACATGGACTACTTGCTGGGCCTCGCAGCCCCCTAGTACGAGCCCGCTGTGTGGCCCGGGGTGGGGGGTGCAGACATTCACAATGGCTATTGCTGAATCTCGCCCCCTCTATAGTACCAACCTGCAGTGAGTGGGCCCTTGGGGGCCACTGATGCCCACAGACTGCTGCTGAACCACGCAGCCAGCTCTATTGCAGATTGGTGATTTCAAGTTGGGTCATTCCAAGCCACACGAACAGCTGCTCGGTCGTTTTGCAGTCCTCTGTGCCACGCAGACCCCTTTAAATAATTAGCCTGCCATGAAGGGGACTTGCATGGACCACACTGACAACTGCCAGGCCGAGCAGCCCCCTTAAAGTACCCTCATGGGGGACGTACCCACGGTACCCGAGTATGGTCTTAAATTTCAAGAACTCTCACTCTTATTCTATGTACAACGGTGTTTGGGTATTACAGTATATGTACTACCTTGTCAACCCCGCAGAAGCCTTTGCTCCCCAGTGGCGCCATTATTTGTGGGCTCCACTGTGGATCTGCTACTGCTCATGTGCAACTTGCGCGCGACCTGATTACCGCGAACCTACACTGTTTATTTATCACTGAATCCGGATTACTTGGCGCTTCCTTCCATGCCTTGCGGACTTGGGGTCTCTTGATTTTTCCCTTAAATGCGTGAACAGGGAAACGAGTGTGGGAGGAGGGGTGGCGATTGCTGCTGAAGATGCTTAGCAGCTTCAACAAGGTGACTTTTCAACCTCGTTCGTACAAAGTGGGCCTCCTGGCACTCAAACCGCTAGTCTGCATTCAGCAGTGCACCACCAGATGAAATGAGAAATGGATGATTTGCACATTGCACTTTGCAGCAGTAAAACGATGCGGGAGTCCACCTCGGTGCAGCCGACGGAATGGGAAATCTAATCAGATAAAATGGATTTTGCGGGCGGTAAGTGAAAACTCTTAGATTTGTGACTTCTTAGATGATGTGATTAGGCCCACGTGAAGTCAAGTGGCGCAGGACAAAGTGGCCGCGAGCATCAGCCATATTGGGACTTGGGAGCTTTTAATAAGAATGACCGCGTGCGCTCCAAAGGCTTGAAATAAAACTTAATTTGACTATCCATCATAAAGCGTTCGTTGCATGTCGCTGAGCAAGTAAGCCGACCTTGAGTTATGCAACTTAATACAATGCTTTTAAGCTGTGTATACTGTACAGAATTAAGCTCTCAAACACTTTTAAATTCCTTGTCCACGTGTACACTATTGATAAAGCAAGCTTCCTAATATTTGTGTCCTGCACGCGGACTTTTATTAGTTGGAGTGCCGTTGCATTAAGGCGAGTTATTTTCATGATAATAGAATTGCAGTGGTATGAAAGTTATGTTAGGTGTCACTTTCCTAAAGCACATATAATCCCCGAAAGATTTCATGAGAAAGAAATACCTGAGCGAACACAGAAATCAAAGCCTAGAGAGAAGAATTAATAGAACATTTAGCTTTTTTCATCTCCTGTTTGCACAACGTGTAGAGTATGTGTGTCTGGGGACGTACACTGTTCACACTGTGTACAAAATATTCAGAACTGGTACGAGGTTTAAAGTATGTGGACACCATTTGGAAAGTGTGCTTGTGTGTGCGCACTTTTCGAAGCCTGTGTAAACTGTTTAGAGTATGGTTGTGCATTGGTGCGTGCGTGCACACTGTACAGTGAGCGTATGCACACCATTTACAGTGTGTGTGCACAATGGTCAGTTGTGTATGTGCTTGGGTGTGTGCTGTTTAGGGTGTGTACTCGCTGTTTAGAATGGGGGCCGTGTTCAAAGCCAGTGTACACCGTTTAGAATGTGCGCGGGTCCGATTGTGAGGTGTGCGTGCTGTTTATGGTTTGTACACACTGTTTAGAATGGGCACCGTGTTTAAAGCGAGCGTGCACCGTTTAGAACGTAGCGGGTCTGTGTGTGTGTGTGTGTGGTTGGTGCTGCATTCGCTCCCTAAGCTTAATAGGCTGGCGCTGTTAACATAAACAATTATTAAGAACGAGTGCGTGTTGGGTACAAAAGGCTCATATTTAGTGGACATTCCACGCACGCACCTCACCCAAAGCAGCTCCATGTGCGCCTGCAGACCCTCCGTGGGTGAAGGGCAGTGACCCGGGGGCAAACACGACCCAGCGTAGGTCAGTCGTTGCCAGTCGTTGCCGGTAACTGTTTCATTTTATTTTAAAACCACACGTCAGGCAAGGGTACCAGAAAGAGCACAGAGCTTAATTTGCCAGTCGTCGGCACTGCGAATGCTGTGATTTCCTAGTACCAGGGCTGTGATTATCATTCCCACTTGGGCGAGATGCTCAATGACATTTTACAATTCAATCTAATGGATGAATTGTAGTACATACGATGAAATTTGAGTTTTCAGGTGTTTGTGAACTTTGTGTGCCTGTTTAGGCAAGACTAATTAATTTGATTACATTTGTGTGTGAACTATGGTATATCATAATATTTGAATGAATTTATATTCAGGCCATTGGTAAATGGCGCGCATAAGTAAAATTGTTCGTTAGAAAAATGATTTTAGATATGTTATGATTTGCCCAGGTCATTGCTGTCATGGGATTCTGTTTATGTTTATTGCAATAATATCATGTGCACTTTAAAAGCGCTCTCAAAATGGCGCCTCAGTATGTGAGCAAAGTTGTGGTATGTGGCCGAAAAGTGTCATGAGGAGCATGACTATATAAATGAATTGAGATAAAGAAACTCATGAGCTTCCGAAACTATTTTAGGAGTTTAAACGGGAATGGTGAAACTGTGGAGTGATGTCAATTGCAAACCTGACCCATAACTTTAGGTGCTGTGAATTGATAATATGGCTGGTTTGTGATGCTTAGGTTGTTAGGCCTGCTATAATTATTTACTTATTAGGTGGTCTGCAAATTCTTCTCACAGATGATGCCAGAGACCTAGCATCCCAGTAGCTCTCAATTTGAAAGATGTTTTAATTTACAGGGTAATGTAATATACGGTGGGATCAGGTGACAGTTGATTGTAGGTATATGGTATTCAGTGTCTGCCATCTATTTCCCTAACTCTTCTGCTCTTTACCCTTCAGTACCTTCCTAACTCGTCCCTCTGAAGTGTGTTTTAGACACATCAATTAGTTTAATCTGTGCCTTGGAATCTGAGTTCAGGGGGAATTCTGAGGGCTCCACCATGTTGCTTCCACAAAAAGGACCTGTACATCAGTCCACATTTTTGACTTACGGACACATTTCTGAGCGGTTACGGGAAGTAACTCGTTTTAGTGCTGACAGGCCATTTAGTAAAAGCACGGGCACTCTGCTGGTAAAGCCCGCGTGCTCTAAAACCACGGCAGCCTGAAATCGGGCTCGGCCACCTGTGTTACAAGATAAGCCGCCTAGCATTCCAAAAAGTAGTTAACAGGGTAGCCGTTTAGCCACTTAGCAAGCAATCCTCAGAGTGACTCTTTCACACAAACCACACATGGGGCAGTCACGCACAGGCACAATATGCCCCCCCACATCAGCATACGCAAAGATTGTCCTCTATAACTCATAAAAATTGGCAATTTCTTAAATGATAAATAATTCAATCGTATTGCTTTATTAACCTTCCTGCTTCCTCAAGTTTGCTTGAAAATGCACCATTTGTCCACTCTTTTTTTCAAAATTTTCTCGGGGGAGAACCCCCCGCACCTCCCTTAAGTTGTTCGGGCTCGCTCGCTAACCTCGCTCGCCATAGTGCAGTACGGCAATAATTTTACGCCCACCACTTTCAAATGACACCAGCCACCACTGGCGGCTGGTCAGATTGGACTCCACTGCAGTGTATTTTGCTAATAAACTAGTTTGCTTGTATTCTCTACTGCGTCGACTCTTCATTCTTGGAAGGCTAGAGGAGTCGAGAGTGACCCGGGTGACCCTAATCGGGTCACTTCCTTCAGTTGGCGCCCAAACAGGGACCCCACAGGTGACCCGTCTCGCCCGTAGTCTGGTTGTAGAAGTCGGGGTTGTGTCTGGTCGGATGGGTGGATCAGGGATCCCCACATGATCAAGCTTGGTTCTCGCAGCTGCCCCGCCTGTCTGATCGGGCGGCTCCTCGTCTAGCGGTCACCTTGGCTGGGGTCCTGAAAAGGTGAAACCCTTGGATCTAACCGTTTGGTCCAAAGTGTCGGCAGTGGAGAATAATCTTGTTTGACCTGTGTGCACCGGGTGAGTTCATTTTGAATTCTTGGTAAGTGCGGCGTCGTCTTGGTTAACTTGATAGGTCCGCAGACCCTTGTGATACAGAACGTTTTTTTTAATGTTCTGCGGGGCCAATTGTTGAATTCGGCTTAATCTTGAAAAGGCCTGGGGCTAGAGCCTATCTTGTCTTGGTGCAGTCTGAGGACTGGCTTCTTTTGACACAGTTTATGGACTGTTCTTGAGAGTTTTCCTTCTTTTGTGCTTATGCGCGTTGTATTGCGTGTGCGAGTGTCGATCGAGTGAATATGTGAATGAGTTGGATGCCAGGATGCCTTGTTGGAGTAAAGTGTGGTGTTTGGGGTGCCGATGCTGCTCTGTGGAACATTGTCTGGAGGAGCGACAGCCTGCACCTCCGGAAGGCACTCCGAATTTTGATATGTATGTGAAGCATGGTATTGGCCCTATTATGTTTCATACATTGTGGCACAAGTATACGAGGGACAATACTGAGCTTCAGTGGCCACAGGATGGTACCTTTGATGAACAAAAATTGAATTACTTCAGGATAAATTATTTGCTAGAAGGAATAGACAGTCGATGTTTGATACTTTGCAGGTATGGCAGAAGGAAGCTAAGCAGAGATGTATACGGGCTGAGAAGGAGTCTAGGAAGAAGGCAATGCAAACTGTAGTGCAGAAAGCGGTAGCTTACGATAAAGAAAGGACAGAGAAGGGTATTGACTGTGCAGATAGGAAGTTTCGATTACAGTGTGATAGGTCCTATGTTGTTCGAGAGGAAGAGGATTTTTTCGTGGAGGCCCTGTTGGAAACTCGCCCCCCACCTCCCTATGGCCCGCAAAGAATATATCCTGCTGTTCTGCTGTCTCAGTCCTCCGTTGTTCCCTAGCCTTCCCCTGATCCTTCCACAGTCCCAACAGCTTCAGCTCCGGCCGTATCCGTCTCCCCCCCGGTTTCACAAATCACGAGTACAGTGACTGCGGGCACCCCCGCAGTGTCAGCTGTTTCTGTTTCCATTTCTCCTCCTTCTCTTACACCTACTACACAGCCATTGTTGACACTGTCACCTGCGTCTGCATACTATGCGTTTCCCCTAGATGTGTCACACACAGTATTGAGTAGTGCTGGGACGCCAGTGCGAGGGTCAGATGGCAGGAATTGGGCGGCGGCACGGGAGCGATTAGAGTGGGCAATGATTCGATCGGATGTGGGTGAAGAAGAGAAAAGGATGGTTGCAATTCAGGCAGCACAGTGGGCTCAGAGTGTGATTTATGGTTTGCAGGATATATGGAGTGTGATGAAGGATTTTGATCCGTTTGTACAACAGCGTGCCCTTCAGCATATGTCGACTACATTGATTGGTCTGTGGGAACAGTGTATTGGAAGTAAAGCTCCTCAAATCATTTATGATATTTGAGATCATGTATATTCCGCTGGTATGGCTCCAGCAGAAGTCCATAGTAATGTTGGGACATTACTTAGTTATCGGGTGAAATTATATCATAGTACTCCGATTCCAGTATCTCAGTTTCCGATGAGGGAAGTGCATCCCATTTACCAGCCTGAGATTCCGTAGCAGCGTAATGCGTCAAATGTTGTTACTCAGCAACGGGTAGAGGCTCGCTTCCAGGAGCAGTGGGTTTATACCCCGTGGAAGAGAAGTGAGGTACTTGCTCTTAAGAGTCAATTACCGGAACCCAGGAAAAATCCTACTGCATATTATAAAGAATTAACAGAGGCTGCCTCCTCGTCAGTAATGACATTAGCAGATACTGAGATATTTTTTGGGCTGTTAGTGCCGGTAGATATATGGAGACAGGTGCATACACAGGATCACAGAGTGGAATTGGGTGGTACATGGGACGAGATTAAGGCATGGGATAAGGAACGGAAGCCTGGCGACAAACCTAAGGCTGAGATATTGGCTTTACCAAATCATATTATTACTTACATGCATTCTCTTATTCCACCCAGACGAGTGGATTGGGACAAGTTGACGGCATGTCGCCAAAAGAAGGAGGAGAGTGTGTCTGATTTTTTTACTCAGTTTGAAGGGGTGTTTTGGGATGTTAGTGGGCAGGATTTGTCAGTGGAAGGTGGGGTTCGTTTGTTTGTTAACAGGTTTGTAACAAATTTACTTCCTGAAATTGCAGCCCGGTTGCAAGCCTCTGAGAGTACATGGACCACTTCCTCCCCTTCAGTAATATTGAGCATGGCACAATATTATGAACATCGAGAAAATGAGGAGAAGGATAAGGTGGAGAAAAAGAGTAAGGATTTAAAGACAAAGGTGTTGATGCAGCAAGTTGCAAGGGGATCGGGCAGGGGTCGGGGTACTGGTCCGGCTCAGAGGTACCGAGGTGCAGGTAGAGGTGGTGTGCCGCTGAGGCTGAATCAGTGTGCGTATTGTAAAAAGGAGGGGCATTGGCGAAGTGAGTACCCAGAACTGTTACAGAAAGTTGCAGTACTGAGAGGTAGGGGGTGGAATGGCAGGGGTCATGGTGAGGGTAGCCGAGACGAGGCTCAAGGGGATGTATCCTCAGGGGGTCGGTCTGATCAGAATTAGTTCGATGATCCCCGAGGAAGACAATATTATCACGATGATTATGATATCGATGAAGTCACAGGGATGTCCTATAGCTAGGACAGCAAGGGACAGGGTAAGGGACCAGTCCAGATTCCTGTAGATCAGCGTAGTCCTTATGTCACAGCAGACCTACATGGTTCGACGCAGAAATTTTTGGTGGATACAGGTGCAATGAATAGTTCTGTTTCTCATTCACTGGTCCCTTTGGCCGCCCTGTCTGGCGGCAATAATGTTTCGGTAGGTTTTTCAGGCGTACCGGTTGTGAGCCCCATCTCCAAACCTCTAGCTTTGACTGTTGGTCCTTTTACGGTAGATTCTCCGTTTTGTTGACATCAAATTGTGGTGAAAATTTATTAGGATTGGATTTGTTAAAGAAGTTATATGCTACAATTTATTGTTCCCCGGATGGTGTTTACATGACTTTTGGACCTAATGTGGATGGCGCAAAACAGTGTTTTGCAAAGGACCCTCCACTTCCTGTTGAGTTTCAGGATGTCCCATCTTCTTTGTGGGGGACAGGGGACACTGATGTTGGGTTGTTACAGATACCACCCGTTTCTATTAAGATCAAGGATAATGCTGTGCTCCCTCGTATTCCTCAATACAAAATATCGTAAGCTGGGGAAAAGGCTCTGATGCAGATTATACAGGATTTGATTACGTTGGGGGTGGTGGAGGAGACTGTAGCGAATGTGTGTAATAGTCCCATTCTTCCTATTCTTAAAAAGGCCCCCGTGGATTCCTCTGACGCACACTCTGATGTTTACCGGTTCGTAATTGATTTGCGGGAAGTAAATACGATAGTTATTCCCCAGTTTCCAGTGGTTCCTGATATAACAGTCCTTCTCACAATTATCCCTTCTTCGGCAAAATACTTCTCCGTGATCGATTTGAAAAATGCTTTTTTTAGCATTCCTGACCACCCTGATAGCCGATATTTATTCGGTTTTGCTTTAGCTGGCAAAAGCTTCCAATTCTGTAGAGTTCCTCAGGGGTATACAGAAAGTCCTGGTATTTATAGTCAAGCTTTAAAAGGTCAATTGGACTCTCTCTCTCTCTCCCCGCAGGTAATGTATTATTGCAATATGTGGATGATATTTTGATAGCCTCCGACACTGAAGAGGGTTGTCGGGATGCCACAGTAAAATTGTTAATGCATTTGGCGGAAAACGGGCATAAAGTGTCCCTTTCTGAATTCCAATATTGTCAACTGCAGGTCACCTATTTAGGTCACCTGCTGTCGAAGGAGGCTAACACCTGAACGAATTGGTGCCATTGTTAAGATGCCCGTCCCTGTGACTCAAAGGGATGTGCGTGCGTTCATAGGCATCACCTCGTATTGTCGGCACTGGATACCTGCTTACTCTTTATTAATACAGCCTTTGCTTTACCTAACCACTAAAGATGTGCATGAACCCTTGCCCTGGACGCATGAATGTCAGCATGCTTTTGAACAATTAAAAGTTGCTCTTTGCTCTGCACCTGTGCTTGGCACGCTGGATTACAAGAAGCCTTTCGTGCTGTATGTACACGAAGCGGCTGGATGTGCACTCTCTGTGTTAACACAAGCCTTTGGAGGTAAGCAGAGGCTGTGCGCTTATTTTTCTGCTACGCTTGACCCTGTCGCCAGAGCCCTCCCAAGCTGTTTAAGAGCCGTGGTGGCTGCGGCGGTTTCTATTAGACAATCGGCAGGGCTCGTTCTCAATCATGATCTCACAGTAATGGTACCGCATGCTGTGGATGTACTTTTGAATAGAATAAAGACGCAGCACCTTACCAGTGCTCGTCTGACTGGATATGAACTAACACTGTTTGCACCTCACATTACTATTAAAAGATGTGCTACACTGAATCCAGCCATGTTACTACCCCTCCCTTCGGAAGAAGAGGACACGGATGTCCATGATTGCTTGTTCCGCACTGATGAAGAGACGAAGGGATGGGTAGACTTGACTGATGTTCCCTTATCTGACCCACAAGGGGAACTATATGTCGATGGCTCTTGTTTCAAATTGTCAGATGGCACCACTACAGCGGCGTATGCTATTACCACGCTGCGCACTGTAGTTGAGACGTCACGTGTTCCTTATCAATCAGCACAGGCTGCGGAGCTGGTGGCCCTTCTGCGGGCATGTGAGTTAAGCGAAGGACTGACTGTCAATATTTATACTGACAGCCAGTATGCCTTTGGGGTGGCCCATAACTTTGGACCCCTCTGGGCAGAGAGAGGATTCTTGACATCACATGGGACCAAAATTCAGCATGGTCCGTTGATAGAGAGGCTTTTGACAGCTTTGACACTTCCCAAATGATTGGCAATAGTGCAATGCAGTGCCCATAAAACGATTACTGATGATGTGGGGAAAGGAAATGCATTTGCGGATCAGACAGCAAAGGAGATAGCTAGATCCAAGATGAAAAAGATGTTTGTGGCAGGCCCAGCTAGGTGGGTGCCCGAGAATGGGATGTTTGAGGACACACTAGCCAATGTCAAGGAGATCCAGAGTGAAGCAACAGTAGAGGAGTTGGCAGTGTGGCAGGAGAAAACAGGGCGTCTAGATGAGGAGGGATGTTGGACTGATTTGTCCGAGAAACAGAGATGGATGTTACCAGATGCATATGTACTTCCCGTAGTTACTATGGCACATGGTCCAGCTCATATTAGTGCCAAAGGTATCTGTAAGTTGCCAGATCCTGTGTGGCGAAATGACAATATTCCAAAGGTTGCTACTCATTTGGTGAAATACTGTATGATCTGTCTTAGACACAATCCTGGGAAAGGTACCCCTACACCTTCTGGTAATTTTGCACCTCCCTCTTTTCCTTTTGAGGTACTCCAAATAGATTACATAGAATTGCCACGGGTTAACAATTTAAAATATGTGTTAATGGTAGTTTGTGCTTTTAGCAAATGGATTGAGGCTTACCCCACAAAAGAAAACACCGCCGTGGCAACGGCAAAGGCCCTTATTAAGGAGTTTTTCCCCCGTTACGGCTTGCCCCGTTTGATCTGGAGTGACAATTGGAATTCACTTTAATGCCAAACTGATCCAGCTGATATGCAACGGTTTGTATATTCAGCAAAAATTTCATGCAGCTAATCACCCTCAGTCAGCGGGTTTAGTTGAGAAGTACAATGGTACTCTCAAGTTAAAGTTGACAAAGGTGAAGGAGAGTACTGGATTGCAATGGCCAGATGCATTACCCCTTGCTTTGTTATCCACTAGAATGACTGCCCACTCCAGGACAGGATTATCTCCCTATGAGGTAATTTTCCGTCGTCCAGCGAAAGTGTGGGGTGTCCCTTGACCAAAAAGATTTTCAGATATCGATTATCCTCTGTTGGTCGATTATTTGTATGAACTTACTAAAAGCTTGCGTTCTATTCACCAACAGATACACGAGGCGCTGCCTCCAGCACCTGAGGGGCCTGGGCACACGATTCAGCCTGGTGACTGGACGTTGATACGCAGCTTTCAAAGAAAGGACGGTTTGGAGCCAAGATGGAAGGGCCCCTACTTGGTCCTCATCTCCACGAGGACGGCAGTGAGGGTGGAAGGTCGGAAGAACTGGATCCATGCCTCTCATTGTAAGAGAGTGCCATTACCTCTGCCCTACGACGCCTGGGTGCGAGAGGGCATCGGAGACCACGAAACCGAAAGGGTTCCACAATTCCTCCCGTACTCGGATGCCCAATTGATTTGGACGCAGACAGAGGCAGAAAATAATGCTGTTTTAAATGAAGCAGTTCCCACGGAAATAAGGGCTTCTCAGGGTTCCACTTTATCTGATTCCCAGGAGCCTGAGTTCCAGTCCCCGGTGTCCCCTGAATTTCAAATTCTACTTCGAGATGAGACAGTGCCCGGAAAAGACAGGTATAATTTGCGTCCTCGATGGAAAGGTAGTGCACCAAAAGAAAAATGAGTGTAGTTAGGGACGGACTTCATTGTATAAGATAAGCAAAAATGTCCCTTGTTTTTGCTTCTTCCCGTTAGATTAGGGATTAGAAGATTGGTGCATTACCTGTGACGCAGGACAGGATACGTTGAGGGTATCTTCCAAGGAGGGAGAGTGCCCTATCCTGAGAACAGTGAACATTTGTTGACGAGCTGCAAGGGTGTGGCTCCACCGCAGCGTGCTCAATAGCACCACCGAGGATTGGACGATAGAAGCCTACCAGGGAGGCTAAGAACGGACCCTGATTCTCGATCCTTTTTGGATGATTTTTTTTTCTCTTCCTATATTTTTAGTTTTTGTGCCCTTTTCCATCATTGGCTCCACTTTAAGTCGTCCTTTCTTGGACCCTTTGATCTGTGAATATAGATATAGAAAAATTTATCTTTTTGGTCGTCCTCTTGCAGCAGATGAACAGGGTTTTGTTGTCCTACTCACAGGGGGGTTGGCTTTGAATGGTTGCTCAGGAAAAAGATCTTTTGGGTCATAGTTATGTTTCTGTTCCTATTGGGGGGAGGGGGGCTGTACTGGATTATGGGATGTTCCGAGGTCACATCGTCATGTGTATTGTATCGAGCAGTTTCCTCAGATCATCAGAAACAAACAATGCACAGTAATGTTTTCTTAGATACCCACCGGAAAATCTTTGGAGATAATACAGCTTGTTACCCCATTGATTCTGTCATGAGTTTATGGACAGCTTATCCCCTATCATTGGTCAATTACACATATGTTCGTCCTCCCACCTTTGTAGAGGTAAAAGGTGAATTTGGTTTGGGATACCCTGGACCTTGCCTATATTATAGCAACCAAAGGCACAGGATATCCGGGATGTATGCCCGAAATTTATTGTGGTGATCTATACTTTAGCAAAAGGAATATCACACTGACAGGATGGCATTACCAAGATCTGACTGTCACTCAAGAGGCAGGAATATATCCTGCGTGTTGTCCTGAATTAAATAGCACTGATACTTATTTGTATCTTAACTGTTCTGGAGAAATAGTATACAAAAATGTCCTATGTTTAGGAAGAAAGGATGACCCCAGTATGAAAGGAATGAGCACTAGATATGCTCCATTAGATTACTAAGGTCCACTCTATGCACATCCAGGTTTTTATTTTCTATCCAATGGCATGTATTCCAATATGTACAATGGTACAGAGGACGTGGCTTTGGGAATGGTGTTACCTCTTGGGGTACCTTGCAGGCATAGTAAACCGAATATAAGATGGGCAAAAAGAACATTGACCAAGGAATTCTGCGAGGGAGTTACCGATTTGGAAGTTAATAACTATAGCAATGGTATTACTTATGGGTATATCCATTCTTCCATTACCACATTCGGTGGTACTGCTATGGCCAGAGGTGAACGTGCTAGAGAGTATTTTGGATGTAAATTACAGATTTTATCCAATTCGACAGTGGCAGCTTTACGGGACATCATCACTCAATTAGAAAGTATGCGCATATACTCCGAACAAACAAGGTATGCTGTTGATTTTATTTTAGCTAAGAATGGTGGAGCATGCGCTGTCATAGGAGATCAGTGTGTGGTCGGCATCACGAATATGGAAAAAATATTACCCAACATATTTTAGATATCTTGGAGAATGTTAAAGGCTTGGAGAGCGGCAATTGGAGTTGGTCCTTGTTCTGCGGTTGGGGTTGGATCTTAGAAAAGGTGATATATTTCATTGTTATTCTAATTTGCTGCTGTGTCCTGATACAGTGTCTTCCCTTATGTTCTTCATATTGTGCCACCTATCTTACACCCAAAAGAAGTTCGATCCATGATACAAATGTGAAAATAATGCTTCAACAAGAGCTTGTAACCCTTATGCAGTTAGATGAAGGAGTTTTTGGATCAGACACTTCCCTAGCAGATTCGATCCCTGATGTTACTTGTGTTGCTAATGATTAATATCGCATCTCCCTTTCAGTGAGCTCTATTCATATACGTATTCATATTTGACAGATTATTGTCTATATAATATTGTTTCTCCTAGTTATTAGATTTGTAAAGACCCTTACCTGATAGCACCAATAAAGATGATTTAGCCTATAAATGCTAAAAGGAGGGTCTGATGGAATTAAAACGCAGTTTTAATATTTTACTCGTGTTTACTCTATATTATGTTAGCATTTATATGGCTAATACATTATATTTACGTATTGTGTGTAAGATGTAATCAGTTTGATATAGATGTCACATCAGTTAGGTTGACATCTGTGCCACCATTTTAGTTAGAAAAGACGCCATGTTCTGGTACAATCGAAACTGTTACTTGCATACTCGAAACTGTATTTTGCTAATTTTCGAGAAATAGTCTCTGGCAAGTTTCGTTTCTTCAATGTTTCATGTTAGCTCGTTAGTGCATGCCTTTTCTCTGAAATCAAGGCTTTCTCCCACCTGTCTAGAGGGGAGGATAGGCCAGACGACCTTGAAGAGTAGATAGCTTGTACCAGGCTGCGAAATCGAGACTTATGTTCTGTACCCCCATTGTATTACGACACCCACCAGTGATTTTCCATGGTAGGCGGGTCTTTGTGGACTCTGCAACATACATAATGCAACTTTATGCTTGTGAAAGTCAGTCCCTCGTCAGCCATCATAGGCCGCTGGTCAGATTGGACTCCGCTGCAGTGTATTTTGCAAATAAACTAGTTCGCTTGTATTCTCTACTGCGTCATCGACTCTTCATTCTTGGAAGGCTAGAAGAGGTCGAGAGTGACCCGGGTGACCCTAATCGGGTCACTTCCTTCAGAAAGCATTTTTTTAACCCTTCACTCCCCACTGTGGGGTGCTGGTGCATAATAGCTAACGGTTAGCATGCTATATCATGGAAGCGGGGAAGTTGACACAGTGTTGTTATTGTTGTGATCATGTGTAAGGACAGCAGAGTTATCGTTCAGATCACACAACTCTTGTAGGTAGAGTGTAAAAACAGCCTAGCTATCACTTCAGTGACACTGTCCTTGCAGTTATAAGGACGTCAAGATTAGACACCATGTGGTTGAATTTAAACTGTTTCTTAATGAAAGCTACGAAGAGGCAGACCATTTGACAGCTAAAGGCCCACCGTTGACTGAGTTATTGATTGTCACTGTTCATATGAAGTGACCAGTTTTTTCCTTAGAGTAATGTTGCTTATCTCGCAGATTTACTTCAAGTTAGCTTGGTTTGTAGCTTCTGCTTCAGCCAGTTCATGCCAAGGCAGATATTGGGCAAGGCTAAAACTGAACTAAGCAGTTTTACGATGCAAGTAGTAAAGCCTGCCTTGTGCTGTCCAGCAAAAGCAGCCTAAGGCCCTCATTGATAGTGGCACTAGGTAAACTGCATCTGGCAAGTACCATCACATCAGGGTACATTATTCACACTGTGCTGTATTACCTCTCCGGACCGAGCTCTGCACATCAAAATGGGAGAGAAATCAGTCATACAGCACGCATTCCTCTCTTTTAATCTGCAAAACTTGGAAACTTGTGGCATTTCTTGCAAAATTTCCACGTGTTACCTGGCAAAATTCATGCAGAGTAAAACTGCTAGTTGCGACAGAATATGGATTATCAAGGCCCTTAGAATGAAAGACTAAAAGCGTACTCACCATCCTCCTGACTGCGGTCTGAGCACTGCTGCAGGTTTCTGATGGGCACCATGAATACTGCTCCCTCCATATCTTCGTAAGACTGAGAACCTGTGAGTTAGATGAGGAGCAGCACTTGATAAGTAGGACAAAAAGGCAAGACACCAGTGCCAGGCCTGTGAGAGCACGGACTGTCAACTGTCTAGAAGATCAGGGAGCTGCAAGCATGCTTGGTTTTGGTAGAAATGTATATAAGAGCATGGACGTCGATTCACCAAAATTGTAGAGTAGCAGAAGTGACAGAAGGAACCCTGTGGCAAGCAAACACATGACCGAGTTGACACCTTGCCTCACCATTAACCTATAAACAGCTTCATGTTTCTGCTGGAGGGCAGGGGAAGGAGTGAAACTACAGAAGTATTCCTTAATCTTATAGTCCCTTTTGTTTTCTGTTCCTACCTTTACTTAATTATCCCAAACATCTAGGGCTGGCAAGGGCAGATCCAAAGATACTAAGGGGCAAGCCATAGGTAGCAACTGCTATACCTGGCTACCACTTATTGATGTCCATGTGTTGGAGGTCTTAGAGTGAGATTTATGAGAGATTATTGAGTGTCAAAGTTTTGAGAGGTCGGGGAATCGCTTTGATGCTGGAACAATATTCAGAGTGGGAGTGCCTTCATCAATGTTACGTCAATGAAGTCATATGCTTTGTGGAAAATTCAAGCGTCATGCTAAGAACAAGTGCAGGAAATGAGTCATGCCCATTCATGAGGAGAGTGATAAGGATGTGGTATAAAGTTGGTGGTGCACTTCGGAGCACACTGTCACACACATACTACTTTATCATGTTGTGATATCCCACAGTCTTTTCCAAACAGCAAATTTTTCATTTGAAATGGCCACTGAATTTATATAAACATGCAGTTTTACTGATAGAACTATATTTCACACAAATGATAATGTGTGGAAAACAGGTTTCACAAATATTTATCATTTGCTCATCACCAAATAAAGTGCTTTGATTTGTTTTGATCATATTAGAACCTATATTTCCATCAAACTGCAGAATTATAAAAGATTTTTGCTCCCCTAACTGCTGATATATTTTGAAAAATGTATGCAGTTCTTTTACAGGTATTTAAATATGGTTGTGTCTGAAATAAATTGACATCCTAGAGCATTTCCTTTCACACTCCCTGTAACCCTGCAAGATTGTCACATAGTTCACTTTACGAAATGGTCACACTTTGATGTCAGAGAAAGAAAACAAAAATCATCATGTTAAAAGAATAAGCAGCAATTTGATAGAAGACATAACCTGACATTTGACCTCTTCTTTGAAAGCACAGACAACGAAGCAAGTTAAAACATTTAAAGGCATCTTCATTGCTCATGCACCTTTTAAACTCCATCATGATTATTTTGGGGGCGCTCCAGCACCACCCCGCATCCCCACTTCCAGCGCCTATGGAATCTAATGACACAGGAAACATTTGACGCCAGAGGGTTTTTGTTGCCCAAGAGGATAAAATGTGATTACAGATAACTAATGGAGGACTGAAGGGGAGAGAGCTTGAAAGCCAATCCACTTCTTGGTGCTACAGGCCTGACCCTTTGTAGCAATTGGTGGTGTCTGGTATATCCCTCTCTCAGCACTTCTGAGTGTATTCTTGAGCCTCTGGTCAACTTAAGAAATGGCTGCTCCCCAAAAATACAAAGACCTGAAGAGACGGGGAATTCCCAGAGGGATGACTCCTCTGAAATGCTTTGACCTTTTCTGTGCCCTTCGGGTGGCGGTCCGGACACACCCATCTCACAGTTCTTATAAATTTGGTGCTATAGAAGGGGTTGTGAAGGGGAGAGACCCCTCTCCCTCAGGACTTCCACTCTACAGTGCAGTGCCACTAGGGTGTGGATAACGGTTTTACCTCACCTGTTGATTTCTCGCTCACTCCGTCTGCCGTGCCCACAGAATTGCTGGGAGTAGGAGCCAGGAACCCTGCCCCACAAAAAAAATAATCCTCTCATTAAAAAGACTGCAAACACTGAAAATCCACACAATACTTAACAATGACTTGATTCTATGCCTACTAATGAGGCAAGAACCCAGCCTCGAAACCTAGCTAACTCAGATGCAATTCATGTGTAAAGCTAAAAGATCCAAAGCACACCCAACCGCTCAGTGTTGTTCAATCACTTTAATGTTAAATGCACACACGATTCAAGGAATCACACACCAGTAAGAATACAAAAACGTACATCTATGTTGATTTACAGTCAATGATTAGAACGCTATTTATGGATCTACCCAAGAAATCAGACATAAATATGTTTTTACATTGCTAATCAATTTGAACCTGCTGGAAAAATCTGCATCAAACTTTCCAATTAAAAAACAATCATACTAGTAAGTTACATTTTGCAAAGTGTTGTGCAGACAGAACTGATGGACAGGAAGTCATAAATGGGTTCTTCAAAGGTAGGGTTTTACATTCAATTTCAAATAGGATTAGTCAGATGATAGAAAACGGAAGAATATCAAATTTGCCAACACAGGCCACCATTGTCTCTGTCCTTTTTAGGTCGAGCCTAGCGGCAGCGTGCATGCACTTCTTGCTCTGTGAGACTGCTGTTGTAGAATATGGGAGAGAAGCCGCGCCCACTATCCTCCCATATTTTTCAGTGGCTTGTGTCATTGTCTTTGGTAAACGCTGCCTTCGGATTCGTTAATAGGCTTGTTAGTTACTCCTTAGTACGGCCTTGTCTTCATTTGTACCCTCCCAGGGCGACTGGCCCTTTTTCTTCAGTTGTTACACAGGACCTGTTATTTAGCTTGTAAGCACTATTTACTTTACTGAGTTTCTCTTACTGCAGGCCGGGCATGCGCTGCTTCAGCTGAAACCGCTTGTGTTTTAAGCAGCACGGCCGCTCCCGTAACACGGGCACCCGCTTTCAATCACTTTAACCCGGCATTATCTTGTGCCTGTTTCAAGCCCCCAAGTAAAATGGATTTAGAAATGATTAGCAAATAAAGTCATGTGAATTCCAGGTAGCACATAATCCTGTGCTAATGGGCTGAAGCTGACAACAGCACGTCTGTGTTACATGTCATCTGTACTAAAGCCACCTGAACGGTTGTTTTCAAAAGCCTGTTTTATTAACAACACCACCATCAATACCACCAATCCCACCACCACCAATCCCACCACCACCAATCCCACCACCACTGCTAATCCCACCACCGCCAGTACCACCACCACCAACACCACCACCAACACCACCAATACGACCACCACCACCAATACCACCACCACCAATACCACCACCACCAATACGACCTCCACCACCAATACCACCACCACCAATGCCACCACCACCAATACCACCACCAATACCACCACCACCAATACCACCACCACAAATACCACCAATACCACCACCAATACCAACACCACCAAACCACCTCCACCACCAATACCACCACCAGCACCAATACCCCCACCACCATCAATACCACTACCTCCACCAATTCCACCACCAATACCACCATCACTAATACCACCACCAATACAACCACCACCAATAACAGCACCACCAATACCAACACCACCAATATCACCACCAATACCACCACCACCAATACCAATACCACCACCAATACCACTACCAATACTACCACCAATACCACCACCAATACCACCACCACTAATACCACCAATACCACCACCAATACCACCACCAATACCCCTACCACCACCAATACAACCACCACCAATACCACCACCACCAATACAACCACCAATGCTACCACCACTAATGCCACCACCAATACCACAACCCATACCACTACCATTAATATCACCACCACCACCAATACCACCAATTCCACCACCACCACCATTACCACCAACACCACCACCCATAGCACAACCAATACCACCACTACCAATAGCAGCACCAATACCATCACCAAGACTGATATCACCACCACCAATACCACCACCACCACCAATACCACCACCACCAATACCACCACCACCACTAATACCACCACCACCACCACTACCACCAATACCCCCCACCAATACCAACACCACCAATACCACCACCAATAGCACCACCACTAATATCAGCACCACCAATACCACTACCAATGCTACCACCAATACCACCACCAATACCACCACCAACACCACCACCAATACCACCACCACCAACACCACCACCAATACCACCACCACTACCACCACCAATACCACCACCACCAATACCACCACCACCACCACCACCAATACCACCACTACCAATACCACCACTACCACCACCAATACAACCACCACTAACACCACCACCACCAATACCACCACCAGCACCAATACCCCCACCATCAATACCACTACCTCACCAATTCCACCACCAATACCACCATCACCAATACCACCACAAATACCAACACCACCAATATCAGCACCAATACCAGCACCACCACCAATACCACCACCACCAATACCAGCACCAGCACCACCAATACCAATACCACCACCAATACCACCAACAATACCACTACCACCACCAATACCACCACCAGTACCACCAATACAACCACCACTACTACCACCACTACTACCACCACTACTACCAACACCACTAATACCACCACCAACAATACCACAACCAATACCACCACCAATAATACCACCACCAATAATACCACCACTAATACTTCCACCACTAATACTTCCACCACCAATACCACAACCACCAATACCACCACCACCAATACCACCACCAATACCACCACCACCAATACCACCACCAATACCACTGCCAATACCAATGCCATCACCAATACCACCACCAGCAATACCACCACCAATACCACCACCACAACTAATACCACCACCACCAATACCACAACCAATACCACCACCACCACCAAATCCACAACTACCACCAATACCACCACCAATACCACCACCACCAAGAGCACAACCAATACCACCAATACCACCACCACCAATACCAGCACTAATACCAATATCACCACCAATACCACCACCAAGAATACAACCACCACCAATACCACCACCACCACCCCTACTACCACCAATACCCCCACCACCAATACCCCCACCAACACCACCAATACCACCACCACCAATAAAACCACCACCAATACCACTACCACCACCACCAATACCACCACCACCAATACCACCACTACCACCACCAATACAACCACCACCAATAACACGACCACCAATACCACCACCAGCACCAAGACCCCCATCACCATCAATACCACTACCTCCATCAATTCCACCACCAATACCACCACCAATACCACCACCACCAATACCACCACCACTACTACCACCACCACTAATACCACCACCAACAATACCACAACCAATACCACCACCACAAATACCACCACCAATACTACCACCACCAATACCACCACCAACAAACCACCACCAACACGAATACCACCACCAATACCACCACCACCAATACCGCTGCCAATTCCAATACCACCACCAATACCACCACCAATACCACCACCACCACTAATACCACCACCACCAATACCACAACCAATACCAACACCACCAATACCACCACCACCAAGAGCACAACCAATACCACCAATACCACCACCATCAATATCACCACCACCAATATCACCACCAATACCACCACCAAGAATACAACCACCACCAATACCACCACCACTACCCCTCCTACCACCAATACCCCACCACCAATACCACCACCACCAACACCACCACCAATACCACCACCACCAATACCACCACCACCAATACCACTATCACCACCACCACCATTACCACTACCACCACCACCACCAATACCACCACTACCACCACCAATACAACCACCACTAACATCACCACCACCAATAACACCACCACCAATACCACCACCAGCACCAATACCCCCACCACCAATACCACTACCTCCACCAATTCCACCACCATCACCAATACCACCACCAATACCACCACCACCACCAATACAACCACCACCAATAACACCACCACCATTACAACCACCAATACCAACACCACCAATACCACCACCAATACCACCACCACTAATATCAGCACCACCAATACCACCACCAATACCACTACCAATACCACCACCATCAATACCCCTACCACCACCAATACCACCACCACCAATACAACCACCAATGCTACCACCACTAATGCCACCACCAACAATACCACAACCCATACCACCACCACCAATACCACCACCACCACCACCAATACCATCAATTCCACCACCACCACCATTACCACCAACACCACCACCAATAGCACAACCAATACCACCACTACCAATAGCAGCATCAATACCATCACCAAGACTGATATCACCACCACCAATACCACCACCACCACCAATACAACCTCCACTAATACCACCACCACCACCACTAATACCACCACCACTACCACCATCAATACCCCTACCACCAATACCAACACCACCAATACCACTACCAATACCACCACCACTAATATCAGCACCACCAATACCAATACCACCACCAATACCACTACCAATGCTACCACCAATACCACCACCAATACTACCACCACCAATACCACCACCAACACCACCACCACCACCAATACCACTACCACCACCACCAATACCACCACCACCAATACCACCACTACCACCACTAACACCACCACCACCAATAATATCACCACCAATACCACCACCAGCACCAATACCCCCACCACCAATACCACTACCTCCACCAATTCCACCACCAATACCACCATCACCAATACCACCACAAATACCAACACCACCATCAATACCACCACCACCAATACCAGCACCACCACCAATACCATCACCAATACCACCACCACCAATACCAGCACCAGCACCAGCAATACCAATACCACCACCAATACCACCACCAATACCACTACCACCACCAATACCACCACCACCACCACCACTACCACCAATACAATCACCACTACTACCAACACCACTAATACCACCACCAACACCGCAACCAATACCACCACCAATAATACCACCACCAATACCACCACCAATACTACCACCACCAATACCACTACCACCAACAAACCACCACCAACACGAATACCACCACCAACACCAATACCACGACCAATACCGCTGCCAATAGCAATGCCACCACCAATACCACCACCAGCAATACCACCACCAATACCACCACCACCACCAATACCACCACCAACCAATACCACAACCAATACCACCACCACCATCAAATCCACCACCACCACCAATACCACCACCAATACCACCACCACCAAGAGCACAACCAATACCACCAATACCACCACCACCAATACCACCACTAATACCAATATCACCACCAATACCACCACCAAGAATACAACCACCACCAATACCACCACCACCACCACCCCTACTACCACCAATACCCCCACTACCAATACCACCAACACCACCACCAATACCACCACCACCAATAAAACCACGACCAATACCACAACCACCACCACCAATACCACCACTACCACCATCAATACAACCACCACTAACACCACCACCACCAATAACACCACCACCAATACCATCCCCAGCACCAATACCCCCATCACCAACAATACCACTACCTCCACCACCAATACCACCATCACCAATACCACCATCAATACCACCACCACCACCACCAATACCACTACCACCACCACCAATACCACCACCACCAATACCACCACTACCACCACCAATACAACCACGACTAACACCACCACCACCAATAACACCACCACCAGCACCAATACCCCCACCACCACCAATAGCCCCACCACCATCAATGCCACTACCTCCACCAATTCCACCACCAATAACACCATCACCAATACCACAACAAATACCAACACCACCAATATCACCACCAATACCACCACCACCAATACCAGCACCACCACCAATACCACCACCACTACTAGCACCAGCACCACCAATACCAATACCACCACCAATACCACCACCAATACCACTACCACCACCAGTACCACCACCACCAATACCACCACCACCAATACCACCACCACTACCACCAATACAACCACCACTACTACCAACACCACTAATACCACCACCAACAATACCGCAACCAATACCACCACCAATAATACCACCACCACCAATACTACCAACACCAATACCACCACCAACAAACCAACACCAACACAAATACCACCACCAATACCACAACCACCACCACCAATACCACCACCAATACCGCTGCCAATACCAATGCCACCACCAATACCACCACCAGCACTACCACCACCAATACCACCACCACCACTAATACCACCACCACCAATACCACAACCAATACCACCACCACCAAATCCACCACCACCAATACCACCACCACCACCAAGAGCACAACCAATACCACCAATACCACCACCACCAATACCACCACTAATACCAATATCACCACCAATACCACCACCAAGAAAACAACCACCACCAATACCACCACCACCACCACCACCACCCTACTACCACCAATACCCCACCACCAATACCACCACCACCAACACCACCACCGATACCACCACCACCAATAACACTACCACCAATACCACTACCACCACCACCAATACCACCACCAATACAACCACCACTAACACCACCAGCACCAATAACACCACCACCAATACCACCACCAGCACCAATAGCCCCATCACCATCAATACCACTACCTCTACCAATTACACCAATACCACCACCAATACCACCACCACCAATACCACCACCACCACCACCACCAATACAACCACCACCAATTACAGCACCACCAATACCACCACAAATACCAACACCACCAATACCACCACCAATACCACCACCACCAATATCAGCACCACCAATACCAATCCCACCACCAATACCACTATCAATACTGCCACCAATACCACCACCAATACCCCTACAACCACCAATACCACCACCACCAATACCACCACCACCAATACAACCACCAATGCCACCACCACCACCACTAATACCACCACCAACAATACCACAACCCATACCACCACCACCAATACCACCACCACCACCAATACCATCACCACCACCATTACCACCAACACCACCACCAATAACACAACCAATACCACCACTAATACCACCACCACCAATACCAATACCATCACCAAGACCGATATCACCACCACCAATACCACCACCACCACTACCACCATCAATACCCCCACCACCAATACCACAACCAATACCACCACCACCAAATCCACCACCACCAATACCACCACCACCACCAAGAGCACAACCAATACCACCAATACCACCACCACCAATACCACCACTAATACCAATATCACCACCAATACCACCACCAAGAAAACAACCACCACCAATACCACCACCACCACCACCACCACCCCTACTACCACCAATACCCCCACCACCAATACCACCACCACCAACACCACCACCGATACCACCACCACCAATAAAACTACCACCAATACCACTACCACCACCACCAATACCACCACCAATACAACCACCACTAACACCACCAGCACCAATAACACCACCACCAATACCACCACCAGCACCAATAGCCCCATCACCATCAATACCACTACCTCTACCAATTACACCAATACCACCACCAATACCACCACCACCAATACCACCACCACCACCACCACCAATACAACCACCACCAATTACAGCACCACCAATACCACCACAAATACCAACACCACCAATACCACCACCAATACCACCACCACCAATATCAGCACCACCAATACCAATCCCACCACCAATACCACTATCAATACTGCCACCAATACCACCACCATACCTCAACCACCAATACCACCACCACCAATACCACCACCACCAATACAACCACCAATGCCACCACCACCACCACTAATACCACCACCAACAATACCACAACCCATACCACCACCACCAATACCACCACCACCACCAATACCATCACCACCACCATTACCACCAACACCACCACCAATAACACAACCAATACCACCACTAATACCACCACCACCAATACCAATACCATCACCAAGACCGATATCACCACCACCAATACCACCACCACCACTACCACCATCAATACCCCCACCACCAATACCAACACCACCAAAACCAATACCACTACTAACACCACCACCAATACCACCACCACCAATACCACCACCACCACCAATACCACTACCATCACCACCACCACCACCAATACCACCACCACCAGCAATACCACCACCACTAACACCCCCATCAATTCCACCACCACCAATAACACCAATACCACCACCAATACCCCCATCACCATCAATACCCCTACCTCCACCAATTCCACCACCAATACCACCATCACCAATACCACCACCTATACCACCACCACCAATACCACCACCACCAATACCACCACCACCAATAACACCACAAATACCAACTACCAATACCACCACCAATACCACTACCACCAATACCAGCACCACTACCAATACCACCACCAATACCAGCACCATCAATACCAATACCACCTCCAACCACTAATACCACTACCACCACCACCACTACCACCACCAATACCCCCACCACCAATAACACCACCACCAACACCACCACCAATACAACCATCACCAATACCACCACTACCAATACCACTACCACCACCTCCACCAGTACCAATACCACCACCACCACCACCTCCACCACCAATACCACCACCACTAACACCACCAATTCCACCACCACCAATAACACCACCACTACCAATACCACCACCAATACCCCACCACCATCAATACCACTACCTCCACCAATACCATCCATCAACAATATCACCACCAATACCACCACCACCAATACATCCACAACCAATAATACCACCACTAATACCACCACAAATACTAACACCACCAATACCAGCACCACCAATACCAGCACCACCAATACCACCACCACCAATACCACCACCCCCAATACCACCATCAATACCACCACCTAAACCACCACCACCACCACCACGAATACCAGCACAACCAATAACAATACCACCACCAATAGCACCACCAATACCACGTATACCACCACCACCAATACCACCACCAATACCACTACAAACACCAATACCACCACCAATACAAACACTACCAATATCACCACCACAAATACCACCACCACCAACACCACCAATACCACCACCACCAATACCACCCCCAATACCACCACCACCACCAATACCATCATCACCAATACCACCACCAATACCACCACCACCAATACCATCAACACCACCACCAATACCACCACCAATAGCACCACTAAATCCCCCACCACCACCAATACCACCTCCAATTCCACCAGTACCACCACCACCACCAATATCACCACCACCAATACCACCACAAATACCACCCCTAACAATACCCTCACCACTACCATCACCAATACCACCACCAATAACCCTACCACCAATACCATCACCACCAACACTACCACCACCAATACCACCACCACCAAACCACCAACACGAATACCACCACCAATACCACCACCAATACCGCTGCCAATGCCAATACCACCACCAGCAATACCACCAGCAATACCACCACCAATAACACCACCAATACCACCACCACCTCTAATACCACCACCACCAATACCACAACCAATACCACCACCACAAACACCAACACCACCACCAATACCATCACCACCACCAATATCACCACCAATACCACCACCACCAAGAGCACAACAAATACCAACAATACCACCACCAATACCACCACCACCAATACCCCATCACCAATGCCACCACCACCAACACCACCACCACCAATACCACCATCAATACTACTACCAACACCAATTCCACCACCAATACCACCATCACCAATACCACCACCATCACCAATACCACCACCAATACCACCACCACCAATACCACCACCACCAATACAAACACCACCAATAACACCACCACCAATACCAATACCACCAATACCAGCACCACCACCAATAATCCCACCAATACCAGCAGCAGCGCACCAATACTAATACCACCACCAATACCACTACCACCACCAATACCACCAATACCACACCACCACCACCAATACAACCACCACTACTACCACCATCACTAATACCACCACCAACAATACCACAACCAATACCACCACCACCAATACCACCACCACCAATAACACCACAAATACCAACTACCAATACCACCACCAATACCACTACCACCAATACCAGCACCACTACCAATACCACCACCAATACCAGCACCATCAATACCAATACCACCTCCAACCACTAATACCACTACCACCACCACCACTACCACCACCAATACCCCCACCACCAATAACACCACCACCAACACCACCACCAATACAACCATCACCAATACCACCACTACCAATACCACTACCACCACCTCCACCAGTACCAATACCACCACCACCACCACCTCCACCACCAATACCACCACCACTAACACCACCAATTCCACCACCACCAATAACACCACCACTACCAATACCACCACCAATACCCCCACCACCATCAATACCACTACCTCCACCAATACCTCCATCAACAATATCACCACCAATACCACCACCACCAATACATCCACAACCAATAATACCACCACTAATACCACCACAAATACTAACACCACCAATACCAGCACCACCAATACCAGCACCACCAATACCACCACCACCAATACCACCACCACCAATACCACCATCAATACCACCACCTAAACCACCACCACCACCACCAATACCAGCACAACCAATAACAATACCACCACCAATAGCACCACCAATACCACCTATACCACCACCACCAATACCATCACCAATACCACTACAAACACCAATACCACCACCAATACAAACACTACCAATACCACCACCACCACCACAAATACCACCAACACCACCAATACCACCACCACCAATACCACCCCCAATACCACCACCACCACCAATACCATCATCACCAATACCACCACCAATACCACCACCACCAATACGACCACCACCACCACCAATACCATCAACACCACCACCAATACCACCACCAATAGCACCACTAAATCCCCCACCACCACCAATACCACCTCCAATCCCACCAGTACCACCACCACCACCAATATCACCACCACCAATACCACCACAAATACCACCCCTACCAATACCCTCACCACTACCACCACCAATACCACCACCAATAACCCTACCACCAATACCACCACCACCAACACTACCACCACCAATACCACCACCACCAAACCACCAACACGAATACCACCACCAATACCACCACCAATACCGCTGCCAATACCAATACCACCACCAGCAATACCACCAGCAATACCACCACAAATAACACCACCAATACCACCACCACCTCTAATACCACCACCACCAATACCACAACCAATACCACCACCACCAACACCACCACCAATACCATCACCACCACCAATATCACCACCAATACCACCACCACCAAGAGCACAACCAATACCAACAATACCACCACCAATACCACCACCACCAATACCCCATCACCAATGCCACCACCACCAACACCACCATCACCAATACCACCATCAATACTACTACCAACACCAATTCCACCACCAATACTACCATCACCAATACCACCACCATCACCAATACCACCACCAATACCACCACCACCAATACCACCACCACCAATACAAACACCACCAATAACACCACCACCAATACCAATACCACCAATACCAGCACCACCACCAATAATACCACCAATACCAGCAGAAGCGCACCAATACTAATACCACCACCAATACCACTACCACCACCAATACCACCAATACCACACCACCACCACCAATACAACCACCACTACTACCACCACCACTAATACCACCACCAACAATACCACAACCAATACCACCACCACCAATACCACCACCAATACTACTATCACCAATACCACCACCACCAACAAACCACCACCAACATAAATACCACCACCAATACCACCACCACCACCTCGAATACCACCACTAATACTGCTGCCAATACCAATAAAAACCACCAATACCACCACCAGCAATACCACCACCAATACCACCACCGCCACTAACACCACCACCACCAATACCACCCCACCAAGAGCACAACCAATACCACCAATACCACCACCACCAATACCACCATTAATACCAATATCACCACCACCAATATCACCACCACCAATGTCACCACCAATACCACCAAGAATACAACCACCACCACCACCCACCACCCCTACTACCACCAATACCCCCACCACCAATACCACCACCACCACCAATACCACCACCACCAAGAGCACAACCAATACCAACTAAACCACCACCACCAATACCACCACTAACACCAATATCACCACCACCAATATCATCACCAATACCACCACCACCAATACCACCACCAATACCACCAATACCACCACCAATACCCTATCACCAATACCACCACCACCAACACCACCACCAATACCACCACCACCAATACCACCACCAATACCACTACCACCACCACCATCAATACCACCTTCACCACCAATACCACCACCACCAATACCACCACCACCACAAATACCACCACCACTAACACCACCACCAATTCCAGCACCACCAAAAACACCACCACCAATACCACCACCACCATCAAAACCACTACCTCCATCAATTCCACCACCAATACCACCTCCAATACCACCACCAATACCACCACCACCACCAATACAAACACCACCAATAACACCACCACCAATACCACCACAAATACCAACGCACCAATACCACCACCAATACCAGCACCACCACCAATACCACCACCAATACCACCACCACCACCAATACCACCACCACCAATACCCCCATCACCAATACCGCCACCACCAACACCACCACCAATACCACCACCGCAAATACCACCACCAATACCACTACCACCACCATCAATACCACCTTCACCACCAATACCACCACCACCAATATCACTACCAGCACCAATAACACCACCACTAACACCACCACCAATTCCACCACCCCCAATAACACCACCAACAATAACACCACCACCAATACCACCACCACCAATAACCCCAACACCATCAATACCACTACCTCCACCAATTCCACCACCAATACCACCATCACCAATACCACCACCAATACCACCACCAATACAAACACCACCAATAACACCACCACAAATACCAACACCACCAATGCCATTACCAATACCACAACCACCAATACCAGCACCACCACCAATACCAATACCACCACCAATACCATCACCAATAACACCACTAATACCACCAATACCACCACCAATACCACTCCCACCACCAATACCACCACCACCAATACAACCACCACTACTAATACCACCACCAACAATACCACAACCTATACCACCACCAATACCACCACCAATACTACCACCACCACCACTACCAAACCACCACCAACACGAATACCACCACCAATACCACCACCAATACCACCACCAACACAGCTGCCAATACCAATACCACCACCAATACCACCACCAGCAATACCACCACCAATACCACCACCAATACAACCACCACCACCACTAATACCACCACCACCAATACCACAACCAATACCACCACCACCAAATCCACCACCACCACCAATACTAACACCAATACCACCACCAAGAGCACAACCAATACCACCAATACCACCACTAATACCAATATCACCACCACCAATACCACCACCAATACCACCACCAAGAATACAACCACCACCAATACCACCACCACCATCACCCCTACTACCACCAATACACCCACCACCAATACCACCACCACCAATACCACCACCACCAATACCACTACTACCACCACCAATACCACCACCACCAATACCACCACTACCACCACCAATACAACCACCACCAATACAACCACCACTAACACCACCACCAACAACATCACCATCAATACCACCACCAGCACCAATACCCCCACCACCATCAATACCACTACCTCCACCAATTCCACCACCAATACCACCATCACTAATACCACCACCAATACCACCACCAATACCACCACCACCACCAATACCACCACCAATACAACCACCACCAATAACAGCACCACCAATACCACCACCAACAATACCACCACCAATACCACCACCACCAATACCAGCACCACCAATACCAATCCCATCATCAATACCACCACCAATTCTACCACCAATACCACCATCAATAACACCACCACCAATACCACTACCACCAATACCACTACCAACACCAATACCACCACCACCAATACCACTACCACCAATACCACTACCACCAATACAACCACCAATACTACCACCACCACTAATACCACCACTAACAATAACACCACCAATACCTCCACCAATACCACCACCACCAATACCACCACCTCCACCAATACTACCACTACCACCATTACCACCAACACCACCAACAATAGCAGAACCAATACCACCACTAATACCACCATCACCAATACCACCACCACCGATTCCACCAACACCAATAACACCACCACCACCAATACCATCATCAATACCCCCACCACCATCAATACCACTACCTCCACCAATTCCACCACCAATACCACCATCACCAATACCTCCACCAATACCACCACCAATACCACCACCCCCCCAATACAACCACCACCAATGCCACCACAAATACCAAACACCAATACAACCACCAATACCACCACCACCAATACCAGCACCACCACCAATACCACCACCACCAATACCAGCACCACCAATACCACCACCAAAACAACCACCAATACCACCACCAATACCACCATCAATACTACCACCACCACCAATACCACAACCAATACCACCACCAATACCACCACCACCAATACCACCACCACCACCAAAACCACCAAGACCACCACCAATAGGACAACCAAAACCACCACTAATACCACCACCACCAATACCAACACCAATTCCATCACCAAGACCAATGTCACCACCACCAATACCAACACCAATACCACCACCACCAACACCAATAAAACCACCATTAATACAACCACCACTAATACCACCACCACTAATACCACCACCACTACCACCACCAATACCCCCACCACCAATACCACCACCACCACCCACCACCCCTACTACCACCAATACCCCCACCACCAATACCACCACCACCACCACCAATACCACTACCACCATCACCACCACCGGGACCACCAACACCAATACCTCCACTACCACCACCAATACAACCACCACTAACACCACCACCAATACCACCACCAGCACCAAACCCCCACCACAATCAATACCACTACCTCCACCAATTTCACCATCAATACCACCATCAACAATACCACCACCAATACCACCACCACCAATAACAGCACCACCAATACCACCACAAATACCACCACAAATACCAACACCACCAATCCCACCACCAATACCAGCACCACCAATACCAATGCCACTGCCAATACTACCACCAATACCACCACCAATACCACCACAACCAATACCACCACCACCAATACAACCACCAATGCTGCTACCACCACCACTAATACCACCAACAATACCACAACCCATACCACCACCACCAATACCACCACCACCATCACCAATACCACCAATACCACCACCACCACCATTACCACCAACACCACCACCAATAGCACAACCAATACCACCACTAATACCACCACCACCAATACCATCACCAAGACCGATATCACCACCACCAATACCACCACCAATACCACAACCCATACCACCACCACCAATACCACCACCAATACCACCAATACCACCACCAATCCCCCACCACCATCAATACCACTACCTAAACCAATTTCACCACCAATACTACCATCAACAATACCACCACCAATACCACCAACAACAGCACCACCAATACCACCACAAATACCAACACCACCACCAATACCAGCACCACCAATATCAGCACCACCAACACTAATCCCACCACCAATGCCACTGCCAATACTACCGCCAATACCACCACCAATACCAACACCACCAATACCCCTACCACCACCAATACCACCACAACCAATACCACCACCACCAATACAACCACCAATGCTGCTACCACCACCACTAATACTACCACCAACAATACCACAACCCATACCACCACCACCAATACCACCACCACCACCAATACCACCACCACCCCCATTACCAACAACACCACCAACAATACCACAACCCATACCACCACCAATCCCACCACCACCAATACCACCAATACCACCACCACCACCATTACCACCAACACCAACACCAATAGCACAACCAATACCACCACTAATACCACCACCACCAATACCATCACCAAGACCGATATCACCACCACCAATACCACCACCAATACAACCCATACCACCACCACCAATACCACCACCACCACCAATACCACCACCACCATTACCACCAACACCACCAATAGCACAACCAATACCACCACTGCCACCACCATCAATACCACCTTCACCACCAATACCACCACCACCAATATCACCACCAACACCAATAACACCACCACTAACACCACCACCAATTCCACCACCACCAATTCAACCACCACCACCACCATCAATACCCCTACCACCAATACCAACACCACCAATATCACCAATACCACTACCATCACCACCAATACACCACCAATACCACAACCACCAATACCACCACTAACACGCCCACCAACTCTACCAACACCAACACCACCAATACCACCACCAATACCCCCAGCACCATCAATACCACTACCTCCACCAATTCCACCACCAATACCACCATCACCAATACCACCACCAATACCACCACCACCAATACCACCACCACCAATACCACCACCACCAATATAACCACCACCAATATAACCACCACCAATACCACCACCACCAATACCACCACAAATACCAACCTCCAATACCACCACCAATACCACCACCAATACCAATACCAGCACAACCACCAATACCATCACCAATACCAGCACCACCAATACCAGCACCAACCACTAATACCACCACCACCACTATCACCACCAATACCCCACCACCAATAACACCACCACCAACACCACCAACACCACCACCAACCCAACCACCACCAATACCACCAATACCACTACCACCACCTCCACCAATACCACCACCAGTACCAATACCACCACTACCAATACCCCCACCACCATCAATATCACTACCTCCACCAATACCACCATCAACAATATCACCACCAATACCACCACCACTAATACCACTACCACCAATACAACCACAACTAATAACACCACCACCAATACCACCACAAATACTAACACCACCAACACCACCAATACCAGCACCAATACCATCACCACCAATATCACCACCACCAATACCACCACCAATACCACCACCAATACCACCACCAATACCACCACCGATACCAGCACCACCAATACCAACACCACCACCAATACCACAACCAATACCACCACCAATACCAGCACCAATACCACCTACACCACCACCAATACTACCACACATACAACTACAAACACCAATACCACCACCACCAATACAAACACTACCAATACCATCACCACCACCAACACCACCACCAATACCACCACCACCACCAATACCACCACCAATAACACCACCACCACCATCACCAATAACACCACCAATACCACCACCACCAATACCACCACCACCAATACCATCACCACCAATATCATCACCACCATCAATAGCACCACTAAATCCCCCACCACCACCAATACCACCTCCAATCCCACCAGTACCACCACCACCACCAATATCACCACCACCAATACCACCACAAATACCACCCCCACCAATAACCCCACCACTACCACCACCAATACCACCACCAATAACCCTACCACCAACACCACCACCAACACAAATACTACCAATACCACCAGCAGCAAACCACAACCAACACGAATACCACCACCACCACCACCAATACCACCACTGATACCGCTGCCAAAACCAATACCACCACCAATACCACCACCAGCAATACCACCACCAATACCACCACAACCACTAATACCACCAACACCAATATCACAACCAATACCACCACCACCAATACCACCACCACCAAGAGCACAACCAATACCACCAAAACCACCACCACCAATACCACCACTAACACCAATATCACCACCACCAATATCACCACCACCAATACCACTAACACCACTACCACCACCAATACCCTATCACCAATACCACCACCACCAACACCACCACCAATACCACCACCACCAATACCACCACCAATACCACTACCAACACCACCATCAATACCACCTTCACCACCAATACCACCACCACCAATACCACCACCACCACAAATACCACCACAAATACCACCACCACTAACACCACCACCAATTCCACCACCACCAATAACACCACCAATAACACCACCACCAATACCACCACCACCATCAATACCACTACCTCCATCAATTCCACCACCAATACCACCTCCAATACCACCACCAATACCACCACCACCACCAATACAAACACCACCAATAACACCACCACCAATACCACCACAAATACCAACGCACCTATACCACCACCAATACCAGCACCACCACCAATACCACCACCAATACCACCACCACCACCAATACCACCACCACCAATACCCCCATCACAAATACCACCACCAATACCACTACCACCACCATCAATACCACCTTCACCACCAATACCACCACCACCAATATCACCACCAGCACCAATAACACCACCACTAACACCACCACCAATGCCACCACCCTCAATAACACCACCACCAATAACACCACCACCAATACCACCACCACCAATAACCCCAACACCATCAATACCACTACCTCCACCAATTCCACCACCAATACCACCATCACCAATACCACCACCAATACCACCACCACCACCAATACAAAAACCACCAATAACACCACCACAAATACCAACACCACCAATGCCATTACCAATACCACCATCACCACCATCACCACCAATACCAGCACCACCACCAATACCACCATCACCACCAATACCAGCACCAGCACCACCAATACCAATACCACCACCAATACCATCACCAATAACACCACTAATACCACCAATACCACCACCAATACCACTCCCACCACCAATACCACCAACACCACCAATGCCATTACCAATACCACAACCACCAATACCAGCACCACCACCAATACCACCATCACCACCAATACCAGCACCAGCACCACCAATACCAATACCACCACCAATACCATCACCAATAACACCACTAATACCACCAATACCACCACCAATACCACTCCCACCACCAATACCACCACCACCAATACCACCAATACAACCACCACTACTAATACCACCACCAATACCACCACCAATACTACCACCACCACCACTACCAAACCACCACCATCACAAATACCACCACCAATATCACCACCAATACCACCACCAACACAGCTGCCAATACCAATACCACCACCATCAATACCACCACCAGCAATACCACCACCAATACCACCACCAATACAACCACCACCACTAATACCAGCACCACCAATACCAATACCACCACCATCAATACCACCACCACCAATACCACAACCAATACCACCACCACCAAATCCACCACCACCACCAATACTAACACCAATAAAACCACCAAGAGCACAACCAATACCACCAATACCAGCACCACCAATACCACCACTAATACCAATATCACCACCACCAATACCACCACCAATACCACCACCAAGAATACAACCACCACCAATACCACCACCACCACCACCCCTACTACCACCAATACACCCACCACCAATACCACCACCACCAATACCACCACCACCAATACCACTACTACCACCACCACCAATACCACCACCACCAATACCACCACTACCACCACCAATACAACCACCACCAATACAATCACCACTAACACCACCACCAGCACCAATACCCCCACCACCATCAATACCACTACCTCCACCAATTCCACCACCAATACCACCACCACCACCAATACAAACACCACCAATAACACCACCACCAATACCACCACAAATACCAAGGCACCAATACCACCACCAATACCACCACCAATACCAGCACCACCACCAATACCACCACCACCACCAATACCACCACCACCAATACCCCCATCACCAATACCACCACCACCAACACCACCACTAATACCACCACCGCAAATACCACCACCAATACCACTACCACCACCATCAATACCACCAAGAGCACAACCAATACCACCAATACCAGCACCACCAATACCACCACTAATACCAATATCACCACCACCAATACCACCACCAATACCACCACCAAGAATACAACCACCACCAATACCACCACCACCACCACCCCTACTACCACCAATACACCCACCACCAATACCACCACCACCAATACCACTACTACCACCACCACCAATACCACCACCACCAATACCACCACTACCACCACCAATACAACCACCACCAATACAATCACCACCAATACCACCACCAGCACCAATACCCCCACCACCATCAATACCACTACCTCCACCAATTCCACCACCAATACCACCACCACCACCAATACAAACACCACCAATAACACCACCACCAATACCACCACAAATACCAAGGCACCAATACCACCACCAATACCACCACCAATACCAGCACCACCACCAATACCACCACCACCACCAATACCACCACCACCAATACCCCCATCACCAATACCACCACCACCAACACCACCACCAATACCACCACCGCAAATACCACCAATACCACTACCACCACCATCAATACCACCTTCACCACCACCACCAATATCACCACCAGCACCAATAACACCACCACCAATTCCACCACCATCAATAACACCACCACCAATACCACCACCACCAATAACCCCAACACCATCAATACCACTACCTCCACCAATTCCACCACCAATACCACCATCACCAATACCACCACCAATACCACCACCACCAATACAAACACCACCAATAACACCACCACAAATACCAACACCTCCAATGCCATTACCAATACCACCATCACCACCATCACCACCAATACCAGCACCACCACCAATACCACCATCACCACCAATACCAGCACCAGCACCACCAATACCAATACCACCACCAATACCATCACCAATAACACCACTAATACCACCAATACCACCACCAATACCACTCCCACCACCAATACCACCACCACCAATACCACCAATACCACCACCAATACTACCACCACCACCACTACCAAACCATCACCAACACGAATACCACCACCAATACCACCACCAACACATCTGCCAATACCAATACCACCACCAATACCACCACCAGCAATACCACCAGCAATACCACCACCAATACAACCACCACCACCAATACAAACACCACCAATAACACCACCACAAATACCAACACATCCAATGCCATTACCAATACCACAACCACCAATACCAGCACCACCACCAATACCACCATCACCACCAATACCAGCACCAGCACCACCAATACCAATACCACCACCAATACCATCACCAATAACACCACTAATACCACCAATACCACCACCAATACCACTCCCACCACCAATACCACCACCACCAATACCACCAATACCACCACCAATACTACCACCACCACCACTACCAAACCATCACCAACACGAATACCACCACCAATACCACCACCAATACCACCACCAACACATCTGCCAATACCAATACCACCACCAATACCACCACCAGCAATACCACCAGCAATACCACCACCAATACAACCACCACCACTAATACCACCACCACCAATACCACAACCAATACCACAACCACCAAATCCACCACCACCACCAATACTAACACCAATACCACCACCAAGAGCACAACTAATACCACCAATACCAGCACCACCAATACCACCACTAATACCAATATCACCACCACCAATACCACCACCAAGAATACAACCCTACTACCACCAATACACCCACCACCAATGCCACCACCACCAATACCACCACCACAACCAATACCACTACTACCACCACCACCAATACCACCACCACCAATACCACCACTACCACCACCAATACAACCACCACCAATACAACCACCACTAACACCACCACCAACAATAACATCACCACCAATACCACCACCAGCACCAATACCCCCACCACCATCAATACCACTACCTCCACCAATTCCACCACCAATACCTCCATCACTAATACCACCACCAATACCACCACCAATACCACCACCAATACCACCACCACCACCAATACCACCACCAATACAACCTCCCCCAATACCACCACCACCAATACCATCACCACCAATACCACCACCACCACCAATACCACCACCACCAATACCAGCACCACCAATACCAATCCCATCATCAATACCACCACCAATTCTACCACCAATACCACCACCATTAACACCACCACCAATACCACGACCAATACCACTACCAACACCAATACCACCACCACCAATACCACTACCACCAATACCACTACCACCAATACAACCACCAATACTACCACCACCACTAATACCACCACTAACAATAACACCACCAATACCACCACCATTACCACCACCAATACCACCACCAATACTACCACCACCACCATTACCACCAACACCACCACCAATAGCAGAACCAATACCACCACTAATACCACCACCACCAATACCACCACCACCGATTCCACTAACACCAATAACACCACCACCACCAATACCATCACCAATACCCCCATCACCATCAATACCACTACCTCCACCAATTCCACCACCAATACCACCATCACCAATATCTCCACCAATACCACCACCCCCCAATACAACCACCATCAATAACACCACCACCAATGCCACCACAAATACCAAACACCAATACAACCACCAATACCACCACCACCAATACCAGCACCACCACCGATACCACCACCACCAATACCGGCACCACCAATACCACCACCAAAACCACCACCAATTCCACCACCAATACCACCACTAATATCACCAATACCACCACCACCAACACCATCACCACCAATACAACCACCAATACCACCACCAATACTACCACCACCACCAATACCACAACCAAAACCACCACCAATACCACCACCACCACCAAAACCAGCAACACCACCACCAATAGGACGACCAAAACCACCACTAATACCACCACCACCAATACCAACACCAATACCATCACCAAGACCAATATCACCACCACCAATACCACCACCAATACCACCACCAACACCAATACAACCATCACTAATACAACCACCACTAATACCACCACCAATGCCCCCACCACCAATACCCCCACCACCAATACCCCACCACCAATAACACCACCACCAACACCACCACCAATACCACCACCACCACCAATACCACCACCACCAATACTACCACCACCAATACCACCACCACTAACACCACCACCAATTCCACTACCACCAATAACACCACCACTACCAATACCACCATCAATACCACTACCTCCACCAATTACACCACCAATACCACTACCACCAATACCACCACCAATACCCCACCAATACCACCACCAACACCACCACCAACACCAATACAACCACAACCAATAACACCACCACCAATACCACCACCAATACCACCACCAATACCACCACCAATACCACCACCAATACCACAACCAATATCACCACCAATACCACCACCACTAAAACAACCACCAATACCACTACCACCACCAATACTACCACCACCAATACTATCACCACCAATACCACCACCAATACAACCACCACCAATACCACCACCACCAATACCACCAACACCACCACCAATACCACCACCACCAATACCACCACAAATACCAACACCACCAATACCACCACCAATACCACCACCACCAATACCAGCACCACCACCAATGATATCACCACCACCAATACCAGCACCAGCACCACCAATACCAATACCACCACCAATAACACCACCAATAACACACCACTACCAATACAACCACCACTACTACCACCACCACTAATACCACCACCAACAATACCACAAACAATACCACCACCAATACCACCACCAATACTACCACCACCAATACCACCACCACCAATACCACCACCACCAACAAACCACCACCAACACGAACACCATCACAAATACCACCACCACCACCTCCAATACCACCACCAATACTGTTGCCAATACCAATACCACTACCACCACCAGCAATACCACCACCAATACCACCACCACCACTAATACCACCACCAATACCACCACCACCACTAATACCACCACCAATACCACCACCACTACCAAATCCACCACCAATACCACAACCAATACCACCACCACTACCAAATCCACCACCACCACCACCAATACCACCACCACCAATACCACCACTAATACCAATATCACCACCACCATCACCACCAATACCACCACCAAGAATACAACCACCACCACCACCAATAATACCACCATCACCAATACCACTACCACCACCACCACCAATACCACCACCACCAATACCACCACTACCACCACCAATGCAACCACCACTAACACCACCACCACCAATAACACCACCACCAATACCACCACCAGCACCAAACCCCCCACCACCATCGATACCACTACCTCCACCAATTTCACCACTAATACCACCATCACCAATACTACCACCAATACCACCACCACCAATACAACCACCACCAATAACAGCACCACCAATACCACCATAAATACCAACACCACCAATACCACCACCAATATCAGCACCACCAATACCAATCCCACCACCAATACCACTACCAATACTACCACCAATACCACCACCAATACCACCACCACCAATATCACCACCAATACCCCTACCACCACCAATACCACCACAACCAAAACCACTACCACCAATACAACCACCAATGCTACCACCACTAATACCACCGCCAACAATACCACAACCCATAACACCACCACCAATACCACCACCACCAATACAACCAATACCACCACCACCATTACCACCAACACCACCACCAATGGCACAACCAATACCACCACCACCAATACCAACACCAATACCATCACCAAGACCGATATCACCACCACTAATACCACCACCACCACCAATACCACCACCACCAATACAATCTCCACTAATACCACCACCAATACCACCACCACTACCACCATCAATACCCCCACCACCAATACCAACACCACCATAACCACCACCACCAATACCACCACTAACACCACCAATAATACCCCCACCACCAATACCACTACCATCACCACCACCACCACCACCAATACCACCACCAATACCATAACCAACAATACCACCAGCACCAATACCACCACCACTAACACCCCCACCAATTCCACCACCACCAATAACACCAACACCACCAATACCATTACCAATACCCCCAGCACCATCAATACCACTACCTCCACCAATTCCACCAACAATACCACCATCACCAATACCACCACCAATACCACCACCACCAATACCACTTCCACCAATACCACCATCACCAATAACACCACCAATACCACCACAAATCAAACCACCAATACCACCACCAATACCACCACCAACCATACCAGCACAACCACCAATACAACCACCAATACCAGCACCCCCAATGCCAATACCACCACCAACCACTAATACCACCACCACCATCACCACCAATACCCCCACCACCAATAACACCACCACCACCACCAATACAATCACCACCAATACCACCAGTACCAATACCACCACCACCAATACGACCTCCACCACCAATACCACCACCACTAACACCACCAATTCCACCACCACCAATAACACCTCCACTACCAATACCACCACCAATACCCCCACCACCATCAATACCACTACCTCCACCAATTCTACCACCAATATCACCAATACCACCAATACCACCACCACCACTAATACCACCACCACCAATACAACCACAACCAATACCACCACCACCAATACCACGACCAATACCACTATCAACACCAATACCACCACCACCAATACCACTACCACCAATACAACCACCAATACTAAAACCACCACCACTAATACCACCACTAACAATAACACAACCAATACCACCACCACCATTACCACCACCAATACCTCCACCACCAATACCACCACTTCTACCAATACTACCACCATTACCACCACCACCACCAATAGCAGAACCAATACCACCACTAATACCACCACCACCAATACCAACAATAATACCATCACCAAGACCAATATTACCACCACCAATACCACCACCACCACCAATGCCACCACCACCAATACAACCACCACTAATACCACCACCACCACCAATACCCCCACCACCAACACCACCACCAATTCCACCACCACCAATACCACCACCACCAATACCACCACCACCAACACCACCAATATCAATACAATCACAACCACCACCACCAATACCACCACCAATACCACAACCTCCAATACCACCACCAATACCACCACCACTAACACCACCACCGATTTCAACAACACCAATAACACCACCACCACCAATACCATCACCAATACCCCCACCACCAATTCCACTACCTCCACCAATACCACCATCACCAATACCTCCACCAATACCACCACCCCCAATACCACCACCCCCAGACAACCACCATCAATAACAACACCACCAATGCCACCACAAATACCAACCACCAATACAACCACCAATACCACCACCACCAATACCAGCACCACCACCAATACCACCACCACCACCACCAATACCACCACCAAAACCACCAATACCACCACCAATACCACCAATACCAATACCACCACCACCAATACCACCACCAATACAACCACCAATACCACCACCACCAATACTACCACCACCACTAATACAACCACCAATACCACCACCACCACCAATACAACCACCACCACCAATACTACCACCACCAATACCACAACCAATACCACCACCAATACCACCACCAATACCACCACCAATACCACCACCACCACCAAAACCACCAACACCACCACCGATAGGACGACCAAAACCACCACTAAGACCATCACCACCAATACCACCACCAATACCACCACCAATACGATCACCAAGACCAATATCACCACCACCAATACCACCACCACCAATACCATCACCACCAATACCACCACCACCAATACCCCCGCCACCAATAACACCACCACCAACATCACCACCAACACCAATACCACCACCACCAACAATACCACCACCACCAATACCACCACCACTAACACCACCACCAAGTCCACTACCCCAATAACACCACCACTACCAATACCACCACCAATACCCCCACCACCAATACCACTACCTCCACCAATTCCACCACCAATACCACCATCACCAATACCACCACCAATACCACCACCAACACCAATACAACCACAACCAATAACACCATCACCAATACCACCACAACCAATAACACCACCACCAATACCACCACAAATACTAACACCACCAATACCAGCACCACCAATACCAGCACCACCAATACCACCACCACCAATACCAATACCACCACCAATACCACCACCAATACCACCAATATCACCACCAATATCACCACCAATACCAGCACCACCAATACCACCACCAATACCACAACCAATACTACCACCAAAATCACCACCACCACTAACACAACCACCAATACCACTACCACCACCAATACTACCACCACCAATACTACCACCACCAATACCACCACCACCAATACAACCACCACCAATACCACCACCACCAATACCACCACCACCAACACCACCACTAATACCACCACCAATACCACCACCAATACTAACACCAATACCACCACCACCAATGCCACCAACACCAATACCACCATAAATACCAACACCACCAGCACCACCAATACCAATACCACCACCAATACCAATACCACCACCAATAATACCACTAATACCACCAATACCATCACCAATACCACTACCACCACCAATACCACTACCACCACCAATACCACACCACGACTAATACGACCACCACTACTACCACCAACAATACCACCAACAACACCACCACCAATACTACCACCACCAAACCACCACCAACATGAATACCACCACAATTACCACAACCACCACCTCCAATACCACCACCAATACCACCAACAATACCACCACCAATACCACCACCAGCAATACCACCACCACCACTAATACCACCACCAATACCACTACCAATACCACCACCACTACCAAATCCACCACCAATACCACCACCAATACCACCACCACCAATACCCCCACCACCAATTCCACTACCTCCACCAATACCACCATCACCAATACCTCCACCAATACCACCACCACCAATACCACCACCCCCATACAACCACCACCAATAACACCACCACCAATGCCACCACAAATACCAACCACCAATACAACCACCAATACCACCACCACCAATACCAGCACCACCACCAATACCACAACCACCACCACCAATACCACCACCAAAACCACCAATACCACCACCAATACCACCAATACCAATACCACCACCACCAATACCACCACCAATACAACCACCAATACCACCACCACCAATACTACCACCACCACCAATACAACCACCAATACCACCACCACCACCAATACAACCACCACCACCAATACTACCACCACCAATACCACAACCAATACCACCACCAATACCACCACCAATACCACCACCAATACCACCACCACCACCAAAACCACCAACACCACCACCAATAGGACGACCAAAACCACCACTAAGACCATCACCACCAATACCACCACCAATACCACCACCAATACCACCACCAATACGATCACCAAGACCAATATCACCACCACCAATACCACCACCACCAATACCATCACCACCAATACCACCAACACCAATACCCCCGCCACCAATAACACCACCACCAACATCACCACCAACACCAATACCACCACCACCAACAATACCACCACCACCAATACCACCACCACTAACACCACCACCAAGTCCACTACCCCCAATAACACCACCACTACCAATACCACCACCAATACCCCCACCACCAATACCACTACCTCCACCAATTCCACCACCAATACCACCATCACCAATACCACCACCAATACCACCACCAACACCAATACAACCACAACCAATAACACCATCACCAATACCACCACAACCAATAACACCACCACCAATACCACCACAAATACTAACACCACCAATACCAGCACCACCAATACCAGCACCACCAATACCACCACCACCAATACCAATACCACCACCAATACCACCACCAATACCACCAATATCACCACCAATATCACCACCAATACCAGCACCACCAATACCACCACCAATACCACAACCAATACTACCACTAAAATCACCACCACCACTAATACAACCACCAATACCACTACCACCACCAATACTACCACCACCAATACTACCACCACCAATACCACCACCACCAATACAACCACCACCAATACCACCACCACCAATACCACCACCACCAACACCACCACTAATACCACCACCAATACCACCACCAATACTAACACCAATACCACCACCACCAATGCCACCAACACCAATACCACCACAAATACCAACACCACCAATACCACCACCAATACCACCACCACCAATACCAGCACCACCACCAATAATACCACCATCACCAATATCAGCACCAGCACCACCAATACCAATACCACCACCAATAGCAATACCACCACCAATAATACCACTAATACCACCAATACCTTCACCAATACCACTACCACCACCAATACCACTACCACCACCAATACCACACCACGACTAATACGACCACCACTACTACCACCACCAATACCACCAACAACACCACCACCAATACTACCACCACCAAACCACCACCAACATGAATACCACCACAATTACCACAACCACCACCTCCAATACCACCACCAATACCACCAACAATACCACCACCAATACCACCACCAGCAATACCACCACCAATACCACCACCACCACTAATACCACCACCAATACCACTACCAATACCACCACCACTACCAAATCCACCACCAATACCACCACCAATACCACCACCAATACCACCACCACCAAGAGCACAACCAATACCACCACCACCTATATCAACACTAATACCAATATCACCACCACCAATATCATCACCAATACCAGCACCAAGATTACAACCACCACCAATACCACCACCACCCCTACTACCACCAATACGCCCACCACCAATACCACCACCACCACCAATACCACCACCACCAATACCACTACCACCACCACCACCTTCACCAATACCACCACTACCACCACTACCACCACTACAACCACCACTAACCCCACCACCAATAACACCACCAGCACAAAACCCAACCCCCACCATCAATACCACTACCTCTACCAATTTCACCACCAATACCACCATCACCAATACCACCACCAATACCACCACCACCAATACCACCACCACGAATACCACCAATACAACCACCACCAATAACAGCACCACCAATACCACCACAAATACCAACACCACTTATACCACCACCAATAGCACCACCACCAATATCAGCACCACCAATACCACTACCAATACTACCACCAATACCACCACCACCAATACCACCACCAATACCCCTACCACCAATACCACCACAACCAATACCACAACCACCAATGCTACCACCACCACCACTAATACCACCACCAACCCCACAGCCCATACCACCACCACCAATACCACCACCACCACCAATACCACCAATACCACCACCATTACCACCACCACCACCAATAGCACAACCAATACCACCACTAATACCACCTCCACCAATACCAACACCAATACCATCACCAAGACCGATATCACCACCACCAATACCACCACCACCAATACCACCACCACCAATACAACCTCCACTAATACCACCACCACCACTAATACCACCACCACCACCACTACCACCATCAATACCCCCACCACCAATACCAACACCGCCAATACCACCACCACCACCAATACCACCACCACTAACACCATCACCACCAATACCAAAACCACCAATACCAGCACCACCAATACCAATACCACCAACTACTAATACCACCACCACCACTATCACCACCAATACCCCCACCACCAATAACACCACCACCGATACAACCACCACCAATACCACCACTCCCAATACCACTACCACCACCTCCACCACTACCACCACCAGTACCAATACCACCACCACCAATACCACCTCCACCACCACTAACACCACCAATTCTACCACCACCAATAACACCACAACTACCAATACCACCACCAATACCCCCACCACCATCAATACCACTACCTCCACCAATTCCACCACCAATAACACCATCACCAATACCACCACCAATACCACTACCACCACTAATACCACCACCACCAATTCAACCACAACCAATACCAGCACCACCAATACCACCACAAATACTAACACCACCAATTCCAGCACCACCAATACCACCACCACCAATACCACCACCACCAATACCAATACCACCACCAATACCAATACCACCACCACTGATACCAGCACCACCAATACCAATACCACCACAAATACCACAACCAATACCACCACCAATACCAGCTGTACCACCACCACCAATGCCACCAATACCACTACAAACACCAATACCACCACCACCAATACAAACACTACCAATACCACCACCATAACCAATACCACCAGCACCAATACCACCACCAATACCACCACCACCAATACCACTACCACCACCACCACAACCACCAATACCATAACCACCAATACCACCACCACCAATACCATCACCACCAATACCATCACTACCACCAATACCACCACCACCAATACCACTACCAATAGCACCACTAAATCCCCCACCACCACCAATACCACCTCCAATCCCACCAGTACCACCACCAATATCACCACCACCAATACCACCACAAATACCACCCCCACCACTACCACCAATAACCCTACCACCAATACCACCAACACCACCACCAATACCACCACCACCACCAATACCACCACCGATACTGCTGCTAATACCAATACCACCACCAATACCACCACCAGCAATACCACCACCAATACCACCACCAATACCACCACCAGCAATACCACCACCAATACCACCACCAATACCACCACCAATACCACCACCACCACTAATACCACCACCACCAATACCACCACCACCAACACCACCACCACCAATACCACCACCACCAATACCACCACCACCAATACCACCACAACCAAGAGCACAACCAATACTACCAATACCACCACCACCAATACAACCCCTAACACCAATACCACCACCACCAATACCACCAACACCACTACCACCACCAATACCCCATCACCAATACCACCACCAACACCACCACCAATACCACCAACACCACTACCACCACCAATACCCCATCACCAATACCACCACCACCACCACCACCAATACCACCACCACCAATACCACCACCAATACCACTACCACCACCATCAATACCACTTTCACCACCAATACCACCACCACCAATACCACCACCACCACAAATACCACCACAAATACCACCACCACTAACACCACCACCAATTCCACCACCACCAATAACACCACCACCAGTAACACCACCACCAGTAACACCACCAGCAATACCACCACCTCCAATACCCCCACCACCATCAATACCACTATCTCCACCAATTCCACCACCAATACCACCATCACCAATACCACCACCAATACCACCTCCACCAATACCAGCACCACCAATACCAGCACCACCAATACCAATACCATCATCAATACCACCACCAATACTACCACCAATACCACCACCAATACCACCAATACCACCACCACCAATACCACGACCAATACCAATACAAACACAAATACCACCACCACCAATACCACTACCACCAATACAACCACCAATACTACCGCCACCACCACTAATACCACCACTAACAATAACACAACCAATACCACCAATACCACCACCAATACCACCACCTCCACCACCAATAGCAGAACCAATACCACCACTAATACCACCACCACAGATACCAACACCAATACCATCACCAAGACCAATATTACCACCACTAATACCACCACCACCAATACAACCACCACTAATACCACCACCACCACCACTACCACCACCAATTCCCCCACCACCAATACCACCACCAACACCACCAATACCACCACCACCAACACCACCACCAATACCACCACCACCAATACCACCACCACCAATACCACTACAATCACAACCACCACCACCAATACCACCACCAATACCACCATAAATACCATAACCTCCAATACCACCACCAATACCACCACCACTAACACCACCACCAATTCCACCAACACCAATACCCCCACCACCACCAATACCATCACCAATACCCCCACCACCATCAATACCACTACCCCACCAATTCCACCACCAATACCACCATCACCAATACCTCCGCCAATACCACCCCCAATACACCACCCACAATACAACCACCACCAATAACACCACCACCAATGCCACCACAAATACCAACCACAAATACCAACCACAAATAAAACCACCAATACAACCACCATTACCACCACCAATACCATCACCACTACCAATACCACCACAAATATCACCACCACCAATACCACCACCAAAACCACCACCAATACCACCACCAAAACCACCACCAAAACCACCACCAATACCACCACCAATACCACCACCAATACCACCACCACCAATACCACCACCACCAATACAACCACCAATACTACCATTACCAATACTACCACCACCACCAATACCACAACCAATACCACCACCAAAACCACCAACACCACCACCAATAGGACGACCAAAACCACCACTAATACCACCACCACCAATACCAACACCAAGACCATCACCAAGACCAATATCACCACCACCAATACCACCACCAACACCACCACCACCACCAATACCACCACCACCAATACAACCACCACTAATACCACTACCACCACCACTACCACCACCAATACCCCCACTACCAATAACACCACCACCAGCACCACCTCCAACACCACCACCAATACCACCACCACTAACACCACCACTAATTCCACTACCACCAATAACACCACCACTACCAATACCACCACCAATACCCCCACCACCATCAATACCACTACCTCCAGTAATTCCACCACCAATACCACCATCACCAATACCACCAGCAATACCACCACCAACACAAATACAACCACAACCAATAACACCACCACCAATACCACCACAAATACTAACAACACCAATACCAGCACCACAAATACTAACACCACCAATACCAGCACCACCAATACCACCACCACCAATACCACAACCAATACCACCACCCATATCACCACCAATACCACCACAACTAATACAACCACCAATACCACTACCACCACCAATACTATCACCACCAATACTACCACCACCAATACTACCACCACCAATACCACCACCACCAATACCACCATCACCAATACCACCACCACCACTAATACCACCACCACCACCAATACCACCACCAATACTAACACCAATAGCACCACCACCACCAATACCACCATCACCAATACCACCCCCAAATCCAATACCACCACCACCAATACCACCACCACCCATACCATCACCACCAAAACCATCACCAATACCACCACCACCAATCGCACCACTAAATCCCCTTCCTTCACCAATACCACCACCAATACCACCAGTACCACCACCACCACCATGACCAATACCACCACCAATACCACCCCACCAATACCGCCACCACTACCAATATCACCACCACCATCAATACCCCCTTCACCAATACCACCACCACCACCACCAATACCACCACCACCATTACCACCACCACCACCAATACCATCACCAATACCACAACCACCAATACCACCACCACCAATACCACTACCAGCACCACTAATTCCACCACCTCCAATACCATCACCACCAATACCACCAACACCAGCAATATCACCACCAATACCACCACCTTCAATACCTCCACCACCAATTCCACCACCAATACCACCACCACCAATAACAGCACCACCACCAATACCACCACAAATACCAACACCACCAATACCACACCACCACCAATACCACCACCACCAGTACCACCACCACCAATACCACCACCACCAATACCACCACAAATACCAACACCACCAACAACACCACCACCACCACCAATACCCCCACCACCAATACCACCACCACCAATACCAATACCACAGCCAATACCACCACCACCAATACCACCACCACCACCAATACCACCAGCAATACCACCACAAATACCACCAACACCACCACAAATACCACCAATACCACTACCACTACCACCACCAATATCACCACCATCAATACCAGCACCACCACCAATACCACCACCACCACAATACCACCACTAATACCAATTCCACCACCACCAATACCACCACCACCACCAATACCACCACCACCAATACCACCACCACTAATACCCTACCACCAATACTACCACCACCAATACCAATACCACCACCAATGCCACCACCACTAATACCCTACCAATAATAATACCACCACCACCACCAATACTACCAATACTACTACCACTACCAATACCACCACCAATACCACCAACAATACAAGTACCACTGTTATATGTGGTTATGTGGCCCTTGGATACATTGTCGACATTGCTAAGTTAGCATGAGTTTTGCTTGCCCTATGCTGCTGCTTTGGCGCACGCCTCTGCTAAGAGTTTGTTTTCGCAACACTTTGCCTTTGCCCTGTACATGATAACAGATTGTTTTTCATGTTCTCAGCTTTCCCATCAATTCTGTCTGAACATAATGTGCAAGGCGGATCAACAATGTCTCTTGTTATTCTGTTCTGGTCAGTCCCTATTACCTAGACAAAACATGTTACCAACAGCTGCAGTATGGAAGAATCGAGCTTTGATATAGCGTTGTTGCATGTTTTTGAAACACACTCGAGAAAGCCGTTCCATGGAGCTGAGCTCTGCTGTTCCTATGATGTAAACCTTTGCGTTTAGGCTTTCAGGTAGGGGTCTGCTAATAACGCCTAGAGATCTTCTGTTATATAAAATAACTTCTTACTACCATGGGGAGGGTGATTAGGCTCAGTTATTTTGCCTTTTTCACAGTCTTTATAAAATGACGACTCCTTTTGTATTCTATGGTATTGTAACAATGCTAATGGTGCTAGCTTTATGCATGTTGCTGCTGGTCGTGGTTCGCATACTGTTTTATGAATCACTATAGGCAAAATAAACATTTTGAACTTATTTAGTGACTCTGATTATTCTTATTGTGGACAAGTACTTGAGAGCGAAAGATTGTCTTGTTCCCGCGACTCTGAGGTGAGTTGGGAGGTGCTCGTGTCCTGGGTTGTCCAAACATTCGTAGCTACTTGAAAGTTGTAGGAGACCGAATGAGACACTATTGCTAGTTGGTTGGGATTTTGGGTACTAAGGTGATAGGAGGTACACCCCTATTTACTGAGGTCCTGTTTTCTTGTGCATAGTTCTGTGTATGAGCAGAATCCCCGCAACATGGCGCCGCCAACGTTTGGTCTGGTACTTATCTGCGAGACGCTTGAGTAGTGCTTGTGCTGGTCCACAATACCCTCACTTTTGTTTCCGGAGACAGCTGTGACGGAGTAACCTCCTATATTGACATTTTTATAGGTTTATTCAAGCTTGAAGTTTTAAAAGGTATTTATTTTCATATAACTCAAATTTGCGCTGCCACTCTTTCAGTTGTTCTACTGTCTTCTCCATAATGGCTGTAGTTGACATTCCGGCTCATAGCAGAGCCGCGCTGAGGGCGCATTTGACTCGTTATGCAGTCCCTGATGCTGGGGCCACGCTTATTTTCGTGGTGGAAGCCGATCCGGCTCACCAGTTTGAAGTTTTTTACTCTTGGGTCACCTTACCGGCAGTGGATGGAACTGATGATATGTTTCACACATATACTCCCACTGCCGTTCCTCAGCATTATCAGCCTTATAGAGTTCTTGAGATTCCGCTTACAGCTTGGCAACACCGTATTTGGTTTAATGGCGCCCTTCCTCACCCATTAACAGCAGTCCGTTTAGGCCCTTTATCTATAGATGGGGCCATATGGCCCGTTTTGGCTGGGTTTGCCCCACACCCACGTGCTTTTACAACAGCAACTCTGGCAGAGCTCCGCATCTTACATACATCGTTAGTACACGTATATAGAGCGGTAATACAGTACGTAACCCGCACCGTCCAGGTGGGACCACCTGGCGCTGCTGTACAACCTGCGGGTCCTGGTGGTTTGACCATCAGTCCCCTTTTGGTTAATGCGGTCATGGGCAAACGCCCTCAGAATAAGGATGAATTTCCTTATTGGCTTGCCAAGAAATTTGGACAGATAAAAGCTGTCTTTCCTAATACAACTACTGTGGAGAAACACAGGATCTTAACTATTAGTTTACCCAAAGACTTAATTCCCGAATTGACTGATTGTAACACCTGGGGCAGGGTGTTTGCAGCGATATATTCTATGTGTTTTGGCACTCCCTCCATGACCGTACTCCCCTCTGTGATTAAACGCGTTCAAGATGAACACGGAGCCGAAGCTGCTGTCGAGCTGGGGATGAGACTGGTAGGAGTGTTCGACGTGGTTGCTGATATGATCCTTGCGAATGTCAAGGGCGATGCCGTTAGCTTTCAAGTAGCAAACCGCTTAGAAGCGGTCGCGGAAGCTGACAGACCACGAGAATTACCTAAAATTATTGCGAAGGCTTATAAAACCATAGGCCGCAATAGTCTGGGAAATAAGCCTATGACTCAAACACAAACGCAGTCTCTAAATCAACAGAAAGCCCAGCCTGATAAGGATGGGCGCCCTTTCTTTCCTAAAAAGAATTGGCAAAGGAATAAGAAACAGGGTTCCCAACAGCAGAAGCAGGGTTCGCGTGCCAGTTCACGACCCCTGAAGCTTCTGAACGTACTTATGACTTGCGCGATCGCGCTAAAATTAAGTCTCCTGATAGATTTCAGGTTCCTGATCAGCGTTCTCCTCATTCTTTACAGGAAACATCAGGCTCACAAGCCGGTGGAGGTGATCACCAGGATCGGGGTACAAGTCAACCTGTGTTACAACCTCTGGATTGGACATGGGCAGTGACTCTGCTCGACAGCGCGGCAGAGGTTACCATAGTCAGGGAGGCTCTACATCCCCGTCTGGATGTGACAGCAACTGACACATTTGTTACCATTGAGACTTCAGATACCCGGGTTGCCTCCCCTGATAGACTCTACGAAGTCATTTTCCAAATTGAAGGTGATATACTGCGTCCCATTATGGTGGTTTTCTGGGAGAATTTAACCGCTACATATGACATTTTATTGGCGGAGAAAGATTGGCCTCCACCCTTTGTGTTAGCCTCTTCTAGAGGGGAAGATGTGATACTTCCGATTTTTTCACGTTGTGTACCTGAGGACCGCGCACAGGCTTACACAGAGGAATGGGCTTTGGCCTTAGCCCCAGTGGTGTATCGCAATCAGGTGGGTTGGGACGTTGATTCACCAGCTCATGAAATACCGTTGTGCTCTATGCCACAACCTCAACCTCAGTATCCCATCAAACATGAAGCAAAAGCTTCGGTTTGTGACATTCTAAGACAATTGGAGTATCGGGGTAATTGAGTCATGTACATCACCTATGAATAATCCTCTCTTTACTGTCCCTAAACCTGATGGTTTATTTCGGATTGTATTGGATTATAGAAATTTGAACAACCATTGCCGCACCCTTGCGGTGCAAAACACACACAACTCGGCGCTGGTGAATAATATTGTTCGTAAAAAATACAAGACAACACTTGACATTTCCAATGGTTTCTACAGTCACAATCTCGACCGTGCGAGTAGTGACCTGACAGCATTCAGTGCCATCGGAAATCAGAAAAATTTACCCGATTGCCTATGGGGTATAAGAATAGCCCCGGGGCATTTGCGGCGCGCATTGTGTCTTTGTTGCATGACATTGACCCTGAGGCCTTGTCGTACATTGATGACATCTATTTGACTGACGACGACCTCGCCCCGCATCTTGACCGAGTCGACCACATAATATTGTCTTTTGCCGACTACGGTTATAAGTTCAATTTTGCAAAGTCACACATTGCCCATCTGGCAGCACTCTTTTTGGGCTATGAGCTCAATAACGAGGGAAAGGGTTTAGCTCCTCACTTCCTAGAGAAATGTGCACATTTGCAACCACCTTCTTCTTTGAAAAAGTCACAATCCCTGCTGGGTTTTTTGAATTTTGGTAGGACTTACATTCCTGATTATGCCCAGCGTATCAAACGCTTTATGCGTTGATACAACCTAAGTTTTCATCTGCCAGCTGGCTTCCGGAAACATTTTTCCATTCTGCAGTCTTTGCAGGTGGATTTGCTAATGACTAACTTCTTAATGACTCGTGATAATACCACCAACCTGGTATTACGTATCGTTTCAGGGGCAGTAGGTTTCACGTCCTTAACATTCAATGAAGGAGACACAATACCTATTGCATACAAATCACACTTGTACACTGCAGCTGAAATGCGTTTTTCCTCTGTTGTAAAAATCTTGACGGCAGTGCAGATGGCGATTCTAAAGGAACGCTCACTGGCGCAGGGCAAATGCATTCTTATGGTCACCCCCTTCCCTGCTTTGGAAGCGGTGACTAAAGCAAGTGTACCTAACTCGAAGGCATTACACCCACGTTGGACTCAGTGGGCTACTTCTTTGACGTCTTCGGATGTCACATTTGTCTTTGATCCATCACTTCAGACTCAGGAATTTTTACAGTATGAATTTGTTCATCCGCCTCCTTTGTCGCTTCTTCCTCTGAGTGAATACAAATGCATCATTTATACCGATGGCTCGGCACAACCGGCCATGGGTTCCAAACATGCTTATTCAGCAGCTTGCGCTATTGTGGCTGGCTCCATTGAAGATGGAGAGTGTAAGTCTTCCATTGTGCATACACAGGCACGCCGCAATTGGCGGAGCTGCGTGCTCTTGTTCTAGCTTTAGAGTTTGCAGATCCTCTTGTGAATACCCTTATAGTGTGCGATTCGTACTATTGTGTCCAGTCGTTCAATGACAACTTATTATTTTGGTCTCAAAATGATTACCGCGATTCTAAAGGCAGCGCAATTAAGCATAAAACGCTTTGGGTTCGAGTGGCAGATTTTAAACAACGTCTGCCTCTCACACGTTATTCACACTCTTGGCCACCAGCGTGTCGGAACGCACGCTCTTGGTAATTCTTTGGCTGATGAAGCAGCCAAGTCTGCAGTAGCCATGTGTTCCGTAGCAGCAGTTACAAGATCTATGACTAAGATTGATAATGAGATTCTGACAGCGCTCGCTGCAACTAGGGAGGGAGGAAATTATCCTGCGGGTTTCCCATCTAAGTACTCTTATCATGTAACTCCCGAACAGGTTCCTTATGCTACCATTCCTTCGGTTGGGGATCGGCTGATTCCCAACTCTAACCGCAGACAAGCTTTGATCAAGGCCGCACACGAAGGCATTGCTTCGGCCCATGCTGGTGTGTCGGCAACAGTCTCTATTCTTCAGCAACGTTACTGGTGGCGTGGTTTATATAAACAGACTCGTAACTATGTTCTTTGCTGCGATGTTGGTCAACAAATCAAACCATGTACGGTCCCACGTCTGCCACAAACTCAGTTATGTATTTCTAATAGACCTTTTGGCTATGTCTATCTTGATCACTGCGGTCCTCTTTCTTCTGATACTGCATACAAGTATATCTTGGTTGCGGTTGATTCGTGCACTCGATTCCTGTGGGTCTGGCCACAATGTAGTGCTGACGCTTGAAATGTCATCAGGGATTTGTGTGTCTTTATCGGGATATTTGCCTGTGGTACCTTCCACTCTGACCAAGGTCCAGCGTTTGCCTCTAAAGCTTACAAGGATGCGATGAAGTCGTTGGGGGTACAGGTGCAGTTTTAGTCTCCATACAGGCCTGGGGCAATTCAGTTGTGGAGCGAATGAACCGTGACTTAAAGCAATCCTTGACAGCTAGAGTCTTAGGCACTGGCAGGGACTGGCTGTCCCACTTGTATGGGGTCCAACGTGCACTAAATAATCTCCCTAGAAGATCTCTGGGTGGGCGGACCCCTTACGAAATGCTCTTTGGCTTTCACATGTTTATTCCTGACCTTGATGGTCTGGACATTGTGGCGGCTGCCTCTAAGTTTGACGTAGATAATCATTCTGCTATGTTACAGGATCTACAAAAGGCACGTGATACTCTGGCAACTGAGCAGTTACCATCTTCGCCTGCTGATGCACTACTGAATGCTGTTACCGGTTGGCTTCCTAAAATTGGGGATCTGGTGAGAGAGAAGACTGAAAACAAAGAGAATTTGGTCCCTCGTACCGGGCTCCAGTCTCAGTACTTGGACTGAAGGGTACTCGTACAGTCATTCTACCACCGTTGCCAGGTCGCAAAGACAACAGGTACATCTCAGTGGACAATGTCAAGTTACACCGTGTGGCCGATTCTGAATAGTGTGACACCTGCAGTTCCGTGCAACTCAATTTCCTTAGCTCCATTGACTTTGACATCAACTGCTGCCACACGGATGTCTGCTCAGATGATGGACACTGTAATTGATCTTCAACCTTTGTGACAATCCTCTTCTGTGATGGATATTGTATGCCCTATTCCGGCTATTGATTCCATGAGTGAGATGCCATCAAGCCCACGGGTACAAATGGACGATTCGGGACTTTCGCTGTCATGTGGTTTCTGGCCTCATGGTCTGCCCTGCTACATTGGCCTAGGCCTGGCAGCCATGCTGCCTTTTCTGCGCACATTACTTTGTGACTTTGTTTTTCCAGCCTCTGCTTGTGCCCGGCTATATTAGGACTGTCTGCATTTCTGCCTTTCACCTTTTCTCCTGTTCCCTGTGGGTTACATCTGCACAACATGTACAAGGTCGAAAAACAACGTCCCTTGTTCTTGCTGATCTGGCCAGTCCCTCGCACCTAGACATAATAACACTACTTACAGCTGCACTGGAGAAATTCGTGTGCTTTTTAATATTGTGATTTCACTGTTAGAGGCACTTGGAGAAAAACCTTTCCAGAGAGAAGAGTTGTGCTTGTCTGATGATGTAAACCTTGCATCTAGATATTGAGGTATGAGGGTCCGCCTGACAAAGCCCAGAGGTTTTCTGTTTATATAATAAACTAGCTAATAGCACGGGGAGGGTGGTATGGTCATTTAGCCCTATATCCACAGCTTTATGAAATGCTTTCCCCGTTTGTATTCTATGGAATTGAAACTATGCTGATTATTTTATCCTTATGCATTATGCTGATAGTACTGGCACGTGTACTGTATATTAGAGCACGATAGTTGAAATAAACATTTAAACTATACTGTGTCTCTTACTACGCATGTTGTGGACAGGTATGAGTGAGTTATGAAAGGGTGTTCTTGCTCCTGCGAGTCCTGAGAGAGAGAGATACCATGTTCTGGGTTGTCTAATCATTGGTAGCAACGCTGCTCATGAGACGCTAAAGCTAGTCGGATTGGGATTGTGGGTGCTGAGGTGTATGGTTGGCTCACCACTATACTCCGAGGTCCTATTATCCTGTGCATAGCTCTGTGTATGTGCAGAATCCAACGAGTGGGCTGCTTATCTGCGAGACGCTTGAGTAGTACTTGTGCTTGTCCACAACCCCTTCACAGACGCTTCCGGAAGCGTGTGTGGAGGTGATACCTCCTATATTGACGTTTTTATAGGTTCTTTCAAGCTTGAAGTTGTTAAAAGGTTTTTAAATAAAACCCTATATTGTGCTGCCTCCTATTAGGTTGTCGACATATTTGAGCCTTAAATGGCTGTCCAAATTGCAGCACATAGCCGCGCAGCGCTCCGGGCTCACTTGACAGTGTATGGAGTGCCTGACGCGGGTGTCGATCTGATCTTTGTGGTACAAGCGGATCCTGCTTACCACTTTGAGGTGTTTTACTCTTGGATCACCTTTCCGGCGGTGGATGGAACTGATAAGTTGTTCCATGAATATACAGCCACCGCTGTTCCTAATATCTATAGACCTTATAGGAATCTTGAAGTACCGCTCATGGCATGGCAACACCATGTTTGGTTTGATGGTGCCCTCCCCCAACCGGTTACCTCGGTTCGTTTAGGCCCCTTATCGATTGAAGGGGCCACTTGGCCTGTTTTGGCCGGGTATACCCCACATCCGCGTTATATGACGCTTACAGTCGCTGACCTGCGTAATTTGCATTCGTCTTTGATACGTGTGCATAGAGCTTTAGTGCAATTTGTTACAGGCAACATCCAGGGAGCCCCACCTGGAGTTGCACCGCATCCAGCTGGGCCGGGCGGTGTAACCATAAGTCCCGTCATGGTTAATTCGGTGATGGGCAAACGCCCACAAAATAAGGACGATTTGCCTTATTGGCTTGCAGAGAAATTTGACCAGCTGGAGGCGGTTTTCCAAATACATCTCCTGTGGAAAAACACAGGATTTTGACGATTAGTTTGCCAAAAGACTTGATTCCCGAGTTGACAGAATGCAACAACTGGGGCAAGGTATTCGCAGCAGTATATGCGAAGTGTTTCGGCACTCCTTCCATGACGGTTCTCCCCTCTGTAATTAAACGAGTACAGGATGAGCATGGCCCTGAAGCGGCTGTGGAATTAGGGATGAGACTGGTGGGAGTGTTCGATGTAGTAGCTGATTTGATCCTTGCGAATGTCAAGGGCGATGCAGTGAACTTTCAAGTAGCTAATGCTTTGATCCCAGAACCGGACAGGCCGCGCGAATTACCGAAAATTATTGCACAGGCTTACAAAACAATTGGCCGCAATAGCCTTGGAGTCAAGCTTTTTGCTAAAACGCAAACACAATCACAACCTCAACCGAAATCTCAATCTGAGAAGGATGAGAAGCCGTTCTTTACTAAAAAGAGCTGGAGACAGAAAAAGCAGGGTAAGCAACAGAAGAAGCCAGCGTCGCGAGGTGCATCCCCGGTTTCCGTCTCTTCTGAACGCACTTATGATTTGTGCAATAGGGCGAGAATTAAATCTCCAGAGAGATTTCAAGTCCCTGATTCGCGTTCCCCTCATTCTTCACAGGCACCAACAACCTCACAGGCTGGTGGAGGAGATCGCCAGGATAGAGGCAGGGGTCGTGAGGCTCCTCAGAGACGAGACCAACCTCGACAGAAGTCCGAGGGAAACCAGACAAATTTCCACGTTCTCGCCCACAGTTTCAGAAGAACTAAAGTTGCAGCTGTTACAGCGAGATATGCCACAGACGGTGAGAACGAGACTCCTGAATTGGACGTGGGCAATGACGCTCCTAGACAGCGCCGCGGAAGTTACCATAGTGCGGGAGGCACTACGTCCTCATGTGGAGGCGACAGCAACTGATACATTCATTACTGTTGAGACAGCAGACACCAGAGTGGCACCCCTGACAGACTATATAATCTTGTCATTCAAATTGAAGGTGACATACAGCGTGTTATTAAAGGGATTTTTGGGAAAATCTGACCTCTTCGTACGACATTCTGTTGGCAGAGGCGGATTGGCCGCCCCCGGTCGTACTTGCTGTGCGTAGAGGGGAGGAGGTAATCCTTCCGAGCTTTTCTCATCATGTCCCCAAGGGCAAACCGGAGGCTCTCGCAGCTGAGTGGGCTGCATCCCTGGCTCCGGCGTTATACCGCAACCACGTGGGCTGGGATGAAGACTCTCCCCCCCATGATATTCCTTTGCGGTCGCTGCCACAGCCACAACCCCAATATCCCATCAAGCGGGAAACTAAAGGTCCCGTCTCCGAAATTCTAACACAGTTGGAATATCAAGGAGTGATTGAAACATGCGTATCACCGATGAATAATCCCCTTTTTGCGGTTTCTAAACCCGACGGATCGTACCGCCTAGTTTTGGATTACCAACATTTGAACTCTCATTGTCGGACCTTTGCGGTACAAAATACACATAGTTCTGCGCTTGTAGACAGTCTTGTCCGTAAAAAATATAAAACGACACTGGACTTATCCAATGGATTTTACACGCACAACTTGTCCCCGGAGTGCAGCCAATGGAGCGCTTTTACCTCCGGTGGTAAACAATTCAAATTCCGGCATTTACCTATGGGCTACAAGAACAGTCCAGGTGTATTCGCCGCCCGTGTTGTCTCCTTGTTAGACAACATAGACCCAGATGCGTGTTCGTACGTCGATGATATATATCTGACAGATGACGAACTGTGGCTGCATCTTTCCCGAGTGGACCGCATTATTCTTGAATTTGCGGTCTTGGGTTACCAATTCAACTTTGCCAAATCACACATTGCTGAATTTACCGTTTTGTTTTTGGGCTATGAGCTCAACAATGAAGGTAAGGGCTTAGCCCCCCATTTCTTGGAGAAGTGCGCACTCTTGTGCCCTCCAACTACTCTGAAGAAGCTTCAGTCCTTACTGGGTTTTCTAAACTTCGGGCGTACTTACATTCCCGAATATGCCCAGCGTATCAAGCCTCTTTATGCCTTGATACAACCTAACTTTTCGAAGTCATGCTGGCTTCCGGAGCATTCCTCTATACTGCAGTCTTTGCAGTCAGATCTACTTGAATCTAAATTCTTGTTGACACGTGATAACCACACAAACCTGGTGATTAGAATCATTCCAAGGGCAGTGGGTTTCACGTACTTAACCTTTAACGAAGGTGACACAGTACCGATTGCATACAAGTCACATCTTTACACTTCAGCAGAAATGCGCTTTTCCTCTGTGGAGAAAGTTATGACTGCAGTGCAGATGGCGATTCTAAAGGAACGCTGTAGGAGAGTAGGATCTGCCTCTTATGTTGTCCCACTTTTTTTCTGATGTTTACACTGGTTTCTGGCTATAGTCTGGCTGGGACCCTGCCAATCAGGGCCCCAGCCTCTCTGTTCTCTCTAAATGACTTGGAGTGCACTCTAGGTGCACTAGTGATTGAATACTGTGGTACCTTATGAGTCCCTAGTATATGGTACCTTAGGTACCAAGGGCATAGGTACTTCACAGGCCTACCAGGGGCTGAAGCATGTATTATGCCACCCTGGGAAGCAGACTAAATCTGACACCACAGGCCTGCTACTGCAGCCTGGGTGAGGAGGTGCTAGCACCCCTCACTGAGATATAGGTTCCCTATATCTCCCCTGCACACACATTTAAACCTATCAGTCACCCCTAAGGCAGGCCCTATCAATCCTGAGGGCAGGGTGCTTAGTTTCTATGTGAGAGGGTGCCTCTGCCTGAGCAGGGCCCCTATGCAGCTCTCAAAGTCCATTCTCTGGGGCTGTTTGTGAATGCGGTCAAACCATATACTCTTAAGTGCATTATAACCTCGCGGTTAATGCTAACTTTGGAATGGCTGCATCAAAACATGTCGTGTTTGGTGTCAAACACCTTGGAATCATACCCCCACACCAGTACCTGGTGTGGGAGTATGATCCCACCCTTCTAGAGGGATAGACATGTACCTACTGTGGAAACGCGGTAGAATCCTGAAGAGCCCTGGCATCACAAAATGGATGCCACCAGTCACAGACACTGGGCTGCCCTCCTGCTGATGACCGAAACTCGCAGTGGAGGAGGCCCAACAATAGGTATCCTGTCCCAGGGAGGTGTGACCACCTCCCAGACAGGGTTTAGTGTATTGGGGCTGGGTGGGTGCACTCCTAGAGTGCTTTGAAGTCCTGCACTGGGGGAGCAGAAGGCTCCTCTGTGCATACACCAGTTCAAACCGGCTCAGGGGCTACCTGCCCCTGCTCTGGCGTGAAACTGGACAAAGGGAAGTGGGTGTAGCCACCCACTCCCCTGACCCTCCCATAGGTGGGGTCATAGAGCTAGTCCCTCCCTTCCTTTTAGTATAAGATAGGGAACCCTTGACCTTGCAAACTAGATATCCCTGGACGACGCTCTGAAGAAGAATCCCGGACCTTCAACATTCCACTACCTCTGGAAGACTGAAGAATCTCCCTTGGAGTCAAGGAGTGACTCCCCTGCTTGGCAGGCACCAAAAACTGTAACGATGGTCACAAACTACGCCACTCCCGCCGGAGCCCAAAGTCCCTACAGCCCAGTAAGAGGATTTCCAGACTTCTCCAAGGCCATCGTGAGTCCCCAGCGAAGCTGAGGCAAGTGGACCCCACGAGTGATGAGGAACCGCAGTCCCTGGGTACTGTGCACTATTTTTGAGTGCAACCCCTTCACGACGTTCTATGAACCTGTGCTTTGGACCACGTGTGGTCTTAGCCTCTAGCAGAGATCCCTCCCAAAATAAGTGGCCTACCCCATCCCGAGTGACCGTGGGCCCCTGCTGAAGGAATCCTCCCGAGGCATCTTTGCGATCTCTTGCCAGCTGGCTTGTGGGTCCCCTGAAGACTTTTCTACAAATCCAAAGGGCTCCCCTGGTTGCTCCAAGCCTGCCCTGACATACCCTCGCTGGGTGAGTCCCCCAGACCTTGCTGGTCTGCACCATTGACTTTTTGTTTTTTCCACAAGACTTGCTGCTACCAAGGCTTGTTGGCTCCAATCGGGTCGCTGACACCGCAGTCAGCTGCAGACTTTGTGGGACACGCTGAATCCAGCTCCTGGTTGTCCTCGATGCCTCCTGGACCTCGTGGCCGAAGAGTCAAGACACCCGTGAACAACCTGAATCTGTCGACGACGGTGGGCATTCATCTTCCTTGCCCCGGGTCACTGCCAAGTGACTTTGAACACTGTCCCCTCTGCTTTCAGGTCTTCCTCCTTCCGAATCCAGGCTTGGATTCCACCGGACACTTCTTCTGGCTTCACAAGCAGCAAGTCTTCATTGGCTCCCATTGAAAACGACGCCGCGACCCGACACCAAAGGACACCTATGCACCGGCTTCCCTGGGTGAGGTAACTCCAGCACTATGGTTCTCCTGTGGGTGTTGGCCCTAGAACTACTTACCCTGTAAGTGACTTGCTTGTAGCTACTCCCGAAGTGCCCTTAAACTCTTAATTTCCAACCGCGACTTGCCCCATTGAAGTCTACGGCGATCCGTGCCTGTGTTCCCTCACTGCACGCGTCCCCCGTGGGTCCTTTACTTACCTGCCTTGGGTGGTTTCGTGAGGCCCCAGCACTTCTGAAGGCCCTGGGCCTTGTCCCTTTGCAAGTCGTTGTTCTTAAGTCTCTTTTTTAGTATATGGTCTGGTACGCCCCTAGGGCCCCAGCCATATTTGTGCTTAATTTGTTGTGAAACGTTGATTTGTGCATATGTTCCTGACTTCTAATCTCACAAGAGATTAGTAGAGAGTTGTTTAGTAATAAATACATATATATTTGATATATATACCTGTGTGGTGTCTTTTCATTTGGTGATTCAAGAGATTGTGTGGTAAAACAAGCTGCTTTACATTCCTCCAAGACTTAGCCTGAAGGCTGCTCTCCACAGCTACCACTAGGATAGCTTTCTGTAAAGGTTGTCTTAAACCTACCTACCATAAGAGTCGAATTGTACTGGTGCAAGGTGTCCACTTTAACTAGTGAACAGCATATACCAGGCCAACTTCTCACATTGGTGGCAGCGTGTGGGATTCCAGCTTGCTATTGTTTTACCAGAAAATCTCTATTTGAATTACTAACTGAAAACCACTATAGGTACTCAAGGTACATATAAAGTCAAGCTTAGTATCAATAAGTTCTACTGAACCTAGAGCTGTGTGCCAAGGGATAGCACACCCTTTCTACAGCTCAAGCTAGTATCAATAGGCCACAAACTAGTGTAGGTAGTACAACACTGCACAACACTATAATGTCCTTAAGGGGTGACCCAGTGGATCCACTCAGCCTCAGTATAAGGACATGACTTTCTTTGACTTGAAAGCCATGTGTGCTGCAAGGCGCCTGAAGCTAGGACAGAGTCCCTCCACACTACACCTGATAGATCTGCTGACAGCAGATGATCTTAGATTAGCTCTAGGAGCTAATGGGTCTGAATCAGTGAGTGGGTCAATTACAGTGTCTGGGTCAGATGATGGACATCAGGATGACCAAGACTCTGTGGTTGTAGGGCCAGATCCCAAGGGGTCTGAACAGGACAGAGGAATTCTCCCTAAGAGAACTGACATAGTGGGGGAGAGGCCTAGGTCCCTTTCTAGGGAATCTGACCACTCCTATCACTCTGGCAGAGAATCTGTCTACCAGAGGAACTCCTACTTCCCAAGAAGAGAGACCTCCTCTGACAGAATGTACAAACTGCTGCAGTATGAGGAAGCAAGATTTGCCCTCAAAACCAAGCAGTTGGCATTAGATAGAGAAGCCCTGGATCTCCAGAGAGCTTCTAGAAAAGAGGGGTTAGAACCCCCTGCTGGCAGCAACAGTGTCCCTGGGGGCAGAGAATATATTCCAGACCATAGGAACCTGAGCAAGGTTGTTCCTCCCTACCAGAGTGGGGATGAGATCCATAAGTGGATAACTGCTATGGAACGGGCCTGTAGAGTACAACAGGTCCCCCAAAAGCAGTGGGCAGCAATCTTGTGGCTCTCCTTTTCAGATAAAGGTAGAGACAAGCTCCTCACTGTTAGAGAAGAGGATGCTGATGACTATGAAGTCCTGAAGAGTGCACTGATAGATGGGTTTGGCTTAACCACTGAGCAGTACAGGTTGAAGTTCAGAGACACCCAGAAGGCACAGACTCAGGACTGGACTGACTTTGTAGATTGTGCAACCAAGGCTCTGGAGGGTTGGCTGGTTGGCAGTAGGGTTATGTGATTTCAAGGGATTGTATAATCTAATGATGAGAGAACAGATCCTTAATAATTGCCAGAACCAGTTGTTGCATCAATACCTGGTGGACTCAGATCTGACCTCTCCCCAAGAATTGGGAAAGAAGGCAGACAAGTGGGTCAGAACCAGGGTGAGGCAGAAAACCCAGAACCAAGGGGTGACACAAAGAAGCAGGATTCTAAGGGCTCTGAGAAAAGTGGGGATAAGTCAAAAGACCAGAAGTCTTCACAAGGGCCCCAAAAATCTGCATCTGGTGGGGAGTCACAATCCAACAAGGGAAAAGGCCAAAAGAAGCCCTGGTGCAAATTCTGTAAACAGAAAGGGCACTGGACTTCTGATTGTAACAAGTCCAAAGACCAAACCACCACCACTCCTGCCCCTAAGGCAACTGTTCCCCCTAGTTCAGCTACTGGTGGAGGTGGTACTCAGAATAAGGGTGTAGTAGGGTTGACCCTGGGTTCTGAAGTGGACTTTGGCCTAGTCAGAGTACCCACTCAGGCAATGCTGATTTGTGATGGAGACATTGACATGTCCTTCCTGGTGAGCCCCAGTAATCTGGGCAAATACAAACAGCAGCCTGTAATAAATGGCAAATAGGCTTTGGCATTTAGGGACACAGGTGCTAGTGTCACCATGGTGGCAGAGGATCTTGTGGACCCTGGACAGATCATCCTGGGCGAAATGTACCAGGTGACCAATGCAAGCAATGTCAGGACCAACCATAGTCTGGCAGTTGTGAATTTCTCCTGGGGAGGGGTAACTGGCCTCAAGAAGGTTGTAGTCAGTGCAGACCTCCCTGTAGAATGTCTATTGGGCAATGATCTAGAAACTTCAGCCTGGTCTGAAGTAGAGTTATGGACTCATGCTGAGATGTTGGGCATCCCTGCAGAGGTATTTGCTGTGACCAGGTCACAGGCCAAAATGCATGACACTGAACCAGCTCTGGATCCTGAAACCATGGACCAGATGCTTCCCAAGAAGAGGAGCAGTAGGGGTAAGGCAGTGCCTTCCCTCTGTCTCAGATCACTGATTCCCCTCTTGAGGGAGGAGGAGCAGATCCTGAAGAAGGAACTGCCCCAGAGGGACTTGAGCCTGATCAGGTTGAGTTCTTGGGGGCAGGGGGCCCTTCTAGGGAAGATCTGAGTAAGGAGGAACAGGTCTGCCCCTCTCTTGAACCCCTCAGACAGCAGGCTGCTGCTGAGGCTGCTGGGAGTGTTAGTGGGTCCCATAAGGTTTATTGGGATGAGGGACTCCTATATTCTGAGGGTAGAGATCCAGCCCCTGGAGCCACCAGGAGGTTGGTAATACCTCAGAGGTTTAGGGGGTTCCTCTTGACCCTAGCACATGATATCCCTTTAGCAGGTCACTTGGGCAAAAACAAGACCTGGGACAGGCTTGTTCCACATTTTCATTGGCCACATATGTCAGAGGACACAAAGGAGTTTTGTCGCTCCTGTGTCACATGCCAAGCCAGTGGCAAGGCAGGTGGCACCACAAAGGCCCCCTGATACCACTACCTGTGGTGGGGGTACCCTTTGAAAGGGTAGGGATTGACATTGTTGGTCCCCTTGACCCTCAAACTGCATCTGGGCACAGATTTATCCTGGTGGTAGTGGATCATGCCACCAGGTACCCAGAGGCAATTCCCCTGAGGACCACCACAGCCCCTGTGGTGGCAAGAGCCCTCATTGGAGTTTTCTCCAGAGTGGGTTTCCCAAAGGAGGTCATCTCTGACAGAGGTACAAACTTCATGTCAGGATATTTGAAAGCAATGTGGAAGGAGTGTGGTGTAACTTATAAGTTCACCACCCCTATCACCCACAATGCAATGGGTTGGTTGAGCGTTTCAACAAAACCCTTAAGGGAATGATTAAAGGACTCCCAGAGAAGCTTAGGCGGAAATGGGACCTTCTTCTTCCCTGCCTGTTGTTTGCATACAGAGAGGTTCCACAGAAGGGGTTGGTTACAGCCCATTTGAGCTTCTGTTTGGGCATCCTGTAAGAGGTCCATTATGTTTGGTAAAAGAGGTCTGGGAGTTACCTCTCAAACCCCCAAACAGGATGTGATGGACTATGTACTTGGTCTCCGCTCCAGGATGGCCGAATACATGAAGAAGGCAACCAAAAACCTGGAGGCCAGCCAAGAATTACAAAAAGCTTGGCATGACCAAAGGCTGTGCTGACTGTGTACCAGCCAGGACAGAAAGTGTGGGTGCTGGAGCCTGTGGCCCCAGCAGCCCTCCAAGACAAATGGAGTGGCCCCCATACAATAGTTGAGCAAAAGGGAGAAGTCACCTATCTGGTGAATCTTGGAACTCCCAGGAGCCCCCTGAGGGTGCTCCATGTCAACAGATTGAAACCATATGTTGACAGGGCTGACATGGGCTTGCTCATGGCAACTGATGAGGAACAGGAGGAGGAGAGTGACCCTCTCCCTGACCTGCTCTCACAGAACCCTGATGATGGGTCAGTAGATGGTGTTGCTTTGGCAAGCAGCCTCACTGACCATCAGCAAACTGAGTGCAGACAAGTTCTGCAGCAGTACAGACATATGTTTAGCCTGACCCCTAGTCAGACTACCTGGTGCACCCATGAGGTGGACACTGGGGACAGTCTGCCTGTCAAGAGTAAAATCTACAGGCAACCTGACCATGTCAGGGACTGTATCAGGACTGAAGTCCAGAAAATGTTGGAGTTAGGTGTGATTGAGCCTTCAGATAGCCCTTGGGCTAGCCCAGTAGTCCTAGTACCCAAGCCTCATACCCAGGGTGGTAAGAAAGAAATGAGGTTTTGTGTAGACTACAGAGGCCTCAATGCAGTCACCAGGACTGATGCCTATCCCATACCAAGGGCAGATGAGCTGATTGATACTTTGGCCTCAGCCAAGTATCTGAGTACATTTGACCTAACAGCTGGCTACTGGCAGATCAGGTTAGCTGATGATGCAAAAGCCAAAACAGCATTTTCGACCCCTGGTGGGCACTACCACTTTGTGGTGATGCCCTTTGGATTGAAAAATGCACCTGCCACTTTTCAGAGGTTGGTGAACAAAGTTCTGCCAGGGATGGAAACTTATTGCTCAGCTTATCTAGATGATATTGCTGTCTTTAGTTCCTCCTGGCAGGATCACCTGGTCCACCTCAGAAATGTTTTGGAGGCTCTGCAGAAAGCAGGCCTCACTATCAAGGCCACTAAGTGCCAGATAGGGCAGAGTCAGGTTGTGTACCTGGGCCACCTTGTGGGTGGAGGCCAGGTTCAGCCTTTACAGAGCAAAATCCAAACCATAATGGAATGGGTTGCTCCAACCACCCAGACACAGGTGAGAGCCTTCTTAGGCCTGACTGGGTACTATAGGAGGTTTGTGAAGGGATATGGATCTATAGTGACCCCTTGAATGATCTGACCTCAAAGAAAATGCCAAAAAGGTTCAGTGGACAGCTAGCTGTCAGAAGGCATTTGAAGACCTAAAGCAGGCCATGTGCACTGCCCCCATCTTACAGAGTCCAGACTACACCAAAAAGTTCATTGTCCACACAGATGCTTCTGAGCTGGGTGTGGGAGCTGTACTGTCTCAACTGAATGATGAAGGTCAAGACCAGCCAGTAGCTTTTATTAGCAGGAGGCTGACCCCTAGAGAGAAACGTTGGTCAGCTATAGAGAGGGAGGCCTTTGCTGTGGTGTGGGCCCTGAAGAAGCTGAGGCCATACTTGTTTGGCACTCACTTCATAGTTCAGACTGACCACAAGCCCCTCCTATGGCTGAAACAGATGAAAGGTGAAAACCCAAAACTTTTAAGGTGGTCCATTTCCCTACAGGGGATGGACTATACAGTGGAACATAGGCCTGGGACCCAACATGCCAATGCAGATGGACTCTCAAGGTATTTCCACTTAGAGCACGAAGACTCAACTGGTCAAGGTTAGTTTAGTGTCCTTGCGTTTGGGGGGGGTTGTGTAGGAGAGTAGGATCTGCCTCTTATGTTGCCCCCACTTTTTCTCTGATGTTTACACTGGTTTCTGGCTATAGTCTGGCTGGGACCCTGCCAATCAGGGCCCCAGCCTCTCTGTTCTCTCTAAACGACTTGGAGTGCACTCTAGGTGCACTAGTGATTGGATACTGTGGTACCTTATGAGTCCCTAGTATATGGTACCTTAGGTACCAAGGGCATAGGTACTTCACAGGCCTACCAGGGACTGAAGCATGTATTATGCCACCCCTGGGAAGCAGACTAAATCTGACACCACAGGCCTGCTACTGCAGCCTGGGTGAGGAGGTGCTAGCACCCCTCACTGAGATATAGGTTCCCTATATCTCCCCTGCACACACATTTAAACCTATCAGTCACCCCTAAGGCAGGCCCTATCAATCCTGAGGGCAGGGTGCTTAGTTTCTATGTGAGAGGGTGCCTCTGCCTGAGCAGGGCCCCTCTGCAGCTCTCAGAGTCCATTCTCTGGGGCTGTTTGTGAATGCGGTCAAACCATATACTCTTAAGTGCATTATAACCTCGCGGTTAATGCTAACTTTGGAATGGCTGCATCAAAACATGTCGTGTTTGGTGTCAAACACCTTGGAATCATACCCCCACACCAGTACCTGGTGTGGGAGTATGATCCCACCCTTCTAGAGGGATAGACATGTACCTACTGTGGAAACGCGGTAGAATCCTGAAGAGCCCTGGCATCACAAAATGGATGCCACCAGTCACAGACACTGGGCTGCCCTCCTGCTGATGACCGAAACTCGCAGTGGAGGAGGCCCAACAATAGGTATCCTGTCCCAGGGAGGTGTGACCACCTCCCAGACAGGGTTTAGTGTATTGGGGCTGGGTGGGTGCACTCCTAGAGTGCTTTGAAGTCCTGCACTGGGGGAGCAGAAGGCTCCTCTGTGCATACACCAGTTCAAACCGGCTCAGGGGCTACCTGCCCCTGCTCTGGCGCGAAACTGGACAAAGGGAAGTGGGTGTAGCCACCCACTCCCCTGACCCTCCCATAGGTGGGGTCATAGAGCTAGTCCCTCCCTTCCTTTTAGTATAAGATAGGGAACCCTTGACCTTGCAAACTAGATATCCCTGGATGACGCTCTGAAGAAGAATCCCGGACCTTCGACGTTCCACTACCTCTGGAAGACTGAAGAATCTCCCTTGGAGTCAAGGAGTGACTCCCCTGCTTGGCAGGCACCAAAAACTGTAACGACGGTTGCAAACTATGCCACTCCCGCCGGAGCCTGAAGTCCCTGCAGCCCAGGAAGAGGATTTCCTGACTTCTCCAAGGCCATCGTGAGTCACCAGTGAAGCTGAGGCAAGTGGACCCCACGAGTGATGAGGAACCGCAGTCCCTGGGTACTGTGCACTATTTTTGAGTGCAACCCCTTCACAACGTTCTACGAACCTGTACTTTGGACCACGTGTGGTCCCAGCCTCTAGCAGAGATCCCTCCCAAAATCAGTGGCCTACCCCATCCCGAGTGACCATGGGCCCCTGCTGAAGGAATCCTCCCAAGGCGTCTTTGCGATCTCTTGCCAGCCGGCTTGTGGGTCCCCTGAAGACTTTTCTACAAATCCAAAGGGCTCCCCTGGTTGCTCTAGGCCTGCCCTGACTTACCGTTGCTGGGTGAGTCCCCCAGATCTTGCTGGTCTGCACCATTGACTTTTTGTTTTTTTCCACAAGACTTGCTGCTACCAAGGCTTGTTGGCTTCAATCGGGTCGCCGACACCGCAGTCAGCTGCAGACTTTGTGGGACACGCAGAATCCAGCTTTTGGTTGTCCTCGACACCTCCTGGACCTCGTGGCTGAAGAGTCAAGACACCCGTGAACGACCTGAATCTGTCGACGACGGTGGGCATTCATTTTCCTTGCCCCGGGTCACTGCCAAGTGACTTTGAACACTGTCCCCTCTGCCTTCAGGTCTTCCTCCTTCCGAATCCAGGCTTGGATTCCACCGGACACTTCTTCTGGCTTCACAAGCAGCAAGTCTTCATTGGCTCCCATTGAAAACGACGCCGTGACCCGACACCAAAGGACACCTATGCACCCGGCTTCCCTGGGTGAGGTAACTCCAGCACTATGGTGCTCCTGTGGGTGTTGGCCCTAGAACTACTTACCCTGTAAGTGACTTGCTTGTAGCTACTCCCGAAGTGCCCTTAAACTCTTAATTTCCAACCGCGACTTGCCCCATTGAAGTCTACGGCGATCCGTGCCTGTGTTCCCTCACTGCACGCGTCCCCCGTGGGTCCTTTACTTACCTGCCTTGGGTGGTTTCGTGAGGCCCCAGCACTTCTGAAGGCCCTGGGCCTTGTCCCTTTGCAAGTCGTTGTTCTTAAGTCTCTTTTTAGTATATGGTCTGGTACGCCCCTAGGGCCCCAGCCATATTTGTGCTTAATTTGTTGTGAAACGTTGATTTGTGCATATGTTCCTGACTTCTAATCTCACAAGAGATTAGTAGAGAGTTGTTTAGTAATAAATACATATATATTTGATATATATACCTGTGTGGTGTCTTTTCATTTGGTGATTCAAGAGATTGTGTGGTAAAACAAGCTGCTTTACATTCCTCCAAGACTTAGCCTGAAGGCTGCTCTCCACAGCTACCACTAGGATAGCTTTCTGTAAAGGTTGTCTTAAACCTACCTACCATAAGAGTCGAATTGTACTGGTGCAAGGTGTTCACTTTAACTAGTGAAATGTTAAACAACAATATCTCAATCGGTATAATTAGTAAGGGCAGTTAGAATTGCATGGACAACACATTACAAAAAGGAAAAAAGGGAGACTCTAAAAGAAATTTTTGAAAAGTGCACTTGGCATCATATATTTTAAGAACACAATAATGCAGGTACAGTTGTAGCAGCACTGTAGGCAATGGAATGCAAGAGCAACTCGAATTGGACTTGGTGCTGAATTGTGTTTGTGACACACAAAGTGGCGACGCAAGTGACAATGTGAAATCACCGAAAACGGTGCAAAGTGCAATTCGTGAACAGATATATACAGTGAGTATTTGTGGTTCACAACAGTAATTTTCAATTTGTAATCGAGACAGTAATTTTTTAGTTGAACCACAAGGGTAATGCGCCATCAGTTGCGCTGAGGGGTCGACGACGTTTCGATCCTATGACTCAGGATCATCTTCAGGACCGGGTTGCTGTATGTAAGCGGTGCTGTACAGGGAGGGAATGGAAAGGGATCAGGGAAGGGGGAAGAAGGGAGAGGTACTAATATTTACGCGTGAATGTGAGATAACGATAAAAACGTGAAGGGTAGCAGCGGAGTGAAGCGCGAGAGGGAGAAATGGCCAACTGGGAGAGACACAGTCAAGAAGTATCCGTGCGCGTCTGGCGACTATTATAGGAGTGAGATCTGTGGGCACATGGGCAGATGTATACTGAGATAGGGCTAATGGAAGTGCTCGGGAAACATGCAGGCGCGACGTGGTCTACCTGAGAAGGACTCGTGTTCCAGGGGGATGGCGAATGCAAAATACATCAGGTTTCGAAGAAAGGAGATCCTGGGGAAAAGGAGGGGAAACGTAAATAAACTAGCCAGTGCGTTAACGGCAGTAATGAGAGTGCGCAGGGAAACTAAGTATACCTGGAAGCAATCCACGTCAAAAGAGCGTGGCAGCTGGTGCCGTGTCACGGAGAAAACATCGGCGGCTGGACAGCAACTAAGGGAGCTCCTCGAAGTACCGTGAATCGGTACCAATGGGGGAGATCTAAGAAAAAGGAAGGGTAAACTGTTACCTTGGGCCGAGAGGAAGCCCGTCTAAAGGAACTGTAGAGGGATGCAGCAGAGCTTACCTTGGTGTGAGGAATGGATCCTGGAAAAATAAGGGGACGCCGGAATCAGCGTCTGGCCGCCACGATCGTGTGCGGTAGAGTAGTGAAATGCCGCGACAGTAGTCTAAGGCATCACTCACTGCTTCCGGGATGGTGACGTCACGGAGCATGTGATCACGAAAAGGCCAATAGAAGGTCGCGCTGCACGGTAAAGGGGCGGGGATGAGGAGGGAAGGGTGGGAGGGTCTATAACACGTTTGGAACAGAATAAAATTGTATTTACAAGCGTGGTAGTAGAAACATAATAAGGATCCAGTCACATATAAAATACAGAGAAAAATATTGGATGTAACGAATTAAAAGTCACAAATACACATCAAAGAATTCTGTCTATACAAAGTCAAAGCAATCGATCAAATGGATTGTATGCATGCATCGTAAACCTATGTTTACGGAAATAACAGAACAAGGGGATGGTGAACCAAATAAATGTGAAAGAGGGCTGAATGTGTTATAGACCCTCCCACCCTTCCCTCCTCATCCCCGCCCCTTTACCGTGCATAGGATCATAGGATCGAAACGTCGTCGACCCCTCAGCGCAACTGATGGCGCATTACCCTTTGTGGTTCAACTAAAAAATTACTGTCTCGATTACAAATTACTGTTGTGAACCACATATATATGTAATCAAAAAGGACTGACTGTTTGTGACTATTTGGAGACTCAGGGCTGTATGAAGAAGAGAAAAAACATTTGCTTTCTTTATAAAGCCCTCACTCACCAACCTAGTTGGTGGCATGCTTCATCATCGGGCCCACCTAGTGACACCGAATGTGTCCCGGGTGTGCTACAACGCCTGTATTTACAGCGGAGCTGGTATATTGCTGAGTGTGCTGTGAGAGTGGTGTGAAAGTGAAAAATTTAAAAGCTATACAGTGGTCCTAGTGCCCAGGAGGGCATAGCATTTAATATCTGGGCCTCTGTTAGCGTTAAAAGCAGGACAGTGGATGCTAATGGAGCGAGAATTAGGCACTCCTACATCCAGGGTGTGGTCTACATGTTTCAGCCAGGTCTTTCATTAATTCTGGCTTTCCTCAGGACCGAAAGAAAAGGTATATATGTGTAAGTGCATGTAGCACTTATGTGAATGTGATTTAAAATGTGTTGCACGCGCTAAGGTGCCTTATATGTGGGAGGGGATTCCCTCTCCGAGCAATACTGAACGTACAACACATAACAAACAAACATACAGAGGAGAGTATAAGCATACTAGCATAAGTCACAGAGATATATCTTTGCCGGTAGTAAAGTGCATAGCTGGCGGAAAAACACGGCAAAAGTGGAACCGTACTGGTGGTGCGGTTTAAAGTGAATTATCTTATTATGCGCTAAAACGTGTGGTGGACTAGGAGGCGGAAATACACTTATGTGTAAAATGTGGTCACGCTCCAAATATAACCTCACGCTAGCGTTTTGTAGTATATGCCCCCGTAGAGAAATCCGGCAGAGATTCTGACCCTGTAATGATAAAGGGCAGGGCACAACGAGCCATGAGAAACCTGCAAGAGGAAAGCTTACCCGGTAGTGGTGAGGTTTCAAGAGTACTCACGCCTTTGTGGATCAGGACCTGTGGGAAACCTGTTCAGCTGTCGCGGATCTCCGTGAATGAAGGTCCTTGCCGTGTTGGGTATATAAAGACCATTTCGGCGTGCTCAGGTGTGGCTAATGGAACCTGTGAGTAGCGTCCCTGAAAATAAAGGAAAAGGAAGAAGGACACGGGAAAAAGGCAACGTGCTCGCGGTGGGCGTTGGCTTGGTATCAGTGCGCTGTAAGCCCTGTGTTCGTCCCGGTAAAGAAGAAAATAGCAAAGAAAGACTACATGCATGTAGTGAGCGTGTAGACATAATGAATATTCTCAATAAGATGTAAGAGATTTGTAGATAGTTGCGCAATGTTCTGGAAGCGCTGATGTAGATGAAAGGAAACGGGTTTATTCCAAAGCGTGATCAGTTAGGAACATTAATGAACCAGATGGGAACTTAACAGAGGTGGCGCAAAAGGAAAGGCAATAGGTGTGCCTGGGCTGAGGTCCATTAATGATATTAGGACCATCAGAGGTATTAACTTCTCAGGGAGCACCACGGGATGGAATCGTTCAATCCCTGGTGTTGTGTAGACAAACGGTAAATCCATCGTTGTTCTTTAATCAGTAGGGTCTTTTCATTATTATCTCGATTGAGATCGAATTGTTTGATCACTGTCCATGTCATATCATTGGGTGTGTGACCATACTGAAGGTAATGGTCAGTGAGTCTGCTGATGTTTTTTTTGCATCGGATAGTGCTGCGGTGCTCGACCACTCTGGTTCTCACTTTTCGCGTCGTCATTCCTATGTAGCGGAGGCCACATGGGCATGTGATCATGTAAACGACGTTAGTGGAGTTACAATTCGTGTGGTGTGATTGTGTCCAGACTTTACTTGGTTCCAGGTTAAGTGTCTTAGAATGTTTTGTAAGGTGGCACACACTACAGTTATTGCAAGGATAGTGTCCTGTGACACTAGGGAGACCCCAAGCATTTAGGACGGAGTTGTTGACTGATCTCCGCGGAAGCCTAGTGCGTGTAGACACTAATTGGTCTTTAAGATTGTTCGCACGTTTATAGGCAAAAAGGGGTTCTTCCCATTCTCTGGGGCCTGAATTTATAATCCGCCAGTTTTTGCGGATGATACTGGAGACCTGGTTAGAAACCGTGTTATACGTGGTAACACATGTCATGGGTGGCGCGCCAGGTTCCTTGGTTATTGTTTCAAGGATGGCCTCTCTATTCTGGTTGCGTGCCCTCTTTTTTGATTTCTCAATGACTCGTGTGGGGTAGCCTCGGTCCTGTAATTTGGAGGCAAGGGCTGCTGATTGTTGTTTGTAATCTGTAATTTTGTTACAATTCCTACGTATACGCAGGAATTGTCCGAAAGGGAGGTTTTCCCTTAAGGATCTCGGATGAAAACTGTTGAAATGTAATAAAGAATTCCGAGCAGTTGGTTTATAATAGGTGGTAGTTGTGAGTGTTCCTTGCTCTGCTGTAATATTGAGATCAAGGAATGCCAGGGTAGTTGTACTTGATGTGCTAGTGAATCGGAGGTATGGATCACGCTCATTAAGCCAGATTAAGAATTGGCTTAAAGATTCAGTTGTGCCTTCCCAGATCATGAAAATATCATCTATGTAGCGGCGCCACACTTTGATGTTGACTGAATGTGGGTTGGTGGTTGATGATATATGTCTCTGTTCAAAATGGTGTACATAGAGGCCTGCCACACTGGGGGCAAAAATGCTCCCCATAGATGTTCCGTTAGTTTGTAGGTAGAAGTCACCTTCATATTCAAAATAATTTTCTTTAAGCGCCAATGTGGCACATTTGAGTATGAATTCTCTGGGGGTGTTGTATGACCAAGGTGTGTGCTCCAATATATCATGTAGTACTTGGAGTGTAGCATCCTGTGGTAAACTGGTATATAGGCTCTCTATATCCAGTCCCACCTTTAGTTGGGCCATAGGGTTAAACTCCATATCTTTGATGATATTGAGAAGATGTTTTGTGTCCTTGATGTAGGTCGGTGTTTGTTGGACCAAGGGGTTGAGAAAATGGTCACAGTATCTTGACAGCGGTTCTAGGAGAGAGTTAATCCCAGAAACGATGGGCCTACCGGGAGGTGGCAAGGTTCCTTTGTGGACCTTGGGGACAGTATAAAAATATGGAACTCTGGCATTTTTCGTGCACAGGAAATCGGCCTCTTGTTTGGATATATGACAAGCTTCACTGGCAGCATCCACCAGAGTTTTGATGGTGGCTTGTAACATCTTGGTGGGGTCATGTTTGAGTAATTTATAGTTGCGTGTGTCACTTAACAATCTGCGACATTCATTGTCGTAATCTTTTTTGTCTTGTAGGACAATGCCACCACCCTTGTCTGCTGGTTTGATAACGAGGGTGGGGTTGTCCTGTAGGTTTTTGATAATCTTCCGGTCTTCTTCGGAGAGATTATTGAATGGTCTAGTTGGTTCAAGCTGCTCTATGTCATGGTAGACAGCTTGTTCGAAAGTGGTGATCTCCACGGGTACACTTGTAGGTATGGGGAACAAAGCTAGACTTCAGTTTCAAGCCCGTCTCATTGTTGCTCCCCGTGGGGTTATCATCATTTGTGCTTGGTTTTTCAAAAAAGGCCCTCAGTTTGAGTTTTCTGAAGAAATCTGCAAGCTCCACATGTAGTTTAAATTTGTCCAATCTAGTTGTTGGGACGAATGATAGGCCCTTATCGAGTACTGCAGTGTCCTTGGATGATAGTGGTGTACTGGACAGGTTGAATACCAGAGTGGGAGGCGAGTCGTTCATTACTGTTTGCTCGTGCCAGGTTGTGGTTCCCGTGTCCTGTTGCGGGTGTTTGCGCTCACAGGATTCTCCTCTTCTGCCCAGTGTACTGATTGGTTGTTTCTTCTTCTGCCGCGTGACCTCCGGCCCTGTCCTAAAAAGGGGGCCTAGGATTGCCTTGGAAGAATGGTGGAGGGGGCCTAACTGGTACATCTGTGGCCAGTTGAAGTATTGGTGTTGTGGTTGTCCAAAAGGTGTTGGTCCATAGATGGGTCCTTGTCGTGGTCCCTGCCAGGGTTGTTGCCACCGTTGTTGGCGTCCTCTGCCTCGCTGTTTGGATGAGTCATTACTGGAGTCACTGGAGATGGAGCTGCTGTCTCCTGAGGTGTCACCAGATCTTTCCAGATTTGTTCGGGGTACAAAATTGTCATCTGTGTATGGGTATGTTTTAACATAGGAGAACTTCTTGAGGTCTTTTGAAATTTTGTTATTTTGGCTTGTGTTAGATATTCTTTATAATCAGCCATTTCTTTGTTCTGGTCATCAAGTTTTTTCTTGTATGATGTAATCGTCGTTTTATAGTGACTTTCTGTGGCTTGAATGTCAATTATCATTGCCTCCGAACCGCATATACTCACTGTATATATCTGTTCACGAATTGCACTTTGCGCCGTTTTCGCTGATTTCACATTGTCACTTGCGTCACCACTTTGTGTGTCACAAACACAATTCAGCACCAAGTCCAATTCGGGTTGCTCTTGCATTCCATTGCCTACAGTGCTGCTACAACTGTACCTGCATTATTGTGTTCTTAAAATATATGATGCCAAGTGCACTTTTCAAAAATTTCTTTTAGAGTCTCCCTTTTTTCCTTTTTGTAATGTGTTGTCCATGCAATTCTAACTGCCCTTACTAATTATACCGGTTGAGATATTGTTGTTTAACATTACGTACCTACCCACATCTCAACGTGGTTTATGGGTTATACTCCTGTTGTTATTTACACTTTAACTAGTGAACAGCATATACCAGGCCAACTTCTCACAAACGCGCACTGGCCCAGGGAAAACGCATTTTGGTGGTAACACCATATCCTGCCCTTGAGGCAGTGACAAAAGCAAGTGTACCGAACTCTAAAGCTTTGCACCCCCGTTGGATACAATGGGCAACATCTTTGACATCCCCGGATGTCACTTTCATTTTTGATTCTTCTCTTCAGACACAGGAGTTTTTACAGTATGAATTCGTTCATCCTCCTCCTCTGTCTTTGCTACCGCTTGAGGAATACGAATGTATTATCTATACCGATGGTTCGGCGCAACCGGCCAAGGGTTCCAAGCATGCTTACTCCGCGGCATGTGCTATTGTTGCAGGTACCATAGTGAACGGCAAGTTCAAATCAACTGTAGTGCACACTCAGGCACTAGGAGACAGTACTGCACAATTGGCCGAGCTGCGCGCATTGGTGCTCGCACTTGAGTTCGCTAATCCGGATGTGACCACTCTTATTGTGTGCGATTCTTACTACTGTGTTCAATCTTTCAATGACAATCTCTTCTTTTGGTCACAAAATGACTATAGAGATGCAAAATGCAGCACAATTAAGCATAAAATGCTTTGGGTTCGGGTGGCAGATTTGAAACAACGTCTGCCTCTCACACAGGTGATTCACACTCTTGGCCACCAGCGTGTGGGCGCACACGCTGTCGGTAACGGTTTGGCAGATGAAGCTGCCAAATCAGCAGTAGCCACGTGTACAGTAGCAGCAGTTACAAGATCCATGACTAAAATAGATAATGATATTTTGGCAGCTATTGCTGCGACAAAGGAAGGTGCTAATTACCCATGGGGTTTCCCTTCCAAATACTCTTATTAATTAGGTCCCGAACAGGCTCCTTACGTAAGAATTCCAAACGTTGGTGATCGGCTGATTCCCAACGCGGACCGCAGACTTTCCTTGATAACGGCCGCACACGAAGGCATGGCTTCGGCACATGCTGGAGTGTCTGCGACGGTTTCCATCTTGCAGCAGCGTTACTGGTGGCGTGGTTTATACAAACAAACCTGTACTTATGTGCTTTCTTGTGACGTTTGTCAGCAGATTAAGCCTTCCACGGTTACACGACCAACACAAACACTGCTCTGCATTTCAAACAGACCTTTTGCGTGTGTTTACCTGGATCACTGCGGTCCATTTTCTTCCGACACTGCATATAAGTACATCTTTGTTGCAGTGGACTCGTGCACACGTTTCATCTGGGTTTGGCCACAACGGAGTGCTGACGCTCGAAATGTCATAAGGGATTTGCGTGTCTTTGTGGGAATTTTCGCCTGTGGCACCTTCCATTCGGACCAAGGTCCAGCGTTCGCCTCTAAGGCTTACAAGGACGCAATGGTTCACTGGGGGTGCGGGTGAAATTTTCGTCTCCATATCGGCCTGAGGGCAATTCGATTGTTGAACGAATGAACCGTGACTTAAAGCAATCCTTGACAGCTAGAGTCTTAGGTACTGGCAGGAACTGGCTGGCCCACTTGTATACCGTACAACGTGCACTTAATAAACTCCCTAGAAGACCTCTGGGTGGGCGGACCCCATACGAGATGCTCTTTGGCATACGAATGTTTGTGCCCGACCTTGATGGTCTAGACATGGCGGCGCAATCCGCAATCTTTGATGTCGATAACCATTCTGCTATGTTACAGGACTTACAAGAAGACCGAAACAAACTTGCAAAAGAACATTTACCTTCAGCCACAGACGCTGCGCTGCAGATTCCGGTTGCCGGCTGGCTTCCGAAGATTGGAGATCTGGTTCGAGAGAAGGTGGAGAACAAAAAAGAATTTGGCCCCTCTTATCGTGCACCGGTTCCAGTCCTTGGCTTGAAGGGTACTCGTACAGTCATCTTACCACCGCTTCCTGGTCGCAAAGAGAACAGATTCATCTCAGTGGACATTGTCAAGCTACAACATCTGGCTGATCCTGAATAGTGTAACACCAGCGGTCTCTTGTCCAGTTATTTCCCGGACAAATGTTTGTGGCCCTCCAGCCCGAACGGTCACAGATGTTGCAATCGAGATGGTAGATTTGCCTGATCGCTTACTCGACTTCCCGGACTCCCCCTGCAACGAGGAGACTGAGTATACCTACCCCGCCAACGAGTCGGTGGCTCACCAACCAACAACGCCACTGAGCCCAACACATTATTCCTTAGACTCGGATTCCACCTCATCGATTATCCCGTCCAGATTCAGTATTTTTGTATCCTGGTTCAGAGGCAATTTTTTGATTCCTCCATGGACATACATCTGGTTGGTACTTTTCCTGATTTTTCTGTTCATGTCTATTGGCTTTATCACAGTTTTTTTTCTACTCATCAATGGTCATGATTTGCCAGAACGCTCTGCAGTGAACTGTGTCGCTGGAACTTTGGCTCCACATTCTTCATCTCACATCATGAAGCGTGACCACACATTTGTGAACATTTCAGCTTTCCCAGTCGCTGATGGCATCGTATGGGATGCGGTAAATTTCCAAATTCATGGACCTACCAAGATAATTAATGTACCAAATGTCCTACTTGTTTCAATGGGTGATGTCGTAAAAAGTAATATTCATTCTGACGATTGGGATGTGCATGCAGTTGAATCGTTATTTACTGATTTGAAATATTATGCTGCCTTTAATGCTGAAGATTTGTACATGAATTCTGCAAGTTATGCCGATTTATATTGCTATCAGCATTGGGGCAACCATTTCCTCCATAAACCGAGTGCCCTTCGGGGTCCTCTTAATTACACCCAATGGGAACATTGTCCAACCCCTTTCCAGGCAGCTCCCAAACTCTTAGAAACAAGTTTGCTTATTTCACCGACTTTAATAGATCGAACCCTGGGTCCTATTATTTTAAGTTAAACACTTCCTCTACACAGAAGATCATGTTGACCCACACCAAGTTACTGTATTCGGGTTCCTTTTTGGCCGCTTTGGCTGTGGGTGGTTATGAGCACTGGCGGGACACCATTGACTTGAAATCTATTTGGGGCTCCAAACCATGGCAGGTACAAGGCACGGAAGCCTTGCACCGTGCTTGCCTTATCCCGACCCAAATTCTATTTTTAAATCATTCAATCTATCAAACCACGTGTTGGGGTTTGGCTACTTCCAAACAATTAAATGCACCTTCCATTCCTGTGTTGTCTTCCTCCACCAACGAGAGTTTGCATTTCAATATTTCCCTTACCGATTTGCAATCTTTGTTTCAGAACAATTCATTTAATGTTTCCACGTTTGTTCAGTCACCCTGGTTGGCTTGGCCAACGGCGGCAAATGCCTGCAAACTGCGTTTTCATGACTCAGCTACTGGTTACAAACAGGATAGGCCAGACCCGAGGTTTTCTGACTCTCGTACTGTTACAACGTATTCTGTTGGTAAATTATGTAAACAGTGGTTGCAGCACTCTTCATTAGATTCTGTGAAACAGCATTTATCCCTCCTATTAGGCAACATTGATCTGTCCGATTTTGTTCTGGGGCCTCGTGGCCCTCGACCTAAGAGATTCATTTATGAAACTTACAATGAACTCTGGAAGCTTTCGCAAATTGAAGCTGCTTCGCGTCTACGGGAAATAGATCAAGCAAATTTAGAAAAGGTGCTTGCTGTTGTTGACAATAGTATTAATACCCTGTATTCCCGCATTTACACATTAGAGAATATTGTTTCCTCTGTTGTTGATATTGTACAAGATGATGTTTCTGTGTTATATCATGGTCAAAATCAATTGCGTTCAGTGATGCAGTTTGCATGGAGTTTGCAAACGCTTAAAATGGGTAAAGTTCCTTGGCATTTTTAAACACCTCTGCCTTATTTTTGCCGTTTAATTTGACTGAGAAACAGCAGTTTATGTCCATGAAAGATGCAACATACACTCTGTTACATATGGAGAAAATAGAGCCCTTACCATTCTCTGTGGCGGAATTGGATTCTGCTGTGTGGCTAGTTCACGGGGTTATTGCTTTGCCTTTTTCTTTATTTGAATTCAGTTCCTGCATGAAACATTATCCTGTTGGCCGTTTTCTGCCTTTAGGCAGTGCCTTCTTGCATGGACTGTGGTCCCTACCTTTCATGTTTAAATGTCTTAGGGACGGAAAATAAGTTTTTCTCACAGGAGAGTCATGCGATTCTACTGTGGGTCATTCCCTTATTTGCAAAAACATTAAATTGCACGGAGCTTGTAACGTTTCGGCTCCGAATCTTGCTTGTGTTTTAAAGGGCATCCCTGCTCCTGCTATATCTCCTACTTTCACTGTGCTTGCAAATGGTAGCTATCTGCTTCTGAATAATCAGGACTGCTGTGGCATGCTGGCCGGCATACCCTATATTGTAACAGTTTCCCACAGAGTTGTCTGCTGCAAAAATGTGCTTTTTCCTCCCCCGCACGACATCATAGATAGTTCCATTTGGCCTTCCATTCCTACTTTGAAGGCGGATTTCAATAAATTGAGCAGAATAAAGGCACTATTATTGAACCAGGAGGTTATGCTCACATCCGCCCGGGAGACATTCATCCTCCAGGTGGCTAGTACCCACAGTGAAATACAGGCCCTTTTGAACACTAACCTCCCACAACATTTCGGTGAATTGATTCACCGTGTTTTTAATGCATCACGCACCGAAGGTCTGGTGCACTTTTTTAAAGTTGTGGGCTCTGGCCTCGTTACCTCCTTTCAAACTATTTTTGGTGTAATACCAGCTTTTATTCATTCCATTTTTTCCAGCGTCTTTGGAGGCTTTCCGTTGATCCTCGCCTTAGCGGCTGGTGTCTTGCTTTTGGTCTGTTTTCTACGCAATGGCTGCACTTCCTTGGGCCCTTCTTGACCCAGGTCGACTCCAGATGCTCCGTGAATGCATCCTCGCCGGCTTCGGCGTTCTGCCATTGGCGACACTCAGTGTGTCCTACAGACTTTCCTTTCGCTTTGCGTATTTCACTTGCGTGCAACCTGTGATGTCTTGCATCCGATGTCCTTTTTCATGGTCGTTGGATTATTGCCTCTCCAATACGTCTTTGTCTCGCCCGGATTTTGTCCCCTTAATGGGTCCCTTAGAGGCCCATGAGCGGGACTGTTCCGGTGCTGGCTATATGGCGCGTGCGGCTGCACTTGGGATTTTGGAGCAATGGGATATCTGTGCGGCTGCTCAGAATCTCCTACAACAAAGTTATATTGAGTATCACGCAAGTTGTCCCGCAATGCTGTTCACTGCTCCCTCTTACGAGGAACATGACTGCTGTTTTGATTTATTGGACTGGATGGCGTCTCTTTTTTCTGACAGTTCCAACGATGTCCTCTTGGAAAGTGTGGCGTTTTTCTGCACCTACACGTTAATGGATTATAAGGGGCCTCCGCTTTCAGCGTCCGGCCACACTGGATTTTTTTCTGCAGACTTTTTATTTTTTTTCGCCAGTTCCCTGTCCTTCAAGGGACTATTCCGCAACAGATGTTTCTGTTCTGCTCATTCTATTTGAACTCTGTCTTCGTCCTTTGTCTGGGCCAATGGACTGTCCAGGGGAGGGTGTCATGTGGTTTGTGGCCTCATGGTCTGCCCTGCTACGTTGCCTAGGCCTGGCAGCCATGCTGCCTTTTCTGCGCACGTTACTTTGTGACTTTGTTTTTCCAGCCTCTGCTTGTGCCCGGCTATATTAGGACTGTCTGCATTTCTGCCTTTCACCTTTTCTCCTGTTCCCTGTGGGTTACATCTGCACAACATGTACAAGGTCGAAAAACAACGTCCCTTGTTCTTGCTGATCTGGCCAGTCCCTCGCACCTAGACATAACACTACTTACAGCTGCACTGGAGAAATTCGTGTGCTTTTTAATATTGTGATTTCACTGTTAGAGGGACTTGGAGAAAAACCTTTCCAGAGAGAAGAGCTGTGCTTGTCTGATGATGTAAACCTTGCATCTAGATATTGAGGTATGAGGGTCCGCCTGACAAAGCCGAGAGGTTTTCTGTTTATATAATAAACTAGCTAATAGCACGGGGAGGGTGGTATGGTCATTTAGCCCTATATCCACAGCTTTATGAAATGCTTTCCCCGTTTGTATTCTATGGAATTGTAACTATGCTGATTATTTTATCCTTATGCATTATGCTGATAGTACTGGCACGTGTACTGTATATTAGAGCACGATAGTTGAAATAAACATTTAAACTATACTGTGTCTCTTACTACGCATGTTGTGGACAGGTATGAGTGAGTTATGAAAGGGTGTTCTTGCTCCTGCGAGTCCTGAGAGAGAGAGATACCGTGTTCTGGGTTGTCTAATCATTGGTAGCAACGCTGCTCATGAGACGATAAAGCTAGTCGGATTGGGATTGTGGGTGCTGAGGTGTATGGTTGGCTCACCACTATACTCCGAGGTCCTATTATCCTGTGCATAGCTCTGTGTATGTGCAGAATCCCTATAATCCCTTTGCTTGCAAGTCCAGTGAGTGCCTGTGATGGAGATCAGGCACACCTTTCTTCTGCCGCATCCTCCTCATCATCAAGTTTGTCTGATGCACCCCCGTATAAATTGCGTATTTTTTACTCCTGGTTCAAAAAGACATACTTCGTTCCCCCATGGACCTACATTTGGTTGATGCTGATCCTAATTTTCCTCTTCATGTCAATTGGATTTGTGACAGTGTTCTTTTTGCACATAAATGGCCATTATCTCCCTGAACGCTCTGCAGTACAAATGGTCGATGGAACTTTGGCTCCTCACACATCGTCCCATGTCATGAAATGTGACCAATCTTTCGTGAACATTTCAGCTTTCCCAGTTCCTGATGGCATAGTTTGGGACAAAGTAGCTTACGAAATTCATGGCCCGACTGAGGTCCTTCGAGTTCCATATGTGTTTTGCGTCTCATTAGGAGATGTGGTGACACGGGACACACATTCAGATGATTGGGATGTGCAGGCCTTTCATGCATTGTTTTCAGATTTAAAATATTATGCTGCCTTTGATGCTGAAGATTTGTATTTAAATTCTGCCAATTATGGTGATCTCTTTTGCTATCAACATTATGGGCATCATTTTTTACACAAAACCAACATGATGAGACTTATTTTTAATTTTACCCAATGGGAACATTATCCAACTCCCTTGGAGGGGAGTTCTAAAACTCTTAGAAATAAGTTCACCTATTTTTCAAATTATGATTTGACTAATCCTGAATCCTATTTTTTAGGCTTCAAAAATCCCCTACATCTAAGTACCTGTTATCACACACTAAACTGATTTACGCCAACTTGTTTAGAACACAGTTGGCCATACACGGTTATGACCATTGGAAACAGGCTATAGATTTAAAGTCAATCTAGGGCACAAAGCCATGGCAGGTACAGGGCACTGAGGCATTACATCGTGCCTGCCTGATCCCGACTCAATTGTTATTTTTAAATGAAACCATTTACCAATCAACCTGTTATGGCCTTGCAACTACCAAAAACTTGAATACCCCCTCCATTCCTTCGTTAGCTGAATATGACAATTGGCGGTTACATAATAACCACACCATTGAGGCTTTGCAGGCTCTCCTTCAAAATGCCTCCTTTAATGTTTCTGAGTTTGATTCATCAGGATTGTTGGTGTGGCAAACTAATGCAAATGCATGCCAGTTGCGTTTTTATAATATTACACCTGGTTTTATGCAGACTAAGCCTGACCCTCGTTATCCACCTCATCATTCTGTGACTACATACTCGGTAGGTAAATTGTGCCAGCAGTGGTTAGAACACTCTACCCTGACATCTGTGAAACAGCACCTTTCCCTCCTATCGAACGATATAAATTTGGCTGATTTTCTCCTGGGCCCACGTAATCCAAGGGCCAAGCGATTTATTTATACCACTTATAATGAAATTTGGAAACTTTCACAGATGGAAGCAGCCTTCCGTCTGCGTCAAATTGATCAAGCAAATTTAGAAAAAGTCCTTGCTGTAGTGGACAACAGCATTAACACACTTTCCTCACGCATTTACACCTTAGACAATATTGTTTATTCTGTAATAGATATTGTGCAAAGTGATGTTTCTGTGTTATATCATGGTCAGAATCAGTTAAGGTCGGTCATGCAATTTGCTTGGACGTTGCAGACACTGAAAATGGGTAAAGTGCCTTGTGATTATTTGAATGCCACTGCTTTATTTTTGCCTTTTAACCTGACTGATAAACAGAGGTTTATGTCCATGAAAGATGCTGTGTACATGCTGTTACATATTGAAGAATTGGAACCTTTACCGTTTTCCGTAGCAGAAACAGACTCTGCTGTGTGGTTAATTGATGGGGTTATCGCTTTGCCCTTTTCACTTTTTCATTTTACATCATGTATGCAACACTTTCCTGTTGGCCGCTTTGAACAGGTTGGTAGTGCTTTTCTGCATGAATTATGGACCCTGCCCTTTGCTTATCGGTGTCTGAGGGAGGATAAAGAGGTTTTCCTTACAGGGGAGGAGTGTGATTCGACAGTGGGTCACTCTCTTGTATGCAAACACGTTAAACTGCACGGCAAGTGTAACGTGTAAGCGCCGAATCTAGCATGCTTTTTAAGGGGGACCCCAGTACCATCCATCACGCCTGTATTTACTTTGCTTACTAACGGCAGCTATCTCATTTTAAATAATCAAGACTGCTGTGGTTTGCGGGCGGGAGTCCCATACTTGGAAACAGTTTCCCAGCGAGTAACTTGCTGTAGCAATGTCCTTTTCCCCTCCCCCGCAGGGGAGTTTAGATGCTTCGCTTTGGCCTTCCATTCCAACTTTGAAAACAGAGTTCAACAAGTTGAGCAGGCTCAAAGCCCTTTTATTCCAACAAGAAGTGGCCCTCACTTCCGCCCGAGAAACATTCAGATTGCAGGTGGCTCGGACCTCGAGTGAGATACAGTCCCTTCTTAACACTAACCTCCCACTTCATTTTGGGGAACTAATTCACTAAATATTTAATGCATCTGAGACGACAGGCCTTGCACATTTTTTTAAATGTGTGCGATCTGGCCTGGTCTCTTCCTTTCAAACTATATTCGGGGTAATACCGGCTTTTATTCATTCTATATTTTCCAGCGTTTTCGGAGGGTTCCCCTTAATATTGGCGCTGGCAGCTGGTGTCCTGCTTCTCCTCCTTGTGCTTCGTAATGGATGCTCACTTTGTGGCTCTGCACAAGCCGGCCCAGCTACAGCTGTACCGTAATCGCCTATATAAGGCTTTTGGATGCTTGCCTTTAGCAACGCTTGGCGTAAGTTACGACTTGACATTCCGCTTTGCTTATTTTACTTGCGTGCAACCAGTGATTAATTGCAAAAGATGTCATTTCTCCTGGGCGATGGAACTTTGCTTATCGAACACGTGGTGTCCAATCCCCGATTTCAGCCGGTTGATGGGTCCCTTAGAGGCGCATGACGAGGCTTGTTCTGTGGATGGTCAAATGACGCGTGCAGCTTTACTTGGAATCTTGGATCAATGGGATGTCTGTGCGGCAGCGCAGACTTTCCTACAACGAAGTTTCATTGAATATCACGCAAGTTTCCCATTTTTACTTTTGGATGCTCCTGCTTGTGAGGAACATGATTGTACCTTCGACTTACTAAATTGGATGTCATCGCTTTTTTCTACCAATGACAATGATGAACTATTGGAAGGAATTGCATTCCTTTGCACCCAAACCTTCATGGATTGACTACTTGGGTCGTCCCTACTCTGCTGTCTGGAATACAGACTATTTTTTCTAGCTCAAAGTGCCTTTAGCTTTTTCTTCGAACTTTCCCTTTTTTTCTCCAATTTTTTTTTTTTTTTAGAAAGTCCCTCACCAATATTCTAATCACTGCCTGACTTTTGAACTCTGTTTTTGTTCTTTTGCCTATGTCCTACTGACTTACCAGGGGGAGGGAGTTATATGGGGTTATGGGGCCCTTGGATACATTGTCAACATTGCTAAGTTAGCATGAGTTTTGCTTGCCCTATGCTGCTGTTCTTGCGCATGCCTCTGCTAAGAGTTTGTTTTCGCGACACTTTGCCTCTGCCCTGTACATAATAGATTTTTTTTCACGTTCACAGGTTTCCCTTCAATTCTGTCTGAACATAATGTGCAAGGTCGATCAACAATGTCTCTTGTTATTCTGTTCTGGTCAGTCCCTATTACCTAGACAAAACATGTTACCAACAGCTGCAGTATGGAAGAATTGAGCTTTGATATAGCGTTGCATGTTTTTGAAACACACTCGAAGAAAGTCGTTCCATGGAGCTGAGCTCTGCTGTTCCTATGATGTAAACCTTTGCATTTAGGCTTTCAGGTAGGGGGTCTGCTAATAACGCCTAGAGATCTTCTGTTATATAAAATAACTTCTTACGACCAAGGGGAGGGTGATTAGGCTCAGTTATTTTGCCTTTTTCCCAGTCTTTATAAAATGACGACTCCTTTTGTATTCTATGGTATTGTAACAATGCTAATGGTGCTAGCTTTATGCATTTTGCTGCTGGTCGTGGTTCGCATACTGTTTTATGAATCACTATAGTCAAATTAAACATTTTGAACTTATTTAGTGACTCTGATTATTCTTATTGTGGACAAGTATGTGAGAGCGTAAGATTGTCTTGTTCCCGCGACTCTGAGGGGAGTCGGGAGTGCTTGTGTTCTGGGTTGTCTAAACATTTGTAGCTTCTTGATATTTGTAGGAGACCAAATGAGACACTATTGCTAGTCGGTTGGGATTTTGGGTACTAAGATGATAGGAGGTACACCCCTATTTACTGAGGTCCTGTTTTCTTGTGCATAGTTCTGTGTATGAGCAGAATCCCCGCAACACCACCACTACGAATACCAATACCACCACAAATACCAATACCACCACCAATACCACCACAAATACCAATACCACCACCAATACCAACAACACCAATACCACCACCAATACCAACAACACCAATAACACCACCAATACCACCACCACCAATACCAGCAGCACCAATACCACTATCTCCACCACTACCAATACCACCACCACCAATATCATCACCACCAATACCACTACCAATACCACCACCACCACCTCCATCACCACCAATACCACCACCAATACCACCACCACCACCAATACCACCACCAATACCACCACCAACACCAATACCACAACCATTATCACCACCACCACCAATACCACCACCACCAATACCACCACCAATACCAACACCAACAACAACAACAACACCACCAATACCACCACCACAAATACCACCACCACCACCAATACCACCACCACCACCAATACCACCACCAATAGCACCACCACCACCAAAATACCACCACCACCAATACCACCACCAACACTAATACCACCACCAATACCAATATCACCACCACCAATACCACCAATGCCACCACCACAACCAATACCAACACGCATACCACCATCACCACCAATAACACCCCCAATACCACCACCAATACCACCACCAATACCACCACCACCATCAATATAACCACCACCACCAATACCACCACCAATAACACCAATGCCACCACCAATACCACCACCACCACCAATATCACCACCACCAATACCACCACCACCACCAATACCACCATCACCACTAATACCACCAATACCACCACCAATACCACCACTGCCACCAATACCACCACAACCAATACCACCACCAATACCACCACCAGGAATGCAACCACCACCACCAATACCACCACCACCAATACCACCACCACCAATACCAATACCACCACCAAATCCAATACCAACACCACCAATACTGACACTACTAATACCACCACCACCAATACCACTACCACCACCAATACCACCACCACCAATACCACCACCACTAATACCCTACCACCAAAACTACCACCACTAATACCAATACCACCACCAATACCACCACCACCAATACCACCAATGCCACCACCAATACCACCACCACCAATACCACCACCATCAATACCACCACCACTAATACCCTACCACCAACACTATTACCACCACCAATACCATCACCACCACCACTACCAATACTACCAATACCACAACCAATACCAATACCACCACCAAAAATACCAATAACCTACCACCAATACTACCACCACCAATACCACCAATACCACAACCAATACCAATACCACCATGAATACCACCACCACCAATACCAATACCACCAATATCACCACCACCAATACCACCACCACCAATACCTCCACCACCAATACCTCCACCACCAATACCACCACCACCAATACCACCACCACCAATACCACCACCACCAATACCACCAACCCCACCACCACCACCACCAATACCACTACCTCCACCACTACCACCACCAATACCACCAACCCCACCACCACCACCACCACCAATACCACTACCTCCACCACCACCAATACCACCACCACCACCTATATCACCACCACCAATACCACCACCACCAATACCACCACCACCATACCACTACCAATACCACCACTACCAATACCACAATACCACCACCACCAATACCACCACCAATACCACCAATACGAATACCACTACCACCAATACAGTACCATCACCAATACCACCACCAATACTACCAACAGTACCAATACCAATACCACCACAATACCAATACCACCACCACCACCAATACCACCACCACCACCAATACCACCACTACTAATACCACCACCACCAATACCACTACCACCGCCAATTCCACCACCACCACCAATACCCTACCACTAATATTACCACCACCACCAATACCACCACCACCAATACCACCACCATTACCACCAATACCACCACCACCAATACCACCACCACCAATACCAACACCAACACCACCACCACTAATACCACCACCACCAATACCACCACCACCAATACCACCACCACCAATAGCACCACCAAAATACCACCACCACCAATACCACCACCAATACCACCACCAACACTAATATCACCACCAATACCAATATCACCACCAACAATACCACCAATGCCACCACCACAACCAATACAAACACCAATACCACCATCACCACCAATACCACCACCAATACCACCACCAATACCATGACCACCTTCAATACCACCACCAATACCAATATCGCCACCACCAATACCACCACCCACACCAATACCACCACCACCACCACTACCACCAATACCACCACTAATACCACCACCACCAATACCACCACAAATACCACCACTGCCACCAATACCACCACCAATACCAATACCACCACCACCAATACCACCACCACCAATACCACCACCAATACCACCACGAGGAATGCCACCACCACCACCAATATCAATATCACCACCACCACCACCAATACCACCACCAATACCAATACCACCACCAATACCAACACCACCAATACCAACACCACCAATACCGACACTACCAATACCACCATTACAACCACCAATACCACCACCACAATACCACTACCACCACCAATACCACCACCACCAATACCACCACCACTAATACCCTACCACCAAAACTACCACCACCAATACCAATACCACCACCACCACCAATACCAATACCACCACCACCAATACCACCACCACCACCAATACCACCACCAGCAATACCACCACCAATACCACCACCACTAATACCCTACCACCAATACTATCAACCTCACCAATACCACCACCACCAACACTACCAATACCACCAATACCAGTACCACCACCACCACCACGAATACCAATACCACCATGAATACCAATACCACCACCACCACCAATAACCTACCACCAATACTACCACCACCACCAATACTACCAATACCACAACCAATACCAATACCACCATGAATACCACCACCACCAATACCAGTACCACCACCACCAATACCAATACCACCACCAATATCACCACCACCAATACCACCTCCACCACCAATACCACCACCACAAATACCACCACCACCCTAACACCACCAATACCACCACCAACAATACCACCACCAACAATACCACCACCAACCACCACCACCACCAATACCACCAATTCCACCACCAATACCACTAACTCCACCACCACCAATACCACCACCATCACCACCAATACCACCATCACCAATACCACCGCTACCACCATACCACCACCAATACCACCAATTCCACCACTACCAATACCACAATACCACCACCACCAATACCACCACCACCAATACCGCCACCAAAAATACCACCACCACCAATACCACCAATATGAATACCACTACCACCAATACCAATACCACCACCAATACCACCACCAATACCAATACTACCACCACCAGTACCAAATCCACCACCAATACCAATACCACCACCACCAATACCACCACTACTAATACCACCACCACCACTACCACCAATACCACCACCAATACCACCACCACCAATACCACTACCACCAATACCACTACCACCACCAATTCCACCACCTCCACCAATACCCTACCACTAATACCACCACCACCAATACCACCACCACCAATACCACCAATACCACAACCAATACCACTACCAATACCACCACCACCAATACTAGTACCACCACCACCAATACCAATACTACCAATACCACCACCAATACCACCACCACCAATACCGCCACCAATACCAATACCGCCACCACCAATACCACCACCACCAATACCACCACCACCAATACCAACACCACCATTACCACCGCCACCAATACCACCGCCACCAATACCAGTACCACCACTACCAATACCAATACCACCACCAATACCAATACCACCACCACCAAAACCAATACCACCACCTCAGCGCCTCTCGCTCATTAGTAATAGCAGGGGCACTGTATGAGGCTGGAGCTGCAGCCAAGACCATCCCTCCCTCCCTCCATGCCTGCCATAAAGCACAGCTTGCCCTGCACCAGGAGGTGAAGCCAGGGCCCTCCTACAGCTGGAGTGTTTTTTATTAGGCCAAAGATAGCAATGACATTACGCAATGCTACACTGCACACTCAAATCATGGAGAGGGCAAGAAATAGCCCCCCTGCTTTTCCTCCTGAGCCACGACAGTGTAATCACAGAGCGAAAGGTGTTGGAGCGCTTTGTTAGTGTTTATAGCTCAGATCATATGTAACTCTCACTTCACACTTTGTGTCTGTGTCATTTACAACACTTACACATCTTCTTCACTACACTATTTATCACTACTTTGAAGACATTGCTCTTCCTCTGATATTTACAATCTAACAAGCGGTCGAGAAGGCCCTTTATTGCAATGCAATAGGTCTCGCATTTGCAAGAGTTTAAGCTATTAGTATTGTAAATGACAATTCCTTTTATTTATGTTTTAAAACCCAAAACATAAATAAAAGACATTGTCATTTACAATGCCAATACCTCAAACTCGTGTGAATGCGAGACCTATTGCATTGCAAATGCTTGTTGTGATTTAGTGTAACTCTATCACACTGTTTTTAAACTACTGGCAAATAGAAAATGTTCAGATATCTGACAGTTTGTTTGATTCATGTGCTGGATTTTAATATGAAATCCGTCATCTCAATACATCAAGAATATATCTTGTAACCAGGGCCGGCTTTGGCTGTGGTGGCGCCCTGTGCGACAATCTTTTCTGGCGCCCCTTCATGACCTCCTTCTCTGATTCCCTCACTACCTGCCTACAAAAAGTGCCCTTCATCTTTCCATAGCGCCTCTCTCACATGCATTTTATTTGTTTTAAAGCGCTGGTAAAGGCTGGCTAGTCACATAAAATACAGATCTGTTCGTTGCAGCAGGCATATTAACCCTCTGCGCTACTTTATGAAACGTTATTTTTGCAAATGCTCCTTCTCAACGTAGCATAAGTTGTAGGACTGCCACTAGACAGCACACTGATCTCCCTCCCTAGCAGGAACATTAATCACAAGAGTTATATTGACATTTTAATTGCTGCCTGAAAGCTCGAACCACAAGGAACTCTGCAGTAGGTGCTTTAATTCGTAAATTATTGCTAAACACAGTGCCTCCCTCCGCAAGGTCGGTGACCCCCTTCCTGGTCAGCGCCCACTGTGGCCACGCCATTCACACTGCCCTAAAGCCAGCCCTGCTTGTAACAATGTTTGGTACACCATTTTTGGGTTCCGACAATATTAACATAGCCCAAGGTTGTGCAACACAGGTCAATTAAAAGATGTCCTTGGACGTCAGCAGCTAGGACTGGCTCCACAGGGAAACCTAGTGTCTATGTTGATACATCCATTATTTGTTTCACAGTTGTCTTTCAGAAATATACACTATCTTACTTCATAGGGCAACATTTCTAAACAAAAACAATTAAAAAAGGAACTTTTCCATGAGCGATCCAAGAGACAAAAATATTCTTGTAACGCACTGTATAATGTACAATAAGAAAAGTACTGAAGGCGGTTGTTTATCTAGTGGGCAGCCAAATAGTGCATAATCTCTGATATTTACCCAGCGGCCAGCAAAATAGTACATAATATCTGCTAATTACCCAGCGGCCGGCTACATATCAGAAACTTCACTGTTTATCCGGCTGCAGGCTGAAAAGTAGAAATAATGTACAATGTGATCAGCGGCCAGATAAATAGAGTGAAAGAGGTCCTAATTTAGCTGGACAAGAATAAAAAAGAGACTCCAGGCAACAATGGTAAGGTTTTGGCCATCTTGTAATGGTGATGCAGCATGTGTGAAGCATTTGAAAGTAAGTGCATATACGACTGCACAAAACTATGTACAAATGTAAGTTCGTTATTAAGCTAAATTGTTAACAGATAAAAAAACAGTAAAGCAATTTTGAATAAAAAATGTATATAGTAAAACAAGTAATTTAGTAATCAAACTTCTGTATCAGGAAATGGCACACAGATATTTTGTGCTCAAGTCTAGGAGTATGGGACTGTCAACAAAAAATAATGAGTATAGTTTTAAAGCATGTTACATAAATGTTTTCTTGACTCATGGGAATATATTGGTTTTGTTTAATGGTCACGATCTTCCTTTTGATGATTTTTTAGGGCTGAGTTCATTTAGGGCTTCTTATGGAAGACCTTCTGCCAACTTTGGGCTTCTTTTTAAGGGAGGCTGTGCTTGCTTGGCAACACAGCAGCAGTTGACAAGCAGCAGCAAATAGGAGGTGCACAGAACTAACTGGTATCTGAGCCATGGAGGGAGGGACACTTGCAGTAAGCAATTGGTGCTTGAGGGCAGAGTGCTTTTGGACACTTGCACTACGTAAAATGAGAGTGTACAGTAACAGGGCTTCTGTGGACAGGGGAAGTGAAAGCAGAAGACAGATATCCGGGTAATTCATGGGAAGAGTGTCTATTCACTCAGATGCCAGCTAAACAAACATACTTTTTCATATTGTTCACCAGTAGAGTGGGTTTCAGGCATAGAGGCTTATTCGTCCCATCCCATGAGTGGCCCCTTCAGCCTTACTGACATTTTAGTCACCTTCCCTGTGTATCTCAGGAATGGTTGTTTCATTTTTAACATGCAAAGCAGTGCTGTAAGTTAGCAAGCTTCTTTCTCTACTCGGCCCTTCTTTCTGTCCTTGACAGTTTTGTCTTATCAAAACAAATCTGGAAGCTAAAGAAAATAAATATCTGAGTGATAGGCTTTGAGGCTGTACCTGACTAAAGTCATTGTGGAGGGGGCCTGGGGAAAGAAGGAGTAGGACTGGTAGGAGGAGGAGGTTGCTGATGATCAGTTGGAGGATAATGCCCAGGAGGTGGAGCACCAGGAGGTCCAGGATGACCAGAGCCACAGGGACCAGGTAGGGTTGCCAACTGGCCGGTTTTCTACTGGCACCACTGATATTTTAATGTCCCAGACGGTATAAACATAAGCAAAATCACCTAAAGCCGGTATTTTTTATCCCTTATCTGTACATACTTCAAACACCAAATATAACTAGAAAACACTTTTAAATGTGTTCTAGAGCTGTGTTAACAATCCCTGACTAATAAAGAAAGTAAATTTAGACAGAAAAGTTCCAGATAACTACATTTGATTTTGTTTATAGTCCTATTAGTGTCCAGGCATTTACACACTTAACACTACATCAAGTGTCCAGTATTTATCTTTTGGAAAGGTGGCAACCCTAGGACCAGGACAAGAAGAATCAGGACCAGGGAGACTCATCCATGAGAACTAGGGTCAGAGGGGACCAGGAAGAGACAGACAAGGATGAACAATACAAGGTAAAACAGGATGAGGGGTACCGGGTCCAGAGTGAAAAAGATCAGTAGGGCCAGGAGAATGTGGAACAGGAGTATCATGGCCCAGGTGACTAGGCCCTGCAGGAACAGAAGAACCATGGTGGAATGAGCAGAAGGTCCTGGACCAGCATGATGAGGAGGGCCCGATCACACTAACCAGGATCAGAGGGACGTGGACGACCAGGGCAAGGAGTAGCAGATCCACTTGGACCAACCAAAGGGAACCAGTACCAGGAGGACAATGGAAAGAAGGACCAGAGATAGGAGGACCAGGAACACAGAGGCCAGAAGCAAATGGACCAGGAAAGGGAAGACAATGACTGGAAAGGACCAGGGGTAACGGAGCAGGAGACAGTAGATCAACAGGTTATTGAGGAATATAAAGGACCGGTAAGTTCAGGTCCAGTGGCACCATGATCAGAAGGTCCATGAGTGTCAGACTCAGTGGACCCGAAACCAGGGTGACAAGGACTACATGAACCAGGGTGATCTGCAGTATGGGCACTAGGAGTACCAGTGCCACAGGGATAAGGAAAACCAGACTCAGGAGGATCATTACGTGGCAGAGGTGACCAGCGTCAAATGGAAAAGAGCAAGATAGAATAGGCAAACCAGGAGGGCTAGTAGGAAAAGGGTAGAACAGGAGTACCGGGGCCTAGGGAAACTAAGGCCAGTGGGACCAGCACCAAAAGACCCGATACGGGAGGGCCAGTCAAAGTAGTACCAGTACTAAAAACAAAACTATATGAACCAGGGGGACCAGGAGCAAAATGATTTCGGAAAGGCAAACCAGGGGAACTAACTAAACCAGGGGAGCAGGACCAGGAGGACAGAGGTCCCAGAATTAGAGTGAGGAGGATAAAAATATCCAAAATCAGGAACCTGTGAAAACAGAAGAACCAGGATCCAGACACCAGGGACAGGAATACATGATGATAATGACCAGACAGACCTGGACCAGGAAGTACAGGCTAGGAAGGTCTAAAGCTAGCATGAAATGAAGGTACTGGACCATCACCAGGAAAGGCTAGGACTATCAGCGATGGGCAAGGACAAGTTAATGCAGAACCATGAGGACAAGTAGTAGGAGGACTAGGGAGAAGTGGATCGGGCCGTATTAGGGAGGATTATGAAGATCAGGACCAAGAGGGCAGTGACCAGTAGGACCCTGAGAGTAGGATAAGCAGGGCAGAGACTAAGAAGACAGAGGGAACCAAAACCAAAGGCAGCCAAAGAACCAGTGCAGCAAGAGAACAAGATGGAGTAAAAGGATTATACCCAGGAGGACCAGACATAAAAGGCTAAGAGGGGCTTGAAGATCAGGACCTAGTGGACCAGGGCTAAGACTGCCAAGTGGGCCAGAGCAATCATCTCAGGTAGCAGAACCAGGGTTAGGAGGATCAGATGTAAGAAGACAACCCAGAGTCAGAAAGACCAAGGGGACTGGGAAGTAGTAGCCAGGAGGATCAGGACCACGACAACAAATGACCAGGCTTAGGAGAACCCGGATCAAGAGTGCCAGGACTAGTGGGTGCAGTGGCAGTAAGACCAATAAGCATTTGCAGTGCAACAGGTCTCACATTTGGGAGAGTTAGAGGTATTGGTGTTGCAAATGACAATGTCTTTTACCTATGTGTTTTGGTTTGGAGTGTAGTGCATGTAGGTAGTGTGAAGTGGAATTATGTGGTTGTATTGGAATTGTTAGTTGTGGCATTGTGTGGGGTGGAATTGTGTGGTGTGGGGTGTATTTCTATAGTGGAATTATGTGGCATGGTGAATAGATAGGGGTGAGAGCTGCATAGAATAGATAGAAAGGAAGATAGAGAGGGATAGGTAGTTTGTGCAGGAAGTGGTGAATGAACTCGAGACAGAACAGCAGAAAGATTGTTAGAAAGAGAGAAAGAAGGGGAGAGGAGGCCACAGACGCATGAAGAGGGAGGACCTGTGTACGCATAAGACACCCTAAGAAGATGAGGAAAGTGTGGATTTGAGGGACAGAAACCTTGAAAAGGCACAGGAAAGAAACTGTGCTTAGTATGTGTGAGCAGGCAGTAGCTGTGGACCGGGTGAGGCAGATGGTAGAGCCTGGAGCAAAGTTCCAGGAGGCCAGACTCACATGTATTGTATTTAGATTTTGCAAGTGAAACAAGGAAATATGGATGCACACAAATTCTGAAGATTTACCGATTTTCCCAGCATACTTTTATACATTTTTACTGACATGGACAGGGGTTTCCTCAAATTTGGCCAAAAATATATGCATATTTGGGCTACCTGGGGCCAAGGACATCTTGCAAGAGGACTTTGTGAGACAACCCCCTTCACCACATAGGTTGTGATGGTGAATCTACACTAAGGGCCCTATTACGATGTCAGGTGGAAAGCCTCCAACCACTGGCCGGAGGTTTTCCACCCGACATGGTAGGTTTAAAGTCCAACCGCTGTATTAGGATGATGGTGGTCGGAGTTTAAACCTGTGGGGGAATCCGACACAGCATCGGTCAGTTGTAAAGGCAGCATAATCCTTTAAGGACAGCGTTTCCACTGTCAGGATTTAAATGTCGGTTTCCGACAGCCATTCCATGTTGGCCTTTACGACATGGAAAGGCTGTTGGAAAGCGACATTGGGGGGCCCTAGCAGGGCCCCATTCCACCATGGTACTCCTCATACTGTCCTGCCACCTATGATGCCCCCCTCAACATCCCTACACCATGAGGCAGGCACCTTGGTGCCTGCCACACAGTGCAGGGATGCTTACAATCCCATGGTCGGGCAGTTTCTTTCCTGCAACGGTGCATCTTCCCGACATCGTAATGAGGGCCTTAGATTTGTATTCCCAAAAGTAGGAAAATGAGATCGTCATATTGCAAGACTCTTGTATTCTACTCCTTCCTACAACTCCAAAGTGAATGCACAATTACAGACTGGCAAGGCTTACACAGGGCACATAGAAATATAGAAGCATTTAACTTGGCATACATCATGTAAATGTTCATCCTACTAATAGACCAGGCTCAACTCAGCTCTGCATATGCCCAATATTTTAGCCTTCCTCCCCAAGAATGAGATGAAAGCATGAGATAGCCATGGCGTCATCTCGGGGACAGATGTATGGGAAGCAGTTCATGTCAAAATTACAGCTCTCCATATAGGACACCTCCTAAAATGCATAGCATGCTGCAAAATTAAAGTAATATGTGTCAAAATAAATATTATACCTGGCAGAGTGAACCTGACTTGAACCAAAACAAATATGATACCTGGTCGATTGAATATGCTACTTAGTGATTAATATGAATAGCCCACACTCCAAATTGAATAAGAGATATACTGAAATATATATGAATCAAACTGAAATGAATATGGCCCTCCCTGTAAAGAATATAGCAATGACTGAAATGAATACAATATGCATTAAAAAGAATGGGGCATGTCTTGAATTGACTGACATATGCCAAGAGGAATATGATACACATTGAAATTAATATGACAGATTGAAATGAATATAAGTTATTGAATGAATATATTATATTCTGAAAAGAATGTAATGCACTCTGAAAGTAATATAATATACACTGAAATGAACATTACACATGTTGCAATGAATATGAATTGCATTGAAATGAATATTACCCAGATTGTAATGAATGTGAGATATACAGAAATGAATAGGAGATGATTTGAAATGAATATGGCTTGTGTTGAAATTAATATAAGTCCCATTGAATTGAATATGTCTTAAAATGAGTATGATCAAAGCTGAAATTCTCATGACATTGGTCAAAATGAATATGGCATGCATTGAAATTAATATGATACATAGTCAAATGAATATATGTTAAAATGGATAAGGTGCATCTTAAAATGAATATGACAAGTTTTATTATGAATATGACATCCATTGAAATAAATATAACATTGATTGAAAGGAATATAACATATGTTAAAATGAATATGACATGAGTTGAAATGAATATGAGATTCATTGAAATGAATTTGACATGTGTTAAAATGAATACAAGTAATGTTAAAAGAACATGACATTTATCAAAATGAATACGCCTTGCATTGAAAGTAATATGATACACGTTGACATGATTATGATGTGTTGAAATGGATATGATTCATGTTAAAATTAATATAAGATGTGTTATTATGAATGAGACATTCATTGAAAGGTATATGACACATGCTAAGATGAACATGACATGCACTGAAATGAATATGAGCCCCATTAAAATTAATTCAACATGCCTTAAAATGAATATGAGCAATGTTGAAATTAGTGAACATGACATCCATTGAAATGAATATGGCATTTATTGAAAGTAATATGACAAATAAGTTATGGAGAGTGAGAAGTAAAGAGCGGGAGATAAGGAGATTCTATAAGTGACGAGGGATTTGGAGGGACAACTGACGGGTGAGGGATGAGCATAAAAAGTATATTGAGTGATGTATAGTGAGGGATGTGAAGTGATTATTAGAAATCAGAAGTGAGAGATGACATGTATGGGGAATAGAGGATGGATGGTGAGGGATGAGAAGTGAGGATAGAGGAGGAGAAAGGGCATTTAGGGCCTCCTTTATATTTTATCAGCCGCTAGTCCTCCGCCAGGGTGACGGAGTAAATCACCATGTCACCTTGACGGAGGTGCCAGCCGCCAAATTTTGAAATATCTGTTGGCCCGACGGATATTTTAAGCTTTGACAGGTACCACGGTTCCCTCTCCACCTAAAATTTAAACCGGGCACTAAGTCTGATAGAAAAAAAGGAAAGAATAAGGAGTGAAAAGAAGGGAAGGGCTGAGGGATGAAAAGAAAGTCAGGAGTGAGGTAGTATGAGTAATGGGTAAGGACTGATGAGTGAGGATTGAGGAGTAAGAGGGGATACATAAGCAGCAAAGGATGTGGAGAGGCATGTGTCGTCTGTGGAGCGGGGATCGCATACCCACAGTGAAGACCTGGCTGTATGATGTGATATATTGCAACGACTAACAGGAACTCTACTATTCCACCTTCCCCCAAGCTCTGTCGCCCAAGAATATCTGGTTTCATTGCAAGAATACCTGTTAACTCATGATATCAACGGCATCAGTTTAGTCAACCCTGCCGCACAATTTGGCCCTCCTATGTCGCATAATTCCAGTGGTCCTGCGTATAATACATCAACATACCATGAGAGTTCCCCTTGTCCCAGAAATCCTTTCCGCACACCTGGATGGCACCTCCAAAGTACAGTGGCATTAATCACAGCTGAAATGGGGCCATAGAGATGTTTTAGGTACCATAATATTTGGAAGGGGAGTGGCGCCTTGGGACGTGCTCGGTGCACCCTGTCCTCCTCATGGACTGCCGAACTGCTTGGGGCCATGGGGACTCTGAACATCATGCTACGGGACTGCCCGTGATCTTCAGACTGTGCACTGTGCGTGAGGGAGCAGGAGGCGCCTGCTGCAGAGTTGGTGGCATAGGCGGCTTACTTCTTGGGCTGCGGGACAGAGTTTGGCCTACCGGTCAGCGCTGCCTTGGCCCCTGGAGGGATTGCTGCAGTGTGGATCGCGCGGCTTGGGCCAGTCGGCTGAGCAGCCCGGAGGCAACACAGCTGACAACTCCTTTGCTGAGGTAAGGCAGCGGTGCGCAGTCAGCGAAAGGGTAGTCTCACCAACAATGAACTACAACGGCGGTAGCTTACCTTAGCTCTGACACGTCAAGGCCTACCTCATGAGCGTGCAGCTATATTCGCTGGAGGGAGAGTCCCTGCTTGAATGCTGCTGGGGGCGCAGAATGCCTAGGCCCTTCTGCCAATACTGTTTAACGCTCTGCCCAGTGCGGATCCTTTGTTGTGGGGACACGACACAAACAGCCCCATTTCCCCCAAGTGCTGGGTTGGCTGACGGCCCCTTCTCCCCTGCTGTGGCACACATCGACATTGGAAGGCTGGACTTACCCTGTGGGTCATTTCTGCATGCGGGCGGGAGCAGGAAACATACTGAACTCAGAGAATCTGGTTGGCGGACTGCGACTGGCATGCTTGGAGTCCTGGAGGAGGCTTGTGGTGGCTGAATTATTGGTGCTTTCGGTTGATCCCTACAGCAGTTGGTTGAGAGGGGATGCCTAGCTGCCTGCTGCCGTTTGCTGCCTGTTGCCTGGGGAGCTAGGACCTGTTATCTCAGGAAGCCGCTGGACAGAGGGGAGTCGGTGGGCTCAAAAGAGCATCACATCTCCTGTAACACAGGTCTTGCACGGGCCGCGCCCACCAAGAGACTGGAGGAGGCTGCACTGGGCCCCTCCCCTTGGTTCTCTGACTCTAGGGGCCAGGCTACGCCTTGTTGTCCTTTCTTCGTTGGAAGCCAGGAGTAGGAGATTTTTGTACTCGCTGGGGGGGCCATACCTGGACTTGGACCTGGAGGATTCTGACTCGGACCAGGCGTCCTGTGTAGGTAGGAGATTTTAATCCATGCACCCACGAGTGAACTGCGAGTGAACTGCAAACTGTATTTTCAGACATTTGGCTCCAGGTTCTGGGCATCAGTTTGCAGCAGTACTGGTCCCTGTTTCTGCTGAGTGGTGTTAGCAGTGGTTTATGTGTCCTTGTTTTTCTGCTAACAATCCCTTTTGCCTGTCTGTATTATCCTTGATATTTGCCATTTTAGTGGATTTATTATCTCAGGTCACCATTTTTGATCATCATCTTATGCATAGCTTGTTGGATATACTGCAGGATATATTTTAGGGATACATTTTATAGGACTGTCTGGTTTGTCACAATGGGGAAACGTAGGCCTGTGGGGCCTCCCACCAAGGACCCTGTGAAAACTGTGTCTACCATGGCCTCCTTCTTGCAGCGCGCTGTAGGTGTTCTGGATAAGAAGACTGAGTTGGCTACCAGTCATTTTTCACGATCCCCCGTATTACACCCCCCTCTTGGTTCCCAGAGTGTTCCTGCACTTTTATGTCCAGATTCCTCTAATCAAGTTTCCATTACCGGTCCTATGATTATGAATCAGAACAAGGATGGGGCCATTTGTTCATCCCCCTCGCCCCCACCTCTATCTAGACGGTGTGCAGTTATTGGATACCCAGACAAAGTCAGCAGCCCCTATTGTGGGTCTTGGAGTGGGGAAGGGAGCAAGAGCAAAGAGGAAGTGCCCCTCAATTGGGAGTTATGCCAAGCGTCGGAAGAGCATTGGGTTGCATCCCAGTCTCAGTGCCTCAGACCCTACAGTTGTGCCTAGCCCAGACTTAGTGACCCTGCTCGACGCTTTCAAGGCATTTATGTTAGCAGCTTTGGACTCTAAGTTAGACCCCATCCTTCTCCATTGATCAGCAATAGAAAAGGACCTTAACAATCTGACCTCGCTCTTTCGAGGTGATTCTACAGTAATGCCCATCTTATCACTGGGACCAACAGTTCCCCCCATCAGCTTGTGTCGTAGCGAACAAGAGTTTTGTACAAAGTGCAGCGCATCCCAGACTCTACCTAAGGTGGTGCCTGAGGGAGTAACCCAGCGCACCTGTCAACAAGTATGTCCCGCCCACCCACTATTATCGGCTCCAACATTGAACGTGACACCGTCAGTGGCATTGAACTCCAATGGTGGGGCTTCTTTACACCTTAAGATGAACTTGAACCCAGGACCTGTTGCAAGCATGTCCAATACGTTGACTGGCGGAGGGATAGGTGGCACTCACGTAGGGTCATCCAGTAACTCCACCCAGAAAGTAGTTGTTAGTTTATATGGTAATAATGCATAGATGAAAGGTATGTTACTGCTGTGAAATTCCCCATGGATGGTATAGAGTTGGTAGAATTGTTTGGGACATATTTTAAATGTCCCATCCATCATTCATGGTTTGCATTGTCCCAGTTTTAATACGTTTATAGGTGTACCAAAGATGATAATTCATTTTTCATGACTTTTATTATCATATAAAAGGAATTGTTCTTCTTTGTGTGTTACTGTGAGTTCAGGTGGAATGTTTACTTCTCTAAGGGCCTAATTACGAGACTGGGGGTCCTCGGACTGCCAGACTCATGGTGGGGCAGCGGTCTTCTGACCAACGCATTACAACCTTGGCAGTCATGCCACCATGAGACCGCCAATGCCTCCAGGGAACACCACTATTCCCTGGTGGTGACGCGGGGGTCTTGAGGCAGTAATATGTTTGGCAGGACCGCCGCGGTCCCGCCAAGCATATTACGACTCTCCCCACAGTCACTGATTTCATGGAGGTCTTTCCTCCATAAAAGCAGTGGCGGTGAGGAAAGAAAGGGGGCCCTACAGGGTTGTGATGTGGCAAAAATGCGGCAGAGTCTCGTTCTTTTCCTGTGTTTGTAGTTTTTGAGGTAGTTTGTTGTTAATTATTTGGCGTCTTTTATATTGTTTATTTAATTGGTTGAAGAATGTTATTGGATATTGTTGTTTTAGTTTTATTCTATTGGTTTTTATAGTGTCTGCTAATTATTATGTCAGTAATGTCTTTTTTTTTGAAAATGCTAATTAATTGATATATAAAGGTGTGTGTGTTGTTAAAAGTATATTTATTAATTTATATGTAATTATTTTATTTTGAAAATAATGTTAAATAGTTTAAAATTATAGTTTGATATTCTTTATTAATGCTTTCAAATGTTATTTATTTTTTGATTATTTATGTATATTTATAAATGTGTAATGTTAGTTTTATTTTATTAAATGTTTTAATTTATGGAAATGTATTCATTAATATGTGTGATTTTTATGTTTGTAGATATTTTGTAATTGTGAAAATTAATGTTTTGTATAGTTACGTTTTATGTGTTTTTATGTGTTTTTACAATAATTATGTAGTCGATATTTTTAGTTTCGATAATTTTGTTATTTGCTATGTTCATTCAATGATGACAATATTTTTGTTGACTATATTTTTTTTTAGCTATTACTAATATCGATGTTTTTCTGAAAATAATAATTCATCGATATTTGTGTATTGTTTTAATTAAGTATATGTTGACGATATTTTTGTTGTCGATATTAGTGTGGTGATAATTTTGTAGGGCGATATTTGTAGTGACGATATTATGTGAGTGAACCAGTACCAACAAAGGTGATAGCAATGGCATCTCCATCCTCAGGACCACTGAAAAATCTGAATCCAGATTTCTACAGAAGGACTGAATTTTATCAAATTCCCAAATTGGGTGGAAAAAGCACCCTCCTCCTTCCCACGTCAGACACACAAAGGGTCTGACAGAAGTCTTGATCTATTTCTATTCTAATAGCCTAGTTCTATTCTAATAGTCCCCTGTATGTAGTATTTTTATCTGAATGGGACATAGACTGGCCTAAAACCACCTGTTGCAGGTGTTAAGAGCCTCCTTCTATAAGCACCGAAAGTCGTTCTCCCATTTCACTCTAAGACCTCCCACATTACTCAACATATTTATAAGAGTACATTCCATTTTGATATGTACGTGGAGGTGACACACTTAATTAAACAAATCATAAAAGTCAAAAAGTCCTAATGCCTTTCTACTTCAAGTATCTTTTATTCTTTTCTCATCATAGACATCATCAATCAATCAATAATTCTTTATTTGATCTTTAAAAAAGATAATAAAATATCAATGGATCATAATCCATTTCTTTATCAGCCCATCACAGTCAAATATTCTTTATTCAGTTATTTTCCATAACCATAAAAGAGTACATTTCATAGTTCACTGTGATTTTTATTCCTTTGCACATGACTATGATGAGAAGAGAACAAATATATTAGAAGAAGAAGATTGTAATTGGATAGCAACTATAGTGCAATGTGCATTAAGTATTTGATCAATAAAAAGAATCTTTTAAAATATATTAGAAGAAGAAAGACATTGTGACTTTTTGACCTTCAGGGTTTTATTAAGTGCTTCGCCTGCAAAGACACATCAAATTGGAATGTAAACTGAAATTTACATCAGGGGCATAACTGATGTAGAAGGCTGAGTGCCACGAATGAATCATTGATAGCTAGGTGTCTCTATAGATATCTAATAAATTTGTTATGTTGCTTAAAAGTCGGCTCCACATTGAACCGACTCCACGAATCCCAAAGATCAAGATCTCCCACCACCGGCATCAAAGGGGACTGATTGACACTGAATCGACACTATAGAACTATGATAATTTCGAACCGAGCCGCAGCCTTATTATCTCTGGATAAAGAGCGGTTCAAAGATACAACAGACAACTCGGATCTGAAGGAACGAAAGTGTAATTTTAAATTATAACCTTTGGGAAGGTTGAAAACCGTTGTAGAGGACATGCTTCTGGGAAGGGGGGGCTCCCGAGGACTGCAGACGGACTCTCACCCCCTACGCAAGTACTGGTTATGGGGATCAAGCACTCTGCTCAGTTGGGGTGGCGGGCAGTTGGGGGACCGCCGGGCAGGGAGGCAGGAAGGCGGGAGGGGGAGACAGGGAGAGGGAGGGGGGTACCGGGATGTTTCGTGGGTTTGTTGTTTATTTTTAGTTGTAACGGTGCTGACAGCCAATACCTTAAGCATACATGTGTACAGAACACTACGCTCACAGACGGCACACGCCTAGCCCCACGATAATGACAGCACACGTAACGAATACGACACCGGCGACGGATTCAAACACGGGTGACCCGACACTTCACACATCGCACATACCCTTTTCTGTACTTTCATGGAATGTAAATGGCCTGGGGGACAGAATAAAAAGAGGGCTGGTCCTGCAGTATATAAAACGTAAAGGACCAACGATAGCTCTTATACAGGAAACACACCTTGTGGGCTCCGCTTGCAAGGCGTTAGATAGATGGGGCTACAAAATGGTGGTTCATTCAGATTTTACCTCAGGGTCGCGGGGAGTGGGAATCTTATGCAATAAACGTTTCCCGATAATACTACGGGGTTCCTGGACTGACGACCAAGGACGCTTTGCGGCTGCGGCCTTCCAATGGGAAGGTCGCGCATACAATCTGGTATCGATCTATATTCCCCCAGCACTACACAACACGGCCCTCCCAGCCCTGGGAAAGTTTCTCCTTTCACTTCCAGAGGGAGAACTAATTTTGGGAGGGGATTTTAACGCCACAATGGACGCATCCGTAGATAGACGACCCCCCAGGGACACAGATAGGCTGAGCTACAGAATGTCAGACTTCACTGAGGCGACGGGCCTCTTAGATATGTGGAGAACCAGACATCCGACGGCGAGGGAATACACGTTTCTCTCGGGGGTGCACGGCAGTCTCTCGAGAATTGACTACATATTTACACTGGCAACTGGGGTTGAAAGGGTGGGGGAGATCACACACCTCCCGAGAGGCATCTCTGATCACTCGCCTATTTTGCTCACACTCCTCTCGCACTCCCAGGGTAGGCGGCGCATCTTCCCACTGCATCCAGGCTATCTAAAAAACCTGAAAATCGGAAAAGGACTGATTAAGGCCACAAACCAATATTTTAGCGAAAACGAGTATACAGTATCATCGCCGGTGACCCTATGGGAAGCCTACAAGACGGTAATAAGGGGGCAGGCAATGTCACTGATTGCTAATCACAAATGTGAGAAACAACACCAGATTGAGTCCCTGGAACAGGAAGTGTCGCAAGCAGAGGCAGATTATGTCAGGGAGGCAGACGAACCTGCATCACATAAGTTGCAACTAGCCCAACAAGCATACCGAACATACGCATGGGAAGAAGCAAAAACTAAAAATGCAAACACCCGAAACACCGTATACGAGATGGGAGATAAGGCTGGAAAATTACTGGCATGGCTTGATAAAAAAGAACGGGCGGGTAGATGGGTGGCGGAGATCAAGACTCAGGCGGGTGAACTTACAACAGATCCGCAAGAAATAGTTGGGGCATTGGCGGTACACTTCCAGCACGTCTACACACCCCTTGCGACGGGCACGATCGAGGAAAACATAGCCTTCCTCAAAGACATTCAAATGCCAGCACTGACACCCGAGGACGCCCTGAAGCTAGAAGCAGACCTTACTAGTGAGGAACTCCTGAGAGCAGTGAGGGAATTGCACTTGGGGAAGGCACTGGGGCCCAATGGACTACCAGTGCAACTTTATAAAAAGACAGCAACACAGCTCATGCCACACATGCGCTCCGTATGTTTACACATAGTCTCCAACTGGGGGCATTGCCCAGGGATCAGCGCCTAGCTACAATAGTAGCAATCCCTAAACCGGGAAAGCCCCCGGAGGAATGTGGGTCCTACAGACCGATCTCCCTTATAAACGCGGAGGCGAAAATATTGGCCAAAGCACTAGCTTCACGACTCCGGGCCCACCTCCCGGTCTTAATACACCCGGATCAGTCAGGTTTCATGCCTAACCGAAATACAGCACTCAACCTGCGTAGATTAAATGGTGTGCTGGCACGTAAAGACACGATTGCAGAAGATGCTGTGATATTATCATTAGATGCCCGCATGGCATTCGACTTGGTGGAGTGGCCATTCCTTTTCACAGTGCTTCGACGCATGGGGTTCGGCCCGAAATTTTGTGCATGGATAGAACTCTTGTACACGAAGCCTTTGGCCCAGGTTGTAGTGAATGGTTGAATTTCGACAGAATTCCCATTGGGGAGAGGGACGAGACAAGGCTGCCCTCTGTCGCCGTTGCTTTTTGCAATGGTGCTGGAGCCCCTGGCGGCATGGATCCGGCAGGACCCGGTTATCCAGGGACTGCGGTGGGCAATGGGGTGGGAAGACCGTATCTCACTATATGCAGATGATATTCTTCTTTACCTGTCCTCCCCAGCTCGATCCATAAATCACCTACTTGATATCTGTGCGGCCTATGGACGTGCCTCGGGCTACATGATTAATTGGACAAAATCCCTTCTCTACGTGCTGCATGGTCCCATGCCGAAACTCCCAAGACACTGCAACATTCAGGTCGCGACTGAGGGTTTCAAATACCTTGGTATTTACATCACCCATGTACGTCAGCGCTTCATCACAGAAAACCTTACAACACCGCTTGCAAAACTACAAAACGACGTCAAACACTGGCGCTCATTACCATTAACTCTACTTGGACGGGCAGCCCTTTTTAAAATGATGGCGCTCCCACGATTTTTATATGCCCTCCAAAATACACCAATCCCGGTAGCGCCCACATACTTTACAGCGATTAATGCTGAAGTGACCAAACCACTATGGGATGGCAAAACTAGTCGGATAGCTATGCAAAAGCTAATGAGGGGGTGGTACGACGGAGGCATTGCCCTTCCCAATATTAAACACTACTACTGGGCTGCTCAGCTTGTGGTCATAAATCAATGGCTACATGTACCACAGGAGGAACCAGCTTTCCGCATGGACAGGCATTTGCTTGACCAAGAAGGTATCATGGGGACATTGTACAATAAGAAACGTCGGACCACGCTTACAGGTCCAACGGCCCACACGGTCAAGATCTGGTTTGAAGCACAGCGAGCACTGGGTTGGGAAGGGGTACTCACTCAGGCTACACCTATCTGGGACACACACAGACTGGGCAAACTGAGCAATACGAAAGGTTTCCGTCAATGGGATCTAATTGGAATAACGAGGATAGGGGATCTTTGGAAAAAAGGGGATGTCATCCCCTTTGACCTACTGCAAAGCACATATGGCCTGGCGCCCACGGAAAGTTTTAGATATCTACAGGTGAAACATGCATTAACAACCGCATTGCCACGCGATACGACACTACCAGAAGCCTCGCCACTCGAGGATAGACTTCTCACTGACCACCTGCACAAAAAAGCCATATCTTTGGTGTATCGGAAGATAGTAAACAACCAGCCAGATCCCATGATAGCCCTTAAGGAACGGTGGGAGGTGGAGCTAGGGCCCATAGATGAGGCGGACTGGCGGGAGGCGCTAGCATCACCAAGGGAGGTAGCAATCCCCTCTAGACTTCGACTATTGCAATTGAAGATCTTACATAGATCATACTACACACGCACTTTACTACATAAATTGGGAACCACTGACACACCACTTTGTCTGAGGGAGTGCGGCCTCACGGGTACGTTTATGCACACTGTCTGGGGGTGCCCGGCCATCCAGTCATATTGGGCATCAATTATGACCACCATGTCACAGGTCACAGGGATAGAAGTTCACCCAGAACCAAAATGCTGCCTGCTTAACATTTGGGAGCCAACAGACCTCAATAAGTCGGATCAAGACTGGGTAACCCTTGGTCTGGCCCTGGCAAAAAGGAATATTGCACTTAACTGGGGATCCAGGAAGACCCCGACCCTGCACAAATGGTGCCAAGATATGGACACTTCAATGGTGACTGAAAAAGCTGTGTACGTCCATAGGGGATGCCCTAAAAAATGGGCCAGCATTTGGGGGAAATGGAACGCCATCGCGGCAATATATGCGAGCCCCACAAGAAGAAACAATCTCTGATGTCAGTGACTAAACTAACGAGACGGAGGGGGAACTGTGTATTTAGCATATAATCCATTCAATAGATATGACCTGTGTCTCTGTTGCACTGTAACTGACGCAAAATAGCTCCAGAAATGCGGTACCTGAACACATGTATGTAACGAAATACTGAAAAATGTGGATTTATGTCTAGCACCGATTGTTAATTGTTGAAAAATAAAAACAAATAAAAAAAAAAAAAAGTCGGCTCCACAGTCAGTACCATTACCTCAATCAGAGAAGAGTCTGGTAAATTCCCTCCTCAATATCATATGATCCCTGCATATGCCATCATCACTTGGATTTTTCTCTCAATTAGATTCCACCTCATAAATATCAAGGGGGTTGGCCGTGCATTTAGGTGGGTATCCTCAATCATCTCACATGCAATACACTGCAGACCCTCCATCAGCTGCTGCTTCACCCAGCAATCAATACCATTTTTCAAAATGTATATAGCCTCTTACTTTACTTCTACCATGTACGTTCTTTCATTTCTGATCCAATGACATAATTTTGTTTTCAGTTTTTATATAATGAAAACTCAACCCAAAGGTATTGAAACACTTTACATTAGGGTGACCACCTCTCAGAGAAAAATTCAGGACAGTGGCTGTAAATATTCAGGACAAAGGTTCAAAATTCAGGACAAGAGGTAAATTTTACAGCCATATATGAGGAGGTTGTGCATTTATAAAACAGTTAGTTGACACACATACATAGCAAAATAGGTTTATGCTCTTTGGTGTTTTTCATATACATCTAACAATCACATGTAACTCAACTTTATTAAGGATTAGAAAACTAGCCAGGATTTGCACATGAAACAGAATTTGACAAACGACATCAGAGGCAGCTCACAATTCCTTCACCATACCACATTTTCCTTGTTAATGGAGAGATTTGTGAAACTCCAGAAACAAGTTATTGCGGGTAGATCAGCATTTTGATAAGGTAAGGTAAGGTAGGGCAGCAGCCAACAAGCAATGGTACTGAATAACTACAAATAGTCAGAAAAAGGTCTAACAGGAACATGTGCGAATTTAACAAATCAAACTTGAGGGAAGTATACACTCCAGCTTACCATAAAGTACAGAACAGCTCAGCCATGTCTTTCCCATGGGGAACAACTATTAAAACTCTATGTTTAGCCATTGCGTATGCTGAAATTTGAGCACCACCATAGTTTTATCATCGAAAACCGCTATCTTCATTATGCTTACCCATCATCACCTAGCTTTCCTCAGTTCACAAATTCATCAACACCATATCTGCCTTCATTTGTCATAATAAATGAAGACATTTTTCCCCACTTGCTCTTTTTGACCTTCAACATCATTTCCTCTAGCTCAACCTTTGTGTAGAAAATTTTCCTAAGGTGGGAAACCATTCTCTTTCTAAGCCCTGCACCACCGGAACTCCCTTTAGAGATATCTGAAATACACTTTCTAGCCCAGTAGGTCCTGGATAAAACTTAAAACTTTCCTCTTCTCTCGATTTCTTTGTATCACTGGTCAAGATTCCAGTTTATTGCCAAGAGACCTTATGGTGTAGATGCACTTTAGAAATCCACATTAAAATAAAATACCATAGGGGGCGTGGCCTGAAGCGTCAAGATGGCGGTCGCACTCTAAGAGTGCTCCGGACCCCTCTGTCATCCGCTTCTATCCAAATGCCCACGGCTGTCACCTGTACCCTCTACTACTACATTGTGGGCCCCTGGAGAGGGATCGCCACAATAGTGTCCCTGGCCTGCTGATTTCTGACGTCTGGGACCTGCTTTTGGCCCCGGACCCGGTGGGGCCTTACAGGCCGCATCGTCGTGGTCTCCCTCGGGAGCCGCGGCTGTGTCCGGGCAAACCTCACGGCGAAGCTCTTGTTGACGGGGTGGCTCCTCCCCAGCCGGGGACCCCGTGCTGCGGATCCCTGGCCCTTGGTGGTGCTGCCCTGGCCGGCTGCTGTCCTGACCTGCGTCTAGACGTCCTTGGTCTCCGGCTGCGCGAGATGGCGGCCTCCGGCGCCCGCGAACCTATGAGCTGGGCGGACTCTGCAGCGGAAGGCGGCACCTGCATCTCAGGGCCCTGTAGACTGTGGCTGGGCCCTCGGAAGGCCGGCCCTTATCCTGATGGTGATTGCTGGGGGGGCGGTCTCCCGGAGCAGTGAGACATTCACCCAGCAGAAGGATCACCGGGCTGACTGCAGCGACCTGCACCCGGCTTAACCCACTAGAAGACGGTGACGCCCGGTGAGTGGGGACGGGGGCTGGGGTTCGGGTGTCACGTCGGGCAGCAGTGCGGGCAGTCACCGTTTGAGCTCCCCCCGCCCCCCTTTTCCCGGGGCAGCGGTGCTCTGACCGCAGTGGCTGAGGCGACCTGTTACACTTGGAGCCTGGCTGGTCCGGTGGGGCGGTGAGGGCCCGATCGGCTGCTTACTTCGCGCAGTGGGCAACCCGTCTCCTGCTTCCGGCCTGTGCTTCCCCGGCCCCCGCGTTGGAGGTTCCAGGGGCCGGGTGGACTGAAAACCCTAGTGACTGTGCGATACGGCGGGGGGTGGTCCTCCGGGCGCTCGCCTGGTGTTGTCATCCCGGGCTAGCCGCCCCCCCTGCCCCTGTGGTCCTCTGGGACGAACCAGTACCAAGCCCGAGTAGGCTGTACCACTGATATTTGCACCCGGGGAGGCCTGGTTCCCAGGCGCCTGTCCCGGCCTGGTGGAGGTGGAGTGACCCCATTTCCCTCTCTCTACCGCGATTTCGAGCGGTGGCATGCGGAGCGGCACCTCTCTGCTCCTGGCGCTGGCCCCTCCTGGACGCTTTCCTTGGGTTGACTGGTCCGCCCTTGTTGGGCTCCCTATCGGCGGACAGGAGCCTTATCGTTATGTGACATCTGGCCAGAGAGCTAGGGGAGGTGAGTCGCAGAGACACCGCAATGGGGGTGCCTGGCACGCGACGCGGGTGACCAGAGCGGCAGGCGGAATCGGCTGCATTGCTTGAGCAGCGGGGGATCCCGGGAACGGGCCCCCCCCTCCTGCCGCTGACCCTCCTGAAGTGTCCCCCCCCATGCTGCACTGTCTCCCCCAACATTCAGTTACCCTTATTTGTGGCCAACGACCTTGAGAGACTCACGCAACACCGCTTGAGGGGCTTGACCACCCTGGGCTGCTGCGGCCTTGTGCCCTCCCTTCCTAGACTCTGAGCTTCCACTGGGGCGAGTTCTGGCGTCGACCATGGGAAGAGACCGGACCTCCAAATCTGAGACCGCCCCCACGCAAATGAAAATGGACCGGTTCACTACCTCCGACCACGACCCATCTGGCCACGCGGGAAAGGCCCCCCCCTTCCCGGGCAAAGATTTAGTGACCATCCTACAAGTGATTAGCGCCCCGCAGGTATCAGGAGGGGAAGATCGGGGAGGTTAAGGTGGATGTGTCCCTCCTTCGACAAGACCTCCGCAACGCCACCGCCCGAAATGCAGAGGCTGAATCTCGCATCTCTACCGCGGAGGACGTTATCCACCAGTTAAAAGAACAAGTGGCCAATCTCTGCTCGCACACCAAGGAGTTGCACCGGCGTGCAGAAGATGCGGAAAACAGAGCACGCCGCAACAACCTCCGCCTGGTGGGGTTCCCCGAAGGGGTCGAGACAAATCAGGTATCCACCTTCATCGAATCCTGGTTCTCATCATGGATGCCTAAAGACACCCTCTCTGCATGGTTCATGGTGGAGAGAGCCCATTGGTCTCTTGTGCCGAAACCACCACCCGGGGCCCCACCTCGTCCCATCATATTGAAAATCCTCAACTTCAGGGACCAGGACGCCATCTTGCATGAGGCGCGCTCTCAGGGACCTCTCAAGTCCCAGAACCACACCATCATGGTGTTCCCTGATTACACCACGGAGGTACAGGACCAACGCCGCCCCTACATGGATGTCAAGAAGAAACTGCGGAATCTGGGTTTGCAATATCAGCTCCAGTTCCCGGCCCGCCTCCGCATCATTTTTCAGGGAAAAACCCTTTTCTTTGACTCACCCCAAGCGGCCTGGACTTGGCTGATGGAGGAGCGCCCCCTCAGACAGCGACGCAACGTGTCTCCCGCACCTTAGGGTTCTCAGTCCTCGAGACCGCGATCGCCTAAGCGACAGCGCCGGAGGCGCACGCAATCCCGCAGGAGGCACCTGTCCCACTCAGACATAACTAGGTCATCGAGCCTGGCTGCTCATGGTCTCCGTGACTCCTCTAACCACTCGGAATCTCCTCCCCGCCTCCGGCATCACTCAACTGGCTCCCCATCCAATGCTCCTCCGTCACCTGCTCAGCGGGACCTACCGGCTGCAGACTCCGATCTATCCAGCAGCCCAAAACTCTGAAGCTCTTGCGGGTGCCGCCCTGTGTGTGCCCCCCCCCGGGATGTGCCCTCTGCCTCTGCGAGGGCTGGGACCCACCGCAGATCTGTTGCTCTAATTTGTTGTCTTTCTGCCGGGACATTACATATCCGTTTAAATGGAGGGGTCCTCCACGCAACCCAATCCGAGCGTTTTAGTTTGGTTCTTGTTGCTATTGTTGGGCCGACAGATGCTTCTGTTCCTGAAGTGTAGGGTGGGAGAGGGGGTCGGGGAAGGGGTTGGGATTGTTTTTTCCTTGGTTGTTGTTCTTTGTTGTTTTGCTACACCAGCTTTTCTGAGGCATGCGGCGATATCACCTCACACCACACATACAGCCCTTCACGCCAGCGCGTTCCCGGGCCTGCACTGGTCCCCACATCTACCAACGGCTCTCCATGGTCTGACGGGCCACTACACCGACCTCCAGCCCCCATGACTGACATACCTCCTCCGAGGGCAGCCCTCCACATTCTATCCTGGAACGTTAATGGTCTCTTGGATCACCTTAAACGAACGGCTGTCCTGCGCTATGCACAACGCCTCGGTATAGAGGTGCTCCTGCTTCAGGAGACGCACCTGTTGGGTAACCACTGTCCCTTTCTAGCATGCTATGGCTATGATAGAGTTTGGCACTCGGGCTTCGCTCGAGGTTCTCGTGGAGTGGCTATACTATTGACGCGCTCCCTTCCCTTTGTGCTCTCGCAAGTTATTCACAATCCGCAGGGCTTCCGTGACCATTTGTGGTACACTGTGTGGCACACCCCTCAACCTCGTGTCCTTATACTCACCCCCCTCGATGCTTGTGACGACCCTGAAACACTCCACCACCCTGCTGGCCACCCTACCCGTGGGGTCCACTATTATCGGGGGCGACTTCAACGCTGTTTCCTCTCCACTCCTCGACACGACAGGCCCCCCGTCTACCTCCAGCTTGGCGCAAGCGAAACAATTAACGAATTAGGCTGAATCTCTGGGCCTTTGCGATGCATGGCGAATCTGGCACCCGCACACTAAACAGTTCACTCATACCTCCGCAGCACACCACACACAGGCGCGCATCGACGCAATCTTCATTCCCTCTACTGACTGCGCCACGATCCAAGACGTCCGTATACTCCCCAGGGGTATCTCCGATCATTCCCCATTGCTCCTCAGCATGGGGGCTCCCCCCCTTCCACATGCCCGACATGGCGGATGAACGCTTGGTTCCTCCAAGACAAGGAATTTAAAAAGGCCGTGGGGGCAGAGCTTAAGCAGTATTTTATAACCAATGCTGGATTGGCTCCTTCTCCAGTTACCCTGTGGGAGGCGGGCAAGGCCACTATTAGTGGCTTCGCCAAAGGCCAACTCAAGCATCAGCAACAGGCCCAGCTGCAACAGATCACTTCGCGCGAGGCGCAAGCGCTGCGCCTCGAACAATCCCTCTCACTGATGGCGATACTTCCCGAGAAAGGCATTCGAACTGAAATCAAACAGCTCTCACTGGACGCCACCAAGCTCCTTTGGAGATCTTCCGTAGCCAGAGTATATGGCTGGGGCGATAAAAATGGCACGATTCTTCATAGGCTTGCCACGTATCCTAGGGCAAACCGCATTATCCCAGAAATAATGGACCAGGACGGGTCGGTACATTGCTCCCCGTTGGCAATGGCCCATGCCTTTGCCTCCTACTACTGTCAACTATACGTGGAAAGGACCCCAGGACTGTCGCTCCTCGAGTTGCTGGATGCGGGCGGTGCTCGCCTCCCTCAGCTGGACTTTGCCGCTCAAGCCGACCTGGACTGCCCGATCACTCAGGACGAGATTAACGAGGCTATTGCTCACACCTCTTTGGGCAAGACCCCTGGCCCGGATGGCCTCCCCCAGGAATACTCTGCGGCATACCGCGAGTCCCTCGTGCCTCGCCTCGCTGACCTGTACGATGAGGCTTTGGAGAGAGGCTCCTTCCTGCCCGAGACGGACATGGCCACAATTGCGGTCCTCCCGAAGTCTCAACCGCCATCTCACCATTGCGCGGACTATCGTCCCATTTCTCTCATAAATATGGAAGTTAAACTGTATGCAGCAGTTCTCGCCCAGCGGCTGAAGCCCTACCTTACCACATTGGTCCACCCGGACCAATGCGGATTTATGCCCATGCGTGGCACTAGACACTGTCTCCGGAGGCTTCATCTGGCCCTGGCTCACTGCCAAGTGCTCACTCCCTACTTGTAGATTTTGATTTTGAAAAGGCTTTCGACTCAGTAGACTGGAAGTACCTGGGAGATATGCTGGCCGCGATGGGTTTTGGCTCTCACTTCCGTCAGCTGGTCGGGGTCCTGTATGCTCAGCCCCAGGTGCGTGTCTTGGTCAATGGGGTTCTATCAGAATTCTTCCCCATTCGAAGGGGAACGAGACAGGGATGCCCCCTCTCGCCCCTTCTATTCGCCTTGACAATGGAGCCCCTAGCAACCTTGATTCGGTCCGAGAATCGCGTTAGGGGATGGGAGTGGCCCAACTCAGAAGTGGACATGATCGCACTCCACGCAGATGATGTCCTGCTCTTTTTGGCTGAACCCGCCCAATCAGGCCCCCTTTGTCTCCAGATCCTGCAATCCTTCGGGCAAGCCTCCCGCCTCCGACTGAATTCTGGCAAGTCGGTCCTGGTTCCCTTACACTTATCTAGAGATTGCTATGACTGGCAATCTACGATACCGCTTAGGCGCCAGTTCTTTAAATACCTAGGGATCTGGGTCACCCTCCTCCCGGAATTGGGCTGGTCCCTCAATGTTACATCGCTTGTGAAGAAAGCTAAGGCGGACCTCCACAAGTGGCAGACGCTACCCCTGAATCCCTTGGGGAGAGTCGCCTTGTTTAAAATGATGATTCTTCCCAGATTTCTTTACATTCTCCAGAACACCCCCTTCTGTTTTCCGCGGGCTTGGTTTCGGGAGCTGGATACTATGGCCACTAAGTTCCTTTGGGGGAGGGAGGCCCCGGTTGGCTTTGAATCTTCGAGGGGGGGCATGGGGATGACACACTTATATTTGTACTATTTGGCGACTCGCCTATTGACTATACACGACTGGTTCAATGGGGGCTGGTCCGATCCGGCCTACAGGCTTGAACTGAGTGAGCTCGGCTTGCCCAAAATCCAGTCCCTAATGTACGGGGAATCCATTCCGTCTACCTTGCCTGAGGTCACACGCTCCGCGCTCTTGGCCTGGCGGGCAGCTTTGTGTCATACCCAGTGGACACACAAGCTCACCCAACATATGCCTCTATGGCATGGTACATGGCTCCGGGAGGTCAGTGGGCTACAGGGGTTCCGAGCGTGGGACCTTATAGGGATCTCGCTGCTCTGGGATGTATGGGCGAGCGGCCACATACGCTCCTTTCCAGACCTTCAGTCCAGATACTCCCTACACCCAGCACAATTTTACAAATATTTGCAACTGCGACACGCCCTCCACGTACACATATCAGATGATACTAGGATCCGTGAATACAGTCCTCCCGAGGTGCAGACTATGCTGGGCAACTTGGGGAGAGGGGGTATTTCTCGCATTTATCGGACATTGGTTAACAACACCCCGACCTCACTGGACCGACTTAGAGGCCAATGGGAGGAATGGGTGGGTCCCCTGGATGAGGAAGACTGGCGTGATGCCCTCATGGCACCCAAGACGATCACTGCATCCGCCAAACTCCGCCTGATCCAACTATACTATCTACACGCTACCTACTTAACCCTGATACGCCTCCATCGGGCCGGTTTTTATCCGACCGCCTCTTGCACGAGGTGCGGCCACGACCCGGCCGACTTTTTTCCATATGGTTTGGACATTCCCCCGACTGGCACAGTTCTGGGGAGACATTGAAAGGGAGCTTACAGAAGTCCTGGGGTGGGATGTGCCCCACGATCCACGACACTCACTTCTCGGGATTACGTATGGGCTGGACGGGTCCAGGAACGAGAAATTATTCTTCAACACGGCCATGGTTGTGGCCAAGCAGGACATAGCCGCTTCCTAGAGGCTTCCTACACCGCCTTGCTCTGAGAAATGGCGGAGGGGGTTGGACTGGTGTGCGGCACAGGAAAAACCTATGTATGAAGCACAGGGTTGTCCTAAGAAATTTTGCAGGGTGTGGGGCAAGTGGCTGGGTGCCGTGGAGTAGCCTAAATTCTGTACACAATGCTTATATTCAGCGCTACCTTGTGGGGTCAAATGTGCTATTCTTGCTCTTTCAGTTGGCTGTGAGTCATTACCATCAATATCCACTACTGTATTGCTGGTGTTTGTTCCTTGCTAAAAACAATAAAAATTGCTTATAAAAAAAAAATAACATACCATAACCAGCCCATTAATCACCCATCGGATAGGTAGTAGAACTACCCTCAAAATCGTTACTTAACATCCTCTGGAATCCCTGCCCACAGGTATGGGAAACCTTGCATCAAAGACACTGCAGAAAGTTACAACTGGTGGAGGAAGGGCAGGGACCAGGCCTAGTCACATTGCCAAGGTCCAGGTCTTCTGGTCTAGGTCTAACGGCTAAAAAAAAGGTTGCATCCTTTCTGGAAGAACAATGCCATGGAAACTAAAGAGAACAGAGCTTAGCAGAGCTTAGCCTGGACCACATGCGCTCAGCTGCAGGCATTGCTGGCTGCCACTTTATTTTACTTTAGTATAGCAATTCTAGCTGAAGTACAATCTTTTATATTTAAAAAGCATATTTTGGATTGTTTAACTTCAGCACATTAGGTTGCATTAGTGCACTGAATTAGTGAACCAGACCCTTTATGCCCTGAAAATGTTGTAAATGACTCCAGAGCAAGCCAGTTTTCTTGTGCCTCCTATAAAAGCCTTTATTGTTACAAATGGAGTAATGATCTCTTAAACCGTATGGAAGAGAGTTTTGTGTACAGTGCGCATCGTCAACTGAATTGTTTGAAAGGGATTTAAAATGTGAATAATAATTGTGTAGGATGACACCGATTGCTCAAGGTGTCAAGCAGGAACTAAATATGCTATCACAAACAAATCTAAGACAGGCCTTTTAAATCTGATGTGAATCAGTAGTACCACAAGCAAGGACGCCTTGAGCGAGCCAAAAGACAATTCAGTTTGTGGCAGCTTTGTAGTCTATTGAACCACATATCAGTGAGACTTTTCTTTGTATTGCTCTGTCTGCGAATTGAAAGACTTCTGTTTCAAATTTCATCTTTAAGGAAAATGAGGCAATGAGAGGTAAAAGTGATTTACCCAGAAATAGAATTTGAACAAGTTGATAAAGGAAAGGTTTGACTAATACATGACCGACTTTGCCAAGGTCCAGCCTTGTAAGCCTGCCCTGAGAGCAGGTTTCTGATTTAGTTACAGCCCTATCCACCTTGGAGTCTGAGGCTTTAGCCACACCTAAAACCTCTGACAATTCAGGTTCTGCATACATAAGGCAGTATATAATAATGTGTCAAGTATATAAAGTTGACCATTAAAAAAAAATAAAAAATGATAGCGATGTTCACAGGATATTCAATTCAATTTCAATAATAAACTTTATTCGATCTAGTTTGGAAAGCATAGATCATCAAAGTATTAAAATAATACAATATCATTCTTCTTAATACAGTACAAGTTAGTAAGAATTATCAATTAAATTAGCAAGATTCGAGTCACAACCCTCCGGACAATGGGGGTATAGGGCTAAATTGAGCAAAAATGCGCAATTCAATGTCTATAGTTTGTGCAATGAATGCAGTAAGGGATTGAATAAAGTGCTGCATATTCCCAGTTACCAGATTAGTTCATAAATAAATAATTAAAACAGTTGATTTAGATTAAAAAGACACCCTTTGGTAATTATAAAACCTTTTTAAAAATATTAAATGTATTATACAAGTCCCGTGTCGCCTCCAGCCTGTTTCGGGTAATTTTCATAATGTTTCCGGCAGATTAAATGAATATAAAGCTAAAGGTTAGCAAGACTTTCGAATCCTAATGAATGTCTCCTTCGCTTACAGGCCCAAACGAATGAAGCTACGCAGAAACATACAAAGGGTTATGGAGCTTCTTCATAAAGAACAGGGCGACACGACATTGCTTGAAATTATACCGCCTTAAAGAGGTATAATATATTTGGCTCTCTACTCCTTATAAAAACGACAAAAGAATAGGAGGTGAAGGTCAGACTGGGCGGATAGATTATCGCATGGGCAAGTAGTCAGGTCACTAGGACCATATTTTTTCAGAGGGAAATTCATTTTGCTTTCTTTTACGCGTTAATCTTTTATGCTTTAAAATGTCAATTTTTTTTTGAGGCATGAAAACATTGCCTTTTTTATCTTTATTAAATGCCGATGCAGAAAGTATGTTCAAACCTCCAGCTCAGCTCTGATTCATCACAGATCTCCTGGCCAGACAGAAATAATGTACAACAGAATTGAATCCTGGTTAGTATAGCAGGGTATAGTGCTTTGGGTATTTTTAGTGAGGTCCCAGTCTGTGACAGAAAGCACTATGAATGTGTAAATTATTATTTTAAATTTGAGTCACACACAGTATAAGATAGGCGTCTACAGAATGTGCAAACAAAATTCGGTTTAAGGTAAAAAAAGTTCTTCCAATTATAGTATAGATTTTAGTAATGTGCAGACTGTACCTGATGCAAACAGTTTTTATAACTGTCTTTTAGAAGGGCTCACAACAGATGAGCTGGTAACACCCTTTCAAAAAGAAGAATTTGTCTTCAGGAAGCTTCAAGGGATTCCATCAGTTAACGCCAATGCTGGCCTCCAAGCAAACTTTACATTTGCAGATTAGTTAGCTGCACACATTTACATTTCTTTCAGGCAGCAGACATCCTGACAAGAAGGCTTATTTCAAGTTCATTTCTCTGCCCTCTCCTCGGGATCACAGAAGAGGAGGCCCTCTCTCTTAACCTTTGTCTTCTAGCACAAGTGCTAAAATTATGGATAAATGCCGTCCGTTGAAACATGAATCACAGACAACAGACAATGGGGCTAATTTACAGACGGGTGGTCACCCTACTTTACTTGAGCCCCAGTTACATTACACAGGATTTTTTTTTGGGGTACAGGGAGTTTCATTGATTTGCCCAGAATCATCGGATGTTGACCAGACACCTAGAGGGTCATTAGGATGGCGGTCGGAAAATCACCCCGACTGCCATGGAAGCGGAAAACAACCGCCCGCCGGCACCGTGGAGAAACCGGCGGCCAAATTAGGATCAACCGCCAAAAAACACCGACCGCGGCGGTAGGGGGGGGGAAGAAAAACCGCCCGTAGCGTGCGGAGATGGCCAAAACACGTCCGCGGCAGACGGATCCGCTGCGTAAAAACACCAACCCGCCGCAAGGATAGCGGAGACACCGCACGGCAAATTAGGATATCCCTGCTGGTCCCGCGGCACGTTCCGCTCTTTCCGACCGCCACGGTCGCTAACAGTGATGAATGGGAGAGCATGCGGAAGAGCTGCAGCAAAGCCACCGCCGCGGACGCTCCGTGACAAATTTGGCAGACGAATCAAAAATCCCACAATAAGGCCACAAAGTGCCCACACCAAAGTAGCCATGCCACCCAAAAACAGAAAACACACCCCAATGACACAACATTGCACACAAAAAAAAAAATTACAAGGACAACCCACACAACACACCTGAGAGCACTCCCACATGTGGACATACCCACATAGCAGAGCATAAAACCAGCCCCTTCCTTGACCACAATCCTCTGCACTAACCCACAACTGAAGGGCACAACCCCTGAGAACAAAAGATAGGCAAAGCTACACACCATCACCACTCACACCACACACAGCACCACCACCACTTCCACACCTGCACCCCTAACCCCTTTGCACATCACACACCATACACATCACCACCACCACCACCACTTACACCCCTGCACCACCTCTGCACATCACACACCATGTCAACACATAAAATGCCCAAATTCACAGAGAGTGAGTTGAAGGTAATGGTAGATGAGATAGTCAGAGTGGAACCACAACTGTTTGGTAGCCTGGTCCAACAGACACCATTAGCCACAAGGACTCAAATGTGGGCAAGGATAGTCCAGAAGGTCAATGCAGTAGGGACCATCCCAAGATCCAGAAAGGAAATCATGAAGCGGTGGCATGACTTGAAGAGGGTTGTCAAAGAGAGGAGGACCAAGAACCGTCAGCTGGCTGACAAGACTGGCGGTGGCACTCCCATACCACCAAAACCATTCACCCCATGGGAGGAGAAGGTGCTTGCCATACTGCATCCAGAGAGTCTCACAGGAGTACCCGGGGAGTGGAGGCTGGTAAGTACAAACAAATGACTACCACCACACTGCTATGTACTGCCTTGCACAACTACAAAGATACACCTCCTAGGACCAATTCCATTCATCTGCACCACACACTCACTAAAACATGTCTCACAGATCCAACATCCACCCCTCCCAAACACCACCAATGTACCTAGCAACATTACCATGGGTGCATGTGCACAGGCAGCCTGCACTGCAACTCCCACCATGCCCCCTTGTCCCACACCTCAGCAGGATGGAGCACTCCCCCACCCAGAAGCATGTGTCAGCCATTACATCCCCAACAAACAAACTTACAGGTTAGTAGCCATCTTGTCATGGAGGGCTGTTTGGGGTGGAGGCCTGTACTACTACTCCCACCATGCCCCCTGTCCCACACCTCAGCAGGATGGAGCACTCCCCCACCCAGAAGCATGTGTCACCATTACATCCCCAACAAACAAACTTACAGGTAGGTAGCCATCTTGCCATGGAGGGCTGTGTGGGGGAGGGAGGCCTGTACTACTACTCCCACCATGCCCCCTGTCCCACACCTCAGCAGGATGGGGCACTCCCCCACCCCACCCAGAAGCATGTGGCAGCCATTACATCCCCAACAAACAAACTTACAGGTAGGTAGCCATCTTGCCATGGAGGGCTGTGTGGGGGAGCGAGGCCTGTACTACTACTCCCACCATGCCCCCTGTCCCACACCTCAGCAGGATGGACCACTCCCCCACCCAGAAGCATGTGTCAGCCATTACATCCCCAACAAACAAACAAACAGGTAGGTAGCCATCTTGTCATGGAGGGCTGTTTGGGGTGGAGGCCTGTACTACTACTCCCACCATGCCCCCTGTCCCACACCTCAGCAGGATGGGGCACTCCCCACCCCACCCAGATGCATGTGGCATATAATGGATCACTCCAAATAAACAAACAGCTAGCCAGACATATTATTCTGTCTTGTGCCACCACTGAGCAGGATGCAAGCCTCCACCACGCACACACAGATGTGTCACAAAACAAAGACAAATGCTAACACACAACAGGCAAGTAGGCAGTACGTGCACCTAGCCATTTGACACAAAAAGAATGGTGCCATATGACAACACCAGTCCTCTCAATGTACAAATATGCACACCGATCATATTGCCATGCACAGTGTGCACACAGCTAAGCAAAGGAAACTGTCACAGCAACGAAAGTGTGACACACCAATGCACATGTAGAGGAAAGACTGGGAACAATCATGCACAGCAATGAATGACAGGTTCAGTGCCATGGGGCCAGAGTAACAACGACCATATGAACAGTAAGAAAACATGGTATGTGGTACCAATCCAGATATGCACATGACAAGACAAAGGTATGCAGGAGATGACAATGGCCAGGACATGCCCAGATGTGACGGCTGACAGTTCATAAAAATCCACATACAGTCCGCACAAAAATCATATTTAGCGCAAGGCCCTAGATGTCAACATGTCCCTGTAATCACAAATCATGCACGTGGCGCATGGTACATATTGACACCTCACACCATGGACAAGAAATGCATGTACCACCGCAGCATGTCAGGAGGCACAGTAGTGCACATAGGAAACAATGTGATGATCAGTCAACTGTGTAGTGTACTAACAGTGAATGACACACAGCTAACACAAATCTTACGTGGTGCACCCCAATGACCATTTCCCATCTGATCCACAGGTGACCAAGAATTGACTGCAGAGGATGTTGACTTCCAGGAATCTTCGGACGAGGAGACTGAGGCCGGGCCATCTGATGTTCCAGGGCGCAACAGGTCCCAGGACCCCATCGTCCCCCCCACCACACCTGCAGCTACAACAACCAATCTGCAGGCCCCTGCGGTTACGTCCGGTGCGTCCTCCACCACCACCACAACCACAACCACCAGTCGTGCCTGCAACACCCTCCCTGTCCCACAGGATGACCACCCCACCCCAGCAACTGAGGAGGGCAGGGAGAGGATGTGTGGTCCGACAGTGGAGAGACAACCGGTCCATGGCAGCAGAGCAGGTGGGAGGGGCAGGGTCACCCACACACGATCACAGCCTGGGACCGAATCCCTGGACCACATCCAGAGTCCTTGGGGCATATGAACGGGCCCAGGGACAAACGGCCCGGTCCGAACAAGGTTCACGTGAGCTCCTCCTGCTGATGAGGTCCATGGACACCCGCATGGGACAAATTGTGGACCATTTGGGCCAACTAGTGGCGGTACTGAGGGACAGGCCTGTGCCACAAACAACACCTCCCCCTCCTACTGGTGGTCCGCAGGATGACAGTTCACCATCCTCCCATGCGGCCACAGAGAGTGGTGAGTCCTCAGACCCCACTGGCCCTAAGGCAGAGGCCCCCCTGCCAAACGGAAAAGGGGCCGTCCGAAGAAAACCCTGGGAGTATCTTTTGGCAAAGCACCTGCCAAACGCCAGTCACGCAGCCAGCCATGATGGCAACCCTCTGCACCACTGCATTGACTTTTTGGACTGTCCTTCCCCACACTGCCTTGTGAATGGCATCTGTCTGTTGGACTGGGTCACGATTATCTCATTTACCATTACTGTCAACTCACTGCTCCACTAATCACCTCACTGTCAATGTACCCCCCCTCACAAGTCACCTATGTAAATAAACAAATCCTTACACACATGTTGTTGTACCTGCTCCGTCTTTATTCCAGGATGTACAATTTTCAACAGGAATACAATGTACATGGGGACGGAGTGTATGTAGGAAAGGAGAGGTCAAAGGCACCTAGGAAAACACAACAGAACAACATTCACTAGTCTGGGTGAGGCATCACAGACATCACACAACACTTCACAACAAGAACAACCCACATGCACACATAACAATGGGCAACAAGTGCCAACATACACATCCTGTAGATGTTCAGAAATGAACTGTCCCATCAACATTGACAGCAAACACTGAGTCTACAACTGGCCGCTGTCACAAATCTCACTTACACCCTCACAACAGCAACATCATCAGACAATGGGTACGTTGTACATGGTCACCCACCTTCAAGTGAAGTAGCGGGTGATGAGCTGTTGACGCAGGTCAACACCTTCCTCCTCTCCACTGTCATCATCACTGGACACGGGTTGGTTTGCAGGCGGGGGCCTTGGCTGCTCATCATCATCCAGGAGCAGGGGAATCTCCTTGCGAATGGCTAGGTTGTGGAGCATGCAGCATGCCACTGCAATCTGACACCTTCCTGGGCGAGTACATCAGTGCCCCTCCGGTCTTGTCCAGGCAGCGGAAACGTGACTTCAGCAGTCCAAAGGTACGCTCCACCACACGACGTGTCCTCCCATGTGCATCATTGTAGCGGACATCAGCTGGTGTCCTGGGGTTCTGCAGTGGGCTCAGCAACCAAGGGCGGTTGGGATATGCAGAGTCACCTATGTGTGACACACAAAGAAACATTGCAATGTTGCAGATGCAGAGGACAGCAGGTCACACACACAGCACGCCAAATGACTAGGCATACTCACCCACAATCCATGCACGCTCAGGAAGCAGATTGGCCATCAGCTGGGGTACAATGCTGCTACGCAGGATGTATGAGTCATGGGCCGAGCCTGGAAATTTTGCACACACGTGTGATATGATCATATCTGCCAGGCATACCACTTGGACATTTATGGAGTGGTAATGTTTACGATTCCTGTAGATGTGCTCACGGACCACTAGCCCAACATGGGTGAAATCAATGGCACCAACTACATGGGGGATGTGTCCAAGGGGATAGAAATCTCCCTTTACAGCTGCCAATTCTGCCCCCCTGGGGAAATGGATGTATCTGTCCTTGTAGATCATCATGGTGGACAGAACATCCCGCAGCACCATGCTGAACATGGGTTGTGACATCCCACCTGCCTCGGCCACCGTGTACTGGAATGATCCAGTCGCAAAAAAATGCAGTGCCGCCATCACCTTATACGTTGGGGTGAAAGCTGTTGGATATGTTCGGCGAGGCTGCAGGTGGGGTCCAACAAATCACAAAGGGTCTTTAGGGTGGCTCTATCCAGACGGCATTTCCGGATGATCGCCTCATCCTCCATGTCTGCCAGCACTGTCAAGTGACGATGCAGATTTGGTCTCCTCCTAGTTGAGATGAGAGTGGACACATTGTAATGCAATACATCATGGGATGTGCACAGCATCTCACATCATGGCTGACACAACACCAACAAAGAATGTCATATGAATTGAGTCACAGACCAGCTGACATGTAGGGACCCCTTCAACTACACAAATCACACACTTGTCAAATTACACACAGCAAGTCCCCCAAACAACACCTCGGTCAAAGTGAATGGACATTGGGATATGGCCACATTCCCAATGGGCACGCCTGGGATTCTGTCATCCTGCACATGTGTGACAAGGCAACCCCACGGTATCCTACCTAGCTGCTGTACATGACACACATTCAGGCTTCAATTGAACCTGGCACACCTCAACAACACAATGACCACAGTCTGAGCATCAATGACGAGTGTGTGCATGATCTAACATGAGAGGACTTGCTAAAACAAACATCATCAATTGTGAAAAAAAATGCTGTGATTGACAATGTACATCAACACATTGACATGTGTGCACATTGTATTGTCCATACCAACACTGTCCTGTAGTGTAGTGGAGTGGAGTGTACTGTACTGTAGGTGCGGTACTGAGAGACAAGTGATGCCCAAATGGCGGTTGGCATGCTCCGCCACCCAAATGGCGGTGCCTCATGTGTGTCTATGGCACCCAAATTGCGGAAACTACTGCCTGGCAGCAGCGGTGTGTGTGCAACACACCCCAATGCACAGGTGCAGTACTGATAGCCCCAGAGACATGGCCAAATGGCGGTTGGCATGCTCCGCCACCCAAATGGTGGTGCCTCATGTGTGTCTATGGCACCCAAATTGCGGAAACTACCGCCTGGCAGCAGCGGTGTGTGTGCAACACACCCCAATGCACAGGTGTGGTACTGATAGCCCCAGAGACATGGCCAAATGGTGGTTGGCATGCTCCGCCACCCAAATGGCGGTGCCTCATGTGTGTCTATGGCACCCAAATTGCGGAAACTACCGCCTGGCACCAGCGGTGTGTCCCCGCCATGGTCCATGCCATTACAGCCAAAGGGCTCCGCGATCGCAGAAGCTCGATGCTATTTTGAAAATAGCGGTAGGCGTGCTACACCACCGCGGTGCCGGTCATTGGATGCAATCAAAAGATGCAATACCGCGGTAGCGCCCGCCTGGACCCTGCGGTGTGTCACCGCCATGGTCCATGCCATTACAGCCAATGGGCTCCGCGATCGCGGAAGCTCGATGCAATTTTGAAAATAGCGGTAGGCGTGCTACACCCCCGCGGTGCCAGTCATTGGATGCATTTGTAAAAGGCTGACCTGGTAGACCAATTGCAGCAGCCCAGGACTACTGGAACGACACCAGGGGTCTATATATGTGTGGGAGAGTGCCCAGAATTTCCACTGCTCACAGAGCCTGCTGCCTGAGACCCTCACCTGCTGCTGCCTCCAGGGACTGCTGCCTGAGACCCTCACCTGCTGCTGCCTCCAGGGACTGCTGCCTGAGACCCTCACCTGCTGCTGCCTCCAGGGACTGCTGCCTGAGACCCTCACCTGCTGCTGCCTCCAGGGACTGCTGCCTGAGACCCTCACCTGCTGCTGCCGCTGCTGTCTCTAACCAACAGTGATGTCAAGGACAGAGAAGATCCGTGCCAGTCCCTTCACCGGCGAGGAGCTTGAGGTCCTGGTGGACGAGGTGCTCACACAGTACCCAAGGCTATATGGTGCCCCAAATGTCGTGGTAAGTCTTCCACAGTGGGTGTGAGAGTGCAGGGGGGGCACACATGTAGTCGGTCTGATGCAGCATGTGCATGTGAGTGTGGATTTGTGTCATGCATTGCCTAACTTGCATTTCATTGGGGGAAGGGGTGTGTACCCTACTCCTCAAGTCTCCCTGCCTGCACATCAAGATTTGAGGGACATGTCTTGTCTTGTCAGCCATACAGTGAAGCAGCAAGTTGGTAATGGAGGATTCAGGCCAGTCATTGCTAGTGTGCATGTATTTGCGTTTCCCTATTGTCCATCTCAGTGTGAGCCCACCTGGCCTGCACAGTCACCGCCCAATCCAACAAGAACACATCACTGACTGTACAGAGTGTAACATGTTCATTTTCAAATTTGACTCCCCATCAATGTGCCATGTCAACCCTGTAGATTGCACACGACTGGCACTGTGAGAAAGGACGTGGGTTTGTGAGATCATGTCCCTCAATGTGATATACATGACACAGTGGGCTACTCACAGTGCATGTTCGTTGACGCCTGCGCATTGTCGGACACAGTGGGTCTCGCCACATACACATGTTGTTTTGTGACGTATGTCTTGCTCTACCTAAAAATGGTTAGTAGATGTGGGCAGAGTACACATAGTCTTCTGTGCTGGCATCCTGCTTGTACATGAGATGTGCAAGTATTGTGTCCCCCTTATACATGCATGCATTTACGTGTGATTCTCACATGCAGATGTACCATGTGAAAAGCATTTCTGTCTCTGCATGTGAGATATGTGGATTTGTGATTAATCTGTATCATGCTACTGTCCTGAGTGATTTTGTCACATGACACTGTGTCACTGATGTTTTCCCCCTCTTGTCTCCCATGCCTGCAGCTCAAGGTGCACCAGCGTAAGGCCGTGTGGCGGGGCATTGTGAACAAGGTGCGTGCTCTGGGAGTATCAAACCGATGGCGCACCCACTGCCACAAGAGGTGGGACGACATCTCACGGCTGGCAAAGAACGTTGCGGAGATGACACTGGGGCGGATCCCTCGCACTGGCCGGATGGCACGGCGCAGCATGACACCACTAATGTGCCGCATCTTGGCCGTGACTCACCCTGAGCTGGATGCACGATTGAAGGAGCATCAGCAGGCAATTAGGGGTGAGTGTACTGGGAAGGGTGACTATGGCTGTGTGTGGCTGCATGTGTGCACAGCATGTGCCTGCGCTGGGCGATGTGATGTTGGTAGTGTGATGCAGTGGCCTGTGAGTGTAAGCTTGTGCCGGTGCTGGGTGCAGATGTCATGCATGTGTCCTACCTGTACTTAACACTGGGAAACGGGTATGGGGCATTTAAATGGCATTGTGGGTGGTGTGAGACAGGTATGAGCTATCTGTGTTGCTGTTGTAACGGAGCCACATGCAGGATGTTGTGCTGTGTGGTCATCACATTGCTTACTTTGTCCTGGTTTGATAGTGCACACGCACTGTTGTGATGACAGGGGTGGGTTTGAACGATGTAATTTCACAGGGTGGCGTGCAACATGTAGATCTAGACATCTTAATGGTTGTCTGTAATGCATATGTTTGTTCTGTTGCTGCGACTGCACTGACCCTACATCTCTCTCTCTCATGCAGCATCTCCTGTGGTCACGGAGGAACATGGGACGGACACCAGTGGTGGGGAAACTAGCACTACAGCTGCAGAGGAGCCTTGTGAGACAGATGTGACCAGCGCCTCGGAGGGGGACAGGAGTCTGCTGGAGGAATCACAGCCCGAGACGCAAAGTACTACGTCATCTGATGCCAGCGGTGACGCAGACATGTTGGCGGGCACAGGGAACGGGGACTCTGCATCATCTTCCACCACACAGCGTGCAGTGCCCACCCTCCCAGCCACTTCCTCTGGTGCTGCCCGTGTTTGCACGCTAAGAGGGGAAGGGTGTCCTTCACACCCGGCACCGCAGCCCCTGCCCCGGTCCCCCATGCTGCCATCAGTGCTGAGTCTGTGGACCTTTTGCGCCAGCTGTGTGTAGGCCAGACAGCTCTCCTCAATGCATTCATGGACCACACAGTAAATTGGCTCAGGTGGTTGAATTCATTGAGGGCATACATTCAGACATGGGTGGGCTGCACCGGACTGTCCAGTCATTGTCCACTGCAGTGACATCAGCCCTTCAACTGGCACAATCTGGGAGTCCAGCGAAAGTCCCTTTGTCCACACCCATGCCAGTGGCCACGTCGTACGACAGTGACCACGCTCCACAGACCTCTAAGTCACGATACGGCACACGTAGCACACAGCAGCAACAGAAGCCCAAGCGGTCCAGGCCGCAGACACCATCCCCACAGATGACCAAAGCCACCCCAGTGCACACAGACAAGAGCCCATCAGGTAACACCAGGGGACAAAGAGCCAAGAAGCAGGCGTCAGGGTCATGTGCCTCAGGGACATCCCCAGCCAAGGACTCTCCTGTCCCGAAAGCGTCTCCCAAAACCAAACATACAATTTCCATGCCCACTGAGAAGGTGGTGAGTGCCAAGGGTAGGCATAAGAAGGGCTGCAAGTCGGATTCACCCACTGCCTCCACTCCCATAGCAAGCCCAGTGAAGCAGGGAATGGAGGGCACTGTGGGGGGACCACCTGGTAGGCAGGGGATGGAGGGGCAAAGCCAGGGCCATGCAAAGCGTTGCGCAGGTTCAAGCACGTCACCAGAGGGAGGGCCAGCGTCTGCACCTGCTGCAGCGTTGGTGTTGAGTGAGCCTGATGTGTCCACGCCACTTCCCATTGTTCCCAAGACAGTGAAGCCATTGCGACTCCCCAAGAAGTGGAAAGGCACCCCTCCACAATCTCCCATCCACACTGTGTCTCATGTCTGCATGACTCCACCTCCATGTGCCACTACACCACCTGGTCCAAGCAGCCCTCCGTTTTGCCTAAACACTGATAGGTATACCTCAGCTGTGCCTCCCTCTCCCCAGTCAAGTGCTCCAACTGGGCCCGACACACAGCCAGCTCCCAGTATGACTGACAGCCAAGTCTGAGTGTTGGTCGACCTCGCACGCCTGTCTCTCACACAGCGTGGCCTGTGCTGCACATCGTCACACCCCAGACTGTGTTGCTGACCATGGTTAGGGTACAGTTGCAGACATTCCCTGTGCAGCTTCTCATGGACTCACTCTGCACTTTGTCCTGCCCACTGGCCTTGTCGTTCACTGCTGTGTGCCCCCTGCCTGTGCAGCTTCTCATGGACTCACTCTGCACTTTGTCCTGCCCACTGGCCTTGTCGTTCACTGCTGTGTGCCCCCTGCCTGTGCAGCTTCTCATGGACTCACTCTGCACTTTGTCCTGCCCACTGGCCTTGTCGTGCACTGCTGTGTGCCCCTGCCTGTGCAGCTTCTCATGGACTCACTCTGCACTTTGTCCTGCCCACTGGCCTTGTCGTTCACTGCTGTGTGCCCCCTGCCTGTGCAGCTTCTCATGGACATGCTCTGCACCTTGGACTGGCCACTGGCCTTGCTGTTTTGCCCCTGCCTGTGCAGCTTCTCATGGACATGCTCTGCACCTTGGACTGGCCACTGGCCTTGCTGTTTTGCCCCTGCCTGTGCAGCTTCTCATGGACATGCTCTGCACCTTGGACTGGCCACTGGCCTTGCTGTTTTGCCCCTGCCTGTGCAGCTTCTCATGGACATGCCCTGCATTTTGTGCCTTGCTATTATCTACTCTTGTTGCCTATCTGTGCAATTTGTGAATAAAGACAGTTGCTCCTGTTGTCTGTTTTGTCAGTGTCCTTACTGAATAAAGTTCTTTTGCTGTGTGTATATGGTTTACTGTGCCACATGCTGTGTGTGCCACTTCAACCTTGCCACTTACTCTATTTTTTGCAGGGGTGAGGGACTTCAGTTTTTCATGACCCTGATACTTGTGTGGGCAATGTATTAGATTTGAGGTGTGATGCAGTTGTCATTGTTTGTTCATGTTGGCTGTGTTGTACACATGTCAAGTTGTGGTGCATGCCAGCTCAGAATGGGATTCTGTCCAGAGGATTGCAGGCATGCTGGCCAGGCTCATCATGTATGTGTGTTCTTATTTTGTGTGCCCAGTAGTGTATGTGTGTGGTCATCTTGTGATGGGCAGTCATCCTAATCCCATGGGTTTCTTTAAATGTGTGCTCTTGGATGGTCAAGAAGTGTGCAGTGTGAAGGTCTTGACCTTGTCTGGAGTGTTGATATGTGTGTGCCCCTGCATTGTCAACTACACACATGTTTCACCCAGGATGTGTGTGCCTGTTGTTTGGATTGTTTATCCCTGTGGATGTGTTTGTATGCACATGTGTGAGTTGTATGTTGTGCAGTGTACAGTGTGTTTGTGTGTCCATGCAGTTGTGGCTGACTCCTACTTGTTATTTCTGTCACTTGTGAGTATGCAGTGTGTGTGTCTGTCAAGTCAGTGTTGTGTTTTGTTGTTCATCCATCTGTCATGTTACTGTTTGTGGAGACAGTGCAGACCTGCTGATCCACACTGCCATTGTGGTTGTGTTTTCTCATGCATTGCTGTCACATGGTGCCTGTTTGCCTCCAGTATGTGATGTTGTGTGTGGTGTCTTGCCATCCCCTATCTGTGCTTGGGATGCCTACCCATTGTGAGTCTGCACTCCCTCTATTTGTGTATGGTACACTCCTGCCATGGCACTTCACTTGGATGTCTGCTGTCCCCTTGTTTTACATGTGTGTGTGCATCCCCATCACTTGTTATGTTACACTGTGCTTTGTGGTGCAGTTCTTTGGACAGTGGCAATGTGCCACTCAGGACATTTCCCCAATGGGTTCTGTGTGATGTTCTTGCGCTGTTTGTCAATCATGTTTGCTCATATGCACTTCAACTGTGTGTGCTGCCCAGTCCCCTGGTCAAGTTGTTTCCACCTTTCTGTGCCAGACTTGTGCATCTGTTGGTGTTGTGTTGCATGTATGTGTGTTTGCTGTGGTACTGCTTCACTTCCTGTGTGTGATGTTGTCTTTGTGCTGTGCTGATTGGTGTTGTGTGGGTTCATGTTGTGTCACTCATTTCTGTGTGTGGCTGGTATGCTTGTTGTGCAGACACTGCTTGTTGTGCATGCAGTGCTGTGGGGGTATGTTGCCTTGTCATTGGCTGGTATGCATCCACGTATGTCCTGCTGCGTTTGCTATGTGTTCTTTTTTTTGGCTGTGCATCTGTTGTTTGTTTGCTGTGGCTGTGTTTATCTGTGATGGTACACTTCTTGTCTGTGTTGTGGTATGTTGTGTGTGCATTGTTTCTGACTGATGGGGTTGTGCACTCCTGTTGTGTCTGTGCTCCCATTGCCTTTCCACATTTTTGCTGCACAGGGCATGTCTGTTCTTGTTGTGGTTCTGTGTGTGGGTCTGTTGGGTTATGTGTTTGTCTGTTGTTTTTGTGCAGACATTGGTTTTGGCATCCCTGTGTGTATGTGATGTTTGTGGCTACCCCCAGGGAGTGTGACTGTTTGTCTGTGTATTGCCTGGACATTATTGCCACCCTTCTGTTTGTTTGACACTGGTGTTGTGTGCTGCAGATGTGAGGGGGGTATGTGTGTGGATTCCTACTAGTGTTTGACAGTCATGGAGTGTGTCAATGGGCCCTGTGTGTTGTGTTGCTGGAGTATTCCTGTGAAGTATTTGTATACATATGTGTGGCTGTTCACAGTTTGACTTCAGGGCCTTCATTTCATCCTTATGCCTCTACATGTGTTGCCTTGCTGTCTCCTTGGGTTGTTGCACTGTGCTGTCTGTGGTTTGACTTCAATCACTATGCAAGCCATGTGTGATTAGGTGGGCTGGGGGTGTTGTTCTATGTTCCTTGTCTTGCATGTGCTGTACACATGCTTGGTGGTTGTCTCCTTGGCCTTCCATTTGTGTGCACCTCACTTTGGCTTTCCTGTTTTGTGTGCTCCATTGCTGGTGGCATGTGGTGTGTGTATGTGTCTGTGTGTCAGTGTGGGGTATGTGTGTGTGACTTGGCAGGCTGTGTGTCCAGTGATATGTGTGTTCCTTGTATCTGTGTGTGTCCATTTGATGCTTGTACTGAGTTTACTTGCCATTGGTGTGGTGTTGTTGTGGTGTGTGTGTGTAGCCCTGGCCCTGTGCTTCTGTACTGTGTGTTCCTGTGCAGCCACTCCTGCTGTGGCTGTGTCCCTATTTGTTTTGTGTGTGGTGCAGGGTGTGGTGTCACCTGGCTTGTTGTTGTGCATGGGGGTGCACAGGTGTGGCACTTGGCATGTCCCTTCAGTGGGGGGCTAGTGTGTGAGGGTGGAGTAGTGGCCTTGTGGTCTTTGTGCCCTGCCCATGCCTGGCGCTGGCCCAGCCTTCTGCATTGTGCGCATGTATTCTGTTGGAACCGGGGTTACCGAGTCCGACACGGTAGCATGGCGTGAAGCGGGGAAGGCACGCGAAGGCAATGTGTAAGGCAGTTGTGCAGCACACTCTTACTCTGACTCAGAAATGCGAACGCAATAACATGACACCACACCAGGCTTTTGTATTTAAAATCAAGATCTTTTATAAATAAATCAAGTTGGCATCAGATGAGGCAGATTAATTCAGATCTACATTTGAATTCATTGTATTACTCAACTGGTGCACATTTTAAATAAAGCATCATAGCTCATCAACATTGTAGGCCACTAAGAGGCCGCAGGAATTATCTCCTAAACGTAGCACTTAATAATGATCTCAAGGTACGTTACTAAAACATAGGCCTAAACATACAGTTCACTTTAGCATATTCAATTACTTAAAAGAAGGCTTTTCACGTTACATTTAAATAGGCCTGCATTAATCTAGGCGCACCCACATTCAGTACAGTGGGCGTAGCAACTCCAGTACACCTGTAACATAAAATACTTCGACTCTTGGCGGTGTACACTTCAGCTCAATTCAATTAAACACTTTCCCCTTGTGGTAAAGACTTAACAGTTAAAAGTATGGCCTAGGCAGCAATTACAATAGGCATCTGCATAAATTATTAAATACTATAGGGAACCCCTCAACATGTCCTATATCCTGGGGCACCTAGGACCCTTAGGGGTTAACTCCAGGCTAGGCCCACTCCTCTCCGGGGCCTCGCCTCATAGGGAAAGTTGCACCCTGACTTATGGGGTTAATGGTGGCCCCCGGCCCCCAGTGGCGTTTTGGGTGCCCTAGGGGCCTCCTGGACTCACCTGTTGCATTGGTCGTTGGTCGCGCTTCAGGGCGACTGGCACTCCCCCAAGCCCGGCCCGTGTTCTAGGGGGCGGGGCCCGGTAGGGGTACCTCGGCCTTCAGGCCGGTCTGGCTGGTCATTGCGGGGGCCGGTATCACCTTACTCCGGCCCCCGGGATCAGGGAACGGACTCGCGGCGCGTTGCGGGGGCCGGGATCACCCTCCTCCGGCCCCCGGGATCAGGGTAAGTGAGGTTGGCGGGCTCAGGGTTGCCGGGGAAGGGAGCGGGGGCCAGCAGTCCTCTCCGGCCGGCTCCCCGTCTCCCTCTGCACTGCCGGGGCTCTTCCCGGGCTTCCGTCGGCGCTGGGGGCGTGACCGGGGGCCGGCGCACAATAGATGCGCGGCCTTCCTGGGTCACGCCCGGCGACCCCTGGTTGCTCGGCAACGGCGTCTGCGGGGCCTGGAGGCCTCGCTGTAGATCGCGCTGGAGATTTCTTGGGCCGCGGCGGTGGCAATTCTTCGGCCGCGACGGCGGCGATGAGGGCCCAGGGCCCAGTCTTTGGAGGCTTCGGTGAGGGCGCGGACGGCGCACCTCACCACACACACCTGAGGGGCTTCCCTCACCTCAGCGCTTCCTCCGGTGAGGGCGCTACGGCGCACCTCACCACACGGCACTTCTCCTCAGGCAGCGGCGGCCGTGGCGGTGATCTCCTCACAAGGTCAGTGACCTGAGGGGCGGCAGAACGCAGGGCGCACCAGCAGCCTGTGGGCAGGGCTGACTGGAAAAGTACTTGGGGGCAGCCCAGCAACAGGCAGAAATGAATAGGGGGTGAAGGTCTAGCGCTTCAGGGTACGGCGCTTTACCTGGTGATCCCCAGTTGGGCAGTTTTAGGCTTTAGGCCTTGCTGGACGGTCAGGCCTCCTCAAGTTAAGGTGTCTTGCGACTGCTTCAGCTTGGTTGCTTCTTAGGCGCTTCTGGTTGTAAGTTTCTTGTCAGAAGTTCCTTATTTATAAGTTTCTTGTCAAAGTTTCCTGTCAGAAGTTTCTTCTTATGAGGGGGGATGAGTTGGTGGTCTGGGAGTGCTTGATGTTCCTCCCCGCACGCTGAAGGTGGTTCCCTGGGTCCCCTCACACTGGGCAAGGTCAGTGGGTGGTGGGCGTTCCTCAGCTATCTTACTACAGCAGGGCCTCAGCCCTGTCAGCAGCAGTAGTGTAGGTCTCCCCCTAGGCCCTAAAGCCTGTACTCCGGCGGAGGTTCTCCCAGGTTCAGTGGTGCCTCATCAACTGACTAGAAAGTTTTCCCTCCAAACCTTTTATACCCCTAGGTCAGGTGACCCTCTCAAAGGCGGCAAAACCTAACTCCTCCCACAGCCCGGAAGGTTCTGGAACCTTCTACATGCCTGGCTATGTGACCCAGAGGCGGGGACGGAATGGATACTGTATCCCTATGTCCCAGCCTGACCCTGGCTACTAGTGTGTATGCGTGTAAGGCCCCTCTGCAGTAGCAGGGGCCTGTGGCAGCCATCTTGAGTGAGAGAGAGCACCTGCACCTCAGCACTGGCTAGCAGTGGCAAGGTGCCCAGAGACCTAGGTCCAGTAAAAATATGGTGGCAAAAAGGAGGTGAAAAAGGGAAAAGAAATAGGGAAAGACCACCCTAGGGCTGACAGGTCTAACACGCGTCCCCCCAGCCGAAAGAGGGGAGAGCTTCCCAACCTCTAGGGAGTTCTCTTCGCTAAGGCGGAAAAACCGGGAGAGACCGTCAGCGTTGGCGTGGTCTACACCGGGTCGATGTTCCACCCGAAAGTCCATCCCCTGGAGGGAAATGGACCACCTCAACAATTTGGGGTTTTTGCCTCTCATCTGCATGAGCCAGCGAAGGGGTCTGTGGTCGGTCTGGATCAGGAAGTGACAACCAAAAAGGTATGGCCTCAACTTCTTTACAGCCCAAACCACGGCAAAGGCTTCTCGTTCGATGGTACTCCACCGCTGTTCCCTGGGGAGTAGTCTTCGAGAAATGAAGGCCACTGGCTGGTCTTGGCCATCGTCATTCAGCTGCGAGAGCACAGCTCCTATGCCATGCTCAGAAGCGTCTGTCTGCATGATAAATTCCCGTCCAAAGTCTGGAGTCCTGAGCACCGGTGCGGTGCACATTGCACGTTTGAGGGTTTCAAAGGCTTCCTGGCAGGCAGCCGTCCAGATGACTCTGCGTGGCTGCTTCTTTGAAGTCAATTCCGTCAATGGGCCCACGATGGTTCCATATCCCTTGACGAACCGGCGGTAGTATCCCGTGAGGCCGAGAAAAGCTCGGACCTCTGTTTGGGTCTTGGGGGCTCCCAGGCCAAGATGGTTTCAATCTTGGCTTGGAGGGGTTGCATCTTACCTCCGCCCACCAGATGTCCCAGGTACACAACAGATCCCTGTCCAATCTGGCACTTGCTAGCCTTGATGGTTAGACCAGCCTGTTGCAAAGCCTGTAGCACCTCCTGGAGATGCTCCAGATGGTCCTCCCAGCTGCTACTGAAGACAGCTATGTCATCCAGGTAGGCAGCAGAGAAGGCCTCTAGGCCAGACAGCACCTGGTTCACCAACCGCTGGAAAGTGGCTGGAGCATTTTTCAACCCGAAGGGCATCACCCGAAATTGAAAGTGGCCCTCGGGGGTGGAGAACGCAGTCTTCTCCCTTGCTCCTTCTGCCATGGCGATCTGCCAATAGCCTGACGTCAAATCAATGGTACTCAGATACCGGGCTGCTCCCAGCCGGTCAATGAGCTCATCCGCCCGAGGGATCGGGTGAGCGTCGGTCTTTGTGACTGAGTTGAGTCCACGGTAATCCACACAGAACCGAAGTTCTGGTGTAGTGCCCGGTGGGGCCGCTTTCGGCACCAACACCACCGGACTAGCCCAAGGGCTACTGGAAGGCTCAATCACCCCCAGTTCTAGCATCTTGGTAACCTCACCCTGGATACTAGCCTTGACTTTATCGGACAGCCGGTAAGACTTGGTTTTTACTGGCGGACTGTCCCCTGTGTCCACATCATGGGTACACAGGTGCGTGATCCCAGGCGTGAGGGAGAACAACGAGGCGTACTGTCCCAAGACCTGGCGGCAGTCCCTCTGTTGCTCTGGGGTCAAGGATGGGGCGAGGACCACTCCCTCTACCGAACCATCCTTCTCATGGGCCGCCAGAAGGTCTGGAAGAGGCTCACTCTCCTCCTCCTCACTTCCATCTGTTATCATTAGGAGAGTGAGCTCTGAACGCTCCTGGTGGGGCTTCAGGCGGTTGACGTGGAACACCCTGTGGGGTTGACGTGGGGTCTTCACATCGACGACATAGGTGGTCTGGCCTCTCCTTTCCAAGATCTCAAATGGCCCAGTCCACCGGTCCTGGAGGGCGCTAAGCTCTCCTGGCTCCATGACCCACACCTTCTGTCCAGCGTCTAACTCTACCGTCCGCGCGCTCCGGTCATACCATTTCTTCATGACGGCTTGACTTGCCTCTAGGTTGTCCGAGGCTTCCTTCCACAGCTTGGCCATTTGGCTGCGGAATGCCAGCATATAGCTGACCACATCACGGGGAAGCTTCGAGGAAGACTTCTCCCACCCCTCCTTGACAAGACTGAGGGGCCCCCGAATGGGGTGGCCATAGAGCAGCTCAAAGGGGCTGAAACCGACCCCCTTCTGCGGCACCTCTCGGTAGGAGAAGAGCAGACAGGGTAAGAGGACGTCCCACTTTCTTCTCAAGTTCTCGGGTAGGCTCCTGATCATCCCCTTCAAGGTTTTGTTAAAGCGCTCCACGAGCCCGTTCGTCTGGGGGTGGTAAGGAGTGGAGAACCGGTAGGTCACTCCACACTCCTTCCACATGGCCTGCATGTAGGCCGACATGAAATTTGTGCCCCTATCTGACACCACGACCTTGGGGAATCCCACTCGGGTAAAAATTCCCATCAGGGCCCGCGCCACCACCGGTGCAGTGATGGTCCTCAGAGGGATTGCCTCTGGGTACCGGGTGGCGTGGTCTACCAGCACCAAAATGAGCCTATGTCCTGCAGAAGTCGGCGGGTCCAATGGCCCGACAATGTCAATCCCTACCAGCTCAAAAGGGGTATCGACAACTGGGAGAGGTTCCAGAGGGACCTTCACTTTAGTCCCTGTCTTGCGGCTCGCTTGGCAAGTGGTGCAAGTCTTGCAAAAAGTGTCAGAAGTGACGCGCATCCTGGGCCAATAAAAATGTGGGACCAGACGCGCAAACGTCTTGTCCTGGCCCACGTGTCCTGCTAGTGGTATTTCGTGTGCCAATTCTAGCAGAAAGGCTCGGTAGCATTGGGGGATCACCACGGCCCTTGAGGACCCATGCACCGGAGCCTTAGGCTCACTGTAGAGGAGACCATCCTCCCAGTAGACATGGTAGTTACCAGTCTCTGTTCCAGCTGCTTGGGCTTCGGCCTGTTGCCGCATGCCTTCAAGCGTAGGGCACTCCTTCTGTGCCCGGCAAAACTCCTCCCGGGTAGGCCCTCCTTCCACCTGCCACTCTGCAGGGGTCGGCAGGTCCCCCACGGGAACACCAACCACCTCAGCGGACTCCGGGGTCACCTCCGCGGGCTCCCCATCCATCTCACCGGGTGTCTCCTCCTGGACATCTCCTCGTCCAGCAGTGGGCTGGGCCATTATTTCAGGCTCCAACCCGAGCTGAGTTCCTTGTCGGGCAGCCATGGACCGCGTGACGACGCAAGTCCATCCTGGTAATCCCAACATCTCAGCATGGGCATTGAACTCTACCTCCCTCCAGGCAGTATGTTCCAAGTCGTTGCCCAGCAGACAGTCAACTGGCATGGCAGGGCTCACCGCAACCTTCAACAGACCTGATACTCCTCCCCACTCAAAGGGAACTTGGGCCACGGGGTAATGACCCAGGCTATTATCAGCCATAACAACCGGGTGGAATTCCTCAGGAATCACCTGCTCTGGGGACACCAGCTGACGTCTCACCATCGTCATGCTGGCACCTGTGTCCCTCAGAGCCTCCACCTCCTCCCCGTTCACCAGGACCCTCTGCCAATACTTGGCAGTGTTCGTGGGTACCTGAACCCGTGGGATGATCTCTTTATCCCCCAGGGAAACTAAGGTCAAGCCTGTCCACTCACCTCCCCTACCTAGGGACAACTCCTCCCCAAGCGCTACACTGGCCACCCAGGGGCTCTTACCTCCTGTGGGGGCTGGGGTTCTCTTGCGATACTGGGGATCCCCCTTGTAATGTCCAACCTCCCCGCACTCGTAGCACCGGACAGTTCTGGGCTGCTGACTCCTGTCAGGATAAGTGGGTTTCTGGAATCCAGATTGGGATGGGGAACCTACCCCTCTCCCAGGCGGTCTATTTTGGGGGCCTTTAAAGAACTCCCTCTTTTTATCTCCCCCCTCTTTCTTCTGGGGGAGCCCCTGTCCACCTTTCGGGGGGTCCGCCCCGGCTCCCTTGTGGGACACCCGAGTGCTGACCCACGTGTCTGCCTCCTCTGCAAGCTCCCTAGGATTGGTCAGCTTGCGGTCCACCAAGTACTGGCGCAGCTCCGTAAAACATTTCTCTAGGAGGTGCTCTCTCAAGAACAGGTCGTACAGCCCAGTGTAATTGTCAACGTTGCTGCCACGCACCCAACCCTCCAATGCCTTCCGGGCATAATCAAAAAAATCCACCCAGTTTTGTGTGTGAAGCTTGTGGCTGTTGCGGAACTTTTGGCGGTACTTCTCTGGGGTGAGGCCAAACTTCTTGAGCAGGGCCTCCTTCATGATAGGGTAGTTAGTCTGCTCCCCCTTTTCCAAAGTTAAGAGTGTGTCCCTTACTAGTGGAGGTATGTACCTATAAAGACCTCCTCCCCAGTAGCCCTCAGGAACTCTATGGGCCACCAAAGCTACCTCATACGCCGCCAACCACTTATTGATGTCATCACCTACACTAAAACTGGCTATCACCTCTCTGGGTAAATAGAATTTAGGCTCCTGTGGAACCCCAGCAGGTACGCTGCCACCATTCACTCTGCCCTGCATCTCCATCTGCAAGGCTCGGAGCTCCAGTTCCTTCAGGCTAAGCTCATGTGCAAGCTTCCTTTCCTCCATGGCTAGCCTTGCCTGTTCTCCTTCTCTTTCCATCTTAGCAAGTTCTAAAGTTAATTGCCTCTCCTCCCTCCTATCCTCAAATTCCTCTGCCGACAAACTCCCCCCTGACGCACTACTGCCTGCCCTGGAACGTCTTCCTGGCAACATATTCTCGCTAACATCAATGTGCAGTAGGTCCAGTTATTCTGGGTTGTCTGTCTCCCCCTGCTCCTCGTCCCCTCTTCCCTCCGGGTGGGCCATTACCCATGCCCTCAAAGCTTTCTGAAGCACCCCTTTCCTGGCACCTCGCTTGACGGCCACCCCCCTCTCTAGGCAGAACTCCTTGAGCTGTGTCACCGAATACCTTTCTAGGTTGGCTAACTCCAACTCCATCCTCCTAGGTGGGGTCCCAGACAATTTAAGGAAAGGGTTCTAGACTGGTAGCAGGTCTAACGCAGGAATGTACACAATTGGCAATCATAAAAGAATTCCTAGCACTTGCATTACAATAGGTGTCTAATTGCGGCGCACACTGAGTCACTGCAGGGTGCTGCACAAACACCAGTCCTTATCCCACCGCTGAACACCAAATGTTGGAACCGGGGTTACCGAGTCCGACACGGTAGCATGGCGTGAAGCGGGGAAGGCACGCGAAGGCAATGTGTAAGGCAGTTGTGCAGCACACTCTTACTCTGACTCAGAAATGCGAACGCAATAACATGACACCACACCAGGCTTTTGTATTTAAAATCAAGATCTTTTATAAATAAATCAAGTTGGCATCAGATGAGGCAGATTAATTCAGATCTACATTCGAATTCATTGTATTACTCAACTGGTGCACATTTTAAATAAAGCATCATAGCTCATCAACATTGTAGGCCACTAAGAGGCCGCAGGAATTATCTCCTAAACGTAGCACTTAATAATGATCTCAAGGTACGTTACTAAAACATAGGCCTAAACATACAGTTCACTTTAGCATATTCAATTACTTAAAAGAAGGCTTTTCACGTTACATTTAAATAGGCCTGCATTAATCTAGGCGCACCCACATTCAGTACAGTGGGCGTCGCAACTCCAGTACACCTGTAACATAAAATACTTCGACTCTTGGCGGTGTACACTTCAGCTCAATTCAATTAAACACTTTCCCCTTGTGGTAAAGACTTAACAGTTAAAAGTATGGCCTAGGCAGCAATTACAATAGGCATCTGCATAAATTATTAAATACTATAGGGAACCCCTCAACATGTCCTATATCCTGGGGCACCTAGGACCCTTAGGGGTTAACTCCAGGCTAGGCCCACTCCTCTCCGGGGCCTCGCCTCATAGGGAAAGTTGCACCCTGACTTATGGGGTTAATGGTGGCCCCCGGCCCCCAGTGGCGTTTTGGGTGCCCTAGGGGCCTCCTGGGCTCACCTGTTGCATTGGTCGTTGGTCGCGCTTCAGGGCGACTGGCACTCCCCCAGGCCCGGCCTGTGTTCTAGGGGGCGGGGCCCGGTAGGGGTACCTCGGCCTTCAGGCCGGTCTGGCTGGTCGTTGCGGGGGCCGGTATCACCTTACTCCGGCCCCCGGGATCAGGGAATGGACTCGCGGCGCGTTGCGGGGGCCGGGATCACCCTCCTCTGGCCCCTGGGATCAGGGTAAGTGAGGTTGGTGGGCTCAGGGTTGCCGGGGAAGGGAGCGGGGGCCGGCAGTCCTCTCCGGCCGGCTCCCCGTCTCCCTCTGCACTGCCGGGGCTCTTCCCGGGCTTCCGTCGGCGCTGGGGGCGTGACCGGGGGCCGGCGCCCAATCGATGCGCGGCCTTCCTGGGTCACGCCCGGCGACCCCTGGTTGCTCGGCAACGGCGTCTGCGGGGCCTGGAGGCCTCGCTGTAGATCGCGCTGGCGATTTCTTGGGCTGCGACGGCGGCGGTGGCAATTCTTCGGCCGCGACGGCGGCGATGAGGGCCCAGGGCCCAGTCTTTGGAGGCTTCGGTGAGGGCGCGGACGACGCACCTCACCACACACACCTGAGGGGCTTCCCTCACCTCAGCGCTTCCTCCGGTGAGGGCGCGACGGCGCACCTCACCACACGGCACTTCTCCTCAGGCGGCGGCGGCCGTGGCGGTGATCTCCTCACAAGGTCAGTGACCTGAGGGGCGGCAGAACGCAGGGCGCACCAGCAGCCTGTGGGCAGGGCTGACTGGAAAAGTACTTGGGGGCAGCCCAGCAACAGGCAGAAATGAATAGGGGGTGAAGGTCTAGCGCTTCAGGGTACGGCGCTTTACCTGGTGATCCCCAGTTGGGCAGTTTTAGGCTTTAGGCCTTGCTGGACGGTCAGGGCTCCTCAAGTTAAGATGTCTTGCGACTGCTTCAGCTTGGTTGCTTCTTAGGCGCTTCTGGTTGTAAGTTTCTTGTCAGAAGTTCCTTATTTATAAGTTTCTTGTCAAAGTTTCCTGTCAGAAGTTTCTTCTTATGAGGGGGGGGAATGAGTTGGTGGTCTGGGAGTGCTTGATGTTCCTCCCCGCACGTTGAAGGTGGTTCCCTGGGTCCCCTCACACTGGGCAAGGTCAGTGGGTGGTGGGCGTTCCTCAGCTATCTTACTACAGCAGGGCCTCAGCCCTGTCAGCAGCAGTAGTGTAGGTCTCCCCCCTAGGCCCTAAAGCCTGTACTCCGGCGGAGGTTCTCCCAGGTTCAGTGGTGCCTCATCAACTGACTAGAAAGTTTTCCCTCCAAACCTTTTATACCCCTAGGTCAGGTGACCCTCTCAAAGGCGGCAAAACCTAACTCCTCCCACAGCCCGGAAGGTTCTGGAACCTTCTACATGCCTGGCTATGTGACCCAGAGGCGGGGACGGAATGGATACTGTATCCCTATGTCCCAGCCTGACCCTGGCTACTAGTGTGTATGCGTGTAAGGCCCCTCTGCAGTAGCAGGGGCCTGTGGCAGCCATCTTGAGTGAGAGAGAGCACCTGCACCTCAGCACTGGCTAGCAGTGGCAAGGTGCCCAGAGACCTAGGTCCAGTAAAAATATGGTGGCAAAAAGGAGGCGAAAAAGGGGAAAAAAATAGGGAAAGACCACCCTAGGGCTGACAGGTCTAACATATTCCCTTGTCTTCACCGCTGCAGTGACGTGGCCGTGACATTGCCGCACGATCACTGTCGATGTGTGACCTGGATGCGGAGGGGTGTATTGGTGACAGGTGGGTCATGTGTGTGTGCACTTGGGGATGTGTTCCTATCCCCACCAGGGTATCTGATGTGATTAGGGACCCTGTGCCAGTCCATGGTTTGTGTTTTGTGGTTGTGTGTGCGGTTGTGTTATTGCGTACCTGCGGCGGCGTCCGCGACGGTCCATGATTTGCTGGTGATGTATCAGGTACAGCACCGGGAAAACGTGGAGTGCTGGGTCCATGGCGGTCGTGTCCTGGCACTGTGGGCCGGGTCTCTGGTTTCGCGCTCCGCTGTTGAGGTTCCGCCGTGTAGGATTGGCCGGTTTCTCCGCTGCGGTGTGACTGGTTTTTTGGAGCATCCTAATTTGTGGACCGGAGCGGACGTCATTCCGCACGGTGTTGTGTCTCCATTGGCTCCCACCGCCGCGCTTGCGGGCGCACTTTGATGGCGGTTCGCGTCGCACGGCTGCGGACGGGAAATGGTCTATGTTTGGCCATACTAATATGGCGGACGTGAGTACCGCTGCTCGCGGGCGGAAAAACGAATTTTTCCGCACCGCGGTGGTGCCACCGCCCGACATCCTAATGGACCCCTTAGACTCCAACCTCAAACCTGGTTCCCCAGTTTAAAAATCAGCAGCACTTGCCGTAATGCCACATCCTCTCCCTATGACTGATAATCTCATTGGAAAGAGAAAGGCTGGGAAAATAAACAGGAACACAGTTCTCAAAGTCTCAGAATAAATATAGCAGAGCTATCCCTAAGTTAGACAGCTCTTACAGGCTCCGAAAGTAGAGCCACTACTCTGCTTACCTTATGGCTCCAGATACTAGAGGTATTTCGTACATTGCCTTTAAAATGCATCAATGTAGATGATGTATCGCCTTTACATGAGTCATCAATTAACAGCCCACATAACAACCTTACATGAGTCATCAATTAACAGCCCATATGACAACCTATTTCCCATCTGCCACCTAGAGCAAAAGTGATCCCAACCGTGCACAATTATCATCAGCTTTAAATATATTCTTGGAAATGCAGTAGTTAAAACAACACACCTTTTACCCTCAAATACCATTTTCCATTCCTGGTAAAAAAGCACATTTGGACATGCAACTACTTGGTATTTACATTCAGTTTGCCCTTAAATACTTAGCTTTTCATTGGCATTGTTTGAAAATTGTTTTTTATTTCACGAGAAACCCACAGCCAAGATGCCTTCACTAAGAAAACGTCAGCCACTATTTTATTATGAGATGTGGCTGTTGACCTGCTGAGGAATGTGAATGTGGTTTAAAGGGGGACAGTTAGGGAGGCAGTGATATTCACAACAAAAATATTTACATAAATTAAGTTTCACTGTAACATAACTTTTGATAACTTTTAATACATAATAAATACATATAACTAATTTACTTTAGGATTTTTTTTTATCGTTAAGAAAATAATTTTAATGTAATTTAACTTGATATAAACTTTACCTCCCTATACCTTACCATAAAGAAATGTCCACCACAATTGCGGAGGCCTTCACCAAGTGTGCTGATCATCAAATAGTGTCATAGTCACTACTAGTAGTAACTTTATGGTCGACCATGATGCTTTTTCTGACTCTACCTCCTGTTTCAAGAGGTGGAGACATGTAGATCTACAATTTTGAGTACCTTTACACTTGTAAATGGTGAATAGTCAAAAGCACTAAAGTTGCTCAAACGATTAAGAGTAAACTTGCATGTATAGTTTTACTCACAGGTACTTTTACTTTTGTCAATAGCCCACCATGTTTCCTCAACATATTGTTTGGCCTATACACTTAACTAGGTGTGTTTTGGAAGGCCCTGGTCCACCTAACAAGCAGTTACCTGAAATGATGCCTTGCCCTGTAATTGGTAGTTGTTCTGAATTTTCATAGCGTGCTCCACCTGTCAAAAAACACACACAGAATATTTGAGCAATCACATCTTCAATATGAGTCAGGGAATATCAAACACAAGCCAATGGTTCAGATTCAGGAGCTGAGAAAATGCAAGCCCAGACCTAGACACCTACCAAACAAGGTGCCTCATGATCCGTGTGTAACTACATCCTAAAGTATTTGGAAAGAAACAAACACTTCAATCTGAGATAACTTTGGTGATGTAATTAAAACATTGCACTCACCACGTTCCTTCCACATGCCTTCATTGGGTAATGTCCTTATGTCTCACTCTTTGAAGGTTTCAAATCTCAGAGCACAGCCTTACACTTTGTCAGTCTTGGTGGACACACCCCTGCAATTTCAATGGAGCCTCAGACATAGCTAATATCATTAGCCATATTGACAATAATGGAGCCATCTAATTAATGGCTTATCTCAGTGTCTCCATGGACTATAAGTAGACATTGCTCTTGACCAGTCCCAGAGTGTGAGAAGTTGGCCTGGTATATGCTGTCCACTAATTAAAGTGGGCACCTTGCACCAGTCCAAACAACCCTTATGGTGATTAGGTTAAAGATAACCTTTATAGAAAGCTATCCTAGTGGTAGCCATGGAGAGCAGCCTTCAGGCTAAGTATTGAAGGAATGTTAAGCAGCTTGTTTTACCAGAATGCAACCTTATAGTATTGGTTAAATGAAAGGGAAACCACACAGTAGTTATAAAAATATGTATTTATTATATATAACACTCTCTAGTATCCTCTACACGAGGATTGAACACAAATCAAATAATACAGTTGCAAAGAATCAAGCGTAAGTAGCACAATACACAGTGGGCTCCCGGGGGAGACCAAACCATATACTAAATAAGTGGTATAAGAACCACGACTCGGGACTAGACCTAGTCTAGAAGGTGTAGAATTGCTGGGACCCCAAGGAACCACCCAAGGTGAGTAAGTAGGGACCCCACAGAGGACGGTTGCAGAGTTAGAACATGACCGCGTGCTCCGTACAATTCAATGGGAAAGTCTCGGTTGGAAAATTAGAGATTAAGGACCCTTCCCAGCAGATTACGAAGTCAACCCTTGGAGCTTAAGAGTTTGGAGAGCCACCCCACCCATGGATACCCCTGTACTAGAGGTACCTATCCCAGAGGAGCCGGGTGCATAGGTACGAAGTGGCGTGGGAAACCCTCGTCGTTCTCTATGGATGTCAACAAAGAAATGCTGCTGCTGGAAGTAAGAAAAGTGTCCGGGGGAATACAAACATGGATTCTAGATGAGAAGAGCCTGAAAGCTGAGGGGACAGAGTCTGGGTCACTTTGGAGTGACCAGGGGCTCGGTAGATGAATGCCCACCGATGTCGGGTGATTCAGGTGTGTTGACGGGGATCTTGACTCTTCAGCTGTGCAAACCAGGAGATGTCTAGGACAACCAGGAGCCATATACGAGCTGTCCCACAAAGGATGTCAAGTGCTGAGGGGTCGGTGTCCAGCGGGAGCACCAACAAACATTGGCAGCGGCAAGCAATGTAGACTGTCAAATTCGGTGCCGATCTGGCCCAGCAAGGACCAGGAGACTCACCACAGCAAAGGGAGTCAGGGCAGGCTTGGAGCAACCAGGGGAGCCCAAATAAAGCAAAGTTGACCCTCAAGTGGACCCACAGGCCGGAGGCACAGGAGTCGCGAGGGGACCTCAGGTGGTTTCACAGGATACCAGCTAGCAGGACACATAGTGCGAGGATGCCAGAGTCCTTCTCAGAAAAGATGTGCTGGAGTCAGGGCTACAAATGGCCCAATGCACAGAATTGTTGCATGACAACAAGCATGTGTAGCTGCAAATGTACGTTGTGCACAGGGGTATGGGTTATGCGGCCCCCATGAGGGATATCTGCCTTAAACTCAGTAAGAGGGCAGCTCGACCTCAGAGACTTTCACAAACCTACCTCCTGTGTTGATGGAGCCTTCAGAGTCTGCAGGAGCTCAGGATCAGCAGACCAGTCAGATGTGTTATGGTGCCTGCATTTGCAGGGGAGTGACTCCTTCACCCCAAGGGAGATTCTTCTGTTGTCTTGGAGGTCCACAGGGTCCTGCACAGAGCCTGTATGGATCACGGACACTGGCGAGACTGGGGACGGCATGGGAAGACAAAGTCGAGCCCAAGGGAGGTCCAGCAAAGTCCAGCGTGTCCAGACGTTCGAAGTGTAGTGGTATCTTCTTGCAGAATCTTGTCCACGTAAAATCTAATGTCCTGTAGCCAGGTAACCAATTTTATATCCACGGGAGAGGGTTGGACAGATTCTAGGGACCCTCCTAGGGGAGGGACAGGACAGGGGGAAGCTACTCCCATGTCCTTTGTCCAGCTTCGCACCAGAGCAGGAGCAAATGGCTCCTCGAACTGGTTTGAGCTGGACTATGCACAGGGACACCAAGTGTGCCCCTCGTGCACACTTTCTGGCATGGAGACAGTGCACCCACCCAGCCCCAATACACTAAATCCTGTCTGTGAGGTGGTAACACCTCCCTGTGACAGGATGCCTATTGTGCTGTCTTCCCCTGCTCGAGCTTGGCTCAGCAGCAGGAGGGGAGACTCATGTCTGTGGCTGGCAGCATCCATTTTGTGCTGTAAGGCTCGAGAAAGTTGGTACCGGTAGACTTAGGTACCCTCAGAACCTCGGTACTGAGGGGAGAAATCATACCTCCCACACCAATTACTGGTGTGGAGGTATGATTCCAAGGTGTTTGACACCATACACGACATACTTCGTTGCAGTCGTTTTCAAGATAGCATTTACCGCGAGGTTATAATGCACCTCTACCTATATGTCTGGTAGTATCACGTACAGCCCGGGAGAATGGTCTCTGAACACTGCAGAGGGGCCCTGCTCATGCAGGAGCACCCTCTCACGCAAAACCCAGCACCCTGCCTTCTGAATTGCTAAGGCCTGCTATAGGGGTGACTTACAAAGTTTTAAGTGTAGTGATATATATAGATATAGTGAACCTATATCTAAAGTAAGTGGTGCAATCACCAGCTTACACAGGGTGCAGTAGCAGACCTAAGGTTCCATTTTGCATGGCCCCTCATGGGTGGCATAATACATGCTTCAGCCCATGGGAGGCCTCTGCGGTACCTATGCCCTGGGTACATATTTTACCATATACTAGGGACTGATAAGGGTACCCCAGTATCCAATCTGGAGTTGTACCAAAGTACATACATTGCAATTTAAGGGAGAAAGCATATTGGCTGGGGTCCTGAATAGCAGGATCCCAGCCAGACTAGTCAAAACAGTGGGTGCAAAAAGCAAAAAGTAGGGGTAACCATAAGAAGCAGATCCTACTTTCCTACACAACCCCCCAAACGAAAGGAGATGAGACTAACCTTGCCCAGTTGAGTCTTCATGTTCTAAGTGGAAATATCTGGAGAGTCCATCTGCATTGGCATGGTTACTCCCAGGTCTATGTTCCACTGTATAGTCCATCCTCTGTAGGGAAACGGACCACCTCAAAAGTTTGGGGTTTTCACCCTTTATCTGTTTTAGCCACAAGAGGGGCTTGTTGTCAGTCTGAACAATGAAGTGAGTTCCAAACAAGTATGGCCTCAACTTCTTCAGAGCCCAAACCACAGCAAAGGCTTCCCTCTCAATAGCTGACCAACGTTTCTCTCTGGGGGTCAGCCTTCTGCTAATAACAGCTACTGGCTGATCCTGACCCTCTGCATTCAATTGTGATAACACAGCCCCTACCCCCAACTCAGATGCATAAGTTTGAACAATGAATTGTTTGGAATAGTCAGGACTTTGCAGAATGGGAGCAGTGCACATGGCCTGCTTGAGGTCATCAAATGCCTTTTGACAGCTAACTGTCCACTGAACTTTCTTGGGCATTCTTTTAGAGGTAAGATCAGTCAAGGGAGTCAGTATGGACCCATAGTCCTTTACAAATCTTTTGTAGTACCCAGTCAGGCCCAAGAAAGCTCTGAACTGAGTCTGGGTAGTTGGAGCAACCCATTCCATGATGGTCTGGATTTTGCTCTGCAATGGTTGAACCTGGCCTCCACCCACAAGGTGGCCCAGTTATACATCCTGAATCTGCCCTATCTGGCACTTAGTAGCCTTGATAGTGAGGCCTGCCTTTTGCAACGCCTCCAAAACAATTCTCAGGTGGACCAGGTGATCCTCCCAGGTGGAACTAAAGATAGCAATATCATCTAGATAAGCTGCACTGTAGTCTTCCAGGCCTGTGAGAACTTTATTTACCAACCTTTGAAATGTGGCAAGTGCATTCTTCAAGCCAAAAGGCATCACCACAAATTGGTAGTTGAATATGCTGTTTTTGGCTTGGCATCCTCAGCTAGTCTGATTTGCCAGTAGCCAGCAGTAAGGTCAAAAGTACTCAGAAACGTGGTTGAGGCCAAAGTATCTATGAGTTCATCTGCCCTTGGAATAGGATGAGCATCAGTCCTAGTGACTGCATTGAGTCCTCTGTAGTCAACACAAAACCTCATCTCTCTCTTACCATCCTTGGTGTGAGGTTTAGGTACCAAGACCACTGGACTAGCCCAAGGACTAGTTGAGGGCTCAATGACTCCCAATTCCAGCATCTTTTGGACCTCAGTCCTGATGCAGTCCCTGACATGGTCAGGTTGCCTGTAAATGTTGTTCTTCACAGGTAGGTTTTCACCTGTGTCCACTTCATGGGTACACCAGGTGGTCTGACTTGGAGTCAGTGAGAACATTTGCCTAAACTGATTGAGGACCTTCCTGCAATCAGACTGTTGCTGCTCAGTGAGGCTGCTTGCCAAAGCTACACCATCTACTGAGCCATCATCAGGGTTCTGTGAGAGGAGGTCAGGGAGTGGGTCACTCTCTTCCTCCTGTCCCTCATCAGTAGCAATGAGCAAGCCCATGTCTGCCGTGTCAACATAAGGCTTGAGCCGGTTCACATGGAGCACCCTGTGGGGGCTCCTGGGAGTGCCAAGGTCCACCAAGTAGGTGACCTCTCCCTTTTGCTCAAGTATGGTGTGGGGTCCACTCCACCTGTCTTGGAGAGCTGCTGGGGCCACAGGCTTCAACACCCACACCTTCTGTCCTGGCTGGTAAACAGTCAAGACAGCCTTTTGGTCATGCCAGGCTTTTTGCAATTCCTGGCTAGACTCAAGGTTTTTGGATGCCTTCTTCATATACTGGAGTGGAGACTAAGTACAAAGTCCACAATGTCTTGTTTAGGAGGTCTGAGAGGTAACTCCCATCCCTTCTTCACCAAACACAGTGGACCTCTAACTGGGTGCCCAAACAAAAGTTCAAAAGGGCTGTAGCCAACCCCCTTCTGTGGCACCTCTCTGTAGGCAAAGAGAAGGCAGGGCAACAGAACATCCCATTTTCGCCTGAGCTTTTATGGGAGCCCCATTATCATGCCCTTTAGGGTTTTGTTGAAACTTTCAACTAACCCATTGCATTGAGGATGATAGGGTGTGGTAAACTTGTAGTTTACGCAAAACACACAAGATGATGGACGGAATGCTGCACATTGGCAAACATTCACCCCCAGTCACAGATCTTGGTTTAATCCATCGTTATTTTGCTTCACCACGCCACCCCAGTTCAGACATAGCCATATGCAAATACGTCTTGACCCTGTGCCTCATGGGAACAGTCCAGACCGAACTGCCAAGCCATGTCTTCCCTGGACCGGAATCAAGCATCCTAGGACTGGTTTCAGGCTATCAGCCTTCCTCAGCCAGGATAGCTTGACTCCAGTGGCGTAGTGAGCACGGGACCCACGTCTGGGCATACCCTTCCCACTTAGGTCGAAATGCAAAACACACAAGATGATGGATGGAATGCTGCACATTGGCAAACATTCACCCCCAGTCACAGATCTGGGTTTAATCCATCGTTATTTTGCTTCACCACGCCACCCCAGTTCAGACATAGCCATATGCAAATCAGTCTTGACCCTGTGCCTCATGGGAACAGTCCAGACCGAACTGCCAAGCCATGTCTTCCCTGGACCGGAATCAAGCATCCTAGGACCGGTTTCAGGCTATCAGCCTTCCTCAGCCAGGATAGCTTGACTCCAGTGGCGTAGTGAGCACGGGACCCACGTCTGGGCATACCCTTCCCACTTAGGGCGAAATGCAAAACACAAAAGATGATGGACGGAATGCTGCACATTGGCAAACATTCACCCCAGTCACAGATCTGGGTTTAATCCATCGTTATTTTGCTTCACCACGCCACCCTGTTCAGACATAGCCATATGCAAATCAGTCTTGACCCTGTGCCTCATGGGAACAGTCCAGACCGAACTGCCAAGCCATGTCTTCCCTGGACCGGAATCAAGCATCCTAGGACCGGTTTCAGGCTATCAGCCTTCCTCAGCCAGGATAGCTTGACTCCAGTGGCGTAGTGAGCACGGGACCCACGTCTGGGCATACCCTTCCCACTTAGGGTGAAATGCAAAACACACAAGATGATGGACGGAATGCTGCACATTGGCAAACATTCACCCCCAGTCACAGATCTGGGTTTAATCCATCGTTATTTTGCTTCACCACGCCACCCCAGCTCAGACATAGCCATATGCAAATCAGTCTTGACCCTGTGCCTCATGGGAACAGTCCAGACCGAACTGCCAAGCCATGTCTTCCCTGGACCAGAATCAAGCATCCTAGGACCGGTTTCAGGCTATCAGCCTTTCTCAGCCAGGATAGCTTGACTCCAGTGGCGTAGTGAGCACGGGACCCACGTCTGGGCATACCCTTCCCACTTGGGGCGAAATGCAAAACACACAAGATGATGGACGGAATGCTGCACATTGGCAAACATTCACCCCCAGTCACAGATCTGGGTTTAATCCATCGTTATTTTGCTTCACCACGCCACCCCAGTTCAGACATAGCCATATGCAAATCAGTCTTGACCCTGTGCCTCATGGTAACAGTCCAGACCGAACTGCCAAGCCATGTCTTCCCTGGACCGGAATCAAGTATCCTAGGACCGGTTTCAGGCTATCAGCCTTCCTCAGCCAGGATAGCTTGACTCCAGTGGCGTAGTGAGCACGGGACCCACGTCTGGGCATACCCTTCCCACTTAGGGCGAAATGCAAAACACACAAGATGATGGACGGAATGCTGCACATTGGCAAACATTCACCCCCAGTCACAGATCTGGGTTTAATCCATCGTTATTTTGCTTCACCACGCCACCCCCGTGTGTTTTGCATTTCGCCCTAAGTGGGAAGGGTATGCCCAGACGTGGGTCCCGTGCTCACTACGCCACTGGAGTCAAGCTATCCTGGCTGATGAAGGCTGATAGCCTGAAACCGGTCCTAGGATGCTTTATTCCGGTCCAGGAAGACATGGCTGGCAGTTCGGTCTGGACTGTTCCCATGAGGCACAGGGTCAAGACTGATTTGCATATGGCTATGTCCTGAACTGGGGTGGCGTGGTGAAGCAAAATAACGATGGATTAAACCCAGATCTGTGACTGGGGGTGAATGTTTGCCAATGTGCAGCATTCCGTCCATCATCTTGTGTGTTTTGCATTTCGCCCTAAGTGGGAAGGGTATGCCCAGACGTGGGTCCCGTGCTCACTACGCCACTGGAGTCAAGCTATCCTGGCTGATGAAGGCTGATGGCCTGAAACCGATCCTAGGATGCTTGATTCCGGTCCAGAGAAGACATGGCTTGGCAGTTCGGTCTGGACTGTTCCCATGAGGCACAGGGTCAAGACTGATTTGCATATGGCTATGTCTGAACTGGGAGTGGCGTGGTGAAGCAAAATAACGATGGATTAAACCCAGATCTGTGACTGAGGGTGAATGTTTGCCAATGTGCAGGATTCCGTCCATCATCTTGTGTGTTTTGCATTTCAGCCCTAAGTGGGAAGGGTATGCCCAGACGTGGGTCCCGTGCTCACTATGCCACTGGAGTCAAGCTATCCTGGCTGACGAAGGCTGATAGCCTGAAGCCGGTCCTAGGATGCTGATTCCGGTCCAGGAAGACATGGCTGGCAGTTCGGTCTGGACTGTTCCCATGAGGCACAGGGTCAAGACTGATTTGCATATGGCTATGTCTGAACTGGGGTGGCGTGGTGAAGCAAAATAACGATGGAATAAACCCAGATCTGTGACTGGGGTGAATGTTTGCCAATGTGCAGCATTCCGTCCATCATCTTGTGTGTTTTGCATTTAAGCCCTAAGTGGGAAGAGTATGCCGAGGCGTGGGTCCCGTGCTCACTACGCCACTGGAGTCAAGCAATCCTGGCTGATGAAGGCTGATAGCCTGAAACCGGTCCTAGGATGCTTGATTCCGGTCCAGGGAAGAAATGGCATGGCAGTTCGGACTGGACTGTTCCCATGAGGCACAGGGTCAAGACTGATTTGCATATGGCTATGTCTGAACTGGGGTGGTGTGGTGAAGCAAAATAACGATGGATTAAACCCAGATCTGTGACTGGGAGTGAATGTTTGCCAATGTGCAGCATTCCGTCCATCATCTTGTGTGTTTTGCATTTACGCCTAAGTGGGAAGGGTATGCCCAGACGTGGGTCCCGTGCTCACTACGCCACTGGAGTCAAGCTATCCTGGCTGATGAAGGCTGATAGCCTGAAACCGGTCCTAGGATGCTTGATTCCGGTCCAGGAAGACATGGCTTGGCAGTTCGGTCTGGACTGTTCCCATGAGGCACAGGGTCAAGACTGATTTGCATATGGCTATGTCTGAACTGGGGTGGCGTGGTGAAGCAAAATAACGATGGATTAAACCCAGATCTGTGACTGGGGGTGAATGTTTGCCAATGTGCAGCATTCCGTCCATCATCTTGTGTGTTTTGCATTTCGCCCTAAGTGGGAAGGGTATGCCCAGACGTGGGTCCCGTGCTCACTACGCCACTGGAGTCAAGCTATCCTGGCTGATGAAGGCTGATAGCCTGAAACCGGTCCTAGGATGCTTGATTCCGGTCCAGGAAGACATGGCTTGGCAGTTCGGTCTGGACTGTTCCCATGAGGCACAGGGACAAGACTGATTTGCATATGACTATGTCTGAACTGGGGTGGCGTGGTGAAGCAAAATAACGATGGATTAAACCAAGATCTGTGACTGGGGGTGAATGTTTGCCAATGTGCAGCATTCCGTCCATCATCTTGTGTGTTTTGCATTTCGCCCTAAGTGGGAAGGGTATGCCCAGACGTGGGTCCCGTGCTCACTACGCCACTGGAGTCAAGCTATCCTGGCTGATGAAGGCTGATAGCCTGAAACCGTTCCTAGGATGCTTGATTCCGGTCCAGGGAAGACATGGCTTGGCAGTTCGGTCTGGACTGTTCCCATGAGGCACAGGGTCAAGACTGATTTGCATTTGGCTATGTCTGAACTGGGGTGGTGTGGTGAAGCAAAATAACGATGGATTAAACCCAGATCTGTGACTGGGGGTGAATGTTTGCCAATGTGCAGCATTCCGTCCATCATCTTGTGTGTTTTGCATTTCGCCCTAAGTGGGAAGGGTATGCCCAGACGTGGGTCCCGTGCTCACTACGCCACTGGAGTCAATCTATCCTGGCTGATGAAGGCTGATAGCCTGAAACCGGTCCTAGGATGCTTGATTCCGGTCCAGGGAAGACATGGCTTGGCAGTTCGGTCTGGACTGCTCCCATGAGGCACAGGGTCAAGACTGATTTGCATATGGCTATGTCTGAACTGGGGTGGCATGGTGAAGCAAAATAACGATGGATTAAACCCAGATCTGTGACTGGGGGTGAATGTTTGCCAATGTGCAGCATTCCGTCCATCATCTTGTGTGTTTTGCATTTCGCCCTAAGTGGGAAGGGTATGCCCAGACGTGGGTCCCGTGCTCACTACGCCACTGGAGTCAAGCTATCCTGGCTGATGAAGGCTGATAGCCTGAAACCGGTCCTAGGATGCTTGATTCCGGTCCAGGGAAGACATGGCTTGGCAGTTCGGTCTGGACTGTTCCCATGAGGCACAGGGTCAAGACTGATTTGCATATGACTATGTCTGAACTGGGGTGGCGTGGTGAAGCAAAATAACGATGGATTAAACCCAGATCTGTGACTGGGGGTGAATGTTTGCCAATGTGCAGCATTCCGTCCATCATCTTGTGTGTTTTGCATTTCGCCCTAAGTGGGAAGGGTATGCCCAGACGTGGGTCCCGTGCTCACTACGCCACTGGAGTCAAGCTATCCTGGCTGATGAAGGCTGATAGCCTGAAACCGTCCTAGGATGCTTGATTCCGGTCCAGGAAGACATGGCTTGGCAGTTCGGTCTGGACTGTTCCCATGAGGCACAGGGTCAAGACTGATTTGCATTTGGCTATGTCTGAACTGGGGTGGTGTGGTGAAGCAAAATAACGATGGATTAAACCCAGATCTGTGACTGGGGGTGAATGTTTGCCAATGTGCAGCATTCCGTCCATCATCTTGTGTGTTTTGCATTTCGCCCTAAGTGGGAAGGGTATGCCCAGACGTGGGTCCCATGCTCACTACGCCACTGGAGTCAAGCTATCCTGGCTGATGAAGGCTGATAGCCTGAAACCGGTCCTAGGATGCTTGATTCCGGTCCAGGGAAGACATGGCTTGGCAGTTCGGTCTGGACTGTTCCCATGAGGCACAGGGTCAAGACGGATTTGCATATGGCTATGTCTGAACTGGGGTGGCGTGGTGAAGCAAAATAACGATGGATTAAACCCAGATCTGTGACTGGGGGTGAATGTTTGCCAATCTGCAGCATTCCGTCCATCATCTTGTGTGTTTTGCATTTCGCCCTAAGTGGGAAGGGTATGCCCAGACGTGGGTCCCGTGCTCACTACGCCACTGGAGTCAAGCTATCCTGGCTGATGAAGGCTGATAGCCTGAAACCGGTCCTAGGATGCTTGATTCCGGTCCAGGGAAGACATGGCTTGGCAGTTCCGTCTGGCCTGTTCCCATGAGGTACAGGGTCAAGACTGATTTGCATATGGCTATGTCTGAACTGGGGTGGCGTGGTGAAGCAAAATAACGATGGATTAAACCCAGATCTGTGACTGGGGGTGAATGTTTGCCAATGTGCAGCATTCCGTCCATCATCTTGTGTGTTTTGCATTTCGCCCTAAGTGGCAAGGGTATGCCCAGACGTGTGTCCTGTGCTCACTACGCCACTGGAGTCAAGCTATCCTGGCTGATGAAGGCTGATAGCCTGAAACCGGTCCTAGGATGCTTGATTCCGGTCCAGGGAAGACATGGCTTGGCAGTTCGGTCTGGACTGTTCCCATGAGGCACATGGTCAAGACTGATTTGCATATGGCTATGTCTGAACTGGGGTGGCGTGGTGAAGCAAAATAACGATGGATTAAACCCAGATCTGTGACTGGGGGTGAATGTTTGCCAATGTGCAGCATTCCGTCCATCATCTTGTGTGTTTTGCAAACTTGTAGTTTACACCACACTATTTCCACATTGCAGTTATGTACCTAGACAAAGTTTGTCCCTCTGTCTGTTAAGACCTCCTTAGGAAAACCCACCCTGGAGAAAATCCCCAGGAGGGCCCTTGCCACCACATGCGCTGTGGTGGTCCTAAGGGGAATAGCTTCTGGATACCTGGTAGCATGGTCCACCACCACCAGGATATAAGAATGTCCAGATGCTGTTGGAGGGTTCATGGGACCAATTATGTCAATCCCAACCCTCTCAAAGGGAACCCCCACCACAGGTAGTGGTATCAGGGGGGCCTTTGTAGTACCACCTGCCTTACCACTGGCTTGGCAAGTGATACAGGAGTGACAAAACTCCTTGGTGTCCTCTGACATATGAGGCCAGTGAAAGTGAGGGACAAGCCTGTCCCAAGTCTTGCTTTGGCCTAAGTGTCCTGCTAGGGGAATGTCATGTGCTAGGGTGAGTAGGAAGCCCCTAAACTTCAGAGGTATAACCAACCTCCTGGTGGCACCAGGCTTGGGGTCTCTACCCTCTGAATATAGGAGTCCCTCATCCCAATAGATCTTGTGAGACCTAATGACATTCCCTGCAGCCTCAGCAGCAGCTTGCTATCTGAGGGGTTCAAGAGAGGGGCAGGTTTTCTGTTCCTGGCTCAGATCTGCCCTAGAAGGTCCGCCTGTCCCCAAAAACTCAACCTGATCAGGTTCAAGTTCATCTGAGACAGTTCCTTCCATAGGACTGGAGTCATCTTCCTCAAAAGACTGACCCTCACTCTGAGTCTGGGGGGAAGACACAGCCTTACCCCTCCTGCTCCTCTTCTTGGAAGGCACCTGGTCCATCTTTTCAGGATCCAGGGCCTGTTCAGTGGCTTTATGTTTGGCCTGTGACCTAGTCACAGCAAACACATCTGCAGTGATGCCCAACATTGCTGCATGAGTCCTGAGTTCCACTTCAGCCCAGGCTGAAGTTTCCAACTCATTGCCCAACAAGCATTCCACAGGGAGGTCTGAACTTACCACAACCTTCTTAGGGCCAGTTACCCCTCCCCAGGTGAAATTAACAACTGCCAAGGAATGGTCTGTCCTGACATTGCTAGCATTGGTCACTTGGTACATCTCACCAAGTATGATCTGGTCAGGGTGCACGAGATCTTTTGTCACCATGGTGACACTTGCTCCTGTGTCCCTGTATGCCATGGCCTCCTTACCATTTATTAAAGGCTGTTGTCTGTATTTACCCAGGTTACTGGGACTAACAAATAAGGAGGCAATATCCATGCCTCCATCACAGACTAGAACAGACTTAGCTGGAGTTCTGACTAGGTCAGAACCCACCTCAGAGCCCAAGGTTTTTTTTTTTAAATATGTTTATTAGGTTTTTTATAAACATGTTATAGTACATGGAGATACACTAAATAATGCACTAGTCCCCAACATAACCATACCCGCCACCCCCCTATACCGGCATATCTAATGACGTTACATCGTTCAATTGGAGGATCCTGAGCATCACAGACACATTAGAGTGTTACATAATAAACCATAGCAAGGGATAAAGTCCTGGTATCAGGCTGTCCCGTCCAAGCACAGATCAGCATATAGTCGATCACTTTATTACAAGTCAGGGTGGCTTAACAAATATACAGTAAGCGGGGCCCAAAAATCTTTAGGGCGTGAAGCCTCGGGTATTTCCTCCGCATAGGCCCCCAACTGATCCCTGCAGTAGAGTAAATCACGAATCAATTTTTTGACAGTGGGAATAGTTTTTGCCCCCCAGTTGTGTGCCACCACCCTCTTGGCCATCAGGCTCGAGACTGCAACAATACGCCGGTTGCCGGGCTTGAGACTCTTGACGCTACCTAGGAGGCACACTTCCGGAGTACAGTGCACAGGTTCCATCACAATATCAGTTAACACCTTCACTACCCTGGACCAGAATTCAAATACACCAGCACTCGCCCATGCCAGATGCAGAAAATCGGCATCCGCCTGCCCACACCTCATACAATTAGCATTTTCCCGCAGCCCAAACTTAAGAAATTGCAATGGGGTATAATATAATTGGTGCAAAAACTTAAAGTGGATCATACGGAGATTACAATTCGATGTGAGACGCCCAGTTAGCGCACAACAAGTCTGCCACTGTTCAGTCGTTAATGCGGGTCCCAGCGCCACACTCCATTTCAGATAAGAGGGGTGTTCTCCTGGCTCATTTTCCCTCTGCTAGGCATTATAGAGCCTGGTGATTAGGCCCTTTCTCTCTATTCCTGCCAGCACCGCCTGCAGTGCTCGCAACGTTCTAGGTTCCGCTGGAAAAGCCGGGTAGATATCCCTAGCCGCTTGCCGCACCCGGACATATATGAACCCCAGCATAAAGCTACGACTCCTATCCCTCTGTACGTCCTGCAGCGATCGAAACTGACCCTGTTTATACAAGTCCCCCATTTTAGTAATTTTGACAGCTGCCAGCTCACGTAGCGCAGGCTGCTCCCGAGCTGCCGAGATATCAGGGTGTGCAGCCAGTGGCAGCGACGGGGCATATAGATAGGTAAGCTGGGACCTTTTGGCTAAAGCCCTCCAGGCCCATGCAGTACACAGAGCAGGATTAATTTTGGTCCTGGGGCCACCCATCCCCCCCGAAAGGGTTGCCGCCTGCAGCATTGGACTCTATCGCCGTATGAGGTTGGAACCGCTGCGGGAAATGCCAATAGTGCGCAAAGTGCGCTTGTGCACAGTTAGTATAGCCGCAAGTCAGGAGCCTCGAACCCCCCAAGGTCGAATGGCTGCACCAAGACATCCCAACTGCATCTGGGTTTCTTACCACCCCATACGAATGTGAGCAATGCAGACTGGAGGGTCCTGAACAGCGCAATATTTAATCTAATCGGGATATTTACGAAGAGGTAAAGTAGTTTAGGCAAAATAGTCATTTTAACTACAGAAATTTGATCAGCTAGCGAGAGAGGCAAGCAAGCCCACCGCTCCGTCTGCTCAGTAATCCGCGTGACAGCCCGGCCGTAGTTCTCAGAGATCACCAGATCTCCGTGCAACCATATCCCCAGGTACTTCACCGGATCCCGAGTCCACACCAGCGGGAAGTCCATCTCTACCTCCAGCGTTCCAGCCGTGAGCGGAAACACAGTAGACTTCGCCCAATTAATCCCCAGGCCAGAATACCTCTCAAACTTAACATACTCCAGAAGAAGTTCCGGTAGGAAGGTGGCAGGCTCCCTCACATACAACAGCATATCGTCAGCGTAGAGTGAGACCATAAGTGGTTGCTGCCGAAAGCGCAATGCGGCCGCAGCATGTCGCTGCCGAAGTTTACAAGCCAACGGCTCCAACGCGAGTGCAAAAAGCATCGGCGACAAGGGGCAACCCTGACGCGTGACTCTTTTGATGGGAAAAGCTGATGACACCCATCCATTAACGCGTACTCGCACCAGAGGTTCCGTGTACAGCACCCTAATCCACTGCAGAAAAAACTGAGGAAGGCCAATTCTAGCAAAGACAGTAAACATAATCCCACTGAAGGGAATCAAATGCCTTTGCTGCGTCTAGTAACGAAGCCACTGCCTGGAAATCAGGGTCAAAATAATGTAGTGTGGAGAACACCGTGCGCAAGTTATGCGCAGTGGATCTGGCTGTCCAAAACCAGACTGGTCTGGGAGAACCAGGAGGGGAACAAGCAGCTGAAGCCTGTTGGCTATCATTTTTGCCAATATCTTGGCATCTATGTTAATGATTGAAAGAGGCCTATAGGAGTTGCACCGATTGGTAGCCTTGTCGGGCTTCAAGAGTGTCACCAGTAGGGCTTCTTTGAGGGTGGGTGGGAGTCTTCCCTCCTCGTACGCCTCCGCATACACCTCCAGCAGCCTAGGGGCCAACTCATCCACATAAGCCTTATAGAACTCACTGGGGAGCCCATCCAGCCCCGCAGCCTTACATGTGGGAAGTGACATTATGGATAATTTAACGTCGTCGATATCAAAAGGCTGTGTAATGTATTCCCTATGTTCCCGAGATAGCCACCCCAGTGCGACGTCATCAAGATAGGAGTGTATTTCCGTTGTCGGCATTGCAGCCCCCTTTGCATAGAGTTCGGTGTAATAGCTAATTATTATATCACTAATCTCGGGTGTTGTGTAGTGAGCGACTCCGTCGTCATCCAATATCTCAGTGACGCATGCCTAGCTATGTGGTGCCGCTAGTTTCTGAGCCAGAGACCTGCCCGGGCGACCCCCCTCCCCATAGTAGCGAGCTATACTGCGCCTGGATCTGTGCAACAACTCCTGGTCAAGCGTATTGTTATGTTCCGTAACAAGATCCCATATTGCAGCTAACGTTGCTGAAGAAAGGGTCTGATCATACTCCCACTCCAATGTAGAGATGTCAGCTGCTAGTTTATGTATTCTACGTCTAAGGTCCCGCAATACTCCCGCCTGCGCACCTATGCAAGTTCCCCTAATAGTTACTTTAAATGCTTCCCACAGCACTCCAGCACTTTCAACCGAGCCTTCGTTGTACCTAAAAAAATTACGAATTGCCTCCCCAATAGTCTGTCTAAAAACAGGGTGAGTCAGCGAGGATGGCTGCAGCCGCCATGTAAAAGGTGGCCTCTCACAAGTTGGTACCTGCAATTCAAGGACCACCGGAGAGTGAGCCGAGAGTATTCTTGCCATGTGACTAACCTTCACTACCCAGGTACAAACAGCCTCAGTAACAAGCCAGAAATCTATGCGGGACCACGTCCCATGCACAGAGGATACAAAGGTGCTTTCCTTTACCCCCGGGTGTTGAGTACGCCAAACATCATGTAGGTTCCCCGCCTCCATGACCCCCAGCAATGCCGCAGATGCCTGCTTAAGTCTAGCTGCACCACTGCTAACGTGGTCCAGGGCTCCATCCAGACACACATTGAAGTCACCCCCCCAGAGAATTTCAGCCGATGGGAACCCAGAGATACAATGCCATACATCTGTAAAAAAGGACGGGTCATCTATATTTGGCCCATAAATATTGACCAATAAGACACTCATACCACCCAACTAACCATAAACCATCGCCACCCGCCCATGCTCATCAGTGTCAGAACTCAGGACAGTAAATGGGACTCCCTTTTTAACGAGGATCATCACTCCCCGTGAGTAGGTAGAGTAAGAGGACACTATTCATACACCTGCCCATCGAGCACCCACATTTCAATCAATCAATCAATCAATCATGTCACTTATAAAGCGCACTACATACCCGCGAGGGTCTCAAGGCGCTGGGGGAAGAGGGGGGTGGTGCTGCTACTGATCGAAGAGCCAGGTCTTGAGGAGTCTTCTGAAGGCCAGTAGGTCTTGGGTCTGTCGGAGGTTGGTGGGGAGGGTGTTCCAGGTCTTGGCGGCGAGGTGGGAGAAGGATCTGCCGCCGCCGGTCGTTTTCCGGATGCGGGGACTGTGGCGAGGGCGAGGCTGGTCGAGCGGAGCTGGCGGGTGGGGGTGTAGAAGCTGAGTCGTCTGTTGAGGTAGGCTGGTCCGGAGTTGTGGAGTGCTTTGTGTGCGTGGGTGAGGAGCTTGAAGGTTATCCTCTTGTTGACAGGGAGCCAGTGCAGGTCTCTCAGGTGGGGTGTGATGTGGCTGCGTCGGGGGATGTCGAGGATAAGACGTGCAGAGGCGTTCTGGATGCGTTGCAGCCGTCTCAGGAGCTTAGCCGTCGTTCCTGCGTAGAGGGCGTTTCCGTAGTCCAGCCTGCTGGTGACGAGGGCCTGGGTGACTGTTTTTCTTGTTTTGGTGGGGATCCACTTGAAGATCCTGCGGAGCATTCGGAGGATGTTGAAGCAGGATGAGGAAACGGCGTTGACCTGCTTAGTCATGGAGAGGGTGGGGTCGAGGATGACCCCTAGGTTGCGTACGTGGTCGGTGGGTGGCGGGGCTGTTCCCAGGCCCTAGTAAGGTGCGTCTCTTGAAGGAACGCCACTTGCACATCCATCCTATCCAAGTATGCCAACACTGAGCGAATTTTTTGGGGGGTATTCAGTCCCCGCACGTTCCAGGTCAGGCACTTTACCCTACCACTCATACCGCTTGTACCATGGTAAACTGACAATAACAAAATATACCAAAGGACTTGTGTCTGCTATTCGGTGATGCAACTCAAAGTCATGTTCCCAGGAAAAAGACAATGCCAGTACCTCCCCCTTAACCACAACCCCCCACCCCCCACCCACTTCAGCTTCCCCAACTCGCCAAAGCCATCCCATTGTGATACAACCTGTCCCAAACAAAAACAAAGAATAGTAACTTGTTTGTGGGGTACACCCATTCGGGGGAGCGTCGGAGCGCTCCTAACCTCCCAACAAGTAGGAGGTGGCTGAGCAGGTATATTGACTGTGCCACAATAACTATTCAAGAACACCCTAGAGTATAGTCTGATATGAGTCCATCTTCCTAGGGGAGCACATACATAGACAGATAGAGAGTTTTCCCAATACGGTGTGTACAGAACAGCAGTGAATAATAAGACAATGTTCAAGTTCCTGAGGTAGCCGACTCAACCACTACTGTTCCTCGTCGTCTCGTGCCGCGCTGGACTCCCTCCGACTCCGCTTCAGCTGCTTAGCTTGTTCGAGTGCCGCCTTAGGGTTGGAGAAGATTTTAGAGTCTCCATCAGGGCCAATCCTCAGGCGGGCGGGATACAACATCGCATAAGGGACCCCTTCAGATTGCAAAAAAAAATTCACAGTACCAAATTCCCTTCGGGCGTCCTGTACAGCAACAGTAAAGTCAGGGAAGAAGGCCAGCGCATTACCTTGATGGACAATAGTACCCTTATCTCTGGCCATCCACAGAATGGCAGCGCAGTCCCTGTAGTTTAACACCCTAGCTATAATTGGGCGGGGAGGGGCCCCCGGGACCGGTCGCGCCACAAGCGAGCGATGCGCGCGCTCCACAATAAAAATATTGGACAACTGTTCGGTACCAAAAATGTCTTTGATGAGATTTTCTACGAAGGTCTCCATTTTTCCCACATTGGTAGATTCCAGCAGCCCCGTGTATCTTATGTTGTTGCGCCGGGACCGCGCTTCTAAATCCTCATTCTTGGCCTGAATGAGGGCCAGGACCTTCTCCATATTCACTGTCTTACCCGCAACCTCGCTCAGGCCATCTTCTGTCGCGGATACGCGTTGTTCAACCTCTCCCATGCGGGTGTTTTGTTTCTCCAACTGCGCAGACATATGGTCCAAACGGTGGTTCACCGCCGCCATTGTGCCCTCAATGGATTGGAGGCTGCGCTGCATTGCCAGCAACGTGGTCTCAAGTGAAGGAGGTGCATCGCTAAGGGCATCCACCTCTGAGTCAGAGGCCGCCTTCTGCGTCATCTTCGTAGTTTTTCGTGCCTCAAATGTGAGGCGCGGCTGAGATTTATCCGTTCTCCCCATTGTCACCCACTAGGGTATGCGCAGCCTGGGAATGGAGTGTAAGAAGCACCAAGAGCAGACACACTCTACAGTCCAGCGCTGAAGGTGGGATAGGTAGCTAAAGTTCAATCGGCCCACTTACATAAGTAGTGCCATAGTTGAAGGAGTCGGTGCCAAGCAAGCCCCCCGCAGATCGGCACCTAATCATGAGGCTGATAGAGAACGTGGTCCCAGCAATGAACTCCCCCGACTTCCAGGCCAAGACTATCTGCACCCCAGACCTCCGACTGCACGCCCACTAGGATAGAGAGGCTCTGGGCGGCCCGCCGCCAAACTCACCAGACTGAAGAACTCAGCCCAGAAGGTGGCCCTGCACTACGATGTCAGGCAATACCCAAGATGGGGGCACACAATCCGGAGAGGCCTCTCAGATGCACCCGGGTTACTGTTCACGGCCCTCTCCCCATATCCTCCACCTTTGTGGGCAGAGCAGTTGACGCTGGTTAGTGAGGCCAAGAGAGCGTCGCGTGGCGCGTGCACCACAGTCCCACACCAATTATCAAGCAAATATAGAAGGAGACCCAGCCAGCAATCCTCCCCTGGTAAAGGGGCAAGCCACCCGTACTGATGTCACCGGCGGGGGACCAACGCGGCAATGTCAGAAAGGCTCCAAGGTGCACAAGCGGACAGAGCCAGGCCGCAGGGTCTCAACGGAGCCATCCTCCACAACACACAGCTATGCCACATCCAGCGCAAACCAGCAGATTCCAGGAACACAGTCTCGGGCCTGTCGAACTGGGGCCCCAGGCACAGCAGCCACTAAGCGCTATTTGTTGGATGGCTCAGTGCTCGGCACACAAGGTCCCTCAGCCCCCCTGCGTCTCACAGCTCACTCCCCATATCGGCCGCTGCTTGCAATGATCCAGCACTATGCTGCAGGGTCAGGCCGCACAGGTAGCCACGATGTCCCTCTAGGAGATTAGGCCTCAGGAGGGAGAGTATCTCAGCCGGTCTCTGGTGGCAACAGGCCCCGCACCTGGCAGACACCGCCACCGGCAGCAGCCGAAACTATGGCGATCCAGCTCCTCGCGGCGGCGATCAGCGCCGGCAGCACCCTCCGCACTCGTGCCCTACCCCCCCAATGCTCCCCACAGCTCGCAGACCGTGACCCTCATCCAGGGCCCACACCCACCACCGCAGCGGCGAGCCCGGTCAGGTCGTGCTCCACTCACCGCGGTCGGCACCAGGAGTTCATGGCAGTCGGCAGGCTCCCTCCGATGCAGCTCGGGTCAGGAAGTTGCATTCAGGCCGCCGCTCCTCTCCCTCACACAACAAAGCTCCGCGCCCGCAAAGCAGGCCCACGATATCCCAGTAGTGATCACTGCTGCGGCAGGCCACCACCGGCGCAGGAGGTGTCACGCTACACCGGCTCCCACAACCAGGATCCGTCCGCAATCCTCTGAAGTTCAGCACTACTCCTGCAACAGGAGCCACAGCGAGAGAGCTCCGCTTCAGGGCCGCTCCACAGGCGCCATTTTACATGCGCTCGCCCAGGACGTGTCGAGCAGGATCCCCAATGCTGTGATGACGCTAGGCTCTCCGCATTACCCCAAAATGAAGCAGGGGAGTGACACCTTTAAGTCCATGTGTAATATAGCTGTGGATGCAGCGATTTTGAGGCGGATAATTGTCGGATAGTAGCTCAGCCGGGCAGAGCTACCCTAACGTGCAGCCATCTTGCCGTGCGCCCTCTAGCGCCCCCCCAGAGCCCAAGGTTAACCCCACTATTCCCTTGTTCTGTGTACCACCACTTGAAACTGTGCTGGGGGAACAGTTGCCTTTGGGGCAGTGGTGGTAGGAGTAGAATCCTTGGCCCTTGGACAATTGGCATCTTTTGTCCAATGGGTCTTTTCTTTACATACATAACACCAAGGTTTTTCTTTGCCTTTTCTCTTGTTGGATTGTGACTCCCCCCCAGATGCAGGTTTTTGGGGCCCTGATGAAGACTTTTGATCTTTATTTTTATCCCCACCCTTATCTGAGTTCGTAGAGTCTGGTTTCTTCTGGTCACCACCATTGGTCTGAGTTTTCTGCTTCACTCTGGTTCTGACCCACTTATTTGCCTTCTTTCCCAATTCTTGGGGAGAAGTCAGATCAGAGTCAACCAGGTATTGATGCAACAACTGGTTTTGGCAATTATTAAGGATCTGCTCCCTCATAATCAAGTTGTACAATCCCTTGAAATCATTCAACTTGCTACCAAGTAACCAGCCTTCCAGAGCCTTAATGGCACAATCAACAAAGTCTATCCAGTCCTGAGTCTGTGCCTTCTGGGTGTCTCTGAACTTAATCCTGTATTGTTCAGTGGTTAAGCCAAATCCTTCAATGAGAGCACTCTTCAGGGCTGAATAGTTGTCAGCATCCTCTTCTCTAACAGTGAGGAGCTTATCTCTACCTTTGTCAGCAAAGGAGAGCCACAAGATAGCTGCCCACTGCTCCTGAGGGACCTTCTGTACTTTACAGGCCCTCTCCAAAGCAGTTATCCATTTCTGGATGTCATCCCCTACTGGGAAGGGAGGGACAATCTTGCTCAGGTTCCTATGATCAAAGGTGTGTTCCCTAACCCTAGGGACACTATTGCTGCCACCATGGGACTCTAGTCCCAATTTCTTTCTAGCCTTCTGGACTTCTAGGGACTCTTTATCCAGGGCCAATTGCTGTTGCCTGATCCTAAGCTTAGCTTTCTCAAGCTCTAGAAATTGGCACTCCCTGTCATAAGAGTTGTCCCTCTTGCTAGAAACAGAGGTCCCTACAGAATGTCTAGAATGATCTGACTCAGCAGAGGGAGACCTAGATATCCTTGGTAAACTCTGCACTCTTCCTGGAGGAATAAAGTGATGGTCTTTTTGACCCTCTTCTTCTTCCTCCTAGGGATATGAGTTGTTCAGGGGTGGATCATTTTGATCCTCCTGTCCAGAGTTTGAGTCCAGATCATAGAAGGTGTCCCCTCCTGACCTATCTTCTTTCCCTGTACCACCCACTCTGTCCTGCTCATCTGACCCAGGAGTCTTCCTAATTTCATCTAGCAGTAATGCATCAATGAGGTGTTGAGTGTTGGCATTTCTCCCTGTCTTCAGCTTCCTAGATACACACATGGCTTTTAATTCTGTGAATGTAAAGCCATCATATTTAGTAGGCAGGATGCCACCAGTGGCATTCCCATTAGAAGACAAATGCAAATGTATGCGGTGCACAGGGGTACGGGTTATGCGGTCCCCACGAGGGATATCTGCCTCAAACTTGGTAAGAGGGCAGCTCGACCTCGGAGACCTTCAGAAACCAACCTCCTATGTTGCTGGGGCCTTCGGAGTCCGCAGGAGCTCAGGATCAGCAGACCGGTCAGATGCGTTACGGTGCCTGCGTTTGCAGGGGAGTGACTCCTTCACCCCAAGGGAGATTCTTCTGTTGTCTTGGAGGTCCACAGTGTCCTGCACGGACCCTGTATGGATCACGGACATTGGCGAGACTGGGGACGGCAAGGGAAGATGAAGTCGAGCCCAAGGGAAGTCCAGCGTGTCCAGACGGTCGAAGTGTACTGGTATCTTCTTGCAGAATCTTGTCCAAGTAAAATCTAATGTCCTGTAGCCAGGTAACCCATTTTATACCCACCGGAGAGAGTTGGACAGATTCTAGGGACCCTCCTAGGGGAGGGACAGGACAGGGGGGAGGCTACTCCCATGTCCTTTGTCCAGTTTCGCGTTCTGGCACGGAGACAGTGCACCCACCCAGCCCCAATACACTAAATCCTGTCTGGGAGGTGATAACACCTCCCTGTGACAGGATGCCTATTGTGCTGCCTTCCCCTGCTCGAGCTTGGCTCAGCAGCAGGAGGGCAGACTCGTGTCTGTGGCTGGCAGCATCCATTTTGTGCTGTAAGGCTCGAGAAAGTTGGTACCGGTAGACTTAGGTACCCCCAGAACCTCGGTTCTGAGGGGAGGAATCATACCTCCCACACCAGTTACTGGTGTGGAGGTATGATTCCAAGGTGTTTGACACCAAACACGACATACTTCGTTGCAGTCGTTTGAGATAGCATTTACCTCAAGGTTATAATGCACCTCTACCTATATATCTGGTAGTATCACGTACAACCCGGGAGAATGGTCTCCGAAGACTGCAGAGGGACCCTGCTCATGCAGGAGCACCCTCTCACGCAAAACCCAGCACCCTGCCTTCAGTATTGTTAAGGCCTGCTATAGGGGTGACTTACAAAGTTTTAAGTGTAGTGATATATATAGATCTAGTGAACCTATAGCTAAAGTAAGTGGTGCAATCACCAGCCTACACAGGCTGCAGTAGCAGACCTGAGGTTCCATTTTGCATGGCCCCTCATGGGTGGCATAATACATGCTTCAGCCCATGGGAGGCCTCTGGGGTACCTATGCCCTGGGTACATGTGTACCATATACTAGGGACTGATAAGGGTACCCCAGTATCCAATCTGGAGTTGTACCAAAGTACATACATTGCAATTTAAGGGAGAAAGCAGATAGGCTGGGGTCCTGAATAGCAGGATCCCAGCCAGACTAGTCAAAACAGTGGGTGCAAAAAGCAAAAAGTGGGGGTAACCCTAAGAAGCAGATCCTACTTTCCTACACAGAGGACATATTAAACGTTTTAAGTTTCTCTCAGATCCAATGTTAATATAGCAAAAGCTGAGTGCTCAGGGTACTTATAAAATCATAGTATTGATTGTCAGGAGCACCTCTAGGGACAGTACGTGCCTTGACATACAATGACTTATGTAATGATACGCACTGGTTGGTGGTAGCCTGTGTGTACTGAGGGTTAGGTCAGACTTTTCACTGAAAAGAGATTTTTTAATAACTGTGGTGAAAATAGACACATTTGGACAAACGTTTCCAAATACTACAATTTGGGCTTGAAATGATAAGCTTTGTGCAGATTGTTTCTAATGATTTATATTATTGAGAGGACTTACCCAGCCTCAGACTAGTTGCAAAATGTTACAAGAATATATATGTAGGAATCATTGTTTTTTGTACTATATATTGCACTCAGGTTCTAAGGAATATAGGATTAATTCATAAGATGTAACAGTGCTAGGGTTAAGCGGCTTGTAGAAACAAATTAGACACAACGATTATTTAAATTATGTGGCAATAAGTGTAACTTATGTAGCACATTTTCTGCCAGTATTATTTTCATCCATTTGAGCTATAAGCAAAATGTTTTGAAATCTGCACATTATGTGGACACTTATATGTTAAATGCACTAAATCCACAATTATGTAGCAAACACTGCAGCCACTGAATCTCATAAATTCATTGGCCCTCACCATTACCACAATTTATTGAGAGGTAAATAAAAACTAAACTTTTTAATTCCAATCAGTGTTCACTATTAGCTGCACTTTCAATAAATCTGTTTTTTCAAGCTAACTACCCCAAAATACATCTGAAATATAAAAAATGCATAACGGGTAACCTATTATACGGGTCCAACATTGCCATCTCAGGGTTCTGGTGATATGTACAAACCACTCAGTTCTTTGGCCTCATTGTTTATGATGTCACCAGAACAGTTCAATGGTAATATTCAACAATATTACAACATTTCATTGTTATTCTGTTATATATCATATATTAATAATATATATGTGCTTGAATTAAACTCAGCCTCGAACAAGAGTATTGTACTCTCAAAGAAGGGACAATCATTCTTGTGATTATTGTAATTTAGCAACGTTCAGCAGGCTTGTTAAAATGTTAAGAGTGATAAAATACACTACTGCCTGTCAACAGCACCAGTCACCATTTAATAAGGGCCAAAGCTGTGCTATAAGCCTCAGCTGCCAACAAGTATATCTCAGAAAGCAGGGGTCAGAGCACGCAGGAGTGCAGAAAGAACCAATCCACCTACTACTCCTGTGATGAGTTTACAGGACGAAATACTATGCCCTTATTGTTCCAGTTTCCTTGCCAAGTTTTGTCCTGCTCATAGCCCTCAACTCCAAAGCCTGTTGAACTTTCAATCTTGTTGAAACTTTGCAGACTCTTTTCCCTTCTCTTGGGTGCCTCTAAATAGGATGCCAACATGCTGCCCCAACCTCGTCCAAGAGCATACGTGTGGCGTATGTGCATCAGTCATCTGTCTCCACTGTCCTAAGACATTTGAAACTGCATCTGTTACATCAAGGGCAAGGTCATGAGCATTACATTTGGTGTGCAAGGTATGCTTTGCATGGCTGTTGAGCCAGTTCGGTGATGCAATCTGATCCCTTCCCACTTACGAGTAAAAACATGTACTTGAGTAAGGAAGCCTCTATTGTCACATGTCTAGTTATGCAACAAGAACATCAGTCTGACTAATGAGACCCTCAAAACAGTACCCCTCCATCTATAAGAATCAGCTACATGAAACCTAAGGTTATTCAACTAAATATACATTGAACAAGAATCATCTTTTTGACTGATAATTTAATCAAACAAATTATTAAACATCAACCGCAGTAAGGCCTATCTTTGATACTAGAGGGTAATCAGATCTAGTGCCATCTATTTTAGTAACAGAGTCATCCAACCAACCACTATCAATCTTCAGGAATTTTCAGTCTCACTAATAAAGTCAGATACACTATTGAGATGATCTAAGCAGATATCAATCAAGCAAGAACGATCTAGGTGACTGTTGTCATCTAATCCAGCACCATCTATTATCAAGAACCACCTCTTCGACTAGCAGAGTTGTCTGAGAAGACATTTAACATTCCAAAAAGAGAATAGACTCAACAAATATGTTATCTAACCAGATTTCCGATCATGTAGTAAGAAAGGCCTCTCCTAATACCCAACCAAAAATAGACTTTGGTGCAAACATTTACATCAAATTTCTGCTCAATGAGTCATCTGGTTAAAAAAGGATATCTACTCAGAAAGAGTTATCAGTTGCTCAAGATCCATCTGTCTAAGCAGATACCCATCCCAGGCCATAGCTATCACCCAACTGAGATCCAGAGACATCTTATCAGAGATTTTGCTAATCATGAAGTGACCTCTGTGCCCATCTAACCATGAATCTGTGACCAACTACAGTTCCTCAACTAACCAGCCACGCTCTGATCAATGGAAGTTGGTGGGAGGGTATAATTTGGGCAACAGTAATAGATCAGGTGTTCATTGTTGTTACAAGTCTATCTCAGTACATTACATGTGTCTAACATTTCTGCATTACATAGAGACCACCGTTTCACCAGCAAGGTACCTTAACCCTCTGCAAAGACTATGAAGGAATAACAGAAGTCTCACATTAACTTGAGAAATAAAAATGTTATTGAAGATGATTTGTTCTCCATCTATACAGAGATCACAACAATCATACAACCATTGATGGGCCCTTTAAATTTTAATGCATCTACCAAAGCACCTATGGCACGTTCCATGTCATAGAAATTTCACCACATGTCACACTGGTTTATAGATCATTTCTCAAGTTTTCTGCCTGGTCAAAAATTCACTTGCAAAAGCTGCATGTCAAAGGGTTTTTAGGGGCATGTATTAACCAGTCCACCATATAGGAGATGCCTTGATAGCACACCTCAATCTAAATTCAATCACTACTAGGGTGTCTCATATTTAAGTACTACTGGGGTGTCTAGTCTTTGACAGTAACATGGGGGATTTATAATGCACTACTTTAGACACAAATATTACTTACAATATGCAACTTTGTAATCTTTTACCACTTTGGACAGTCCTGCTGGGTTTTCATAACATGTGCCATCTGTCATGGAGAAAATGGATGAACAATAAGAACACATAGGGAACATGGTGCTTTTAGTTTTGTAACAACATAATGTTAGTTCCATTTGCTGTCTGTTTGAGTGAGACAAAGAAACAGTGCAAGAGCTGAGGAAAGACAGGGTGACACATGAGTAAAATTGCTAGACGGATGAGGGGGCAGAATGCTCAGATACATCAACAGCAGGGAGGCTAGAAATTCATGAGTGACAGATAGTCAGAATAACTGAGAGTAGATTTTAAGGAAAGATTGAAAATCCTAACTTAAATAAAAACTTTGGTTATTTTGCACCAGCAATTGCACTACAACTGAAATAAAAAACTAGAAAAATACTGCAAACAAGAATTGTGAACTAATATCTTGACTGAGAATGTGCATAAAAAGGACCACATGGACTAGAGAGTTAGCCTGAAATATCAATGGGCAGGTTGAGTGATGGTTTGCATGAGCAGAGTCAGTCAGCTAGATGGCACAGATCAAAAGTTGATGGGTTTGACTGACTGGCTGTCGTTTGCCTGGGTTTGAATGCCCTGGAAGGGTGAGATAGGATGGGGAATTTGTTAGAAGAGAGAGCGTGCAGAGGGAGGAAGCCTCTCAAGAAATGGATGCAAAGGGATTAGAAAAGATACCATGAGAGTAGGACAGGAGGACACTAAACTCCATCATGAGCTGCTTAGGTATCATGCTATGTATCATGGTTCTAAGAAGCTGAAGAGTAGGATAGGTGGATGCTAGATCCAATCTTGAGCTGCTGGTTGGAGTCCCCCAGGGGAATTCTAGTCCTCAAAGTGTCCTGAAGGATGGAAGGGCCTAGGGCTCACTGGCAACAAAAAAGCTTACACTACACTAGAAATCAGTCAATCGGGGGAATTGTAAGCACACTACTCACCCGTGAGGGTCTCAAGGTGCTGGGGGGGGGGGGGGGTAAGCAACTCCGTTCAGTCGAAGAGCCAGGTCTTGAGTGTCTTCCTGAAGATGTTCAGGGAGGTTTGTAACTATGTGGCAGGGTGGTGACAGATCACCCGGTAATCTCATACATTTGTCCTGTGTGTATGCTATCCCCTGTCCTGTGGTCTACCAAGTGATGTGAGTATAAGATGTTGGTTTAAGAAGATGTGAAAATATGAAACCTAAAATCCAGTGTACGGATTTTTGGTGTAGCATTTAGTGAAACTTAATCTGTGTACACCAGCTCTATTATTTGGGAAAAATGAGGTTCCAATGTTTTTGTTTCCTTATGACCTGCTGTACCTAGATACCTAGCCTACACATTCTCCCAGATGCTGGACAGTGTGTCACCAGCCCACTCCCATCTCATCACCACACTACCCCTGACTGTACTGGAATAGATCCTAGTGCTGTTGCCTAATTGTGTCACCAAGGGAAGTATCAGAGCTGTGTCAGCTACATGACTGTCTCCCAGAAGTGAGGGGACATTGCCTGAAGTTTGAAACTTGTTGTAGAAGCAGAGGGTCCACCCTTAAGCCTGCCTGCTTGCCTGCCTGCTCAGAGAGGGAAGGAGAGTGCCTATCCCTGCAGGAGGAAACACTGCCCAGGATCAGAAGCTCAGTGTTGTTCACATATGTAGAACACCCAGAAGTAGCTGACTGCTGACAGGGAGTGAAGCCAGTCCTGACCCGAATATTGATGTATCCCACCCAACTCTAGGTTCAGTTCCTGCTATGAACTGCGTAAGATGTTGTGCATCACTTCATCATGGTGCTCCTGGCATTCCTGTCTCCAACTCCGAAGGCCTTGGTGCTGCAGCTGCTACTTGAGAAGCCGCTGTATGCCCACCCTTAGAATAATGCTGGCCCTAGCATTATAATGACAATTCTTGGCATACTGTGGGAATGGCAATAGTCATGCAAGGCAGAATCTATCTATGTATGGCAGTAGTAACTAATAAAACATGACAGCCTTGATGTTTGGTTGCCAAGTATTTATTCACTATGAATGAAAAATTGGTGTTTATGGATAGAGACGACATTAAAGGTGCCAAAACAGATCTACAACAGGATCTATGTGCTCTATCATGATATGTTGATGGCCTTGGAGAAAGAGTGGCCCAAACAGAAACCTCCATCAATAGGCAATGTGAAGGAACTGAAGCCTTGCAACAACGCCTCCTCAAGCTCAAAGATCAGCACATTATTTAACAAGCCAAGTGTGAAGACCTTGAGAACAGTTTGTACCATAACAATATCAGTATACAAGGCATACCAGCCCATGTCTCAGATGCTGCCCTCCCAAACTACCTTAAGGACCTCTTCAATGCCAGCCTCGAGACATGCGATGGTGAGCCCATTCTAATGGAAAGAGCACACAGGATTCTACTTCTCCATAGAGCCAGACGGGCTCACTTGCATATGCTGCTTCACTGACAAGGAGGCCATCATTACCAAAACCTGAAAAGGGGGCCCTCTCTCCTTCAATGGCGTGCAGCTGCTCCTCTTTCAGGACCTTTCATTCACCAAACTCACCAAGAGTACAGCTTAATCAGTGAAAGTTTCCAAATAAAAGCAGTGGGGTGGAGGGGTGGGAAGACCATGGTTTAGGATGGACTCTTTCCATAAGGAACAGGGTCCATACTAATTTGCATTAGGTGGGCCTCTGTCTAGAGTGGCGAAGTGGGCAAAAAAGAGATAAGTTGGAATGCTAATGCTACCCCGAGCAATTGCCACTGGTTAGACTGCTTGCAAGCATTCATCCTATAACCTTTGGATGTTTGCCATTAGCATGCCAAGAAGCTAGATATTGGCGCAGCTTTATAGGCCGACTACTGCTAATGTTTGTGAATTCCAAAAGGTAATAGATTTGAACCATTCAAGAAGTACTTTCATGGTTGCAGATTTACAACTTTTTTGGTAAACCAGTCACTATATATTTAAGATCCCGATCAAAAAAATGAACAAATTAAAACCTTGTAGTGACATGAGAAAACCAGACATAGATATGGGCAGACTCAGGGTGCCCGGACACAATAACTAAACCAAGAATGCATTTGAGGAGTTTCCCCCCTCCTCCCCAAACATCCCAGCTGAAACTACGCCCCTGACCGCCCTACCTGGGCCTGGTAGTTCTCCCTGGGAAGTCATGACTATGGTCATGTACATCACAACTGCCTGGAGTCCCTACCCTGGGATCACTTATTTTAAATGTATTTTTACTGAACACACTCTACTTCTCTGCTACAAGAAGCCTTGATAATAGAGTTATCAAATTGGTGCATGTGGCAGAGCTCCACATTATATGTGATAATAAATAAAAAAGAGGCTTTGAAATAAAATATTCACCTAGGATCACACAAGCAGGAAAGCCAGTATTAATTCCAGGTTATCTGGTTTCACATTTGAAATTCAGTCACCAGATGGGAACTTCTGATTCTCTATCCTTTTCACATCAACTGTCACTGTTTCGTCTTTCATTCTTGGCTCACAATGGTAAAAACCAACATAGAGATAGCAGACTCAACTCAGAGCCCCGAGACCCAACTATCAAGGCAAGAATACATTTATTTGGTGGGTATAATGCCCCAAAGAACACCTGATGCTACGCCAGACCCTCGCAAAATAGCTCAACTTTAAACCCACCACAGACTTTCACACCTCGCATGACACTAAATACGATGGTCCCACTTATATTGTTTCATCTTCCCATGGGATGGTCAAACATACAGCACAGCCTCCTCTTAAGACGCTAAACAAATTTGAAGCTTATCAGTGGAGGAAGCAAAGACTGAACCCTGAGGAATGCAGGAGGTCCTCGAGCCCTTGATCAGGGATGCCAGACCGTATACTGGCACTCAGGAAGACACCGCCCAAGCTCCACGGAAATCCAAAAATAACAAAGCTCTGCTTTTAGAACATAAGACTAGAGAAATTGCCAGGGTAAAAGCTGCACAAAACCCTGGGTTATAGTGTCCCAAGTGATATATTCATAGTGGTGCTCCAAAAACTGGAAGGGGCCACTTAAACCCTTCCAAATCTGAGGACAAAAAGTCCCCAAAGCATAATTAACAAAACAGTCCTGAGCAACAAATTTGATTCAAAACTTGATAGTCCATGCAATGTTGTCGTTGTTTTTTCTTTATTTCAGAGCTTCATATGTATCCATTGACAACACAACACAAACTTGTAGCCAACACGTGTTTCGTCTTACGGTAACTCAACCGATGACTTCATCAGGGCTTAACAAAATTAATCCATGTAAGTCTTCCAACACTCTAAAACTGCATGGACGGGACACACTTTGCCGCTTCACTAGAAATATATTGAGAAACAATTTGGTTATTTGGACTTGGATCATAGAAATGGTCATGGACTAAAAGGCTTAGTTTTGAGAATAATATATGGTGGCTTCTAGATATTATCTGTACTTAGGAACGAAGGATACATACTACTTTATGATGGAAGACTTACCGGTATTAATTTTGCTAGGCCCTAATGAAGTCATCGGTTGAGGTACTGCATGATGAAACATCTGTTGGATACAAGTTTGTGTTGTGTTTTTGCTGGATACATATGAAGCTCTGAAATAAAGAAAAAAACGATGACAACATTGGGTGGACTATCAAGTTTTGGATCAAATTTGGTGCTCAGGACTGTTTTGTTCATTATGTTTTTAGAACATCTCTGGTGCTCGAATGATGAGGGTAAACAGCATAAAGCAGGCCAGGCAGAGTAATCTGTGTTTGTTTTGCACTTAGGCAGGAGTGGACCTGTCCTGCTTTGGAACCAACTGCAGCTTGGAAACTTGCCCTCCTTCAGAGGCTGGGTGGGAGGTCTGGATCACTTTCATCAACTTTAAAGCCATTCACCCCAGTCTAAATGTGCTTTTGTGGGCACCGGAGAGTACCCACCCTTTATCACTGATGTGTCCGTATGCATGTTTGTTATCAGTTACCTATTTTGTTTGGCCCATTGTTGGGCATTCTTGGTCATTGTTTTACATTTAGGGAAACCTAGTACTAGAGGGGAAGTTATACACCGGAAACTACTTGTTGCTTCATACTTCCATCTTACCCAGAGTTTTATGAAAACGTAACCTGACATATCACACAACTATCACATTATGGCCATTAACCATAGAACACTGAACACACAAATAATGTTTGAGGCCTTAATAACCCCTCCAAGCGATTGGGTATCCTGGGTAAACTTAAATTAGCAACAGTTTTTGTCTGCTTCCTTCAGTAGCAGGCCTCGAAAAATCATCAAAATGTTACTAGACCTTCAGGTCTAATGACTTAAATAATCTATTCGACCTAATTATAATGCTCTTGACCCACAAACTGGTTATAAATTATGCGATCCTAGGCAAATAAATTAATTCACTGAGCCCCCATTTTCTTCTTTATCACATATGAGAGCACCTACAAGTATGCAAGTTCAGCATATCTGCTGTACAAAAAACACTTTTGTTTGCTCTAATAGACTAAACCTTTGCTCCTTATATAATACCAATCTAGCCACTTATAGGAAACACATGACCGCTGACTTGCCTCTTAGTTCATTAACTGCATTGTCACCAGGGTGCGGGCAGGAATGTTTCCCAAATTATGTTTAAAAACTATCACTTCAAATAAATACATACCTGAAGCATGAAGTGGTAGCACACTTAGGGCCTCATTACGATGTGGTTCGGACATTGCGGTTCGAACCACATCTACTGCTGTGGTCCGACCGACGCATTAGGATGCGTGCGGTCAGAGGCAGCAGTCGGAGGGACCAGCCAACACCTTCTGATGGGCTCATGGAGCTCATCGGTTGGATCGACAGCTCCTCATAATCCCTTAAGGATGGCGTTTCCGCCGTCGGAATTATGATGCCAGTTTCCGACAGCCTTTCCATGTTGGGCTTTCCGACATGGAAAGGCTGCCAGAAAGCAATATTGGGGGCCCCTAGCAGGGCCCCATTTCCCACTGACCCTCCGCATCTGGGCCTGGGGGCCACCTATGGAGCCCCCTGAAAATCCCTGCCTGTCCACACCCATCATAGCCCAGAAGAGGCTGGGCTGGGCCGTCCACCCCTAAGATCTGTCCTATAGTCTTGCAAGGTACTGGATGTTTATGAGTAGCTGGCGTGAAGAACATTGGTTTCATATTTGTACTCCTGCTCTAAAAAAAGTAGGCCTCTTGGTTTTCTCACCAAGCCGGCCATGGGGAAAAGAAAAGTTGCAGAGGGTGGTTCTGGGGAAGTGCGCACCAAAACAAAAATGGCTAAAAAAGACCTGGAAGCACGCATGGGGAACTGTGTACTCGATCGAATAGATAATCTTTTAGTCGAATGCGAGGAAATCTTAGACCTGCCAAAGTTCACTGCCTACCTCAACCCCAAGACTCGCACATTACCAGCAACCTCTAGAACATCTAAACGCATTCCCCACATATTTAGGAAGCGCAATGCACAAAATCTTAGGCTTGATTCTCTAAAACGAACTGACACCAAGGTGATTAATCCAGCAAGTCCGGCTACCTTGCTGACCCAAGGCTCCCCTAGTTTAGGCCTCACCTGCAGCAATAGATTTGCACCACTTTCAGCTTTGGTAGATAACTCACAAGTTGGGGAGGATAGGGAGGAGTGGGTGTGGGGGGTCGATCAAATACCACCTAAGGGGCAATTTAAGCCTGACATTGATGTCCTTATGATCATTAATGTCCTGAGAGCAGAAATTAAGGCTTTGAACGCTATAATAGGTGAGCTCAAAGGTCAGGTTAACCTTCTCATTGCAATAGGCGGGAGTGCTAACCCTCAATTAAATCTCCTGTCCCCACCGCTTGGTAGTCCCTTTGTCAAGAATATACCTGCGGTCCCTGTAGGGCCTCGCCAGCTTCCGACAAGAGCTAGCACTCAAAGTTCAATGCGCAGCTTTGCAGAAATAGTTACTTCCAGTGACACACTGATGAAGCCGGTGGAGCTACCGCATATACCTAAGGGCCCTCCTGAATATCATAAAAGACCTTACGGTAGGGAACCCTTGCCCAGGAGTAACCCTAGACAGTATCCAGTGAGAGAGGTGAGCCAATTCCCCCAGGTTCGCAACAAAATTTATATGATCAACGTCCCGAAAAATCTCACTCAAAGGTATGAAGGTGAGGACTCTCTTAGGAATAAAGCAATCCACTGGATTAGGCATGTGAGAGGCTGTAGGTCTGTGATCAGGGATGATATTGTGCGAGCTAGAAGGCATGCCTTCCCCAGTAGCCCTAAGGATTGTATAGAACTGTCCCTGGCATATCGTAGTTTGGTCCATAGTCTAATTGCACTGCAAGAACCAGCATCCAACTTAAGGACCACCTCCCTAATTGCCCCTGAACAATTAGTAACCTCCCCATCGCTCCTCACCTTGGCCAACATTTGACTTTATCCAGAAATAACTGACTGTATTGACCTGATACTCACCCAGCTTTGGCGAGTCAGCTAGCCTCCTTAATACCAACAGGAGGCAGCAGTGAAACTACCCTAGGCCAAGGAGACTTAGACACCAGGGGGCCATTCACATTTAGAGTAGAGTCCCCTGTGGGAGTAATACCCACTACTCCTTGCCTTCACCAGGCACATGTAGATGCCCTAGCTTTAAGATCCAACTCTCCTAAGGCTCCCTTGCTGAAGGATATGCGTAAGCTCCAGATGGTGTTGTCGAACGTCGCTGGGGTGAGGCCGAAGATGTTACTCCTGCACTGACTTAAATTCATGGAAGCTTTTGATATCTGTACCCTCCAGGAAACCTGGAGCACTAATCCACTACACATGCCAGACTATGTAACATATCACCGCCCGCTAGTCATAGCAAACTAGGACGCCCTGCAAGAGCTCCTCGGGGGAAGGCGCCTCCCGCACCCCCGGATTTTAGCGGGTGATCTTAATGTGATGTTCGAACCCTTGGTGTGGGAGGATGCCTGTGAGGTAAGGGAGAAAGATGATCTGTGGCTAGTTCCCCAACTTGACCTACCCCCTATCCAAAAATGGTCACAAGTGGCACTACAATTGAATGCCATAGTTCTGGAGTTTGGGCTGAGGGCCATAAAAGGGGCGGACCACGTCAGACAAACTAGGTGCCAATACTATCAATACATCTAAGGGTATAAGCCGCATCGATTACTTTATTTTAGATCTGAGGTTATGGACCTTGTTAATAGACATGAAAGTGGGCACAAGTGTTGACAGTGACCACAACCCCCTAAGCTTGAGCCTAATGTCACCTTGGGGTGAGCCCTATAGCAGGTGTAGAGCCCATCTAACTACAACAGAGCTCTATCCAATGAATGACAATCGCCGCCTTAAGTGGCGAAAGATGATCCTGGATAAGGGCAAGCGCCAGTCAATTAAAAAAGAACAGACTGGGTATATGATAGACTTTACAGCCCTGCTTGAGCAACCAGGAGGACTGGATGCCATTACACACAGCTACTCCCATTTCTTCAAATAGTTGGCCGCTCATTTTATTGATCTCTCACCCCATCCGAAGTCTAGTTCTAGGGTAACTCAGCAGACTGCATGGTTCAACCGTGAGTGCAGGCAGCTAAAACAACAACTATCGTCCGCACTCAGGTCCAAAAACACTGACCTAGTAAGAGACCTGAGATGGTCATATTAAAAAACCCAAGATAGAGCAAAAAGGGAGGGGGATGAGAATAGTTGGAGGCTTATAGGGGAGACATGTGCCTGTAAAGATTCGAAAATGTTCTGGCTCCTAGTGACAAGGGGAGATGCTAAGAGGTCTCCCCAGCCAACAAATAACATCCCAATATCTGCTTGGTATGATCATTTTAAGTTTTTGTTTGCTGGACCGAGCCTTCTTGACCTGGTAACAACTCAGCTAGAATTACCCCTTACTTATTCTAAGGAGCTCTTTACGAGAAGTGAAATACAGTTCTATATTAATTCAATCACCCAAGCTAAGGCTCCAGGCCCTGATGGCATCCCTGGTGATCTGTTCCTACATGGCGGCAAAAATTGGTCGGCTTATATTCTGACCCTGTCCAATGCCATTGCAAGGAGTGCCCCAATTCCTCTGTCATGGAAGGGAGCCAATGTGATTTCTATCCACAAAAAAGGTGATAGGTCATTACCCAGTAACTATAGACCCATTAGCCTCATTAATTCTATGCACAAAGTGGTATGCCAAGCACTCCTGGTCAAGATACAGGACTGGATCGGTGAAAACAACATCTTAACTCCCTTTCAAACCAGCTTTAGAGATAAGATGGGAACAATAGACCAGGTGTTCCACTTTCTCCTTCTTTTCTGGAAGACTGTGGTCATTGGCCGGTGGAGTTTATATGTAGCTTTCATCGATTTAAAAACTGCCTTTGACCTTGTCCCCAGACAGAAACTGTGGCAGGTACTAATAGATATGGGGTTGCAGCCAGAGATTTGATCCTTAGTTATTCGGCTCCATGAGGCAAATTTTGCCAAAGTATGCTGCAGTGACCAAGGCCAGCTCACTGATTCAATTGACGTTAGCAGGGGTATCCGCCAAGTGTGTGTTCTGGCTCTCACACTCTTTTCGTTCTATATGAATAATGTTGAGCAGTTTTTACGGCAGGTGCCAGCAGGCACACCTATGCTGGGGAGAGAAAAGATTGTGATGCTCCTGTTCGCGGACAACACCCTGTTATTGTCAAAAACTCCGGGGGAGCTAAGGGTACTGCTTAACTGATTCAATGATTTTTGTTGCTTGCATATTCTAGAGATTAATAATTCTAAAACTGTCACAGCGCATCAGCTTGTAAACACGAAACGCCATTAAACACTGTCAGAAACGGGTCCTGGTTATCCTAACAGATCAATAGAACAGCATCAGAAACCCTTGCCGTGCAGAAATTACAAGGAGCCTACAACTCCCATGATCCCTTGCATGTTCCTGGCGCACGCACGCTAGTATGTACGTCGGGTGAACAATCCACAAAAGAGCTTACGGGTCCCTCATATGAACTGATTATTCTGGATGCGGAAGGATCGTAAGCTTGATAGCAGTCTGGTAAGGGTACGTTTTGCACCGAATTTCCTGGTTTCTATGTTATCATAGAAACATCCTTGTTTGGACTCATTTTGTCATGCGTACTCGCACGTTTGTCCTCTTCGAAGATTCGAAAGAGGAAACTCTTGGCTGCTGTTTTCCTCTGTTGGTGGGTGTGAGAAGCTGGCCTGGTATATGATGTCCACTAATGTAAGTGGGCACCTGTCACCAGTCCAGACAACCCTTATGGTGATTTAAGAGGTCTTAGACAACCTTAGAAGCTCTCTAACTGGTAGCTGTGGAGAGCAGCCTTCAGGCCTAGTTCAGAAGAAGTGTAAAGCAGCTTGTTCTACCAGAATGCAATCTTATAATATAGATTAAGTGAAAAATAACCACACAAGATATTTATAAAAATATGTATTTATTATATAATAATCTCTAACACATTTAGATATCTCCTACCCGGAGATAACACAATGCACACAATACTTTGCAAAGAAATACATTAAGTAGCACAAAATACCCAGTGGGCCCCAGGGGGGACCAAACCATATACTAAGAAGGTGGTATAAGAACCATGATTCGGGTCAAGACAAGGTTGAGAGGATGTAGAAGTGTTGGGGACCCAAGGTACCACCCAAGGTGAGTAGATAGGGACCATGAGAGCATGTGCAGTGTGAGAACACAACTGCGTGCTCCGTACAAATCAACGTGTAAGTTGCGGTTGGATTTTTAAAGATTAAGGACCCTTCCCAGTGGACCCTTAAGAAACCCTGTGGAAGACAGAAGGTTGAAGAGCCACCCCACCCGTGGATACTCTAATACCCACGTTACCTACACCAGGGAAGCCGGATGCATAGGAGTGAAGTGGTTTTGGAAACCGCTGTCGAACCCAGTGGAGGTCTTCAAGAAAGTGCCACTGCTGGAAGAAAAGAAAGTGTCCTGTGGAATCCGAAGGTGGATTCTAGTTGAGAGGTGCCTGCAAGCAGAGGGCAAGAGTCTATGTCACTCAGGAGTGACTAGGAGATCTGTAAGACGAATGCCAACCAATGTTGGGAGTTGCAAGAGAGTTGACGAGGACCTTGACTCTGCAGCTGTGAGGACCAGGCGATGCTGAGGAAAACCACGAGCCGTGCATGAGCTGCCCCATGTTGGATGTCGAATACTGAGGGGTCGGTGTCTGGCAGGAGCACCAACAAGCCTTGGCAAATGCAACCCATGCAGAAGTCAAATAAGGTGCAATGTGGGGACCATCAAGGTCCAGGGGACTCACCAGAAGCAGGGGAGTCAGGGCAGGCCCCGAGAAATCATGGTAGCCCAAAAGAAACAAAGGTGACCCTCTAATGGACCCACAGGCCGGAGCTACTGGAGTCATGAGAGGACCTCAAGCAGCTCACCAAAAGATGCAGGCCACAACGCACAACGATGCGGTGGGGCCAAAGTTTCTAGTCACTGGAGGTGCTCGAGGCTAGGGCTACTTGGAGCCCAAAGATCTTCTTTAAAGGAAGCCAACAAGCCTTTGCAACTGCAAGTTGACAGTGCACAGGGGTTCGGTTATTGCAACCCCCACGAGGGATACTGGGCTCAAACTTGGTGAGAGGGCAGGGCAGGCTTCGGGAGCTGTGGAAAACTACCACCTGTGTTGCAGAACCTTTCAGAGTCCGGAGGAGCTCAGGATCAGCAGACCAGTCGACTTAGTTGCGGTGCCTGCGAATGCAGGGAAGTGTATCCTTCACTTCATGGGAAATTCCTTCAGGTGTCTTTGATGCCCACAGGCCTTGGAAGGTTCCTGTATGATGCACAGGCAGAGACGATGCATCAGACTGGAAGGGAGACGAAGTCGAGCCCAAACGAAGTCCAGTGAAGTCCAGAGTGCCCAGAAGGTAGAAGAAGAAGTGGTGTCTGATCTGAATCTTGTCCCATGATGAATCTAGGGACCCCCCCACAGGTAAGCCCTTAAGTACCCTAGGGAAAGGGTTGGTACGATTCAGGGTACCCTCCCAGGGGAGGCTCTGGACAGTGGGGAGGTTACTCCCATGTCCTTTGTCCAGTTTCGCACCACAGCGGGAGCCAACGGCTCCCAGAACTGCTTTGAACTGAACTATGCATGGGGACACCAAATGTGCCCCTCATGGCAGACTGAGTGGCGCTGGCAAGCGCACCCACCCGCCCCCAATACACTAAATCCTTTCTGGGAGGTGGTCACACCTCCCTGTGACAGGATGCCTATTGTTTTGCCTTCCCCTGCACAAGCTTGACTCAGCAGCAGGAGGGAAGAATCGTGTCCCTGGTCGGCAGCAACCATTTTGTGCTGTCCGGGTCTAGAAGGCTGGTACCGGGAGAACTGAGAGCCTAACGAAGGGCTCTTCCAGTGTTTGGAATCATACCTTCCGCACCGTTTACGGTGTGGGGCTATGATTCCAAAATGTTTGATACCACACATGATAGGACTCGTTGCAGCCATTTTCCAGATGGTCATTGCGTAATTACGCGGTGCCCCTCCATATGGTATATGGCTGCTTCACTTACAACCCGGGAGAATGGACTCCGTAGGCTGTAGGGGTGTCCTGCTCATGCAGGGGCACCCTCACAGTTAGAACCAAGCACCCTGCCTTCAGGATTGCAATGGCCTGCTATCAATCAATCAATCGATCAGGGGTTTTTAAAGCCCACTACTCACCCGTGAGGGTCTCAAGGAGCTGGGGGGGGGGTGCAGCTCCGGATAAGTCGAAGAGCCAGGTCTTGAGGCTCTTCCTGAAGGTGTGCAGAGTGGAGGAGCGTCTGATGTTGACTGGGAGCTTGTTCCAGGCCTTTGCTGCGACATAGGGGGGCCAGTGGAGGTCTCGTAGGTGCTGTGAGAAGTTGGCCTGGTATATGCTGTCCACTAATTATAGTGGGCACCTTGCACCAGTCCAAACAACCCCTTATTGGAGATAGGTTAAAGACAACCTTTATTGAAAGCTATCCTAGTGGTAGCTATGGAGAGCAGCCTTCAGGCTAAGTCTTGAAGGAATGTAAAGCAGCTTGTTTTACCAGTCTATAATCTCTTGAGTGACCAAATGAAAGAGCACCACACCAGGTATATATTCAAAATATATGTATTTATTGCTAAACACACCCCTCTAGTCTCTTTATGAGGCTAGAGTTCGAAATACACAAGTTATAAGTTATTTAGACACAGTAATAGCACAAATACACGTTTGGGCCCTAGGGGCGTACCAAACCATATACCAATAAAGTGGTATAAGAACCACGACTGAGCTAGACACTAGGCCTAGAGCCTGTAGAAGTGCTTGGACCACAAGGAACCACCCAAGGTAGTGACACAGGGGACCCATGGGGGACGCATGCAGTGTGTAAACACAGCCGCGAATCACCGTTAACTTCTATGGGGAAAGTCGCGATCAGGAATTTAAAGAAAAGGGACACTTAAAGAAGGACTTGGAGCAAACCCTTTGAGTACTAGGTCGTTCTAGAGTCTCTACCCACGGGAGCACCGGAGTACTTGTGTTACCTCACCCAGGGAAGCCGGGTGCATAGGTGCCTTTCGGGGTCGGGTTTCGTCGTCGATTTGAATGGCGATCTGCTGCAAAGTGCTGCTGGCGACCAAGTGGAAAGTGTCCGGGTGGATCCAAGAGTGGATCGGAGATCTGAAGAACCTGAAAGCAGAGGGGACAGAGTCTGGGTCACTAGCCAGTGACCAGGAAGGCAATGAGCAGATGCCCACCGATGTTGGGTGCTTCAGGTAGGTTGACGGTTGTCTTGACTCTTCAGCCACGAGGTCCAGGAGGCGTTGTTGGCAACCAAGAGCAGGATTCGGGCTGGTACACAATGTTTGTCAAGTACTGAGGCGTCGACGACCGGATTGAACCCAACAAGCCTTGGCAACGGCAAGTCTCAATGAAGGTGAAGAATGACAATGGTGCAGACCAGCAAGGTCTGAGGAACTCACTCAGCAAGGGTAAGTGAGGGCAAGCCTGGAGCAACTAGGGAGCCCAAGAAGAAAAGGATTGGCCTTCGTGAAGGGCTACTAGCCAACGGGCTAGCGACCGCAAAGGAGCCTCGAGACAGTGCACGTGGAGCTGGCTCACAGGACACTCGTGGAGTGGAGGCCAGTGATCTTTGGTGCAGTTGGTGCTGGAGGCAGGGGCTACTAGGAGCCTAAAGCACGACTTCGTGGGAGTCCAGGAAAAGGATGCACTTGCAAAGGTGCTTGGTATCCAGGGGTCACGGTTCCACGTTACCCACGACAGCTACGTGCCTCAGCTTTGCTGGGGACTCAGGGCAGCCTCGGGGAAGTCTGGAAATCTACCTCTGGTGATGCAAAGACTTCGGCGTCCGACGGGAGCTTCAGAGATGCAGACCGGACAGATGCTTCTTTGGTGCCTGCCAAGCAGGGGAGTCACTCCTTGACCCCAAGGGAGATTCTTCAGTCCTCTAATCTTGAAGTAGAGCGTCGAAGGTCCAGGATTTTGTATCAGAGTTTCATCCAGGGATAATCTAAAGTCCTAAGGACTGGGTTCCTATACTTATACTGAGTTTAGGGGTTGGACTACTCTGTGGCCCCACCTATGGGTGGGTCAGGGCAGAGGGGTGGCTACACCCCTTTCCCTTTGTCCAGTTCGCACCAAAGCAGGGGCTGGAAGCCCCTGATCTGGTTTGAACTGGGGTATGCACAGGGACACCAAGTGTGCCCCCAGTGCAGGACTTCAAAGCACCAGAGAGTGCTCCCGCCCAGCCCCAATACACATTATCCTGTCTGGGGAGGTGGTTACACCTCCCTGTGACAGGAAACCTATTGTCCAGGCCTCCCCTGCCGGAGTTTCGGTCAGCAGCAGGAGGCCAGACTTGTGTCTGTGGCAGCAGCATCCATTTTGTGATGCTGGGGCTTTGGAAAGAAGTTACCGGGCAAGCCAGGGTTAACATGTCTCTCCCTCTAGAAGGGTGGAATGCTACCCCTGCCGCCAGAATTGGCGGGGGGTAGTATTCCAAGATGTTTGACACCAAGCACGACATGTTTCGGTGCAGCCATCCCAAAGTTAGCATTTAACGCGAGGTTATAATGCACTTAAGAGTATATGGTCAGGCTGCACTACAAACAGCATCAGAGAAGGGTCTCCGACCGCTGCAGAGGGGCCCAGCTCATGCAGGGGCACCCTCTCACATAGGAACCATGCACTCTGCCTTCAGGATTGACAAGGCCTGCCATAGGAGTGCTCACCTGTGCTGCCTTTTAAACCCACGTTTAATGGGAGAGGCCTGTTTTCAATCATTGATTTTATACTAATAACATCCAGACATGCATCTCACGTTGCGAATTTTTTAACACATGAGATAGCTCTTAGTGATCATTTTCCGTTGAGTCTTGATTTGATACTTTTTACACAAATATATAGTTGTAATTATGCTTCTCCTGATTTAGTTGAGAATATCGAATTGAATAGACAGAATGGATATACCCTAAGATGGAGAAACATCGATACTGGTGCATTTATTAAACAACTGGGGTTGAATTGTAAGACAACGATTTTTAACTGTTTAAGAGATAGTGCCCTTGATCATGAAGTAATAACGAATTTCCTAGAAATAAGTAATTATATAAAGAAGTCTCTTATGGTTGATAATAAAAAGAAACAATTCACCCATAAGGAAGGATGGTTTGATTCAAGTTGCACTATGGCTCATAAGAAATTGAAGAAACAGTTACACGCACCTATTAAGAATACGGGGATGATTAGAGTGGCTAGGAACGAATATAAAGCAGCACTAAGAAGGAGAAAGATGGTTTTGAAAAGGGACACCTGGCTGAACCTAATGGAGGCTTCAGAAATGCGTGATTCGGCGGCTTTCTGGAAAATGGTTAATTCACCTTTCCTTACAGACGACACTAAAGCAACAATAGAAATTGCCATCACAGAACCAGAATGGATAACACATTACTCTAAGTTGTACGAAAATGTAGCAGATTCCCCTGTAATAACTCAAGATTTGACCCTTACTGTACCCCCGACGATCACGACCGAATCGCATCTTGTTTTTAAATTATGTGAAGTTACTAAGGCCATAGAGATGAGTGCTGGAGGAAAAGCAGCAGGACCAGACGGGATCCCTGTGGATCTTTTTAAAGCTAATTTAGATTTATGGGGACCCCTGCTGACACAAGTATTTAATGCCTGCATGAGAGAAGGGACATTTTTAATTACATTGGCCGAATCGGTAATAGTGCCCATTTTTAAAAAAGGCAATAGGGTTGACCCAGCTTGCTACCGTCCCATCTCACTCCTGGATTCTACAATAAAGATTATAGGTCGAGTTTTATTGGATAGATTGCAGGTGTGGGTAGATGAGCATAAAATTTTAAGCGATCTCCAATATGGTTTTAGGAAGGGTATGGGTACCATTGAGCAAGGGTTAAATTTACATATTATTTTGGAAAAATATACGAGAGCTAAGGGGGGGAGAATTTTTATGGTTTTCGTTGATTTAACTGCGGCTTTTAATTGTGTTGTGCATTATAAGTTATGGGAAATTTTAGAGAATCTAGGAATAGATATTTTAATTATTAATTTTGTTGAGGCAGCTATATTTAGGGGCTAGCGCAAAGGTCCGGTACGGAAGGTGTGGTGAATGCACTAAACCTTTCCGTGTACAAAGAGGAGTGAGACAGGGATGTGTCCTTGCCCCTTTCCTCTTTACATTGTACATTTACAGGTTAGAGGCGGTATTGGTTGAGAACTGTAACGATTTACCTCTCGTAGGGGGGCGACCCATCCCCGCTCTTTTATATGCGGACGATGCGGTTTTAATGGCCCAAACCCCGCTTGCGCTCCAAAAGGTTGCCAATTTTTTTACAGATTTTATGTCTAATTTGGGGCTCAACGTTAATTGCTCGAAAACTTTTTTTATGGGCTGTGGTAAGGGTACTAAAAACAGGGCGGGCCCCATTTTCATCTACACAAAACCTATTATTAGTGTTAAAGATTTTTCATATTTGGGGATTCTTTTTAGCGATTCTGGATCTTGGACCCAGGCTATTTGCACAAGACGGCTTTTGTTCTCCAAATCAGTAAAGGCATTGATCAATTTTAGCCAAAAGCTGGGTAAACGCCCACCATGTGAACTTTTGCAAATTTATAGGGCTAAATGTACATCTGTTGCCATTTACTGTGCAGGCATATGGGGATATTCTGATGTGAGTGCTCTACAGATTATAGAGAACCATTTTCTTAAGTTTATTTTGGCTGTTCCGGATAGTACGGCAAATTATATATGCCATGTTGAGTTAGGCATACCGTACTTAGAGGATTTGATCAGGTTACAGCCAGTTTTATTATGGTTCAAAATCTGGACGGTTGATGAAATTACATTTAATCGCTCTATTTTAAATGATGCTTTGAGATTAGATGGGGTTAGCTGCTTTAGATGGATTCAATACGTTAAAACGTTCTTAAGTAGTATTGGTCACTCAGAATATTTTAATGATCCTTCATCAATGTGCGGTGAGTCAAGGAATGATTTTAAAACTAAATGTTTAAATTTTTTGCACGAGAAGAGGGCTTTAAATGAGTCTAAAAAATCTACTGTATCAGCACATCAACTTACACTTTCTAGTGTGGGAATGCAACCATATTTGAATCTAACTATGAGTGACTATGAGCGTTTTTTATTAACTCGATTTAAACTAAACATTTTACATCGTTTAGTTACTTACCCTGACATGAATGACTGGTCTAAAGAATTGATTAAATGCCCTTGTGATGAGATTTCCGCACAATCTACAATACATATTATGTTCTTCTGTAAATATGACAGTAAACCCAGGAAAAGATGGATTATTCCAGTTTTACAGAAGTTTGGTATAAAACAATGTCGTCCTGCGTTATTAGCTTTGCAACTTTTAGATGTTGTGTTTGTTATTGCTGCAGTGTCCGCTTTTAAAAAAATGTACTTAAGTGTCGCAAATCTATAGTTTTATAAAATTTTGTAATTTAGAATATATCAATATAGTTTTTATCAGATGTAATATTGTGCTTTTATGGTTGCTTGTGACTGGTAACCGAATAAAGAATATATTTGAATTTGACTTATAGGTTTATATGTGTGTAGGTATGTAGTGATACAGGTAACCTATATCACAGTAAGGGGTGCATGCACCACCTTACCCAGGCTGCAGTAGCAGACCTGTGGTGTCATTTTGGATGGCCTTCCAGGGGTGGCATAATACATGCTGCAGCCCCTGGTAGGCCTCTGAGGTACCTATGCCCTTGGTACATAGTATACCATATACTAGGGACTTATAAGGGCACTCCAGATTCCAATTAGAGATGCGCCTAAGGCACATGGAAACCATTTTAGAGAGGAAGCAGCTAGGCTGGGGTTCTGATTAGCAGGGCCCCAGCCAGACTAAAGTCGAAAAACAGTGAAGCATCAGCAAAAAGTGGGGGTACCCATGTGAAGCAGATCCTACTCTCCTACACAACCCCCCCAAACGTAGGGACATTAAACTAACCTTGACCAGTTGAGTCTTCATGTTCTAAGTGGAAGTACCTAGAGAGTCCATCTGCATTGGCATGGTTACTCCCAGGTCTATGTTCCACTGTGAAGTCCATCCCCTGTAGGGAAATGGACCACCTAAGCAGTTTGGGGTTTTCACCCTTCATTTGTTTTAGCCATAAGAGGGGCTTATGGTCTGTTTGAACAAGGAAGTGAGTACCAAACAAGTATGGCCTCAACTTCTTCAGAGCCCAGACCACAGCAAAGGCCTCCCTCTCAATGGCTGACCAACGTTTCTCTCTAGGGGTCAGCCTTCTGCTGATGAAAGCTACTGGCTGATCCTGACCTTCTTCATTCAATTGTGACAGTACAGCCCCTACCCCCAATTCAGATGCATCAGTTTGAACAATGAACTTCTTGGAGTAATCAGGACTCTGCAGAATGGGAGCAGTGCACATGGCCTGCTTCAGGTCATCAAATGCCTTTTGACAGTTAGCTGTCCACTGAACTTTCTTGGGCATTTTCTTAGAAGTTAAGTCATTCAAAGGTGTCACTATTGATCCATACCCTTTGACAAATCTTCTGTAGTACCCAGTCAGGCCTAAAAAGGCTCTCACCTGAGTCTGGGTAGTTGGAGCAGTCCATTCCATGATGGTCTGGATCTTGCTCTGCAGTGGTTGAACCTGGCCTCCACCCACAAGGTGGCCCAGGTACACAACCTGACTCTGCCCTATCTGGCACTTGGTGGCCTTGATAGTCAGGCCTGCCTTTTGCAGGGCCTGCAAAACATTTCTGAGGTGGACCAGGTGATCCTCCCAGGTGGAGCTAAAGACAGCAATATCATCTAGATATGCTGCACTATAGGCTTCCAGACCTGTAAGGACTGTATTCACCAACCTCTGAAAAGTGGCAGGTGCATTCTTCAGACCAAAGGGCATTACCACAAATTGATAATGCCCACTAGGGGTTGAGAATGCTGTCTTTAGCTCCACCTGGGAGGATCACCTGGTCCACCTCAGAAATGTTTTACAGGCCCTGCAAAAGGCAGGCCTGACTATCAATCCCACCACTGCCACCAATGTGAGAAGTTGGCCTGGTATATGCTGTCCACTAATTATAGTGGGCACCTTGCACCAGTCCAAACAACCCCTTATTGGAGATAGGTTAAAGACAACTTTTATTGAAGCTATCCTAGAGGTAGCTATGGAGAGCAGCCTTCAGGCTAAGTCTTGAAGGAATGTAAAGCAGCTTGTTTTACCAGTCTATAATCTCTTGAGTGACCAAATGAAAGAGCACCACACCAGGTATATATTCAAAATATATGTATTTATTGCTAAACACACCCCTCTAGTCTCTTTATGAGGCTAGAGTTCGAAGATACACAAGTTATAAGTTATTTGGACACAGTAATAGCACAAATACACGTTTGGGCCCTAGGGGCGTACCAAACCATATACCAATAAAGTGGTATAAGAACCACGACTGAGCTAGACACTAGGCCTAGAGCCTGTAGAAGTGCTTGGACCACAAGGAACCACCCAAGGTAGTGACACAGGGGACCCACGGGGGACACGTGCAGTGTGTAAACACAGCCGCGAATCACCGTTAACTTCTATGGGGAAAGTCGCGATCAGGAATTTAAAGAAAAGGGACACTTAAAGAAGGACTTGGAGCAAACCCTTTGAGTACTAGGTTGTTCTAGAGTCTCTACCCACGGGAGCACCAGAGTACTCGTGTTACCTCACCCAGGGAAGCCGGGTGCATAGGTGCCTTTCGGGGTCGGGTTTCGTCGTCGATATGAATGGCGATCTGCTGCAAAGTGCTGCTGGCGACCAAGTGGAAAGTGTCCGGGTGGATCCAAGAGTGGATCGGAGATCTGAAGAACCTGAAAGCAGAGGGGACAGAGTCTGGGTCACTAGCCAGTGACCAGGAAGGCGATGAGCAGATGCCCACCGATGTTGGGTGCTTCAGGTAGGTTGATGGTCATCTTGACTCTTCATCCACGAGGTCCAGGAGGCATTGTTGGCAACCAGGATCAGGATTCGGGCTGGTACACAATGTTTGTCGAGTGCTGAGGCGTCAGCGACCGGATTGGACCCAACAAGCCTTGGCAACGGCAAGTCTCAATGAAGGTAATGAATGACGATGGTGCAGACCAGCAAGGTCTGAGGAACTCACCCAGCAAGGGTAAGTGAGGGCAAGCCTGGAGCAACCAGGGAGCCCAAGAAGAAAAGGATTGGCCTTCATGAAGGGCTACTAGCCAACAGGCTAGCGACCGTGAAGGAGCCTCAAGATGGTGCACGTGGAGCTGGCTCACAGGACATTCGTGGAGTGGAGGCCAGTGATCTTCGGTACAGTTGGTGCTGGAGGCTGGGGCTACTCGGAGCCCAAAGCACGACTTCGTGGGAGTCCAGGAAGAGGATGCACTTGCAAAGGTGCTTGGTGTCCAGGGGTCAAGGTTCCACATTACCCACGACAGTTACGGGCGTAAGCTTTGCTGGGGACTCAGGGCAGCCTCGCGGAAGTCTGAAAATCCACCTCTGGTGATGCAAAGACTTCGGCGTCTGACGGGACCTTCAGAGATGCAGACCGGACAGATGCTTCTTTGGTGCCTGCCAAGCAGGTGAGTCACTCCTTGACCCCAAGGGAGATTCTTCAGTCCTCTAATCTTGAAGTAGAGCATCGAAGGTCCAGGATTTTGTATCAGAGTTTCGTCCAGGGATAATCTAAAGTCCTAAGGACTGGGTTCCTACACTTATACTGAGTTTAGGGGTTGGACTACTCTGTGGCCCCACCTATGGGTGGGTCAGGGCAGAGGGGTGGCTACACCCCTTTCCCTTTGTCCAGTTCACACCAAAGCAGGGGCTGGAAGCCCCTGATCCGGTTTGAACTGGGGTATGCACAGGGACACCAAGTGTGCCCCCAGTGCAGGACTTCAAAGCACCAGAGAGTGCTCCCGCCCAGCCCCAATACACATTATCCTGTCTGGGGAGGTGGTTACACCTCCCTGTGACAGGAAACCTATTGCCCAGGCCTCCCCTGCCGGAGTTTCGGTCAGCAGCAGGAGGCCAGACTTGTGTCTGTGGCAGCAGCATCCATTTTGTGATGCTGGGGCTTTGGAAAGAAGTTACCGGGCAAGCCAGGGTTAACATGTCTCTCCCTCTAGAACGGTGGAATGCTACCCCTGCTGCCAGAATTGGCGGGGGGTAGTATTCCAAGATGTTTGACACCAAACACGACATGTTTTGGTGCAGCCATCCCAAAGTTAGCATTTAACGCGAGGTTATAATGCACTTAAGAGTATATGGTCAGGCTGCACTACAAACAGCATCAGAGAAGGGTCTCCGACCACTGCAGAGGGGCCCAGCTCATGCAGGGGCACCCTCTCACATAGGAACCATGCACTCTGCCTTCAGGATTGACAAGGCCTGCCATAGGAGTGACTTATAGGTTTATATGTGTGTAGGTATGTAGTGATACAGGTAACCTATATCACAGTAAGGGGTGCATGCACCACCTTATCCAGGCTGCAGTAGCAGACCTGTGGTGTCATTTTGGATGGCCTTCCAGGGGTGGCATAATACATGCTGCAGCCCCTGGTAGGCCTCTGAGGTACCTATGCCCTTGGTACATAGTATACCATATACTAGGGACTTATAAGGGCACTCCAGATTCCAATTAGAGATGTGCCTAAGGCACATGGAAACCATTTTAGAGAGGAAGCAGCTAGGCTGGGGTTCTGATTAGCAGGGCCCCAGCCAGACTAAAGTCGAAAAACAGTGAAGCATCAGCAAAAAGTGGGGGTACCCATGTGAAGCAGATCCTACTCTCCTACAGGTGCTGGGTCATGTGCCCATGTCCTGGGGTTCCGAGGACGAGTCTGGCTGCGGTGTTCTGGATGGTTTGGAGCCTGTGTAGCAGGGATTTGTTGATTCCGGCGTAGAGGGCGTTACCGTAGTCCAGTCTGCTGGTTATGAGTGCTTGGCGGCCGGTCTTTATGCTTTCGAGGGGGATCCACATGAAGGTCTTACGGAGGATGCGGAGGGAGTTGAAGCAGGTGGAGGCGACGGCGTTGATCTGGCGGGTCATGGTGAGGGAGGAGTCTAGAATGATGCCGAGGTTTTGGGCGTGGTCTGTCAGAGTGGGTGGGTTTCCGAAGGCGGAGGGCCACCAGGTGCTGTCCCAGGCGGTGGAGGAGGGTCCAAGGACGAGGACCTCTGTCTTTTCCGAGTTGAGCTTTAGGCAGCTGTTGCTCATCCAGGCCACAATGTCTTTCATTCCTTCCTGGAAGCTGAGTCTGGTGTCTTTGGGGTTCTTCGTGAGGGAGAGGATGAGCTGAGTGTGGTCGGCGTAGGATACTATGTTGCGCCCATGATGTCTAACGATGGCGGCGAGGGGGGCCATGTAGATGTTGATGAGCGTGGGGCTGAGCGAGGATCCTTGGGGTACTTCGCAGGTAATCTCTGTGGGTTCGGAGAAGAAGGGTGGGAGTCTGATCCTTTGGGTTCTGCCAGCGAAAAAGGAGCGGATCCAGTCGAGAGCAGTTCCCCGTATGCCGGCGTCGTGGAGTCTGGTGGCGAGAGTGCAGTGGGAGACGGTGTCAAAGGCTGCGGAGAGGTCTAGTAGGATGAGGGCCACGGTGTGTCCCTGGTCAAGTAGCATGCGGATGTCATCGGTGGTGGCGAGGAGGGTGGTCTCGGTGCTGTGGTTGCTGCAGAATCTGGACTGGGAGGAGTCGAGGATGGCGTTCTCTTTGATGAAGGTGGTCAGCTGGTCGTTGACGAATCTCTCGGTGACTTTGGCTGCGAAGGGAAGGAGAGAGATGGGCCGGTAGTTTTTCAGGTCCGTCTAGTCCGCCGAGGGTTTCTTGAGGAGGGGCTTGACCTCTGCCTGCTTCCAGTCATCAGGAAAGATGCCGGATTCGAAGGAGGCATTATTTGTCCGGCATAGTTCGGGTGCTATGGCGGCGGGCAGGGGTCCGTAGGGGCTCCAGAGTGGGTGTTCATTATGGTTGCGGCGGTATCTTCGGTGGTAGCCGGTTTCCAGGTGGTGATGGTGGGCGTGTTGTCGATGGCGGCGAGGAGGGTGGTGTCCGGAGTCTGTTCGCTGAAGTTGTCGTAGAGGGCCTTGATTTTCAGGTGGAAGTAGGAGCTGAGTTTGTTGCAGAGGTCCTGGGAATGTGTGAAGTCTGTGGCTTCACTGGGGGGTTTGGTGAACTGCTGTATGACGTTGATGAGTTCCTTTGTGTTACTGGCGTTGCTGTGGACTTTATTCCGGATAAAGGTCCTCTTGGTGGCTCTTATGTGCTGGTGGTATTCAGTCATGGTGTTCCTGTAGGTGTTCTGGTCTTCGGTGGTTTTCCTGTTTCTCCAGAGTTTCTCAAGGCATCTGCAGGAGCACCTGGCTTCTTGGAGGTCGGTGGTGAACCAGGCGGCCTCCAGGGGGCATTGTCTGACGGGGTGGCGGAGGGGTGCGAGCTTGTCTGCACAGCTGGTGATCCAGCAGTGTAGTTCATTGGCTGCAGAGTTGGCGTCGATCGTGGTGGAGGGGGGGTCGTGGCAGAGGGTGGTATTGAGGTGTTCCTCTGTGACCTGGCTCCAGTTCCTTCGTGGAGGGCACGGGGCGGGCTTGGGTGCGGTGGTAGTGGCGAAGGTGAAGTGCACACAATGGTGGTCTGTCCAGAGGGGCTGCGAGGTGTGGCTGAAGTGGATGTTTGTCCCTCCTGTGAAAATGGGGTCGAGGATGTGTCCAGCTTTGTGGGTGGGGGTGGTGATGAGCTGATTTAGTCCGAGGTTGGCGAGGTTGTCCAGGAGGGTGGTGGAGTCAGGGTCGCTGCGGTTGTTGAGGTGGAAGTTCAGGTCTCCGATGAGAATGTAGTCTGTGGAGGTGATGGCATGGGGTGCGATGAGGTCGGTAATGGTGGTGGCAGAGGAGGCGTGAGGCCCAGGGGGTCTGTAGGTGAGGGTCCTGTGCAGCGTGGTTATGGGGCTGGTCTGGATCTGGAAGTGGAGGTGCTCTGTGTTGGAGAGTAGGTCGCTCGTGCAGGAGGTGGAGAGTTTGAGGGAGCTCTTGTGCGCGAAGGCGAGTCCTCCTCCTGGGCGGTGGGGGCGGTCCTTTCTTTGGATCTTGTATCCGTAGGTGATGGCGGTGGTGATGTCGGGGGCGGAATTGGCGTTGGTCCATGTTTCCGTGAAGAAGGTGAAGTCTGGCGAGAGGGTGTCGAGCAGGTCCCAGATCTCTACGGCGTGTCTGTGTAGGGAGCGCACATTGAGGAGGATGCACCTGAGGGCTTCTGTGGTACGGGTGTCCGGCGTGGGTTCGGCGGTCATGGTGGGGCTGTCGATGGTGAAGTATTGTCGGCAGTGTCAGCAGGAGAACTGGCTGTGGGTGGTGTTCGGCGTTGATCGCTGGCAGCTGTTGTTCCTTCCGGGGTTGAGTGCGAGGAGGGCAGCGGAGATGTAGCAGTGGGAGGTCGTAGATCCAGGGCTCCTGGCGCTGGCCGCGGTCAGGTCGCGGACGGGCTTGCCTTTGGGATGCCTTCAGCGCGACAGCTGCGCGTCTGCTGCGCGGGCATGCAGCGGCCGTTATTAAGTAGGGTAGGGGGGAGGGAAGCGCAGCTGGGAGGCGGGAAGCGTGAACCGGCAGGGGGGAGGGGCCGCGGGAGCAGCAGCGGCGGGAAGGACATGGAGGGAAAACGGGCACGGAGACAGAAAATGGCTAAACAACACAGAGGACACCAGTACAATTACTGGCACAATAAAGACAGGCACAATAGAGATACAGTGAGGAGGCTAGAAGGAAAACAGTCAACGGGCACAGAAAGACAGAAAACAGCACAAAGACAGACACAGACAACAGCGGCCAGCAGAAGAGCAAGGCTCTCCCACTGGACCACCAGGGATGAGGCACAGGCAGGAGCCTGCGAGTGGAGGAGGGCCTCAAACACCTACCTGAGCAAGCAGAGCACAGTGCCGGAGTGGTGGCACTTAACAGCGGAGCTGCGGGGGGAGAGCAGGTCCCTGACCAAGAGGTCAGAGGTCTTGCTCTAGGGGTGACTTATAGGTTTTAAGTGCAGTGACCCTTAGATATAGGAAACCTATATCTTTAGTAAGTGGTGTTAGCACCAGCTCACACAGGCTGCAATGGCAGGCCTGTAGTTCCATTTTGAATGGTCTCCCATGGGTGGCATAATGCATGCTTCAGCCCATGGAGGATCTATGGGGTACCTATGTCCTGGATACCTTAGTACCATATACTAGGGACTGATAAGGGTACCCCAGTATCCAATCTGGGATGTACCTAAGTACTGAACATAACAATTTAAGGGAGAAAGCAGATAAACTGGGACCTGATTAGCAGGATCCCAATCAGACTAGTCAATAACAGCTTAGCACCAGGCAAAAAGTGGGGGTAACCATAAAAGCAGATCCTACTTTCCCACAGCGGGTCATACGTTTGTGGCTCTTGCAGAGCGAAAACAAGCAGCAATGCTTAGAAACTTATCACGTTATTGTACGAGTATAGGAGAGTATTGCTGGAGACTATATCAAGAATACTCCCGTATTTCATGACATTGGTATTAGGATTTTTTGATAGATGTTCGTAGATGTTGGAAAAATACATGAAACCATTCGGCATTGGGTTTTGTTTCTGCCTGCATCATTCAGTGTAACGGGCAATACAATGCTGGAGTTCGTGTATCACAAAAGACAATCTCTGGAAATTGCTCTAAGAATTATTCTTTCCTTGTGCATGAATATTTTATATTGAATCGAAGGAACAATAAGGCACTGCCTAACCTTTGGTTATTTGTTTGTGCCATTTAACAGGAGTTGGACTAGAGTTCCTAGATTATTGGCTCTCCGCCCCCTGTGACTTGTGGCAATGTTAAACTACGGGTAGGTGTTCTCAATATCAAAAGAAGTGTCCTTAATGGCCTGATTGTTATGTGTGACTATGATATCTATTTTCTCTCTACATAATGGAATCCACAAACTGGTTACCATTACCCAGTGTTTCCTGCTAGCAAAGATAGCGCATTATTTCTTTCTTTTTCAGATAGGAGAATAAATATGTTTATTGCTACTTAACCTTAGAAAGTGAACAAACCAGCTTTAGTATTTTCAATATGCCTCTTCTTTTTCAGGTCTCCTTCCCTGCGATTCCCTACCTTTCCTTCCCCCGCTCGATCACCTCAATAGTCTGTGGGTATTGTTTGCAATTCAGACTTGAGGCTATCGAGAGGTGGATCATATATAGCATCGCTCCGATCCTGATGGTACAAGGCCTTGACAGAATAATTGGCCTACAAATTATTATCCTCCTTGTCAGGTTGATCGGTATGGCTACCTTAGAGGATATTTTAGCGGCCTTAGCTATGGTACAAACAGAATTAGCCACATCCCGTATAGAGATGGCGGCTTTACAGGCAAAGGTAGAGAGAATGCAGAGGAATCCCTTTGATGTTGGAAGTATTTCACCTCCAATATCTATTCCTGTCATCATTGAAATACCTACACCAGTCCCTTTATCGCCTCCAGAGCGATTCCATGGGGAAACAAGTAAAGTACAGGTCTTTCTCACACAAGTACTACTAGACTTCTCATTTAGATCAAAAGTGTTTGCCACTAACCAAGCAAGGGTAGCTTTCTTGATTTCCTATCTAGCGGGGGATGCAGCACAATGGGCAGTACCACTGGTGAGGAGGGGCGATCCCTTGCTATATGACAGGGATTCATTTAGAATTGAATTTGAAAAAAATTTTGATAGAAGAGTGGCAACATTCTCTGCAGACAGAGAATTATTAGAGCTTCGACAAGGTAGTCGGGGCTTGATTATTTATTTGAATGCTTTTTGTAGATTCGTAGTAGAAACCGACTGGCCAGAGTCTAAATAAGCGGCTATCTTCCATCATGGGTTGAAAGATGAATTAAAAGATGTGATAGCACAGATCAACCCACAACCCACAACCTGTGAGGAGTTGATTAGTTTCAGGTTATGTTTGGATCACCGCCTCAGTGAAAGAAAGGGAGAAACTAAATGAAAGGAGAAATCCATGCCACACTTCAATCGCCCTCGACTTGTCCAAAACAACTATGTACCAAGACAAGAACCAATGGAGATAGGAACCATACTTGTCTCATTAACGCCAGAAGAAAGGGATCTATGGCATAGGAAAGGTCTTTGTTTATACTGTGGGAGAAAAGGACATTACGTGAGAGAGTGTCTGTCACAACCCAAAAGCAACAGAACAGAACGCAAACAAGTAGCAGGCACAGCCTCAGAAAAGATGACCGAAAACTACAGTGCTTGAAGAATGATGGAGGGGCACCCTTTGTGCTGTATCTCTATCCCTTCTGTGTAAAAGAATAAGACAACGTCTCAAGAACACTTTTTTTAATAAAACGTAATATCCGGATACAATATGAGTGGCTGAAGGTTCAAACCATGGTAGATTCTGGAGTTATCGGATGTTTTATGGATAAAACTGAGGCTCAAAAGCTGGGAGTATCACTTTATGAGAAGAAGAAGTAGCCAGAAGCAGTCTTTGCGGTAGATGGGAGACGGTTAGATTCAGACCCAATATACTACATGACCGAGGAACTTGAAGCCCTGTATGATTGCCATAATTTGGCAAGTCTTATTTTCAATATCATTCAAGCTCCACAGTACGGTATAATCCTAGGCCTGCCATGGCTACAGAAGCATAACCATGATATTAACTGGATGGATAAGTCCTTACAGATGAATTCAAAATATTGCATGACACACTGTGTCAATCAAAACGAAACACCCTCTGTGGCATTAACATTGAGTCTCTGCATTGCCACCACGACTGAAAAGAAGTGTTCTTACATGATGAATATCTGGAATATACTGACATATTCAGTAAGAAAATGCCAGAGAACCTTCCTCCTCAAAGGCAATATGTCTGCCAAATCGATTTGATTCCTGGAGCGGTTATTCCGTGTGGGAGAATATACGCCTTGACTGAGCCAGAAAATGACCATCTGCGTCAATACTTGGATAAATATCTTTCGTTGGGTTTCATACGCAACTCCAGGTCTCCTGCAGCATCTCCACTTTTCTTTATACTTAAAGCCAATGGAGAGCTCCACACGTGCATCGACTATAGAGCGTTGAATGCCATTATGATTAAGAACCAATACCCTTTGCCTCTAATGTTGGTGTTGCTGGAGCAAGTAAAAAAAGCAGTAATCTATACCAAACTTGATCTTAAAGGAGCCTACCACTTGGTAAGAATGCGAGAGGGAAACAATTCGAAAACCACCTTTAAAACTTGTTAGGGCTTGTATGAATACTTAGTAATGCCTTTCGGGTTATGCAATGCTCCTGCAGCGTTCAAGTTCTTTCTCAATTATGTTTTGAGGGACTATTTGGATCAATACGTGGTGGTATATATAGACGATATCCTAATATATTCATCAGACAAGCATCTACACGGCCATCATGTGAGTTCTGTTCTACAAACCCTAAGTGAGAATCATCTGTTTTGCAAGAGCAGTAAGTGTGAATTCAGTGTTACTACTGTCGAGTTTTTAGGAATTATGCTTACCCCGTCGGGACAGGAAATGGCTGAGCGAAAGGTAACAGCTGTCAAAGAGTGGCCTAGGCCACAGAACATAAAAGACATTCAATGTTTTCTAGGTTTTGCTCACTTCTACTGTAGGTTTATTAATCAATTCTCGAAGCTAGTGGCGCCTTTCACTAAACTATTACAGAAGAAGGCATTGTTCCAATGGCCTGAAGAAGCCCAAAGTGGGTTTGAAGCTCTAAAATTGGCATTTATATCTGCTCCTGTTTTGGCTCATTCTGATTCTGAAAAACCATATATCGTAGAAGCTGATGCATCTGATGTTGCAGTAGGAGCCGTGTTATCCCAACGGCACAGAGTTACAGGTCAACTACATCGGGAAGCATACATGTCACGAAAATTGAATCCGGCAGAAAGGAATTACTCAATTGCTGAAAAAGAGTTACTTGCTATAAAAGATGCCTTTTTAGAAAGGAGACACTTCTTGATGGGGGCCAAACATGTGGTCACTGTTTATACAGAACATCGCAATCTGCAATTTATGAAGGCAGCTAGTCATTTGACACCCATACAACTACGATGGATGATTTTGTTTTCTGAATACAACTTTATGGTCTACCTGGTAGAGAACATAAAAAATCGGATGCCTTAACGCGACAGGAATCAAGTCTTGCACCTAAAAATATTTCTGAAAACGCAATTATAGATCCACGGAAAGTTTTCTGTGTAACTCATTCAGATATCTTCTTAGAAAATGTGTCCCGTGGTGTACAATCTTGTGTATGGAAAACCTGGCTGAAAAAACATACTGAATGGCAAATAAAAACAGGATTGCCGGTCAAGGGGAATTAGATGTTAATCCCCACCATTCCATTACGGAAACAGGTGTTTCATTGGTGTCACAATATTCCTATTGCAGGCCATAATGGAGCCAAAAAGACTCTAGAGAGAGTTACCCATCCGTTCTGGTAGCCGACCCTAAGAAAGGACATACATAGATGGGTGACAGAATTTGAGACGTGTACACAGATGAAGAGCGATAAAACAAAACAACAAGATTTGTTACAACGCCTTCCCACTCCCAAGAATCCATGGGAAACCATATCTTTGGATTTTATCGTGGGATTACCCAAGGATCAGGGTTGTACTACCATACTAGTGGTAGTGGACTCACTTACCAAAATGGGACATTTTATCGCTTGCAAACAGATCCCCACAGCAGGACAGTCGGCTCAGCTGCTCTTGGTTAACATGGTAAGGCTACATGGTCTTCCAAGAGCGATTGTACACAATTCACAGTCCAGTTCTGGAAGGTGTGGTGTTCTTCCTTACAAATCACACCAAACCTATCCACCAGTTATCATCCTCAGACGGATGTGCAAACAGAACGGGTAAACCAAACATTAAAGCAGTACTTAAGGTGTTACATTGATGGAAACACAGAAAGATGGGTAGACAGATTATGGCTGGCAGAAATAGCATACAATAGCGCTACACACAGCTCCACACATCATACACCCTATTATAGCACTTACAGATTTCATCCTCGCTTTATCCCATTTTTGAATCCCAGTGATAACAGCCACATTCCAGAGGTAAGAGACAGGATAGTCCACATTCAGAGTACCCTGAAGAAGCACAAAAACAGCTAAGAGTAGCTAAGGTCAACTACAAGAAATATGCTGATAAAAACAGATGTCCTGGGCCTACATATAAAAAGGGAGATGTAGTGTGTTTGTCCACTAAAAACCTCAGATTAAAAAAATACAGTGCGTTTAATCCCAAATATATAGGCACGTATAGAGTGATTAAACATATCAATCCTGTGGTGGTAAAACTGGCCTTGCCTTCTAATTTACGTATACACCCCTCTTTTCATGTATCTCTTCTTAAACCCTCATATACCCCAGTTAAAAAGGTCCCAAGTCCTGTATGGATAAATGACGAACTCGAACATGAAGTAAAAGGAATATCCTGGACTCCAACCTGTACAGAAGGAAGTTGTGGTATCTGGTATCCTGGAAGGGATACGGTCCTGATAATTCTTGGGAACCAGCGTTAGTGGTTCACGCCCCTAGGATGGTGACATTGTTTCATAAAAAACATCCCAGAAAGCCTTGTCTTTGCCAGTGTTCTTCTGGGAAAGGATGTACTGTCACAGCACATCACCTTGTAAACACGAAAAGCCATTGAACACTGTCAGAAACGGGTCCTGGTAATCCTAACAGATCAATAGAACGGCATCAGAAACCAATGCAGTGCAGAAATTACGAGGAGCCTACAACTCCCATGATCCCTTGCATGTCCCTGGTGCACGCACGCACGTATGCGTGTGTACGTTGGGTGAACAATCCACAGAAGAGCTTCCGGGTCCCTCATCGAGCCGATTATTCTGGATGCAGAAGAATCTTAAGCTGGATAGCGGTCCGGTAAGGGTGAGTTGTGCACAGAATTTCCTGGTTTCTATGTTATCATAGCAACATCCTTGTTTCGACTCATTTTGTTGTGCTTACTCGCAAGTTTGTCCTCCTCGAAGATTCGAGAGAGGAAACTCTTGGTTGGCATTCTTCTCTGTGGGCGGGTCATACGTTTGAAGATTTAACAGAGCGAGAACAAGCAGCATTGCTCAGAAAATTTTCACATTCTTGTGCGAGTATAGGAGAGTATTGCTTGAGACTATATCAAAAATACTCCCGTATTTCATGACATTGGTATTCAGATTTTTGATTCGTGGATATTGGAAAAATACATGGAACCATTCAACATTGGGTTCTGTTTATGCCTGCATCATTCGGTGTAGCAGGCAATACGATGCTGGAGTTTGTGTATCACACAAAAGACAATCTCTGGAAATTGCTCTAAGAATTATTCTTTCCTTGTGCATGAATATTTTATATTGAATCGAAGGAGCAATAAGGCACTGCCTAACTTTTGGTTATTTGTTTGTGCCATTTAACAGGGGTTGGACTAGAATCCTGGATTATTGGCTCTCCACCCCCTGTGACTTGTGGCAATGTTACACTATGGGTAGATGTTCTTTAAGAGTCCACAATATCAAAAGAAGAGTCCTCAATGGCATGATTGTTATGGGTGACTATGATATCTATTGTTTTCTCTCTACATGCTAGAATCCACAAACTGGTTACTATTACCCAGTGTTTCCTGCTAGCAAAGATAGAGCCATATTTCTTTCTTTTTCATGTAGGAGAACAAATATGTTTATTGCTACTTAACCTTAGAAAGCGAACAAACCAGAATTAGTATTTTCAATCTGCCTATATTTTTTCAGGTCTTTTTACCCTCCGGTTCCCTACCTTTCCCTCCCCGCTTGATCACCTCAATAGTCTGTGGGTATTGTTTGCAATGCAGACTGGAAGCTATCGAGAGGTGGCTCATATTTAGCATCGCTCCGATCCTGAGGATACAAGGCCTTGACAAAAATGACTTTTTTGACGATTAATCCCCACAAAGTAGAGTAGACCGACTCTAAGTGATATCCCACTTGAGAGAGTTAGTACCTTCGATTTCCTGGGTATGACCTTAGACGAAGATATGCCCTGGAAGCCCCATGCGGCCAAGTCGACTCTGAAGCTGACACAAATAGCAGGGGCTCTGAGTAAAAAGCATAGTACCTCCTACAGTAAACCAGTGGCAGCGGCAATGCAGATATGTGATTCTGTGAGCTCAGTACTATATGGGGCTGAATTGTGGGGCTTTGAAAGGTTGGATGACCTCTCCAGATCTGAGAATACATTTTTGAGGAATTTAGTTCAGCTACCTCAGAGCATACCCTTCATCCATTAAGGCTAGACTTGGGCAGGAAATCGATCATAGATAAGGCTAAGCAACAATCGCTATTGTTTTGGCAGAGGATCAGGTCCACCCCGAGTTATGCTCATATGCCAAGACCCTCAAGGATGTTATTTAACTAGACAAACAGAATAAGATTAGTTGGCTAGGAAACGTAAAATGCTTATTAGCCGACATAGGGCTTGAGGGCTACTGGGAAATTAGGGACTCAACATCATTCCCCACCAAAGATCACATCAAAACGTTGCACTTTGATTGGGTAGCTCAGTCGGCAGTCGTTAACTCCAATGGGGGCCGGCTAACCTCGTAATTCACAGATTTTAAATCAGTTGGCTCCTTGGAAAACTATTTAGACACCATCCAGGCACCCATTAATAGGAAACTATATATGCAATTCTTCCTCTCAATGCCTTTACCAGCTCCTGGCACAACACCCCAGTATCATCTCGGTTCTGTTTTATTTGCACTGCTACAACTGAATCACCTGTGCATGTACTATTTGCTTGCCAAGCCTACTCACGCCCGAGCCTACTCACACCGAGCTAAGTGGCTTACGCCTGTATGCAAGCATTTGGGTGCACGCAATTACGGTGAAGCACTGCAAATACTTAGATCGGATCCAAGACCAGTGGTAGCTTGTGCAGTCGCAAAGTTCCTTGGTCATATGTAGGGCATCAGGAGGAAGCTGTTGCAATCAGGATGAGGAGAATTTATTTCTTTTTAATTGTTTTTAAATGTTTAAAGCAGCTTTAGAATAGCATTTTATTGTGGATGAATTTAAGGTTTTGTATTGTCAGCATACCAGACGAATAGTGGCAACATGGTGGACCTTGTTAGAAGATTATGGTATTTCTTCAGGTTTTTGTTGTTATTGTTTCATTCGTACCAGATAGAGGGTTGTTTAGCATGCAAATTACAAACCTGGCTCAAGCCTCATATGCTCCCATCATGCACCTTAAGTTTGAACCCTTTTAAATCTTTTACGTATGAGCCGTATTGCACATTGCATTTTTATGGTCCTATGTTTTATCTTAATTTTAATTTTTTATGTACGAGTTGTATTGTACATTGCACTTTTATGGTTGTACGACTGAAATAAAGTTTTGTATAGAACACCCAACAATGCAAACCAGTGGTTGTGTCCGAAATTAGAGAGAAAGTCTAAGAATACCTGACCCTTAATGATACTGGGGAAATAGAAAAAGGGGTGATCTGGGACACCGTTAAGGCAGTTATCAGAGGAGTATTTTTTCAGGAGGCCGCCCAGCCGAAAAGGATGTGCAAGCCTACCAGGACTCGCCTCTCCAAGAAATTGATCAAATTTGAACAGAAACATAAATGTAACCTCACTAATAAAGGCTCATAGAAGTCTTAGAAGCGGGGAGTGATGGGAATCAGATCGCACCTCTTTCGTTGTGTGCAGCTGTGTAAATATTATCCAACAAACGTTTCTTACACTATAGTGCTGTTTGGTACATATGCATCATACTACCCAAAATGCATTACATACTTTAGCCGGGGCCTCCGTGTCAATCAAGAAAGACAAATACCATAGCGCTCCTTACAACAATCCACATACAGTTATTTCCAATTTTACTGTAGGCATTTAGTACATTTAAAAAATTCAAGAACAGGAACCAAATGTTGTTTTTTATTGTAGTTTGTATTTTTGGTTGGTGCAAAATCAGCCAGTCTGGAAAGTACAGCTGACACGTGTTTCGTCATGCAAGTGACATTTTCAAGGCTGTAATATATATATATATATATATATATATATATATACACACATATCAAAAATGATTTGAATATTATAAAAAACTAGGTAATTTCAATTTGACGCAGCCATTTGTGTTACAAATAGTGTGCTTTACGTATACTGTAAACTTAAGTTGGGAAGGAAAGAACAGGGAAATTCAGTTCGCATGCCAATTCAGATGGTTCATAGTTCACCGTTGTGCACATCATGCAAAAGTGAGACGACTGGTGCAAGAGTTGGTTACATGCAACTTCTTCTTGTGCATGTACGTTAACAATCCAGCGAGTATTTGTGACCGAAAAGTTGGTGATCGATAGATAAAAAACAGACGGGAGAAATCATTAGCACTGTGTGTATACACTCGTGAGGGAACAATTCATCATAAGGTCAATAGCCATGGAGCTCTGTGAGTAGAAAGGTGTAGATCGACAGATAAGAAATACGAAATTTGTGCAACTGACCTAAGACAGCGGTGCAAAGCCGCTGATCCAGTAAGGCGATCAGGTTGAGCAGTCAGAACAAAGAAATGGCTGCTAAGATAAAGGTTTGTGCATTAGGTAGTGAATGTAAAATGCAGGACAAAGATGAGAAACGAATGTTAGCTCTAGAGTAAGAAATTACAAGTGGTTCAGAAATCCGAAGGGACCCTTTTAATATCATTGGTGAAGTCCGTCATTAGTAGAAATATGCTTAGAAAGGTGAAATGACGTCGCCTAATGTATTCGCCATGTGAGGTCCTAAAGATAAAGACATGGTGTTTGCAAGCGAAATCACAAAATTGCTTAGTGTAAAGTATTGACTGGACATGAATAATTATTTCATTGGCTCACATCGTATGGGAAAGGTGCAGTCCTTCTCGTATTTCAAGATTTTATTCGATGGACGATTAAATTTTAAAAATTTAATAGAGGAAAAATGTTGCACCCTAACCAGATGTTCGGGGTCGATCATGAATTTTGCACAAAGGTTGGGTCGGTGGTCACCAGAACAAATCCTGAGATTATATAGTTCCATGTGTTGTGCTAAAGTACTCTACGGTAGTGAGGTATGGGGATTCACTGATGTGAAGTAACTTCAAATTGAGGAAAATAAGTATTTCCGGCGTTTGCTTAAAGTGCCTCAGAGTACATCATCCCATATTGTGCATGAGGAATTAGGCGCCTGTTATATTTCGGACAGGTTGGCAGTCAAACCTTTAATCTGCTGGATTAAAATTTGGTCAAATGAGGCGGCGACCTTTAGCAGGCAGGTTATAGCAGACTGCCTTGCCCGTGATCGGGGGCTGAGAATCCCCTGGCTAAAATACGTGAAAGAGTCCTTTAAGGGAATAGGACGTGCAGACCTCTTTTATAACACCTCTAAAATATCAATGCTGGATAAGGCCACGGTCAAGGACCGGTTCTTCAAGCATGTTACAACACTCAGGAAGATAGAGAGCTAGTCAAGCCGTTAGTGAGAGAACATCTGGCAACTAAGACATCCAAGGGCATCGAACCATATTTGGCTCATTTTTATAGTGCCCAGGATAGGTTTTTAATGACACGGTTTAGACTAAATCTCCTGCATCATGTTTTAGCTGAGCCAGCGGGGTTCACACCGTCTATAGAGATGAAGGGCCCATGTGGTTGCAACCAACGGTCCCCACAGGATACCCTTCATTTTGTTTTATTATGCCCCTTTTATTCACAACCTAGAATTTACTTTCTAAAGGGCATTTTAAAGAAAGCCAGATTTAAACATGCACAGGTGGCCTTGTTATTTTTAAAATTGTCCCAAGATGCGTTGACTCTATTTTCTACTGTACATTTTTTAAGGGTAGCATTTAGGTTACGGGCAACAAGGGGCAGCGGGAGTATATAGGTTGTCCGGAAAGTTACTTTTCCCATGGGATCAGGACGGAATTGCCCATTGGGATGTGTATTTAATTATTTATGTATTGAATGTATACTATGGAGAATTTTAGAATGACGAACTGTTTATCTTGATGGCTTTCATCTGTACTATTATGGTATTTCTTCACATTCGAATAAAGTGATAAAGAAGAAGAAGAACTCTTAAAATATTAATTATGATATAGATAGCACTAGCACCGTATACATTGTTGTACACTGCTCACTACAACTGACTTGTCCCCTATATGTACATAGTGTCCCAGAATGAAATCTTTTTTATGATACTCATTTAAGGTTTTTAACCAAATATGCTGCCATTAATTTTATCTTACGAGATTTTTAAACAACTCTCTGTATTATATGATCTTTTCCTTTTTTTATTGTACAGAGGTTATTTTATTGTATATATGTTATTCGATGCTTTTATGACACATGCTGTCGAATAAAGCTATTTGAAATGAAATGAAATGACTGGACATGAACCCATTCTCAGAGTAACAACTCACCCTGGGAAGCGGAGGACGTCTGTATCGTCCTACTGTGGTAAATTTCTATGAAGAAAGTGATATGCGGGGCGTCGATAAAGTCCTCCTGCTGCCCGCCCAAGGGACGTCGTGAGGTGTGACCCGAGCCTTGATAACCCACTATGTAGTAAATAATAGGCCCTATCATTAAAAGTGATATATATATCACATTACACTCAAGACATATATGTCCACACCAAACCGTCTATAGGTGAAATCGTGTCTCCTGTAGGCTAAGATTCATATAATATATTGTAGCCAACCTGGTAATTAGACATTCAAAAATGCAAGTCTATCCTAGATGCGGTTAGACCAAAACTGCTATTAATCTTATTCCTTTGTATGGCATAGCCAGTAAAGTTAGTGATAATCACGAACCTTCACCCATCTATATCACAAACGTTATCTATTGTATGTAATATCACATAATATTCTGGATCAGTGTTCAAATTAATTAGGTAGGTGCAACGATCGAATAGTCAGATCCGCAGTGGTGCAGTGCCTGAACTGAAAAAGGTATAGTGTAGAAATTCAATGGAGTTCCCGCATGTTATACGATACTCTGCATGTGACTAATCATCCCAAAGTTCGCTGAAGTGTGTTTCCAAAAGTAAACAAGCATTGGCATAGCCAATAGGTCTCGCCTTTGGGACCTTATAAGTGTTTACACATGCAACAGTTCATGTTGTTGCACCAAGGATATTGTACTGCATAACTAAATACTTATAAGGTTCCAAGGCGAGACCTATTGGCTATGAAAATGCAATAGGTCTCGCCCTCGTTTAAGTTAAAGCAGTCCTGTTTGTAATTAGGCGGCTTTTAGCTTCGCTTTTATTAGTGTTTTTCAAACTTTCATGTACATAACATGCATATGTATGCATATATGTATATGTATGCATGCATATATTTGTATTTATGAGAGGTAGAGGTAGAGAGGTAGAGAGTGAGCAGTAGAGAGTGAGCAGTAGAGAGTGAGCAGTAGAGAGTAAGTAGTAGAGAGTAAGTAGTAGAGAGTAGTAGAGAGTGAGTAGAGAGTAGAGGGTAGCAGAGAGTGAGTAGCAGAGAGTGAGTAGCAGAGAGTGAGTAGTAGAGAGTGAGTAGCAGAGAGTTAGTAGACAGTGAGTAGTAGATTGTAGTAGAGTGAGTAGTAGAGAGTGAGTAGAGAGTAGAGGGTAGTAGAGAGTGAGTAGCAGAGAGTGAGTAGCAGAGAGTGAGTAGCAGAGAGTGAGTAGTATAGAGTAATAGAGTGTGAGTAGCAGAGAGTTAGTAGACAGTGAGTAGTAGAGAGTGAGTAGTAGAGAGTGAGCCGTAGAGAGTAGTAGAAAGTGAGTAGCAGAGAGTGAGTAGCAGAGTGAGTAGCAGAGAGTGAGTAGCAGAGAGTGAGTAGCAGAGAGTGAGTACATTACAATTACATGTGTAGCATTTTTATTTATTGTAGTATCTTTCCAGCGCCAGTCGAAGAGAGTGAGTAGTAGAGAGTGAGTTGCAGAGAGTGAGTAGCAGAGAGTGAGTAGCAGAGAGTGAGTAGCAGAGAGTGAGTAGTAGAGAGTGAGTACATTACAATTACATGTGTAGCATTTTTATTTTTTGTAGTATCTTTCCAGCACCAGTCGAGACGGAATACGGTTCTTTCACGCTGAACTGGAACTTTGACTTTCACAGAGGGGAAAGGTGTGTCTAAAGCGTGAAGTATAAACGGCTTGGGGTTTGTTTCCTGTGCCAGGAGCAAGCAGTTGAGAGATCTTAAGGGCTGCGCCGAGATTTCCCAGTAGACTAGAGTTTTGAAAGCCCGAGAGGATTGGGGAAGCGTCAACTCAAGCCTGGCTGGAGTATCTCTTTAAAATGTCTGTCTGCACGTTTATTTTCTGAAGACAAGTTGGTTATTTTTTTAGTGTATTGGTAGATCATAACGTTTTTCAAATTATCGTGCCCTTTTGGAACAGACTTTGTCTTGGGCAATGTGCTTAAGAAACACTCAGGGAAGCTCTTCACAGAAAGGGTGGTAAAGAGTTGAAGGAAGCCGGCGTGAGAGAGTAAATTGTCCACATCAATAAACGTCCCCAAAGCCTCCAAGCAGTGGATGTGAAGCCCCATCCCACATACACACAGTGCCAATAAAACCTCAGTAACAATTTTCCCTGAATCATTCCAGATTGTCAGTCAAATAACAGCTTTACATTTCATTGGGAATGCAATGCTTTTCTCCCTGGCATAAACTTTTCAGTGTCCAAATATCTTCACATTGTTAAGAAACACAAGTTGTGCTTTCTGGATAGCTTAGCCCCAAACAAAGTGTGTTGTTTCAATTACGAGGTGCTGTCTGTGCCCTGAAATGCCGTAACATGAAAAAGGGCCTTCACTGCCGAGGTTCTAGTATTAAGGAGAGCGCGCCGTCAGTTCCTGGTCCTGCATGAATTCATGAATGACCGCCCAGCGAGTATAATGTATGCACGAGGCGCGCGCCGCTAGTCGAACGCTGCTAGTGTTGCACACAGTTAACCAGTGCTTACACAAATGCTTCATCGTTTAAACAAACCTCATCAATGCAAATTTCCATTCGTGTGAAAGGAAAAAAGCTGCGACAGGTGTCCTTCTCCAGTGGGGGGATGAAAGGAGTTGGTGGAAATGTGAATTCTTAAACGTGGCTACAGAACTCCCTGCCGATACAGCCAGTACAAGATCACACGCTTTGTTGCAGCGGAAGTGGGCACCGGTCGGCTCGTTCAAACTACAAGTGGGAGAAATGATTTAAGGTGAGTTTAACTAAAGTGTCAAGCACCACTACTGTAGAGGTCGGCGGGGTCACCAGCAGAGAGGGTGCCAGGGTCTGCGTGGCACAGAATGCCCCCTCCCCTTACCTCGCACATCTTTGTGGGTGAGGGCTGGCTACGCAGTACCATGGGGGCGGGGGTGGGAGGGGGCTGGCATGGGTACCACGGGGCAGGGGTGGACGAGGCTGACACGGGCAACACGGGGCAGGGGTAGGCGATGGCTGGCACGGATTCCACGAGGCCGGGTAGCTCCGTGTGTCATCCTTCAGAGGTCGGCAGGGTCGCCAGCCCACCCCGCAGCAGAGGGCTTCTTCTGAGACAACCACACGTGTCTGCTTGGGACTGAGGGCACTCGAGGACGCACAGTGGAAACGCGACAACACTGCCCATGGAAAACCCCTTCCCTTGGGTGCTGACGCGTGTGTGGCTGCACCTTTCCTTTGCACACACTGGAAAGCACTTCGTTTTTGACCTTACATCAGTAGTTTCACGTACGTTTAATATGTTGAAAGCTTCTTGCAAGAGATTGCTGAAAATACACAAATGTGTGTGGGTGCGCGCGACCTTTGCATGTTTGCCCTCTCGGTGGAGTTCCGTTCCCGGTCTCACACCCTCATTTTATAGCGTTCTGCTGCCAGGGTTCCCCCAATATCCATGCATGTCTCCGTTCAGTAATCCCTCCGATGTGACCGCTCAGCCAGTGACGCATTGTTGCACTCAGTGCCAGGAAGTTCCGGCCCCAAGGCTGGCGGTGCTCATCGTGTCAGCAGTGGCGGTGGGTGCCCTTTAACACTGTGATGGGACTCTAGCTTCAGCCCCTGCCCGAGGTGTGGGTCTTGAATGTAAAGGCGCAAGCTGGCCGTGCCGGATGGCATACGGCATGGCTCTGATCTGGGGGTGCGCTTGACAACCTGCCCTTTGAACCGAGAGTGATGCGGGCAGGAGTGGCAAGTGGTGTGAAATGACCCTCCTGGTAGCACCGGGTCACACATTCACCACATCTGTGTCTAGCGGTGCTTCCGTTCTCCTGGGCTCAGCGTGGCGCAGGAGTCGGCGGCGGGAAGAGGCATCTCTGGGAACCCCAAGGCCCCGCAGGGGTTCGGGTGTATTCGGCGGAGTAGATCTCTTTTACTCTGAGGGCACGTGCTGGAGCTGTGCTTGGCGTTGGCCACGGGCCGGGAGCAAGGGTTGAGTGAGTGAGTACTCCACCCCAGCATCGGGAACCTTCTGGCAGGATGACTGATCCCTGCTCACTCGCTCCGCCCCGTCCTCTCTGCAGCATCCTCCTTCCTCGCCGGAGATGTATTGATCGATCCCGCCTCGGAGGTGCGGCCGGGCCATGCCTCATCCCGACAGAGGAATGAATACGTTCGGACAGCTCCCTAGGACCGGAGGGTCCCCGGCCTCAACCAGCTCTGCACTGCTTTAGGAGAAAGGGGTCCTGGAGCCGGCCAGCTCCTCAGAGGCCCTGGAGCCGGCGAGAGCCTCGAGGGCCGAAGTGCCACAGTGTTATGCAGAAGTATTATAAGGTGAGCAGGAGTCGTCCTCGGAGGTCAGAAAGAGAACAAGCACTGAAACACAAGTGCGGCTCGCGCCGCGAAAGTGAAACAGTACTCCGGGTGGAGGGGTGGGGGGAGTGCGATTCCCTTGCGGGAGCGAGCGGCGCCAGGAGCGATAATTGCTACCATATGGCCCCAGCTGCTCGCTCCCGCAAGTGAATCGCCAAACGTGCACGCGTTGCCATTGAAGGCAATGGAACGCGTGCACGTTTTTGGCTGAAAAGACGAATCGATTGCAAAAGGTCTTTTTGCCTATGCAGCGCATGCGTGCTGCGTAGGCGAGACCTAAAAATATAGACAGCCAAAGGATTATCTATTAGAAACATGTTATTTAATGTGTGACGTAAGGTGCCCCAGTTCATTTAAACGTAGTGTCAACATATACAAAAAAATACACAAGGGGGATTATATGTTAAATTGTCCTGTTAAGCACTAATAATGGTCTTCTCTAGCGGCGAGTATCAAGAAGACTCTACCTCATGAAATAATCTGTCCTACGAATACTCCTGATATGAGTAGTAACATGCACATGCACAGTCAGATTTCTACCTGTGCCGAGTTGCCACGTCCCGTTTCAAAGTCTCGAGCATCCGAAAATAGTGTGCACTCTCCGGTCGAGAAAGTCCCACAATTATTGAAGTGCTTCGATGAATCATGAAAATCGAAAGAGGACTGGAGAACTAGAGGAAGCTCATAGGTGCCAGTCAAAAACGGCCGCCATCTTGGGTGTGCTAAATACTCTGTGTATCCAATTGTGATTGATACAAAAAATAGAAAAAGCATTATCCCCCAAGTTCTAAATTAGGTCAGGGTAAGTCATGCAGTAAACTAAATCAATGTCTAATGTAAAGGAGTATGGAAAGGGATATTACATGGAATCCGGACAAACAATAGTCAATCGTTGTATAGGTAGTTGCAATATTAATCTCCGGTTAATGTGATTTGTGAGTTCAAAACCCACCACACATTCTGTTGATAAGTCCTCAATGGTAAGTTTGCCACAAGTGAAATGTGAGAGGAGGATCTAAGGTTTGGAGTAAAGATAGTGGAGGATACAAGTTGAGGTGTTACGGGGGTGATAGGTCGGTGATATCTACCACGACTTTAAAGAGTGAACACTCGAGGTGCTGTATAGACACCCCTATTTGCTATGGCAAAGTAGTATAATCCACCACATAATTCTGCACACACAATAACAATCATGTATTTGATAGATTACTAAATGGTGTTACACGTCATATACCACAGTTCTGGAATAGTTTTTGCTGATGTTAATGGTAATATCTCATCCCTATATATGAACCTTTATATTTAGTGTACAACATAGTCTTTCAGTCTCAAACAAAACAATGTTCTCTATGTGTATTCCTCCAAATGAAATGGGATCTGTTAATGTTCTTGGCAAAATGGTTCTCATAGATACATGGAATACACATAGCGAACATTGTTTTGTTTGAGATTGAAAGTCTTCCGGTTCACCAGATAAACGCACGGAGCGGCATGAAGTTTTGAGGCGTATTCGCTCAGAATCCCACCTGTGGCAGTGATTAAGACGAACGGAGTGCTACTGGACACTACGGATTCGATCACTAAGTATTACACTTACCAAGTGATAGAAACACCGCAGCGTGGGAGAATAATCGTAACATTAGAAATGAAGGGATACTCACACACAGCCGGGACGGAAGTAGAACCGGTGGGAAGAACGGGATTGATATTTTCCATTTGCTTGTCAGCCCTGAAGAAGTCGATTGGGATATTTCCCACGACGAAACACGTGTTGGCTGGGCAATTTCGTTTGAAATAAAGGGACAGAAGAACACCCAACGACTAATTATTGAAAAGGCTAAAACAATAATTGATCTTACTGTGTTGTACATACTACATATATGTGATTATGTCATCAGATGTATAATTAGACACTAATGTTGACAATACAAGCGTGTGCAGAGGACAAGTGCAACATATATATATTACAGCCTTGAAAAAGTCACTGGTGTGACGGAACACGTGTCGGCTGTACTTTCCAGACTGGCTGTTTTTGCACCAACTGAAAATACAAACTTCAATGAAAAACAACATTTGGCTCCTGTTCTTGAATTTTTAAGATGTACTAAATAACTACAGTACAATTGGAAATAACTGTATGTGGATTGATGTAAGGAGTGCTATGGTATTTGTCTTTCAATAAAGGCTCTTAGAAGGTTCTCGCAGTGAGAGGCCAACTGTGTACATTAGAGCTAGACACATCTAATGACATTCTCACTGGACTAGAGGCCTGCTTTCATGAGGGTGGTAACAAACAAACCAGGAATCAAGCTGGCACACGTTGAGAGCCCGTCAGATCTGCACACTTATTGGGGACATTAGGTATTCCCAGAGCACCGCCCATGGTACCGCAGAGGAAAAGCTCCAGGCCTTTGAGAACTTTTACCAGTCGTTATATACTGCTGACCCAATCCCCTGGGACAGGAGAGACCTGGCCTCTGTCAATCTCCCTAGACTTTCTACCAAATCTGCGGAAGTGTTGGACGAGCCACTCACTGCTGCAGAGGTAACAGCGGCTAATAACCAACTCATACCTTTCAAAGCCCCGGGTCCAGATCGTTTTACAGCCCTCTTCTCTAGAAGATTTGCTCCCCAACTCCTTCCTATTTTAACCATCCTTTTTAACTCTCTAAATGCAGCCAACGGAGAAACACATAGCACCCTCTGCCAGTCCTACAGGCCCATCTTCCCCCTTAACTTAGACCTCAAATTACTAACAAAGGTCTTAGCTAACTGCTAAAACAAGTTATTGCCTGGCCTGGCCCACTCAGATCAGGGGACTTTAAGCTTAATCAGTCCACAAGCAATGAGACCAAGCTAGCCCTACAGCTCATAGACATCACCAGATTGAAACGCAATGTGAAAGTCCTCCTATCTCTCGACACTGAAAAAGCATTTTACAGGGTGGACTGCGGTATGCTCTTTGGCGTCATGAGGAAATTCGGCCTGGGCTAGAGTATCCTTAGCTAGAGATTGGCCCCCATATTTATCCATGGTGGTACCTGTTATAGATGCTGATGTCCCCACTACCTTTTGATATATCCCTTGAACCTCTCCTTCAGAACATTAGGATCCACCCTCAAATTCACAGCATTTCCTTTTGCCATGGCTCCTTTAAGGTATTTGCCTTTACTTTCACTTCAGGCTTTAGTTCCCCTCTTTGAGGACTTCCAGGATGTCACTGGCCTACAAATAAACATGACCAAATCTCATGGTCTGGTTCTAGTGGGGATGAACTCCTTGGCAAATTCGTTGGTTGGCATTACTCAATTTCCCTGGACAATGAACTCCATCAAATATTTAGGAATCCAACTGATGCCAAACCTTTGATTGTGTGCCCGGACAAATTTTGAACTCCTCATATGTAAAGCTAAAAGAGCCCTGACAGAGCAGAAAAAACACTCCTATCCCAAGTAAAGTGCATTGTAGCCCTTAAAATGAACATACTACCACATATCCTTTATATTTTGCAAGCTATGCAATTTGCATACATTATATTTGGGGGACAACACTTGAGGTTTGCCTCCAAAGTCTCTATGATTCACCTAGGGAGGGTGGACAGGGGAACCTTACCCTAAATTAGAGAGCTTCCCAGTTACGCTAAATGAAAGAATGTCTACAAGGCAAAACAGACAAATAGTGATGCTACATTGACCAAAACCTGGCATCCAGACCCCTTGGAGAAGCCCCATGGGTTCCAAAGGGTAGAGGGGCCAGCTTATGTACATTTCCCCAGTCACTAGAGCAACATGCTGTTTGGGAATCTACAGCATCCCAGCAGGGGGTTTGGGGAGGGGATTCTTACCTCATTCCCCTTTCCCCTCTTATACCCATCATATACACACACACAATGCAGACTTCATACCGGATCTGTCAACCCACAACTTTCAAATTTGTAGGTCAAAAGATTATTTTCGGCTACGCTACGGATACTGATGGAACCCTCAAATCATTTGTAGCACTCAAACTTGAGTATGAAATCTCTGAGACTAAATACTTCCACTACCTCCAAATCCATCACATGGTTTCCCAGAGTTGTATTACAGCTGGCACCCCTAGAAAACGCACACCCCTCAAGTACTTCCTCCAACCACCTCACATGCCCCGAACACTTGGTCTCTAGAATCTAAAACATACTTCATACCCCACCTACATGCAAATCCACATTCCAACTACAGTGGAAGAAAGATGTTAATATAACCCTCGATTCGAAACAGTGGCATGAGATATTCACCCGTACCAATAATTTTGCCCATCATGCCTCAGGAAAGGAGATCCTTTACAAAATATTGTTGTTTTGGCTTCTCACGCTAACCCTCCTCCATATCAACAACTCCACTTTCTCCAATACTTGCTGGCAAGGCTGTGGGAAAGGGGGCTTTCTTTTGCACATGCTATGGAACCGACTTTTTCTAGGTAACTTCTGGGACAGATTCATACTCAGTCATCTTCCAAATCCAGGGTACGGATATCGATAAACCTCCAAGTTGGTGGTACTGAGTAGACCATCAGCATGCTGCTCCCCTCTATTCGATTTTGGGCAAGAGGATTTCCTCCTGACTGCCAAGCGCCCCATTTTCTCTCTTTGGGGGAAGCCCCTCCCACCAACCTATGAACTATGGCTGCATAAACTCTGGCACCTGTTGGGACATGAGAAGCTAGCATATGACCTTATATAGGCAAATCTCAAGCCTGATACGAGTTGTGGAATCCTGTCTTATCATACTTAAATAAAGACCATAATTTCAGAACTTGCCCGCAAATTTTGCAGGCAATGGTTTTGGTTGACTTTTAACTGGCTTTAATAAAAAACTAGTGAAAAGTAAAATTAACTATTTGGCCCAAAATCTTAATTATTTAGGAGAGGTATATCTCAGTTCCTTTACTGACTCGTTACAGTTTGGAATGGGTATTACTCCCAGCCACTTCAAAAGCTTACCAGTCACCACTGACTTTACGTCATTGACAGAGGGCTAACTCCTAGCTGTCAAGGACTCACAGTCCACTAGACCATAGAATAAAACAGCCCACACACTGGCCCTTTAACGCTGGCCTATCGGGCAGTGTAAGACTACCAGACTTTCTGAAAGGCAATTAGGCATACATTTTGTGTAACGTGGGTGTCCAGTGTTACCACAGTACTTCTTTTGTGGTGATTTGGTGCTTTATTGATTGTTGCAAATTCTTTTGTTTGCTTCTTATGATTTCTGTACACAAGTCTACATATGTTTATGGTATAATTAAGGTGTGTTTATATTTCCACAAATAAAAACTCTTACTGAATATTCTAGCTTTATTACAACTGGGAATTTAATATAATACTCTATTCTGCATCAACCTTCATAACATGTATTTAGTGCTTGGCCACTGCTCAAAGAAGCTACCTAGGAGAGCCAAAGATGCCTGGATGCAAACATTCCTTCACAGACCAAGTGCCTAATGCCCCTGTTTGTACAGATTGCTGGCAATCTCCTCTTTGATAATGCTGAATGGTCCATGGGATTAACATGATGTTCACTTTACATGAAAGAAAGCAATATCTTATATGTTCTCCAGTCTTGTGCAGAAGACACGTCAGAGGGAGTTCAGGTTGGCTGATCACAGCACATGACTGGGGGCTGGAAAAGGGTGAGGCAAGCCCAATATGCCCTACTAAGCCAGCACTGAAAAGGATATTACACATTATGCATGTCCTGTACCACCTAAACACTAAGTGGAAGCTATAAGTTTGTTGTGGCTATTTGGGAATACTGAACTGCAGGCACCCACATTCAGCCTGACCAGCCTATTCCTGCTCACCACCACATGTTGTTCCACTCTTGGTCCATCTTGGGTGACATGAAATTAGATCATGCCCTGTGGTCAGGTTTTAAGTGGAATGGGCTTTGTTAGGTCTCAGATCCTCCAATAATTAAAAATCAATACTGGTCACTACGAAGCTCTATTCATGTCCTTAACTTTACAGTTAAAAAAACAGATTGATTTCTCAACTGCTTTAAAACATCTTAAAGTAATCCATTTTAGCAATACACCTGTTTACATTTCACATTTGGCTTCTTCTTGCGTTCCCTACTTGCTTCTGTGTTTTTCCACAGAATATGTGAATCTTTTATAGAGCATACAGTGAATTAAGTTGCCTCTGGGTGTGTTCAAGTTGTGGTGAGTGTCCATGAGGGGGCATGCTTTGGAACTCTGGAGTTGAGGCTGAAGGCAGTACAAGTGTCTTACGAAAGTCACTTCATAATTTGCAGGTCATCACATCTCAAATCGGATGTAATTACATCAGCAATACCTCTACATCACACCCATATGTGTGTGTGTGTATATATATATATATATATATATATATGTATATATATATTATCTACTGGCGGTCGCCAGTAGATAGTTATAGTTACAACCTATTATCCATAGGAAATCCGCGACATTCTATTTGAAATAACTCTCTTGCCGGTTGACGTATCTTCGCAAAATTTTCAAACTTTGTGGCCCGCTCCGGTTCGCTCCTACCCTGAAAGTCTCGGGGGATTCGTCAAGCGGGGGCCGAGAAAAAGGGGGTCCCAAAACGCGTTTTCCCCATGCAATTTTCCATAGGAAACTTTAGACACGGCTACAGCCCGAACTGCTGAACGGAATTACACCAAATTTGGCAAAGAGGTAGTTCTTGGTTCAGAAAGAACCCTTTTTGTTAAATGGTGTAAATCCGTTCAGTAGTTGCTGAGAAAATCAAAAGTAAAAGATAGTGATATCTATGGCCGAGTAGGGTCCGCGTACCCTCCCGATCCACGAGCTGCATGTTAATTGGCTGTCAGCTGGCTGTCAACATTCCGATTCAGGAAATGTTGGCAGCCATTTTATCCCTCGGTAGAACCGAGGGACAGAAACTAAGTGCGCAAAGCGCACCAAGGGAGCAGGGTAGAAACACCCTGACCCCTAGGTTTGCTCAGGGGGTCCCACAAGGACCCCTGGGCAAAAAAAAATTTTTTTAAATCGGCAGGATGCGCTCAGGGTGCGCGAATCCTGCCGGAAAAGAATCGAGCGCGGTCTCCCGCGCATCGGTTGTATTTTGCCCCGGGTGGCCCAAGTCCCGGGGGCATGGTGGAGGGTTAATTTTATGTGTGGGGGCCTCAAAGGGCCCCCAAGCCCGAGGACCGCCACCCCCGGGGCTTTTTAAAAATGTTGCGGGAGGGCTCTGAGCCCTCCCGCAGCCCCGAGACCACCACCTCCCGGGGCTTTTTTTTAAATTGAACAACCTGTGTGGGGGGCTCCAGCCCCCACACGCCCGAGGACCGCCACCTCCCGGGGCACTAACAAATTAAAATGGGGGTCCGTTTTGGACCCCGAGCCTGAGGACCACCACCTCCCGGGGCTGTGCTGATGTAGGGAGGGGGCCGCGTGGCCCCCTCCTGGAGCCCTTGATGGCCCTGGGGACCACCACCCCCAGGGCCAGCTCCTGCAGTGTCCCGGGTGCCTACCCCGGGACACTGATGTTTGCAGTGACAGGACGGGAGCCTCGCGGCTCCCGTCCTGTCATTGCAAACTGCTTGGATATTGGAAGAGAGCAGGAAACCTGCTCTCTCTTCCAATATCCAAAGCACATTGCTTTCCACATGGGGAGCTGCATCTTAGCAGCTCCCCATGTGGAAAAGAATGCCGGCTCCCAAGGGACGCGGGAGCCGGCGGGACTGTGGGGGATTGGGGACCCCCACAGTCCCCAACGAGAGGCCAGCCCGGGGGATGGGGTCCCCGGGGCAAGTAGTGGCCCGGGAGGGGGCCACGCAGCCCCCCTCCCCAAAGTTTTCAAAAATTAAAAAAAAGGGTATGGCCGGCCCGGGGATGGGGTCCCGGGGCCTTAAAATGGCCAGAGGAGGGGGCCACGCAGCCCCCTCAAAATAATAAAAATAAATATAGAGGCCATGCCCCGGGGATGGGGTCCCGGGGCCAATACAGGCCCAGGGAAGGGGGCCACGCGGCCCCCTTCCCGTTTTTTTATTTTGTAATTTAAAAAAGGGGTAAGGCCCTGGGGGATGGGGTCCCCAGGGCCCAAAAACAGAAAAAAGGAAGGGGGCCACACAGCCCCCTTCAGAGACAAAAAAACAAAACAAAAAAAACGATCGGGCCCGCAGGCCCGCCCCTTCCTTCACCACTCTGCAAACGCGCCCCTGGCGCGTTTGCAGAGAGAACGAATTCCCCTTGAATACTGGGGGTCCTGGGGGCCAACTAGCCCACCAGGAACCTCCAGTATGCGCCAGGGGCTGCCTTGCAGAGAGGTGTACAGAGGCCACGCCCTTTTTACACCTCTCTGTAACGCAGCTCTGTGGCACTTTTGGAGGTATATGGTGGGCTAGTTGGACTCCGGGGACCCTCAGGATTCAAGGGGACTTAATCCCCCAACTTAAAACGCGCCACGGGGCGCGTTTGCACAGTGGTGAAGGGAGGGGCGGGGCTTCAGGTGACATGTGTGCAAACAGGCCCCGTGGCGCGTTTTAAGATGGGGAATTAAATCCCCTTCAATCCTGAGGGTCCCTGAGGGCCAACTAGCCCAACAGGTACATCCAGAAAGCGCCACAGAGCTGCGTTGCAGAGAGGTGTAAAGGGGTGTGGCCTCTCTACACGTCTCTGCAACGCAGCCCCTGGCGCATATTGGAGGTTCCTGGTGGGCTAGTTGGCCCCTAGGGACCCTCAGGATTCAAGGGGACTTAATCCCCCAACTTAAAACGCGCCACGGGCGCGTTTGCACAGATGTCACCTCAGGCCCCGCCCCCTCCCTTCACCATTGTGCAAATATTCTTCTAAAATCATCCGAAATACGAATTCCGATTTACTCACCTGTTATAAGGAGAGACCTCAGTGCTGGATCTTTCAGCCCAGTACTGGTCCTGAAAAGTAATTTTAACCGTACTTACCAGTAACTTGAATTTCCTTCCATAGGATATCATTGCTATTCATCTCGCCTTCAGGAAGCAGCTCAAGACCTGGCTGTTCGAGCAGTAACTTACCCCCTCCCCCAGCGCCTTGAGACCCTCCCGGGTGAGTAGCGCGCTCTATAAATGCCGTGATTGATTGATTGATTGATTGCCTGCTTTTTGCTGAAAAAGTTTCTAAGTGTTGATTTTTGAAACATACAAATATTCCTCTAAAATCAGCCGAAATACGAATTCCGATTTACTCACCTGTTATAAGGAGAGACCTCAGTGCTGTATCTTTCAGCCCAGTACTGGTCCTGAAAAGTAATTTTAACCGTACTTACCAGTAACTTGAATTTCCTTCCATAGGCTAACATTGACTAGTTTCACTTGGAAATTCTTCTAAGTGTGGAGTTTTGGAACTTTAAAATATTCCTCTAAAATCAGCCGAAATACGAATTCCGATTTACTCACCTGTTATCAGGAGAGACCTCAGTGCTGCATCTTTCAGCCCAGTACTGATCCTCAAAAGTAATTTTAACCGTACTTACCAGTAACTTGAATTTCCTTCCATAGGATATCATTGCCTGCTTTTTGCTGAAAAAGTTTCTGTGTTGATTTTTGAAACATACAAATATTCCTCTAAAATCAGCCGAAATCCGAATTCTGATTTACTCACCTGTTATCAGGAGAGACCTCAGTGCTGCATCTTTCAGCCCAGTACTGGTCCTGAAAAGTAATTTTAACCGTACTTACCGGTAACTTGAATTTCCTTCATAGGCTAACATTGACTGGTTTCACTTGGAAATTCTTCTAAGTGTGGAGTTTTGGAACTTTATAATATTCCTCTAAAATCAACCAAAGTACGAATTCCAATTTACTCACCTGTTATCAGGAGAGAACCCAGTGCTGCATCTTTTAGCCCAGTACTGATCCTCAAAAGTAATTTTAACCGTACTTACCAGTAACTTGAATTTCCTTCCATAGGATATCATTGCCTGCTTTTTGCTGAAAAAGTTTCTAAGTGTTGATTTTGAAACATACAAATATTCCTCTAAAATCAGCCGAAATCCGAATTCTGATTTACTCACCTGTTATCAGGAGAGACCTCAGTGCTGCATCTTTCAGCCCAGTACTGGTCCTGAAAAGTAATTTTAACCGTACTTACCGGTAACTTGAATTTCCTTCATAGGCTAACATTGACTGGTTTCACTTGGAAATTCTTCTAAGTGTGGAGTTTTGGAACTTTATAATATTCCTCTAAAATCAACCAAAGTACGAATTCCAATTTACTCACCTGTTATCAGGAGAGAACCCAGTGCTGCATCTTTTAGCCCAGCACTGACCCTGAAAAGTAATTTTAACCGTACTTACCAGTAACTTATATTTTCTTCCATAGGAATCCATTGTCTGCTTTTCAGCAGAAAAGTTTCAAAGTGTCGATTTTCACAAACTACAAATATTCCTAAAAAATCGCCTGTATGACTTAAACGCATTCTTTCAACTGTTTACAGGAGATGCACCAGTGCTGGATCCAGGATCCAACACTGAGTAAGAAAAAGTAACGATAACAGTTTTTACCTTCTAAGTGAATATCCTTCCATAGGATAACATTGGTGATTCTATGAGAAAAAGTTTCTAAGTGTCAACTTTTAAAGTACAATAATATTCCTTAAAAATCACGACTGTAACCAAAACGCTTTTACTCAACTGTTTACAGGAGATGTGCCAGGACTGAATCTAGGATCCAGTCCTGTGGTTAGAAAAGTAATCCATAAAGTAACTAATTGCATTTAACTAGAAATTCACATTGAGCTGAATGTTGCATTGTGTTTGAAAATGTGTTGCCCATTGCAACAACTGTAACTACTGTACTTAAAAGTCTATTGCCTATGTGCAAAGTATTTAAACTAAAGTAATTCATTCTGAGAAAGTATTTTTGTAATGTAATGTATAATGTAATTACAATGTAATTTAAAAAATAAAATATGTAAAAAAAATTGTTTCTAAAAATGGAGTAAATTAGTATTAAAAAAATTTATATAACAATTAATACATTTAAAAATTGTCATTTACAAAACCTTTGAAATTCACTGAAAAACCGTAGGTTTCAGACATGTTATAGTTACAAATTAGCATTTAAAAAACCTTTGAAATTCACTGAAAAAACCATAGGTTTCAGGGACGTTATAGTTACAAATTAGCATTTAAAAAACCTTTGAAATTCACTGAAAAAACCATAGGTTTTAGGGACAGTTATAGTTAGTTGGACATTGCACTCGTACAAAACCCGTGAAATTCCCCCGTTATAGTTAGTCCAGCTAACTATAACTCGCGCCCACAATGCACTGCTGATGACGTCACATATTACATCACTCATGACATGGTCAGTGACATCACTGATGACATCACTGATGACATCTCAAATGACATCACTGATGATATCACTGGTGACATCATCCATGTGATAATTTCATGCATCTTCTCACACCCTAATATAACCTTTGATACACCCACTCTAAATTACAGACTGCCATTCGCAAAACCATAGACACTCCAACACCAATAACTACATACCCACTCACTGATTCTTAGGTCTACGCACACATCAACTCACTCACCCGTACAGTCACTCATACTTACGGTCACTCAGTACAGGACTATCATATGCACTCATACTCCTATATAGACACTCAAACACCGCCACTCATCCATAGAGGTACTCACACACCTAGTCAGTCATGCAAATAATTAAACACACTACCATTTACTCACCTATACAGTTATACACATACCAGCTCACTTACTCATACAAATACTAGCACATTCTTACGCTCTTATACAATCACTGATACAAGCACACACTCATCCATACAGCCACTATCACAATCACTCACTCTCGCTTATAGCTATTTATATACTCCAACACACATATATACTGCCTTTCACATATGTAGTTACTCACACATGTACCACTGGGACATACATTCACTCACTAACACACTCTTACACACACTTACCCACCCATACAGTCTATCACAGATGCACTCTTGAAACCATCCACCCAGTGAATCACCCACTCACACATTTATGCACAGAGTCGCACACACCCCTCCCACACAAACACTCAGGCACCCATACAGATACTCACACAAGCATTCATTAACTCATATAGACACTCATGTAGCTATTCACAAACACATGCAGCCACTTACACAGCAACAGACAGACGGATACAGACATTCACCCAGTTTAGTCACTAACCCATGCATTCAGTAAGATACGTTAAATCACTCACTTATACAGTCAGTCACGCACCTACTAAATCATCCATACAGACACTTACACACCCACTCATTCTTCAATACGTCTTTTCCTATATATATTAAAAATATTTAAACTTTACAGAAACACACAGTCACTGGATGATGTCAACAGTGATGTCATTTGAGATGTCATCAGTGATGTCATCAGTGATGTCACTGACCATGTCATGAGTGATGTAATATGTGACGTCATCAGCAGTGCATTGCGGGGCGCGAGTTATAATTAGCTGGACTAACTATAACGGGGAATTTCACGGGTTTTGTACGAGTGCAATGTCCAACTAACTATAACTGTCCCTAAAACCTATGGTTTTTTCAGTGAATATATATATGTATATATATATTCACTGAAAAAACCATAGGTTTCAGGGACGTTATAGTTAGAAATGAGCATTTAAAAAACCTTAGAAATTCACTGAAAAAACCACAGGTTTCAGGGACGTTATAGTTAGTTAGACATTTCACTCGTACAAAACCAGAGAAATTCGGCCGTTATAGTTAGTTCAGCTAACTATAACTCGCGCCCACAATGCACTGCTGATGATGTCACATATTACATCATTCATGACATGGTCAGTGACATCACTGATAACATCACTGATGACATCTCAAATGACATCACTGATGACATCATCCACGTGATAATCTGATGCACCTCCTCATACCCTAATATAACCTTTGATACACCCACTCTAAAATACAGACTACCATTTTCGAAACCATAGACACACCAATACCAGTTAGTACAAACCCACTCACTAATTCCTAGGTCTACACACACATCCACTCATTCACCCATACAGTCACTCATACATGCAGTCAACCATCAATACGGCACTATCTTATGCACTCACATAGCTATACAGACACTCACATACCGCCACTCATCCATAGAGTTACTCACACACCTAGTCAGTCATGCAAAGAATCAATCACACTCCCATTTACTCACCCATACAGTTATACACACACCACCTCACTTATTCAAACATATACTAACACATACTTACACTCTTATACAATAACTAATACAAGCACACACTCATCCATACAGCCACTCTCACAATCACTCATATAGTCATTTATATACTCCAACACTCACATATACTGCCTTTCACATATGCAGTTACTCACACATGTACCACTGAGGCATCCATTCACTCACCAACACACCCAGACACATACTCACCCACCCATACAACCCTTCACAGATGCACTCTTGAACCCATACACCCAGTGAATCACCCACTCACACATCTATGCACAGAGTCACACCCCCCACCCACCCACACAGACACTCAGGCACCCATACAGATACTCAGACAACCAATCAATAACCCATATTGACCCTCATTTAGCTACTCACCAACCCATGCAACTGCTTACACACCAACTGACAAACTAAACTGTGTGAATGTCTGTACCAGTCACTAACCCATGCATTCAGTAAGACACATTTAATCACTCACTTATACAGTCAGTCATGCACCTACTAAATCATCCATTCAGACACTTATACACCCACTCATTCTTCAATACACCTTGGCCTATATATATATATATATATAAAACATATTTAAACTTTACAGAAACACACAGTCACTGGATGATGTCATCAGTGATGTCATTCAGTGATGTCATTTGAGATGTCATCAGTGATGTCATCAGTGATGTCACTGACCATGTCATGAATGATGTAATATGTGACGTCATCAGCAGTGCATTGCGGGGGGCGAGTTATAGTTAGCTGAACTAACTATAACGGCCAAACTTCTCTGGTTTTGTACGAGTGAAATGTCCAACTAACTATAACGTCCCTGAAACCTGTGGTTTTTTCAGTGAATTTCTAAGGTTTTTTAAATGCTAATTTCTAACTATAACGTCCCTGAAACCTATGGTTTTTTCAGTGAATATATATATATATGGATGTTCTGTGGAATGTGTTGGTGGTAATGTCGCCCACAGGCCCCGATACGTGAGGCTGGGCTCCCTCTCGTCAAAACTGCATTTGGATACATATTATATATATATATATATTGTTGGACCTGGCCCTTTTGGCAGGTTCACCCCTGAACTTTTTGCCTGTCTCTTAGCCTTTTCCCTGTGTAGTGTTGGTGATTTTAGGTCTCTGGGCACTTTAGCACTGTGGTCCAGTGTAAAGTGCGTGCGCGCTGTGTGCGTGTGTGGTGAGACTGGCCTGCCCTCCCATAGGAATGCATTGAGGATGAGTGTGTCAGTGGTAATTCCTGTTATGAGAGGTGCAGCATGGTCAAGTCTAGTATGTCTGAATTCGTGAGAATAAATGCTGCGCAATGGTGTGCGCATATTTATGGTGACTGGTAGAGAAATGCCACTTCTAGAAGTTGGCATTTCTGTGTGCTCTGTGTCTGCCTGCCTGATGTGAATTGCATGTCTGGCTTGTGAGTGACAGGGGCTGGGAGGTGTGTGTGGCTCCAGGAGGGGCAGGGTGAGTCAGCGCAGTGCTGAATGGAGGGATCTCCATGTAGATGGGTGGGAGGAGTTGCACCTGGGACCTGAATAGGGCTGTGCCTTCCCTCTACAATGCTGGCTCCACCTCCTGTGGTGCGTCTGATGTCCCTAGCCTGTCCTCTGAAAGGAGAAGGAGCTGAGCAAAACAAAGTGCTCTAAATCCCCCTATACCAGTTCTGACTGGTATCCCCAAGCCCTGTGCTGTGACACAAAGGGAAATATGTGTATAAAAGAAGGGGCTGTGACCCCATGAAGATGTTCTTGTTCTTGGACTCGAATCTGCCAGGTGCGTGCTGCTGCTGGCGCCCAGGGGGGGCTGCCATGAGGGCTTGCCTCCCTGGGCCCTGCCTTGCCCCTGGACCTGGAAGACTTTTGGGACCCTTCTGCCTTTCTTGCTAGAGTCCAGGACCTTCAGGAATTTGTCTACATCTGGCGCCCTGGGAGCGCTTTATTCTAATTTCCCCAAAGAGAGAAAGAGTGTGGGCTACGCAGCGCTGTGCTGCCCGTCCTTTTGGGGGGAATCCCGACGTGAGGGATTCCCCCAAGATGCTGCTGGAAGCGGGAGCCCACCCCATGTTGGGAATTGTTGGCGGGTGCCCACCCCGCGTTTTGAGTTAATTGGCGGGTGCCCACCCCGCTTATGGGTGATTTCACGTTGGAGAGCGGGTGCCCACCCCGCTCTCATGCTATTTTGGATAGCGGGTGCCCACCCCGCGTTTCACCGCCACGGCCCGTGCCGCCAACAGGAAGTCAGGCACGTCTGCCTGGGACATGGGCGGAGCCGGCGGCAGGACCAGAAGAAGTGCCGGTGATGATGCGGGGCTCCCGTGAGCAGATGGGAGCCCCGGCGAGAGAAGGAGAAGCCAGGCGGGAGCCCACCCCGCACTGGCGAACCACAGAGAGAGTCCGGCGGGAGCCCACCCCGCCTTAGAAAATGTGCCGGAGACGCGAGGGAGAGAGAGTGCGGCTGGAGCCTCGCGGGCTCCACAGCGAAGTCCCGGGTCCCAGGAGGGGGCCCGGGTGAAGTAGAGAGAGGTCCCGGTGAGCACCGTCCCGCCGAGGAGACTAGAGGAGTCCTGCCCGCAGTCCCGGTGAGTGGGGGCTGCTTCCTTGATGTTGGTGCCATTCGAGGCACAGTATCAGTGCATGGGCGGTCCCGCGAGAGAGCGGACCACCCCAAAGATGGGCATATGGGTTTTAAGAGGGCCCAGGTGGGCCCATGCCCCCTACCTTTGGCCAGGTTTTCACAGTTTCCCCGCTGGCCAGTGGGCAACTGCAACGATGGGGCGAGAGTATGTAGAGAGCCCCAGTGAGGCCCCGAGGGCACCGATGTGCCAGGGCCCCTTCCCTTTGCCTTATCCCCAGCTGCGCCGCACCAGCACGGGCAGCTGCAACACTTGGGGGCAAGTTCCTTTCATGGCATCAAAGAGCCCCAGAGGGCCCCGTGTCTATGGGGGCATATCGAGGCACATTGTCGGTGCCTGGGCGGTCCCACCAGAGAGCAGGCCACCCCAACGATGGGGGCAGGTGATTTAATGCCACTAGGAGGGTCCAGAGGGCACAGAGGTGCCGGGCCCCCCTCCTTTATGCAAAGTGCCACGAACTGGGCACAAAGGAGAGAGAGTCCCTGAGAGGGACCAGAGGCACAGAGGTGCCAGTGAGTTTCCCAGCTGCCCAGCAAGTAGTGGGCAGCTGCTACGTTAGGTTTGCGCAGTTGCGCCCATGGATTTCGCTGCTAGGCAGCAGCCCTGACTTTCTGGACACAGGGCATTTGAGCCCCTTTTGAGATGGCCAGTTGGCCAGGGGGACTGTTAGGTTTGTAGGGCGCCAGGCCCTAATGTGATTTATGCCTCTGCTATGGTTTCTACTGTGAGGGTATGTGCTAATGTGATTTCTGTCCTAAAATGTGGTGCTAGGAAATGTGATGCATTTACCCTGGTTTACGCACCCTGTTTCATACCTCTAAATGTATTTCTACGATTATGAAGTTTTGCATAATGTGTTTATGCTTGTGAGGTTATTTTTCCCTAATGCGTTTAGGTTGTGAGTTATTCTCTACTGTGGGTTATGCCTAAAGTGATTTATGCTTAGGATGTTAGTGTCTAATAGGTTTAGACTTATGAGATGATTGCATAATGTATTTATGCTGGTGAGGTTGGCGTATAATGTATTTTGCGCCTAATGTGATACTGTGCATAATGTGGTTTATGTTACAGGCTGATGCTGAGTATAGTGGTTACCAGTGATTACTGGTTGTACGGTTATGATATGTCCTACATTTATGATATGTTCACTAAGTGATGGTTCTGTCAGTGGCCCACGTGGCCCTGTCATGTGTAAATAATCCCTTGTAGATATTGCCCAGTGCCAGTTGGCACCATGTGTATTATGTGAATACTATTCTAATGTATTATGAGAATACAAAGGCTATTTTTGATATACCCTTGTGTGGAGTTCCTTTTTGTGGTGTGCATAGTATGTTGTTGCTGGGTGTGTGTTGCGCAAACGCTTTACACATTGCCTCCGGGATAGGCCTGACTGCTCGTGCCAAGCTACCAAGGGGGTGAGCAGGGGTTATCTTGGGTGTGTAACTCCCTTGCCCTGACTAGAGTGGTGGTTTCTGCCTGGCTTTGGCGCAAGCCTTATCCAACCAGAAATCCCATTTCTAACATTGGTGATCAGCGGTGGGACCGGACTTGCGCGTGCGCAATGCCACAGCGACAACTGGGTGCACTACAAGCTCTGCATTTAGATAGTAACATGTTTGGGGATTATTGTTTCTGATTTTGTCTAAGTATCATTTCTTTGAAATGTGGTTTTGTGTTGCACTATGAGTTGGGTGTCCTGCCAAGGACAGAAACCAGAGAAGCTGAAGGAGTTTTGTACTGCCCTTGTGCAGACTGCTATTTCTTGGGTTGGCCTGAAGCTGAAGGAGTGTGACTGCCCTTGTGAAATTGTGCTATTTCTTGGATTGGCCGGAAGCTGAAGGAGTTGACTGCCCCTGTGCTGTCTGCTATTTCTAGGGTTGGCCTACAGTGGTGACTTAATTGGCATGGAGTAACTAGCTCGGGAGGGTAGATTATCCCCTAAGTGCAGTGTGAGTTTTCTGGAATTCCCAGTAAGGATGGGATCCAGTGGTGGCAGCAATATGTAGTCCAGTGCAGGAAGTCCCATTCCCAGTTCCCATAGTATGGTACCTAGTTCCCGGTTAAGAGGGGGACATGTTGTGTTTCAGGGGCAGTAAGATGCTGTCTCACCAGTCTTGTGGGGGGAGTGTGGATGAATGTTGTGATGCACTGGACGTTTGGGTGATTGGTTAGCACGGTAAATGGTGTTAGTGTGTGAGTTCTTTGATTCTAGGGAGCTTGCATTGGGAGTGACCCTAGAAGAATGGTGCAGGTATCTCCAACCCTTGCGGCGGAGATGGTTCAGAGTAGCCCAGCTAGGTGACCTTATAGTGAGGAGGTTGTAGGGACTCACATCCTGTCTCGCAGGAGAAGGAGTGATATTGGGCTGTGTCCCGAAGTGCCCGCACCTCAGTCTCCAGTACTGGTTGGTTCCATGAGGGAACACCAGGTACGGAGCCTAGTCTGTCCTGTTGGACCGTTCTTCGAGGTGGTTTTTCCCGTTTTAGGTGAGCTGGGAGTGCCTGTAATCAGACCTCCAGCAGTTCTAGTGTCTGGCAGTACCGCTCCAGTTGGGAGGGTGCAGAAGTCCAGAGTGAGGGGTGAGAGGGGGAAAGAATCCCCAGTGGAAGAACCATTGGGTCAGGGGCCAGCCAGAAGGGCTGAGCCTCATAGGATTGGCCATGGTGACGCCACTTTTGTCCTGGGGCATCTTCACGCACTGTCAGAGGGACAGGAGGTCGTGAGCTCTGCGCCAGGTTGCTGGGGCATCTTCGCGCACTGTCAGAGGGACAGGAGGTCGTGAGCTCTACGCCAGATTGCTGGGGCATCTTCACGCACTGTCAGAGGGACAGGAGGTCGTGAGCTCTGCACCCGATTGCTGGGGCATCTTCACGCACTGTCAGAGGGACAGGAGGTCGTGAGCTCTGCACCAGATTGCTGGGGCATCTTCACGCACTGTCAGAGGGACAGGAGGTCGTGAGCTCTGCGCCAGATTGCTGGGGCATGGCACGCTAGGTATGTGTCACCCTCAGGAAGTCCTGGTTTGCCAGGCATCTGACCAAAGGGTATCGTCCCTGGGTTGGGGAGCCAGGTTCAGGTGTTTGCCTGTCCTGGACAGCAGGGCGGCTGTAGTCAGTGTCCTGGTCGGTTTGCCTTCTAGGGGGTACCACTCCAGTGGGGAGGGTATCGGACTCTGGAAAGGGGTGCAGAGGGAGGGAGGGAGTCCTCGCCTCTGACCCCGGTGCAGCCGGTGAATTTGTGTCCCAGGTGGTAGACCAGTTGATGGAGTGAGGGCCTGAACTGGTGGGAGAGTTGTGTTCTGGTGGGTGCTTCTCCTGGGGGTGTGCAGAACCCCAGAAGTAGAGGTAGGGTGAGGAGATGCTTCACCCGTGACCTCTGGTCAGCCTGAGGGTGCGGACCCTAGGTTGAAGGATCAGTGGTAGTTAGAACTACACTGAGAGGGAGAGTGGAGAATGGCTATTGTATGCCAGGGGTTACTGCCCCCCACTCTGTGGATTGGCAAGGACCAGTGGCATCTGGGTGGCCTAGGGCCTGGTCCTGGCCATGGACAACTAAGGAGTACCGGTGGGGTAGCCTAGTTGGTCCTGAGTTGTTTTTCTCTTAGATGGATTCCATGGGTTCCAAGTGGCGTGGGACCGGAGGGTGTCCCTGCAGTGCGGGCCCCCGTCCGTGTTCTATCGCCCCAAGCAGGGAAGCCCATCACGGTGGTGATTGGTCTACCCTGCGTTTTGGCTGGAAGGGGGTTGTGTTGGACCTGGCCCTTTTGGCAGGTTCACCCCTGAACTTTTTGCCTGTCTCTTAGCCTTTTCCCTGTGTAGTGTTGGTGATTTTAGGTCTCTGGGCACTTTAGCACTGTGGTCCAGTGTAAAGTGCGTGCGCGCTGTGTGCGTGTGTGGTGAGACTGGCCTGCCCTCCCATAGGAATGCATTGAGGATGAGTGTGTCAGTGGTAATTCCTGTTACGAGAGGTGCAGCATGGTCAAGTCTAGTATGTCTGAATTCGTGAGAATAAATGCTGCGCAATGGTGTGCGCATATTACGGTGACTGGTAGAGAAATGCCACTTCTAGAAGTTGGCATTTCTGTGTGCTCTGTGTCTGCCTGCCTGATGTGAATTGCATGTCTGGCTTGTGAGTGACAGGGGCTGGGAGGTGTGTGTGGCTGCAGGAGGGGCAGGGTGAGTCAGCGCAGGGCTGAATGGAGAGACTCCATGTAGATGGGTGGGAGGAGTTGCACCTAGGACCTGAATAGGGCTGTGCCTTCCCTCTACAATGCTGGCTCCACCTCCTGTGGTGCGTCTGATGTCCCTAGCCTGTCCTCTGAAAGGAGAGAGGAGCTGAGCAAAACAAAGTGCTCCAAATCCCCCCTATACCAGTTCTGACTGGTATCCCCAAGCCCTGTGCTGTGACACAAAGGGAAATATGTGTATAAAAGAAGGGGCTGTGACCCCATGAAGAAGTTCTTGTTCTTGGACTCGAATCTGCCAGGGGCGTGCTGCTGCTGGGGCCCAGGGGGGGCTGCCATGAGGGCTTGCCTCCCTGGGCCCTGCCTTGCCCCTGGACCTGGAAGACTTTCGGGACCCTTCTGCCTTTCTTGCTAGAGTCCAGGACCTTCAGGACTTTGTCTACATCTGGCGCCCTGGGAGCGCTTTATTCTAATTTCCCCAAAGAGAGGAAGAGCGTGGGCTACGCAGCGCTGTGCTGCCCGTCCTTTTGGGGGGAATCCTGACGTGAGGGATTCCCCCGAGATGCTGCTGGAAGCGGGAGCCCACCCTGTGTTGGGAATTGTTTGCAGGTGCCCACCCCGCGTTCTGAGTTAATTGGCAGGTGCCCACCCAGCTTATGGGTGATTTCACATTGGAGAGCGGGTGCCCACCCCGCTCTCATGCTATTTTGGATAGCGGGTGCCCACCCCGCGTTTCACCGCCGCGGCCCGTGCCGCCAACAGGAAGTCAGGCACGTCTGCCTGGGACATGGGCGGAGCCGGCGGCAGGACCGGAAGAAGTGCCGGTGATGATGCGGGGCTCCCGTGAGCAGATGGGAGCCCCGGCGAGAGAAGGAGAAGCCAGGCGGGAGCCCACCCCGCACTGGCCGAACCACAGAGAGAGTCCGGTGGGAGCCCACCCCGCCTTAGAAAATGTGCCGGAGACGCAGAGAGAGAGAGTGCGGCTGGAGCCTCGCGGGCTCCACAGCGAAGTCCCGGGTCCCAGGAGGGGGCCCGGGTGAAGTAGAGAGAGTTCCCGGTGAGCACCGTCCCGCCAAGGAGACTAGAGGAGTCCTGCCCGCAGTCCCGGTGAGTGGGGGCTGCTTCCTTGATGTTGGTGCCATTCGAGGCACAGTATCAGTGCATGGGCGGTCCCGCGAGAGAGCGGACCGCCCCAAAGATGGGCATATGGGTTTTAAGAGGGCCCAGATGGGCCCGTGCCCCCTACCTTTGGCCAGGTTTTCACAGTTGCCCCGCTGTCCAGTGGGCAACTGCAACGATGGGGCGAGAGTATGTAGAGAGCCCCAGTGAGGCCCCGAGGGCACAAATGTGCCAGGGTCCCTTCCCTTTGCCTTATCCCCAGCTGCGCCGCACCAGCGCGGGCAGCTGCAACACTTGGGGGCAAGTTCCTTTCAGGGCATCAAAGAGCCCCAGAGGGCCCCGTGTCTATGGGGGCATATCGAGGCACATTGTCGGTGACTGGGCGGTCCCGCCAGAGAGCAGGCCGCCCCAACGATGGGGGCAGGTGATTTAATGCCACTAGGAGGGTCCAGAGGGCAGAGAGGTGCCGGACACCCTCCTTTATGAAAAGTGCCACGAACTGGGCACAAAGGAGAGAGAGTCCCTGAGAGGGACCAGAGACACAGAGGTGCCAGTGAGTTTCCCAGCTGCCCAGCAAGTAGTGGGCAGCTGCTACGTTTAGGTTTGCGCAGTTGCGCCCGTGGATTTAGCTGCTAGGCAGCAGCCCTGACTTTCTGGACACAGGGCATTTGAGCCCCTTTTTGAGATGGCCAGTTGGCCAGGGGGACTGTTAGGTTTGTAGGGCGCCAGGCCCTAATGTGATTTATGCCTCTGCTATGGTTTCTAATGTGAGGGTATGTGCTAATGTGATTTCTGTCCTAAAATGTGGTGCTAGGAAACGTGATGCATTTACCCTGGTTTACGCACCCTGTTTCATACCTCTAAATGTATTTCTACGATTATGAGGTTTTGCATAATGTGTTTATGCTTGTGAGGTTATTATTTCCTAATGCGTTTAGGTTGTGAGTTATTCTCTACTGTGGGTTATGCCTAAAGTGATTTATGCTTAGGATGTTAGTGTCTAATAGGTTTAGACTTATGAGATGATTGCATAATGTATTTATGCTGGTGAGGTTGGCGTATAATGTATTTTGCGCCTAATGTGATACTGTGCATAATGTGGTTTATGTTACAGGCTGATGCTGAGTATAGTGGTTACCAGTGATTACTGGTTGTACGAGTTATGATATGTCCTACATTTATGATATGTTCACTAAGTGAGGGTTCTGACAGTGGCCCACGTGGCCCTGTCATGTGTAAATAATCCCTTGTAGATATTGCCCAGTGCCAGTTGGCACCATTTGTATTATGTGAATACTATTCTAATGTATTATGAGACTACAAAGGCTATTTTTGATATACCCTTGTGTGGAGTTCCTTTTTGTGGTGTGCATAGTATGTTGTTGCTGGGTGTGTGTTGCGCAAACGCTTTACACATTGCCTCCGGGATAGGCCTGACTGCTCGTGCCAAGCTACTAAGGGGGTGAGCAGGGATTATCTTGGGTGTGTAACTCCCTTGCCCTGACTAGAGTGGTGGTTTCTGCCCGGCTTTGGCGCAAGCCTTAGCCAAGCAGAAATCCCATTTCTAACATATATATATATATATATATATATATATATATATATATATATATATATATATATATATATATATTATCTACTGGCGGTCGCCAGTAGATAGTTATAGTTACAACCTATTATCCATAGGAAATCCGCGACATTCTATTTGAAATAACTCTCTTGCCGGTTGACGTATCTTCGCAAAATTTTCAAACTTTGTGGGGCGCTCCGGTCCGCTCCTACCCTGAAAGTCTCGGGGAATTCGTCAAGCGGGGGCCGAGAAAAAGGGGGTCCCAAAACGTGTTTTCCCCATGCAATTTTCCATAGGAAACTTTAGACACGGCTACAGCCCGAACTGCTGAACGGAATTACACCAAATTTGGCAAAGAGGTAGTTCTTGGTTCAGAAAGAACCCTTTTTGTTAAATGGTGTAAATCCGTTCAGTAGTTGCTGAGAAAATCAAAAGTAAAAGTATATATATATCTATGGGCGCGTCGGATTCGCGCACCCTCCCGATCACGAGCTGCATGCTAATAGGCTGTCAACACTCCAAATCAGGAAGTGTTGGCAGCCATTTTGTCCCTTGGTAGAACCGAGGGACAGAAACAAGTGCGCAAAGCGCACAAAGGGGGCAGGGTAGAAACACCCTGACCCCCTAGGTCTGCTCAGGGGTCCCACAAGGACCCCCTGGGCAAAAAAATAATTAAAAAAATTAAATAAAATCGGCAGGATGCGCTCAGGGTGGCGAATCCTGCCGAAAAAAATCGAAGCGCGGTCTCCCGCGCTTCGATGTTAGTGGCCCCGGGTGGGCCAAGTCCCGGGGGCATGCTGGGGGGGTTAATTTTATGTGTGGGGGGCCTCTAAGGGCCCCCAAGCCCGGGGACCACCACCCCCGGGGCTTTATGTATAATGGTGCGGGAGGGCTCTGAGCCCTCCCGCAGCCCCGGGGACCGCCACCTCCCCGGGGCTTCTTTTTTTATTTTTGAAAAACCTGTGTGGGGGGGCTCCAGCCCCCCCACATGCCCCGGGGACCACCACCTCCCGGGGCACTAAGAAAATTACAATGGGGGTCCGTTTTGGACCCCCAAGCCCGAGGACCACCACCTCCCCGGGGCTTTCAAAATGTAGGGAGGGGGCCACGCGGCCCCCTCCTGGAGCCTGTGGTGGCCCTGGGGACCGCCACCCCCAGGGCCGGCTCCTGCAGTGTCCCGGGGTGCCTACCCCCGGGACACTGCTGTTTGCAATGACAGGACGGGAGCCTCGCGGCTCCGTCCTGTCATTGCAAACTGATTTGGATATTGGAAGAGAGGCAGGAACCTGCTCTCTCTCCAATATCCAAAGCTGATTGCTTTTCCACATGGGGAGCAGCATGTTAGCTGCTCCCCATGTGTAAAGCAATGCCGGCTCCCGTAGGACACGGGGAGCCGGCGGGACTGTGGGGGTTTGGGGACCCCACAGTCCCCAACGAGAGGCCAGGCCCCGGGGGATGGGGTCCCCGGGGCCATAAGTGGCCACGGAGGGGGCCACGCAGCCCCCTCCCCAAAGGTAAAAAAAGTAAAAAAAAAAAAAAGTGCAAGGCCGGCCCCGGGGATGGGGTCCCCGGGGCCTTAAATGGCCTGAGGAGGAGGGCCATGCAGCCCCCTCCAAATAAAAAAAAAGAGGCCATGCCCGGGGGATGGGGTCCCGGGGCCAATACAGGCCCAGGGAAGGGGGCCACGCGGCCCCTTCCCGTTTTTTTTTTAATTTTAATTAAAAAAAGGGGTAAGGCCCTGGGGGATGGGGTCCCCAGGGCCTAAAAATAGGAAAAAGGAAGGGGGGCCACACAGCCCCCCTTCAGGGGGAAAAAAAAAAAAACTCTGCAAACGCGCCCCCTGGCACGTTTGCAGAGAGGAACGAATTCCCCTTGAATACTGGGGGTCCCTGGGGGCCAACTAGCCCACCAGGAACCTCCAGTATGCGCCAGAGGCTGCCTTGCAGAGAGGTGTACAGAGGCCACGCCCCTTTTACACCTCTCTGCAACGCAGCTCTGTGGCGCTTTTGGAGGCATATGGTGGGCTAGTTGCACCCCAGGGACCCTCAGGATTCAAGGGGAGTTAATCCCCCGACTTAAAACGCGCCACAGGGCGCGTTTGCACAGTGGTGAAGGGAGGGGCGGGGCTTCAGGTGACATGTGTGCAAACAGGCCCTGTGGCGCGTTTTAAGATGGGGAATTAAATCCCCTTCAATCCTGAGGGTCCCTGGAGGCCAACTAGCCCAACAGGTACGTCCAGAAAGCGCCACAGAGCTGCGTTGCAGAGAGGTGTAAAAGGGGTGTGGCCTCTGTACATGTCTCTGCAACGCAGCCCCTGAGCGCATACTGGAGGTTCCTGGTAGGCTAGTTGGCCCGTAGGGACCCTCATGATTCAAGGGGACTTAATCCCCCAACTTAAAACGCGCCACGGGCGCGTTTGCACAGATGTCACCTCAGGCCCCGCCCCTCCCTTCACCATTGTGCAAATATTCCTCTAAAATCAGCCGAAATACGAATTCTGATTTACTCACCTGTTATCAGGAGAGACCTCAGTGCTGCATCTTTCAGCCCAGTACTAATCCTGAAAAGTAATTTTAACCGTACTTACCAGTAACTTGAATTTCCTTCCATAGGCTAACATTGACTGGTTTCACTTGGAAATTCTTCTAAGTGTGGAGTTTTGGAACTTTAAAATATTCCTCTAAAATCAGCCGAAATACGAATTCCGATTTACTCACCTGTTATCAGGAGAGACCTCAGTGCTGTATCTTTCAGCCCAGTACTGGTCCTGAAAAGTAATTTTAACCGTACTTACCAGTAACTTGAATTTCCTTCCATAGGCTAACATTGACTGGTTTCACTTGGAAATTCTTCTAAGTGTGGAGTTTTGGAACTTTAAAATATTCCTCTAAAATCAGCCGAAATACGAATTCCGATTTACTCACCTGTTATCAGGAGAGACCTCAGTGCTGCATCTTTCAGCCCAGTACTGATCCTCAAAAGTAATTTTAACCGTACTTACCAGTAACTTGAATTTCCTTCCATAGGATATAATTGCCTGCTTTTTGCTGAAAAAGTTTCTAAGTGTTGATTTTTGAAACATACAAATATTCCTCTAAAATCAGCCGAAATACAAATTCGATTTACTCACCTGTTATAAGGAGAGACCTCAGTGCTGTATCTTTCAGCCCAGTACTGGTCCTGAAAAGTAATTTTAACCGTACTTACCAGTAACTTGAATTTCCTTCCATAGGCTAACATTGACTGGTTTCACTTGGAAATTCTTCTAAGTGTGGAGTTTTGGAACTTTAAAATATTCCTCTAAAATCAGCCGAAATACGAATTCCGATTTACTCACCTGTTATCAGGAGAGACCTCAGTGCTGCATCTTTCAGCCCAGTACTGATCCTCAAAAGTAATTTTAACCGTACTTACCAGTAACTTGAATTTCCTTCCATAGGATATCATTGCCTGCTTTTTGCTGAAAAAGTTTCTAAGTGTTGATTTTTGAAACATACAAATATTCCTCTAAAATCAGCCGAAATACGAATTTCGATTTACTCACCTGTTATCAGGAGAGACCTCAGTGCTGCATCTTTCAGCCCAGTACTGGTCCTGAAAAGTAATTTTAACCGTACTTACCAGTAACTTATATTTTCTTCCATAGGAATCCATTGTCTGGTTTTCAGCAGAAAAGTTTCAAAGTGTCGATTTTCACAAACTACAAATATTCCTTAAAAATCGCCTGTATGACTTAAACGCATTCTTTCAACTGTTTACAGGAGATGCACCAGTGCTGGATCCAGGATCCAACACTGAGTAAGAAAAAGTAACGATAACAGTTTTTACCTGCTAAGTGAATTTCCTTCCATAGGATAACATTGGTGATTCTATGAGAAAAAGTTTCTAAGTGTCAACTTTTAAAATACAATAATATTCCTTAAAAATCACGACTGTAACCAAAAACTTTTACTCAACTGTTTACAGGAGATGTACCAGGACTGAATCTAGGATCCAGTCCTGTGGTTAGAAAAAGTAATCCATAAAGTAACTAATTGCATTTAACTAGAAATTCACATTGAGCTGAATGTTGCATTGTGTTTGAAAATGTGGTGCCCATTGCAACAACTGTAACTACTGTACTTAAAAGTCTATTGCCTATGTGCAAAGTATTTAAACTAAAGTAATTCATTCTGAGAAAGTATTTTTGTAATGTAATGTATAATGTAATTACAATGTAATTTAAAAAATAAAATATGTAAAAAATAAAATCTAAAAATGTAATAAATCAGTATGAAAAAAATTAATATAACAATTAATACATTTAAAAATTGTCATTTACAAAACCTTTGAAATTCACTGAAAAAAACGTAGGTTTCAGACATGTTATAGTTAGGAATTAGCATTTAAAAAACCTTTGAAATTCACTGAAAAAACCATAGGTTTCAGATAAGTTATAGTTAGAAATTAGCATTTAAAAAACCTTTGAAATTCACTGAAAAACCATAGGTTTTAGGGACAGTTATAGTTAGTTGGACATTGCACTCGTACAAAACCCGTGAAATTCCCCCGTTATAGTTAGTTCAGCTAACTATAACTCGCGCCCGCAATGCACTGCTGATGACGTCACATATTACATCACTCATGACATGGTCAGTGACATCACTGATGACATCACTGATTTTGAGGTTACCAAAAGGAGAACTATAAAGGGTGATAACAGACTTTAGTTACATTAGAATTCATTTGTTGATGGTACCATACTAATTTCAGGAATTGTGTGTTCTAAGGTGATTTTACCCTGTGAAAACCCTTCTGCTGGGATATCATGAATCATGTTTGAGAGAAAACTATTTTCACATGCTTGTCCCATACAGTTTTGGAAGGTGCTCCAGAAGCTAAAATGAGAGCATATTTTCTGTAAATTCACATTATCTTTCTCAGTCATGTGAGAATGAAGTCTGAAATTCTCAGTAAAACATGTACATCCAACAAGGGCAGAGACTGTCAGTTGATTCCTTTGTGTTCTACTGCAGCTTCCCAGAGTGTTCTAAAGAACAACTAGAGTGCTAACAGCCTTACTTATGACAAAAGTATGGCACACCTGAAGCCATCTTGATTGGAATAAATTGGTAACACTTAAAACATTTAATTTAAAAAGGAACAAAATGATGGGGTTCATTTTGTCATAGAAATTATGTTTAGTGCTGTAGAAAGAAAAATTAGGACATGTTTCAAGTGTGATCTCAAATATCTTCCTGTTATATTTCAACAGGAGCAGCCTGTCAGTTGATGCCTTTGTGTTCTACTGCAGCTTCCCAGAGTGTTCTAAAGAACAACTAGAGCGCTAACAGTCTTACTTATGACAAAATGATGGCACACCTGAAGCCATCTTGATTGGAATAAACTGGTAACACTTAAAACATTTAATTTAAAAAGGAACAAAATGATGGGGTTCATTTTGCCATAGAAAAGTATGGTTAGTGCTGTAGAAAGAAAAATTAGGACATGTTTTAAGTGAGATCTCAAATATCTTCCTGTTATATTTCAACAGGAGCAGCCTGTCAGTTGATGCCTTTGTGTTCTACTGCAGCTTCCCAGAGTGTTCTAAAGAACAACTAGAGTGCTAACATCCTTACTTATGACAAAAGTATGGCACACCTGAAGCCATCTTGATTGGAATAAACAGGTAACACTTAAAACATTTAATTTAAAAAGGAACAAAATGATGGGGTTCATTTTGTCATAGAAATTATGGTTAGTGCAGTAGAAAGAAAAATTAGGACATGTTTCAAGTGTGATCTCAAATATCTTCCTGTTATATTTCAACAGGAGCAGCCTGTCAGTTGATGCCTTTGTGTTCTACTGCAGCTTCCCAGAGTGTTCTAAAGAACAACTAGAGCGCTAACAGTCTTACTTATGACAAAAGTATGGCACACCTGAAGCCATCTTGATTGGAATAAACTGGTAACACTTAAAACATTTAATTTAAAAAGGAACAAAATGAGGGGGTTCATTTTGCCATAGAAATTATGGTTAGTGCTGCAGAAAGAAAATTTAGGGCATGTTTTAAGTGAGATCTCAAATCCTCTTCTATTTCATTAGAAAGTTCTGACATGCAGACTGAAACAATCACTTTCAATACCAGCAGTAGACTTCCAGTTAACTCCCTGGTGAGCAGTAGCTTTACTACAGTGATCTAATGAACAACTAGAGTGCTAACATTCTGAATTTATGGCAAATGTGTGACACATCTGAATGCCTTCTTGATGGAATCAAAGTAAAAAACGGAAAGCATTTCCTACTGAGGAGACTGCAGTAAATGACGAAATTAGGAAACTTCATAACAAATAAGTCTCCCAAGATGGCCACCAGAGAAAAAAGAGCCCAAATGTATCACAAATATCACCCAGATGTAGCCCACATATAGCCCAATGACAGAAGTGTGCAAAACACTTTTTATTTTTAGTTTTTCTGCAGTTTTATATAGTGCAAACTGGTCAGGTATTGGAGCGTTACATATTACTTGGGCCCCTTATTGCGTATTTTGCACAAACTACATGAGATTGATCTTGCGAAACATTGAACTTTACGATTCTGTTAACCTGAAGTTGCTCTGAACCGGGCTTTGTAACACCCGTTTTTACCTACTGGTTTTAATTAATTCTCACTGTATTGTATTAGGAAAGAGGATTTACTGTTTTTATGTACACTTTTATGATCTATGTTTCTAAATCAGATCAAATAAAGTTTAATGAATTCTATGGCAGGACGGAGGCTGGATTATGCATATCTTTCCTCACTTTATTTGCATAGCAGTTCAAAGAAAACGTAACACAACAATCATTAAACAAAAGACTACACAACCCATGAACCATTAGGGGTAGTCTCCAAGGCAACTATAGTCCAATCATATCACAGTCCATCGTATATAATATTGTGACGTCCCTTCCGCTTCCTCTTTCTTCACTGCTCGTCAGTTAAGTGCATTCCTTACATTCTTGGCTTAATCTGACGTTGTTGCTGTTTGTATAGCGGTTTCTTGTGCACGTTATTAGCATTATTGCCTTGGTATTGTTTCATATTCCCTGCGCAGCAGGCTCTTGCCCGAGTGCGTTCTCCCCCTCGCAGTTTCTCCCGCTGTGTGCTCTGCGCGCGGTGAGATCCTGTCAGGCGCGTCTGGTCCGAGCGAGGCAGCTCCGTCGAGCGCTCCCGCTGGTCTTTACGCGCGTTTGGGAATCCGGTCACTCCTTTAGTGTCCGCTTGATTCCCGACCAACCCTCGCCTAATTTTGACACCGCTAAGCGGTGATTTCCCCCCACCCGGTGGTGGTAATTGGTATTGCGCCTCAGTCTATTCTTATAACAGCTACGGGGAAAGCCCAGCTGTTGGAGCACCGGCGAGGGGGCTGTCTTAAGGATTTTAAGGGCATTTGTTCTGTGCTCACACCCTCTGCTATCATGTCTTCTCCAGAAGACCATTTTTACTCCTCCTATCAGGAAGTGGAGGAGGAATGGCCCCCCAACTTCTTCCTCCAGCAGTGGACCAAGCCCTCTCTCTGGCTATTTCTAGGGCGCTGGCTCCTCTTAGGGATCAGGTTGATAAGCTGGCGAAAAGCATCACTGGGGTGTTCAGTGACCCAGATCTGGTGGTGGCGGGTCCAAGTAGCTCCCAGATGGGGAATAAAAGGGCCGTTAAGCATAACGCGGGGCACTTAGAAGGATTTGATAAACTTACGTAGACCTTCCTCAAGAGTGCGCGAACGCTAAAACATGCACCCTGCCGGGAGGAGGAGGGGCCCGGAGAAAATTGCGACACTGTCACCACTATTGTAGACCCCGACGGCGGGTTTCCCTTAGAGGGAGAGGGTGTATCGGAGGACGATTTCTCCTCCGATGAGGATAAGGACTCGGGGCGTCCCTGGCGTCCAGAGTCCCACTCCTCTCAGTCCACGGGTTAGTGAGTAATGTTTAAATATGAAAATATCTGTATCAGTCTCTCACTTTGTGTATAAGTGGCTGCATGGGTTGGTGAGTAGCTACATGAGTGTCTATATGGGTTATTAGTTGGTTTTGAGTATCAGTATGAGTGTCTGAGTGTCTGTATGGTTCGGTGGGGGTATTACTTAGTGCATAGATGCATGAATGAGTGACTCACTGTTTGTATGTGTTGAAGACAGCATGTGTGCAGGTCTGTATAGGTGGATGAGTATGTGTATGGGTGTGTTAGTGAGTGAATGACTGTCTCAAATAGTGTCTTTATGAATAACTACATATGTTTTAAACTAGTATATTTGAGTATTGGTGTATATAAGTGAGTATATGTGAGAGTGAGAGATTGGAAGAGTTCCTGTACAAATAAGTAGGTGTTTCTATAAGTTATTGTTTAAGAGAGTAAGTATGTGTAAGTTTCTGTAGAAGTAAGTGTGGTAGTGTGTGTATAACTGTATATGCAAGTAAATGGATGTTTGATACTTTGTTTGCATGTGTGACTATGTGTGAGTAACTCTATGGATGAGTGGCGGTGTGTAACAGGATGTATAGGTGTATGAGTACATATGATGTCATTTGAGATGTCATCAGTGATGTCATCAGTGATGTCACTGACCATGTCATGAGTGATGTAATATGTGACGTCATCAGCAGTGCATTGCGGGGGCGCGAGTTATAGTTAGCTGAACTAACTATAACGGGGGAATTTCACGGGTTTTGTACGAGTGAAATGTCCAACTAACTATAACTGTCCATAAACCTATGGTTTTTTCAGTGAATTTCTAAGGTTTTTTAAATGCTAATTTCTAACTATAACGTGCCTGAAACCTATGTTTTTTTCAGTGAATTTCAAAGGTTTTTTAAATGCTAATTTCTAACTATAACGTGTCTAAAACCTATGGTTTTTCAGTGAATTTCAAAGGTTTTTTAAATGCTAGTTTCTAACTATGCCTACAGAGGTAGGACATGTGAAGAAAGAAGAAAAAAACGCACAGAAAGAAGCAAAAGAAATGCAGAAAGAAGCAACAGAAGTCCACAAAGATGAAGAAAAGTGCAGGAAGAAGTAAAAGATGTGCAGAAAGAACCAACAGAGGAGCAGAAAGAGGCCTTGTTCCAAAATCATCCTGTGCCCACAACTTTTTCCGACGTGTACTAGTGGTAACTGACTCTGACTAACCAGAGCCAGTGCTATGCTAAAACACACTTAGAATACAGTGAAAACACCTACATACACTAGGGAACACTATGCGTTGGGTACCCCTGTGATTAGCATGACCTCCTCTGTAAGTCCCTAGTACATAATAGGGCAGGGGGATTAAAACTACCTCTTAAAACGCGCTACAGGGCACGTTTTAAGTTGCAGGATTAAGTCCCCTTGAATTCTGAGTGTCCCTGGGGCCCAACTAGCCCCCCAGGTACCTACAGTTAGGACCACAGAGCTGAGTTGAAGGGGACTTAATCCCCCAACTTAAAACACGCCACGGGGCCTGTTTGCACACATGTCACCTGAAGCCCCGCCCCTCCCTTCACCACTGTGCAAACGCGCCCCGTGGCGCGTTTTAAGTTGGGGGATTAAGTCCCCTTGAATCCTGAGGGTCCCTGGAGTCCAACTATCCCACCATGTACCTCCAAAAAGCGCCACAGAGCTGCATTGCAGAGAGGTGTAAAAAGGGGCGTGGCCTCTGTACACCTCTCTGCAACGCAGCCCTGGCGCATACTGGAGGTTCCTGGTGGGCTAGTTGTCCCCAGGGACCCCCAGTATTCAAGGGGAATTACTCCCCTTCTTAAAACGCGCCAGGGGCGCGTTTGCAGACTGCTGCAGGGAGGGCGGGGCCTCCGGCACGATGCCGGTCTTTTTTTTTTTTGTTTTGTTTTTTTTTATGGGAGGGGGGCTGCGTGGCCCCCCTTCCCTTGGCCACTTTTGGCCCCAGGGACCCCATTCCCCGGGGCCTGAGGATTTTCATTTTTTTTTAAATAAAAAAAAACGGGAAGAGGGCAGCGTGGCCCCCTTCCCTGGGCCTCTATTGGCCCTGGGGACCCCATCCCCGGGGCATGCCCTCTTTTTTTAAATTAAAATATTTAGAGGGGGGCTGCGTGGCCCCCCTCCTCAGGCCATTTAAGGCCCCGGGGACCCCATCCCCCGGGGCTGGCCCTCTCTGTTGGGGACCCATGGGGGTCCCCAATGCCCCACAGTCCCGCCGGCTCCCTCGTCCTGCGGGAGCCGGCATTGCTTTTCCACATGGGGAGCTGCTAAGATGCAGCTCCCCGTGTGGAAAAGCAATCGGCTTGGTTTTGGAAGAGAGAGCAGGTTTCCTGCTCTCTCTTCCAAAACCAAAGCAGTTTGCTATGACAGGACGGGAGCCGCGAGGCTCCCTCCTGCCATAGCAAACTACAGTGTCCCGGGGTGGGCACCCGGGACACTGCAGGAAGCCGGCCCTGGGGGTGGTGGTCCCCAGGGCCATCAAGGGCTCCAGGAGTGGGGCCGCGCAGCCCCCTCCCTCCATTGGCAAAGCCCCGGGGAGGTGGTGGTCCCGGGGCTCGGGGATCCGTAACGGACCCCCATATTGAAATATTTAGCGCCCCGGGGAGGTGGCGGTCCCCGGGGCATGTGGGGGGGCTGGAGCCCCTCCACACAGGTCATTTTATTAAAAAAAAAGAAGCCCTGGGGGGTGGCGGTCCCCGGGGCTGCGGGAGGGCCGAGAGCCCTCCCGCACCATTATTTTTTTAAAGCCCCGGGTGGGTGGCAGTCCCCGGGGCTTGGGGGGGCCTTAGAGGCCGCCCCACACATAAAAATAAAAAAACACGCATGCCCCCGGGACTTGGGCCACCCGGGGGCCAAATAGCATCAAAGCGCGGGAGACCGCGCTTCAATTTTTTTATCGGCTGGATCGCCAGTAGATAATATATATATTATATATATATATATATATATATATATATAGGTATATAGGTATATATATATATATATATATATATATATATATCCAGCTCCAATGCACCCCACTTGCGGGTCACTCAAGGGGCGGGTGCTTTTCGAACCACGGTGGTGCCTCGTAGTTAAATATCCCTGCTCCAAAAATCTCTTGTTTAAGAAATTATAGCACTCACGGGGTCGGCAGTCAGTTGATTTTATTTTCTCAACAAACAAACGCGTTTCGGAACCAGTCCTTCATCAGTGTTTACACAACATATTCTCAAGCGCCATTTTTAAAGAGGCAAATTATAAACATAAACAGAGGATATGGCGCATTCTTACTGAGCGCCATTACTGAGTGGTGTAACATATCACATGCACCACCATTAAACCATAATCTCGCCGTGGATCGGCACCAGGCAACCTCCATAATGGGGGTTGCCCCTTTTCTTCCTCTGTTACATTTTTCCATAAATCAGCCAGTTTCATGTAAAACTTATGTACAGTTGCAGTATAATCTTAAATTCAGAGGGGGAGATAGGGTTTTAAAACTACGTAGACTGGAGTCACGATATATAATCGATTTACAGACTAAGACTCCGCCACAAAGGTTAAAGTGACATTATAATTACATGACAAAGTGACTAAAGAACTAATGTTTAAAAAACAAAAAACGAAACATAGCTTGTTTCTCATTGCTGCAATGTGATATAGTTACTCATTGGGTGGGGATAACGCGTGGGACATTGAAGTTTTAGCCGCTTGGTCTCTATTGCATGCCCAGTCAAATAGCGATGTCGATTTTCCTTTTACCGGATGTTCAGACTTTATATGGGCAGCTTTATTTTGACCCTTTTCATGGGCCCTCCTCAGACTTTGGCCCTCTGGCCTTGTTGCTTGTATCCCGAGAGGATTCTATCCTGCGCCCTATGTTGCCTCACCAGGTTCGTTGTGCAGGGGGTGTTTGGTCTCTCCTTTCTTTTGGATGGGTAGAACCCTGCTCCCCTGGTAACTTTTCCACCCTACTTTGTAATGATCCTTTCTTGTTAATCATTGCAGCGATGTATAAGTATGCTGTGCTTGACTTTAATAAACAGAATTTCAACAAAAAACAAAAAACACAGAAATTTGCCAGCTATAGTTCACTCAATTAACCATAACTTGAGCTCCTACATGCAGTGCTTATGACCTTGCATATTACATCACTCATGACATGCTAAATGACATAATTGATCACATCATTCATGACATATAAAATGACATTGATGACATCAATGATGACATCTTCCATAGAGCTGATCTCGATACTCAGTAAATCTATAGATCATGTAAAAAAATAAAGATAATAGCAAAGGGCCATAGTCATATACAGCAACATTTATGGAGTGTATAGAATGGAAATAGAGGAGGCCTTGGAGCCAAGTCTATCTCTGCACAGCAAAAGTTATATGATTCATGGTTAACCTATCACTAAAGTTCTTGTTACACTCCTTACTCCACATTAAACTTGGTGAAGGATGAGCACACCTAACATTAGTTGCACAGCCACATTTTCAAGAGCTTCTGCTCAGAAATGATTATGCCCCTTTGTTTGTTTGGACACATAGCCATGTTACATTGTAAGTAAATTGAGAATTATAAGTTATGACAAATTATTCCCAGAACTTACCTGATGAGGGTTTACAGGTTGTTAATTAATTTTTATATAAGGGTGAGCCATTTAGACTGTGGTTGTTATATACTTTAAGGTTGTATGAACGCCTGATCTTCTATGTAATAGTTGTACTGTATTTTACCAAACTGTGAAGAGTTGTGAATAAAGTTGGACTGAAGGTGCCTTATCAGGGGCAAATATATACGTCAACCTTTTTCAAAATTGCTAGTCATTCAACAGTGTAACCCTATTGACGTAAATAGAGAACAACATTTTTTGGGAGGATGTGCAAGGTTTTAAAAGTAAATGGCTTCATTAAATCTATGAGAGTATTTTGTTTGTTAGACATGTCAATACCAGTAAAAAGAGGGTGACATCCACCAAATATGGTTGAGTTCACAGATATGCTGAGTGTTCTGCATGTTGTCAAACATTATGGGCCAGACTGTTTTTTGCGGTCTCAAATGGGAAATCAGCCCGTTTGTGACCCCAAAATAGGTTTTGCCCATGTACAAACCCTATTTTGCGAGTTGGTAACCTATTACCAACTCGCAAAATAGGGTTTGCGACTCGCTATCAGGAAGGGGCATGCCAAGGGCGTCCCTTCCTAATAGCGAGTCCCAATGGTATGTACCATTGTTTTGCGACCACAATTGCGGTTGCAAAACACTCATAATTTACCACCTACTTCAAGTAGATGGTAAGCCACTCGCAAAAGGGAAGGACCCCTTCCCCCTTGTGCCTGGCATTTACTCTCCTACTCTTAAAAAATGAAACAGTAACGTTTAATTTTCCTTTTTTTAAATGCATCCCGTTTTAGGAAAACGGACTGCATTAAAAAAAAAAAACTGCTTTATTTAAAAATCAGTCACAGACATGGTGGTCTGCTGACCCCAGCAGGCCACCATCGCTGGGAGTGCTAGCCATTCCTAAAGGGGTCGAAAATTGCACCTGCCTCATAAATATTGATGAGGCAGGCAAATTGCGATGCCATTAGGAATCGCAAACAGTGTCTGAGATACTGTTGTACATTCCTACTTGCGAATCGCCAATTGCAAGTCGCAAAATGACACAATTTGCGACTCGCAAATTGGTAGGGTTGTACACATGGCCGTTCATCAATTATCATTTTATTGCAGTCAGAAAATTGGGTACAGATGTACATTGTTGAATTACTGCCACTCCTCAATGCCTATAGCATGCAGTCACAATTACTAAATAACGTCATCAGTTATGTCATCATCATCCGCTACATCTTCCTGGAGAAAGGGGCGGGGACTCCAAGCTTTTAGCCTCCTTACGTTGGTCTAACCTGATAGGATCACTCAACAATGAGAGAGGTGCTAAGGGTACTTTAATGATGGAATCAGCGCGCACATCAACTTTGGAGTCTGACCGGACGGGCGTCTTTGTGGTAAGGAGATGGCAGTGGCTTTGTTTGCATACTTAGATATTTGGCTTTACGGGGGCTGGCCGTTTATTACCATAGCAGCACCTTGTCAGCAGCGACAGTGCCGTGACTTAAATAGTACACGCTTCACGTAACAGGCTGGCTGGCTCTCGTATACTGTTTTTACTTCATGTGTTGGGGCTAGAGGCACAGGGGGGTAGTGTATCTTTTTGATCAAGACCCCGCAAGGAAGGATAGAGCGTACGAAGGCACTCATAACTATGTGCAACAGGATAGCGGACTTTTACTTTCCATCAGTGCTTTAAATGGAAAAAAATAAGTGCAGGTACTCACCAAATAGAGATGTGGACTAGGGGGCATGGCTTGGGGGTGGGGCTTTGGGGGGGGGGCTATGGGCAGTGCATAAGGATCTGGCCAGGGGCACACATTTAATGTGATTGAGATTGAATTGCTGTGCAGATGTGTATAATGATACGAAAGCATTTCTGGTATATTTTGATTATTCCATTTCCCTTATAGGTGCAAAAGGGTACATTTATTATTAAAGTGGGCTTCTCATGGTGCAACACCTAGATCACATGAATTGCACAAGATATTTTCCTTAACATTTTTTGGAAAGGTTTAACTATGGTTAACCCTCTTATCTCATTGCCACTTAGCAGACATCACCCAGCCCCTCCCAGGCGGCACAGCTTTGCCTCAAAGCTCCTTACCTGCTGTAAAGTCTGATTCCCTTTTTCTGGAGTCGGGCAAGCTGCTGAAAGCTTGAGCTAGGATGCCTGGGTCTGGCTCAGTTCCAGGTCCTCTTGCACCCTCAAGCCAAAAATGAACTAAACTGTGAAAGGTACATGTGCCTTCTAACCAAACCCTAATCTCATGTGCAAGGAATAAAGACAAAATAGTGACCTTCATTGCAATACAGGAGAGAAAGAAAGGTGAAGCCATCTAGAGGCTGAATTGCACAATGCGATAGCAGAAATTCTGGGATCAATCCCAGCTTCCCCACATGACCAAATTGTGTGATCGCAGACAAATATTTTATATCACCAAGCCTCCATTTTCTTTTTTGGCACATATAATATATTCAAATGCACAAGGGCTTACATTAGCTGCTGCCCACATTATTAACCTTGATTCCCATCAGCTGTGCTACAGCGTCACTGTCACCCCTTCCTCCTCGCTCTGGCTCCAAACAGGTGCTGCTGTACTCTGCTATGCCAACAGGAAGCCTTCTCTTCGATTTCCCGAGTTAGCAGGCCCTGCCCACACACCTACTGTGCTATTGACTCCACAGAGCCTGTATCAGTAATCACAGTGTGACTCGGGCCCCTCCCAAACTTCCTGCCAGCCCTGAATGAATGCCTACGGCCGCCGCTCAATTAGCATATTGTAAGGGGAGATTAGCACTCGATCAGAGTGCTTCACGAAAACAGACCTAGTTGTTGTCAGCTGTGATGCTCTTCGATTTGTAAATGCCAATTTCAATGAGCTTGTCTTACGGCCCCATGAGTACCGGTACCCTCCTTTGACAAAGAGAAGTTCCGGTACTCAAGCGTCGGAAATTTAGAAGTGCCGGTACTCAGTACCGGTGAGTACCGGCCCATTTAAAGCACTGCTTTCCATACACTTTTCTTTGTATGATGTGACTTGATTTGCTGCAAGTTTAGTGGGGGTGATGTATTATTTTACATGCGCCGGACTGGCTATTTATCCACGTGGATTGGGGCGCGTTAGGGCGTGACGCGTCTTTGAGAATTCTTAAGGTTGACTCACTTTGCTGACCTTCAAGTTAAACAATTTCGGGTGCAAGCGCGGAGGATTCAAATCGCGAGGAATATTAACGCGCGCAGAGGCACTCATGGATATGTGCAACAGGCCAGTAGTTCTACACTCATCTTTATCTTATGTGACTTTATGTGCAGCAGGCACATGGGGTGATATATTAATTCACATGCACTTTATTGGCTATTTATTCGCATGATTGGGGCACGTTAGGATGTTACACGGCTCTGAGATATCTCAACACTGGCTTGCCTCCCCCCCTCTTTTCTTTCTTTAACATTGGCTCTTTATATACATCAGGTTCGCAACATGCAGGCCTTATTATGCCTGTAAGAACTTCAAGGGCTTCCAGCGCAATACACTCGAGAAAATTATTAATGGGACAGTTCACCTTTGGATATCACTTGATGACTCTATAAGGTACGCATTTGTTATGGATTACCTGTCTATTCTTGTGTGGTAGCAGCTACAGAGCACTGGCTACTTATCCCTTACACTTGTGCCATCTTTAGCTGACGAAGTACACCGCATTATACTTCATCCACCCTCTCGCTCCTGGCGATATGGTATTTCCTGCCTCTACCATATGCCGCTCATGCATCTCTCTTGGTGCATGCATAGGAAGTAAACTACCTCACTCAATTAATGGGTTTATCTTGTGGTGCCAATTTTGAATATTACATGTCTTTTGCTATGTTTTTTAATCTGTACATACTAATGTGTTTTTAAGCTTAAGTACTACAGTAATCACCGTCCAATTATAAATGTGTGTATTTGTCATGTGTGTAACCTCTCCATTGCAATAGATGTGGGTTTGTGTTTGAGTCTAGTGCAGTTTTTTAACACAATTTTGGTTGGTATTGGTTTGTGTCCATGTTTTGATTTGTGTCCTTTTACATGTCATTTTCAGCCCTGATGAAGTTCCCCTTGAGGGAATGAAACGCGTTGGCTGAGCGTTGCTTACTATAGAACTTCCATATGAAATAACAAATTTGAAATAAAGGATTTTTTGATACTACTTAGAGTCTACTGGACTTCATTGCCTGGCGCACCCCCACTTGTAGCAATCTGTTTGGATCTGGAGCACAGAGGCGTCACGCAATGGCTGGTGCTGGGGAGGATTGCGCAGGACCAGGATTTGTTGGAACTAGCGTGAGGTGCAGAGCTAGGAGTCAGCCGTTGAGATTGTGGACATATTTGTAACCTGGACTTGGTTGCACTCACAGCTGTCCTTTCACTGTTGATAAACATGTCACGCTTTAATGATGGTAGGGGAGAGATGGCGCAGGACTTATTTGGCAAAAATGCAGCCATTCCACCACCTGGGCATAGTGCTCAGAACACACTGAGCCTACGCGCATTGTTCCTAAAACTGGAGCGTTTAAAAAAACAGGAGCTATCCCATTGGTGGGATGGTGTGACCCTTCAACAATACATTGATAGTAAGAAAACGCCAAGGGGTTTGCGTACCCTGATTTTTCCGACATTTGAAGATCTCAGTGATGACCTCCTTAAAGAATGGGAGAGGAATCTTGAGGGGGCATCACTGGTGATGATGCAGATCTTAATCAGGCACGCCATTGAGAAAGGTGCTAAACTCCTATAGACAACAAAGACTTAATTGATAAAAACTATGATATACTTAAGAAAGTTATTGAGGAACATCAGAATTACCTAAAAGAAAAGAAAATGCGTAAACTTAAATGCGATGATAGGGACTATAAAGAGGGGCGGATATATACATTCGCAAAAAATTTTGATAATGTCACAGGTAATGAGAACAGGAAGAGAGTGAGGGAGGAGAGTGACGAGGCAAGATCAGCTAGCAGTATCTCAATATCCTCAATAAGCAGTGTGGCTTCTAGTAACACTGCCAGTGAGCACCCTTTGGGAGAAGGAACGACATCCTTCCAGAGAGAATTGGTGAAACTAAATATCAGTGGAAAACAAAGAAAAAAGGATCCAAAAAAACAAGGAGAGGGGGGTGCAGGAGAAAAGGGAGGTACAGAGGAAAGTGCCGAGAATACCTTGAGGATGTCAACACAGTCCAAGAAGAAACAGAGATAGTTTCTATTTTAGATGGGAACACGCTGCAGGCAGAAATGGCAGTAAGCAATGATTTGAAAATTATAATTTTATCCAAAAGAATACTTGACTCTGATAAAAAGAGCTTACTCTGTAAGGGTCTTAACTTCTGTCCGACCCAGGATGGTGAATTGGTTATTGTTCATGTGGATCTCTTTAAATTTGTTAGATCATTAAAATTAAAGGATTTCTTCAGTGATAAAGTGCCGTCAATGCCTATGTCCAGTAATACAGCTAGGCCCATTGAGCACACTATAGCCGATGTAAGAAACATACAATGTCTCCTTTCACTTGGGGAGGGGGTGGGCATGCAATCACTCATGGAGGAAATGAACATAACTGAAAACTTGACAGTTAATAGTGGCCTACGACCTAAGTCTAAATTTACCCCGTCTGCGTACCATCGCAACATTGACCTCTTCTCTGAAAGAGTCAGTGAGGGTTTGTATAAAATGGAAACATCTACCAAATTTAAACGCAAGCCACAACATAATCTCACGCCAGGGGAGAAGAAGGCATTGACAAGACTTCGGGGTGATAAGGAAATTGTGATCAGGGAGGCTGACAAGGGCGGCAATGTCGTGGTCATGAATACATCTGACTATGTGGGGGAAATAAACCGACAGTTGAGTGATGGCCAATGCTACAAGAAGATTGGTGCCAATCCCATTTGGGAATTGTCTTCTGTCATTAACCTTAAACTAACTGAATGGAAGGATGTATGCTTGTTGAATGACCAGGAGTATAGGTACCTTAGGGTTGAAAATCCAAGATTTTCTTGCATCTATATACTCCCTAAGGTGCACAAGAAAGGGGATTTTCCACTAGGGCGAGCGCTTATATCGGGGGTGGGATCTCCAACAGAGAAACTATCTGAGTTCATTGACCTCAAACTACAGAAACATGTACATAACTTGCCATCATACATTCGGGACGGCAAGGACATACTGTCAAAATTCAAGGACCTGGTTTGGTCTGAGGAGTTACTTTTTGTGACACTAGATGTGACAAGCCTGTACACATGTATCCAGCATAAGTTTGGGCTCTTGGCAGCTGGGTCATATTTGGACAGAGAGGGGGCGGATTGTTATGAGCATAACAATATGCTCCTAGACATGATGGAGCTGGTTCTTACTAGGAACTACTTCCTCCACGACTGCATTTGGTACCACCAGAAGAGGGGTACGGCTATGGGTTCTAGATTTGCTCCCTCTTATTCATGCCTCTTCATGAGGTGGTATGAGAGGGAGCATGCCTGGAACAGATGTGCCTCTTCCTGGACTGAACACATAGTCTTTTGGGGGAGGTACATTGATGACATAATATGCCTATGGTCGGGTACAGAGGACTCCCTTATGGAATATTTTCAGTACCTCAATGCCAACCCCTACAATGTCAGTCTCACCATTGAATATCACAGAGAGAGAATCATTTATCTTGACTTACATTTTTACATAAGGGACGGTACGGTACAGAGCACGCTTTACCACAAGGAAAGGGCCTGCAATGGGGTGCTGCATGCCAGCAGCGCACATGCAAGTTCTGTTATTGAGAACATCCCATATGGGGAGGTGGTCCGGATTAGACAGAATTGCAGTGAGGAGGAAACATTTGTGAGCAATATCCGAAATGTCAACGAAAGATTTGATGCTAGAGGATATGACAGGAGGGTCTTGGACTCAGCAGAGAGAAGAGTGCAGACACTTGAGAGGGAAACAACCCTGACGGACAGTAACAGAAAAATAAATAACAAGGGGGACAATACTGATATTCGGTTCATGACGCAGTACACAGCATTCAGTGATGAGATTTTCAGGCTGCTCAAAAGGAATTAGCACTTATTGGAGGAGATCCCAAGCATGCGGGACTCACTTAAGAAGAACCCCTCTGTAACATATAGAAGAGGTACCACACTCAGAAACAAACTTTGTCCTAGCTATGTCACCCTTGTTAAGAAAGGGGCTACCTCATTACCAGATAAACCCAAAGGCTTCCATATATGTAGTACCTGCAATATTTGTAAGTTTGGGGTTAATAAGATCAAGAATTTCAGTTACAATGGTTCGGCCAATTATGCAGTCACACGGTTCATTAACTGTAACACCACCTTTATAGTATATGTGATTGGCTGCCCATGTAATAAGATATATGTGGGTAGCACTAAAAGAAGCCTCAAACTACAAATTCAGGAGCACCGGAGGGCAATCAATAATGGGGACATGAGATACCCGATGGCGGAACATTATGGTAAAAACCATCCAGGGGATACCAACTTTTGGTTCCATAGTATCGATCAGGTGGAAGTGGGACCTAGGGGTGGTAATAGGGAACTGCGTCTGAGGCAGTGTGAATCCAAATGGATATGCAAGCTGAGAACTATTGATCAGGGCTTCAACACTGATAATGAGATGCATTTCTTTTTGGGCGAATGCTAATATACTGATGCAGCACCGTTTATTCATGATGACTGAAACCACTAATGAACACAGTCTGTCTAATATGTCACATGTTTGGTTTCTCTGAGCTCAACTAGTGAGGGTGCTATCCTGAATATTTATGCACGGTACAGGGGTACAATGTTTATAACACTCTTGCAACAGCACTCATTACAATGTACAATTCAATTTTGATCATGTACCACATAGGTTTTACCCATATGGTTGCCAACACTTCTAATTTGACCACCCCTCGATACCCATGGCTGTCCTTTGCATCCTATACCACTAACCCCCCCCCGCCTGTCTTTTACATCTGCAGGCATTTGCCTAACTTTTACGACTGTGGCAATGTGGAATAGGACAGATTTTACTGTGTTCTTTGGTGACAGCCCTTGTGCACTTTTTTGTGCCTTTTGTGCAATAGCACTGCTATGTCACCTCCTTTCCTTTTTACCTATGTGTTAACATGGGACACTTCATCCTCTTCTGCTTCATGTGTTTTGTGTCACATAGGCATCTAGTTGCCCCCTCTTAGTTGAGTATGTGCACTTATATTTGCACAGACCTTTACCAACAGGCTCTGTGACTCCCCTCTATCGATAGTATCTTTTTTTGATCCCACACTATCGATACTGCATGTCCTTTGGTTCCACGCCACTCGTGGGCCCCCATCATGCAGGCAGTGATTGGTCTTTTCTCACGGTGACATGTAGCATGTCGCCTCCATCGATAGTATATTTCTATTATTCCCACGCTATCGATACTTCTTGTCCTTTGGTTCCAAGGTGACATGTAGCATGTTGCCTTCATCAATAGCATATTTCTATTGGTCCCACGCCATCGATACTTCTTGTCCTTTGGTTCCACGCTATTCGTGGGCCTCCTCCATGTAGGCAGGGATTGGTCCTTTTTCACAGTGACATTTGGCATTTTTGCATGTGCAGATCATGGACAGATGCTGGGTCGAGCTACGCTACCCCCAACGTAACCTTTTTTAGTTTGTTCTGTGAGGAATGTAGTTGCTCGTTCTACCATTCACGACTAATTATAACATCCCGAAATAATATGCAATATGCTATAGGTCTTCACTCCTCTGCTTATTCTTATTGTGAGGACTGGTGCCCTTATTGTTGTTGTTGTCTTTGGACATTACACCATTAGTTGAGGGTGGAGCCCTCTAATATTGTAGATACCCATTTGGCCACTCCAAGATGGCAGCTTTAAGTAACATTACTCCGCTACATCTTCCGGGAGAAAGGGGCGGGGTCTCCAAGCTTTTAGCCTCCTTACGTTGGTCTAACCTGATAGGATCACTCAACAATGAGGGAGGTGCTAAGGGTACTTTAATGATGGAATCAGCGCACACATCAACTTTGGAGTCTGACCGGACGGGCGTCTTTGCGGTAAGGAGATGGCAGTGGCTTTGTTTGCATGCTTAGATATTTGGCTTTACGGGGGCTGGCCGTTTATTACCATAGCAGCACCTTGTCAGCAGCGACAGCGCCGTGACTTAAATAGTACACGCTTCATGTAACAGGCTGGCTGGCTCTCGTATATTGTTTTTACTTCATGTGTTGGGGTTAGAGACACAGGGGGGTAGTGTATCTTTATGATCAACACCCCACGAGGAAGGATAGCACTCATGACTATGTGCAACAGGATAGCGGACTTTTACTTTCCATACACTTTTCTTTGTCTGATGTGACTTGATGTGCTGCAAGTTCAGGGGGGGTGATGTAGTATTTTACATGCGCCGGACTGGCTATTTATCCACGTGGATTGGGGCGCGTTAGGGCATGACGCGTCTTTGAGAATTCTTAAGGTTGACTCGCCTTTGCTGATCTTCAAGTTAAACAATTTCGGGTGCAAGCGCGGAGGATTCAAACCGCGAGGAATATTAACACGCACAGAGGCACTCATGGATATGTGCAACAGGCCAGTAGTTCTACACTCATCTTTATCTTATGTGACTTTATGTGCAGCAGGCACAGGGGGTGATATATTATTTCACATGCACTTTATTGGCTATTTATCCGCGTGGATTGGGACACGTTAGGATGTTACGCGGCTCTGAGATATCTCAAAACTGACTCGCCTCTCCCCCCTCTTTTCTTTCTTTAACATTGGCTCTTTATATACATCAAGTTCGCAACATGCAGGCCTTATTATGCCTGTAAGAACTCCAAGGGCTTCCAGCTCAATACACTGGAGAAAATTATTAATGGGACAGTTTACTTTTGGATATCACTTGATGACTCTATAAGGTACGCATTTGTTACGGATTACTTGTCTATTCTAGTGTGGTATCAGCTACAGAGCACTGGCTACTTATCCCTTACACTTGTGACGTCTTTAGCTGATGAAGTACACCGCATTATACTCCATCCACCCTCTCGCTCCTGGCGATATGGTGTTTCATGCCTCTGCCATATGCCTCTCATGCATCTATCTTGGTGCATGTATAGGAAGTAAACTACCTCTCTCACTTAATGGGTTTATCTTGTGGTGCCAATTTTGAATATTACATGTCTTTTGCTATGTTTTTTAACCTGTACATACTGATGTGTTTTTAAGCTTTAAGTACTACGGTAATCACCGTCCAATTATAAATGTGTGTATTTGTCATGTGTGTAACCTCTCCATTACAATAGATGTGAGTTTGTTTTTAAGTCTTGTGCCATTTTTTAACACAATTTTGGTTGGTATTGGTTTGTGTCCATGTTTTGATTTGTGTCCTTTTACATGTTATTTTCAGCCCTGATGAAGTTCCCCTTGAGGGAATGAAATGCGTTGGCTGAACGTTGCTTACTATAGAACTTCCATATGAAATAATAAATTTGAAATAAAGGATTTTTTGATACTACTTAGAGTCTACTGGACTTCATTGCCTGGCGCACCCCCAATTGTAGCAACCTTTCAGTTGCTTATTATTGGATTTGGGTGTTAAACTGTTACTAATGAGGTGAAACAATGAGGTAATACCATTACAAAAAGCACTGCATTATGCTGCATATTTTGCCTTTTTGTGCTGCAAAAATTTGTCAATTCTGCCACATAAATTGGTCCATCCCTGCTGTGTTATTCCAGTGGCCCTGACTTTAATATCAAGTAAACCTTTGTTTTTTTCAGCGAATTTCTCTCTTTTTTTTTTTACAGAACGTCTTATTTCCATACTTAATTATAACGTCTCATTAACCTTTGCTTTTTCCGTCAATTTCTGTGTTTTTTTTAAATTATATCCGTAATGTAGCATATATAACTTCAGATGGAGTACCCACTACATATGGCAAATGACCATGCAGTGAGGGTCTGGCACAAGGCTTGGTCTCTGGTCAGACCTTATGCACAACTCTGACTGTGTGTACAGTAGACTGGAGACACAATTTTACCTCTGGATATGTTTTTTGAGTTTGGACAGACTTTTTAATTTTTTTTTTTTTACGTTAGTTTAAAACGTTTTTAAAGTTCTGAACTTCTGTGTTTTAACTCTGTTTTTAAAAAAAAATCTATGTTTTTATGAAACATTTTTAAATCTATTTAGTTTTTATCCACAGTCTTTGCAATCTTTGTTAAGATGATCCTTCATGGCATTGGAAATATGTATTTTATTTGTTTCTCCAAAGGTCACAGCTTTTAGGCAGGGATGCAATATGTAGCAATTTGCTGTTTCTTGATGTCATCTTCTTCTCACTGCTGACGCAGCACTTCCCCTGGTTCAGTCTGTTCTTCTGCTGCCTGACTCCTGCCTACCTCAGCATGACCTACGTTGTTGGGATCAATAGCCCTTAGATGCTTCCACATCCCACTTGTTCCCATGGAACACTGTACAGCATTACCCCTATGGAACACATGGCTGTACTAAGTGCATGTAACTTCCTGAGCACCTCTTTTTCTGGCAGCTGGAAGTCTGAAAAACTGCAATACCCCTGATTCTTTTGCAGGCCTTGGTGGTTGTGCTGCTGCAAACCTTGGAACAACTACAATAACGTTTGACCCAAGGGGTTTGCTAACAGGCCCAAATAATTAAGATTTTTTATTAAAATGTTTGCCTTTTTAGGTGTTGTGGTACTGTGGTACCTAAAATGGTGCTTCTGTACCTCTGACTCACAGTAAAACTACATCTGATTGGTTGATGTGATTGCATTGAAGTATTCAACGGATTCCTGCCCCATCACTATCATTAGGGTGTTGCACTTGAGTGTCTACACTATGCACATCCTCTGCAATCTCTCTCTTCTCTTTTTATTTTAGTGATTTTTCTATTTTTAGAGGGATCAACTAAAAAAACATAGAAGATGGCATCTAGAGAATAACAGAGTGGGGCAGAAGGGCCTCTCGAAGAGCAGCAGGAGCCAAGGACATCACCACAGTACATTGTTTGGTAGTTTTTCAAAAACTTGTTTGTTAAAGTGGTAACATTCAACCTTTGCCACTAGGAATATGCTAGGGACACTGGCAAAAAGTCTTCTTGTGCAATATCAGGAATGATCAATCACCTTGATACATGGCACACCATGCAATTCAATGCAGCTAAGAGAAAATAGTGCCAATGTCTTCTGCTCCAGTCCAGAGTTTGCAACCTGGTAATTCACTTTCTCCAGAAGTTACTTCCACCCAAACCGAAGACATCAACCCCTTGTGCAGAAATATTGCATGAAGTGCACAAAAATAATATCTATAGGCATAGTGCAGCAGCTAGAAATCATCAATTGGCTTCTCCACACGTGAATTGCAAGAAATCTAATTTTTAAACATTTTTTGGGCTTAAGCTTAGATGCTCTGTTGTTTTGGCTACTTTTACCCCCCAAAAATAAAAAAAATGACAACCCACCCAACCCCCCATGGAGTTGGTTGCAAAGCTTGGTCACACCCAAAATACCCTAGGTGGTGGCAATCCTCTGCTGCACACGGCCAAAGGCCATGTGCAGCTGAGATTGGTCCAGGGTTTTGCCTGTGGCCAGACCGTGCACCCTACCCCTCATGGAGTGGCTAACCCCTACTGCTCAAGGCCTTTGTGAGATTTCTATCAGATTCTTTTCTTTCAAATATTTTTGTTACCATGGTATTCCCGCTGACCTAATGGTACCATGGGAGTACAGAGGTACCTCACCATGCTTGATTCAATGGGAGTACCATGGCACTGGCGGAAATAATGGCATTTTTCAATTTTTATATGCTGGGTGGCTCCATTGCCCCCCCCCCCCATATAGACCTGGCCGTCAAGGTGCACTCCCCCTGCCAGCTTACATGTCCTTTGTTTACTCAGAACTCCGGAACTGAGTCCCTAAGGCATGAAATTGGCAGCCACAACATTTTCTTCAATGTTCTGGCCAGCTAATCAGATTGTTTAGGTACAACGGGATCAGGACCTGTCCCATGGAACTAAAATGGCCTAAGGGAAAAAAAGCTTTCTTGACCATTCAGGTTGGAGTATTTTTTGAATTTCTGTCCTGCTGTACTGTTCCCCAGGAGTACTGTGGGACCAACCATCCAGATACGCTTCATGCCCAACACAAGCGCCTCTTTAAACACTAATTTCTTGAAAATGGCAGAACGGATTTACACCAAATACCAAAAAGCACACTTTCTGAGCAAAGTTCTAACTTTTTGGACAAATTGGGTGCAAATCCATTCAACAGCTTTTCCCTGTCTAAGGAGATTCTGACCTTACTACAACTACTGTTATATATATTCACTGAAAAAAACAAAGGTTAAAGTGACATTAGGTGCTGACATAAAGTAAAAACTGAAAACAAACACCTCTCAAATTCACCAGTTATAGTTTACTGAGCTAACCATACTTTGCCATTCACTACTTATGACCTCACATATTACATCAATCATGACATGTTAAATGACCTCATTGATGACATCACAGATGACATCTCAATTTACATAGTTGATGACATCACTAATGACATCATACAATCGCTGTGACCCCATCCTATAGGGTTTGTGGACGTGAAGTAAAAAACAAGTTACTTACCTGTACACTGTGGTTGTCCAGTATTGATATCTTTTATCGATTCCCATGCTTGAATCTTCCCCGTCGTCATGGTGGGAGTCCCACGGTAACAGTAAAATAGCAGTATCAAAGCTTAAAACTTAATCTCACTTGAAATTCAATAACATTTAGTAACCAGTCAACTTCATTAAAGAACACCCAAACTCCAGCCAATCACATCACAGAACCAGAGTATCCATCCCCTGCAGGGTCACCATACCTCAGATTTCAAGCACGAGTGCAGTTAGTAAAAAGATAGAGGTATGGAAGGTAAACCTGGAAGGAGAGGACGGAGGGCCGCATGTGAATCTATGAAAGATATCAATATTGGAGAACCACAGTGTACAGGTAAGTAACTGGTTTTTTCTCCAGTATTGTATCTTTTATAGATTCACAGGCTTGATTCAGATTAGTAAGCAGTACATTACAGGTAAAGGAGGTGGGAAGAACAGGTGAACCATCCCACCATGCGACCCTGTAAGAAAGTGGCTCTGTATATACTGCACCAAAGTGAGGTACAGTGTGTACAGAGTCCAGCAGTCCCCAGAGGTTTGGCAGAGGTTAAAGTTAGATAGAACCTTACTCTCTAAAGTGGTAGCTTGGTCGAGCAGTAAGGCAGTATCAGAGGACAGTGTAAAGCATTTGATGTACACACTCAGTCAGCAAATGAATCCACACACTCAAGAACTGAACTCTAGGCCAATTGTTTTGTATAAAAAAAATATACTGTTGTTTTATTTCTAGAACCAAGCAAGCCTGGTACAGGTAAGCATAAAAATACTTTTCAGTAGTAAATTACTTGTATGAACACAGTTCAAAATTGCAGTGTAACTTGTACTGGTTTTGGTTATAGTTTTAAGTAAGCAGTTTGCAACACATTGCAGGTATAGTACATTCAATTGAATGGGCTTTTTAAGTAAAATGCAGTTAATTACTTTTCAGATTACTTTTGCTAACACAGGACTGGATCCTAGATTCAGCCCTGGGACATTTCCTGAAAACAGGTGAGTAAATGCGTTTTGGTTAAAGGTACGATTTTTAAAGAATATTATTGCATTTCAAAAGTTGACACTTAGAAACTTTTTCACCTAGAGCCACCAATGTTATCCTATGGAAGGAAATTCAATTCGCAGGTAAGTTACTTCAACGTTACTTTTGTAATCCAGTGCTGGACTCCTAGATTCAGCACTGGGACATTTACTTAAAACAGGTAAGTAATTACGTTTTCGTAGTTTGTACGATTTTTAAAGAATATTATTGCATTTCAAAAGTTGACACTTAGAAACTTTTTCACATAGAATCACCAACGTTATCCTATGGGAGCAAATTCACTTAGCAGGTAAGTTAAGTTATCGATACTTTTTCTTACTCAGTGCTGGATCCTAGATTCAGCATTGGGACATTTCCTGAAAACAGTTGAGAAAATGCGTTTTGGTTATTCGGCTTATTTTTAAGGAATATTTGTAGTTTTCAAAAGTCGACAGAAACTTTTTGGAAGAAAAAGTGTCAATGTTATCCTATGAGGAAAAATGAGTTATCAGTTTTGAGGTAAGTAATCGGTCTGTTGAGTTAGGGTTCTGGGGTTAGACTCAGGGGTCTCCCAGGGTCTGTGATGCACTGTTGTTGCACACTCAGCGGCACTAGGGCGGCCGGGTGCAGAGTGTTGAGGCCCAATGTTATCCTATGGAGGATAGGGGGACTCCGGTTGGTGGCTACTGGCAAGCAGGCCACGGGGTTGTGGGAGCAAAGCTCCTAGGGTTAAGCTCAGGGCACGTTGGGGACCAAGTTAGCACCAAAGGGGCACCCTCAGCGGCACTAGGGCGGCCGGGTGCAGGGTGCTGTTTTGAGGTCGGGTGCCCTGTTGATTTCAATGGAGATTCTCGGGGACAAAGAAACACTGCAGGCTCGGGGACGAGGATCTTCCAGGAGCTACCACCACTTCGAGGGGTAAGTTGGGATGTAGAGGGTTGGTTAGGCACCGTTGGTTTGGGCACACAAGGCCGTGGGGCGTCGGATGCAGGGGTGCCTTGGGACATCGGATTTTCTTACCCGCTCTGGTCGCGGTAGGGGGGGTCCTCTGGATTGAGGCTGCAGGCGTCGTCAGGAGGCTTGAGGCAGGTCAGGGGTTGCCGGATCTCAGGTCAGGATCGCCGGGGGGACCTCCTCTAGGTATTTGCCCACTCGAGCTCGGGCCGGATTCGGCGGGTGCAGAGTGTGCGGGATTCGCGGTTCCTGGCTGGCACCAGAAGCTGCAGTTCAAACACGTCCGGTGTTCACGGGAGAAACAGCTTGGAAAGTGAAGGCAGGCAGGTCCTCCGGGGTTTTTGAGCTTGCTGGCCGCTGGACACGCCGAGGTTTTGCAGGAGCAGGTTCGAGGGGAGACAGGCCTGTAGGGCTGGGTCAAGTCAGTGGGCGTTGTCCTCTTGTTAGCTCTGCACGGCTTCTCGTCCTTCTTCTTCTCGTCTTTTTCTTGTGGTTTCTGGCTCTGAGGAAGGAAGGTTCAGGGTGCCCCTAAATACTGAATTTAGGGGCGTTACAGGTAGGTAAAGGGCAGGGACCAATGGGTCCCTTCCCTGGGGTGGTACACCCCCTATTCTGCCACTCTCCAGTGGGAGGGGGCAGGAGCCTGTCCCTGGTTAGCTGAGTCCCCCCATCCTCAAGATGGCGGGGACTCGAGGTTGTGCTTCACCTCACCTCCCCCACCTTAGGGGTGGAGTTGGCAGAGGTGGGCACACCTCTCTTCCTCACTGGTTTTTCCCGCCTGTTCTCCTGCCCAAAGTGGGGGGTAGAACCAGTGGGGACCAGTTGCTGAAAGCAGCAAATGGTCTGGAGAGGCTCACAAAGGCGGCATGCCTTTGAAGCCTCTCCTTCGTGAACCCTGCCCATCCTGGGGGAGGAGGCTTGGCACCTCGTCCCAGGATGTGCATTGGTTCAGGCCCCCGAGAGCAGCAAGCTCTCGACCCAGGGGTCCAGAAACATGTCTGGTGGTGGCAGCCTAAGCAGCCACTCAGTCAGATCACTAGGAGTTGGTCGAGTTTCAGAGGGTATCTCTAAGATGCCCTCTGTTGTGCATTTTACATTAAATCCCACACTGGCATCAGTGTGGGTTTAATGTGCTGATAAGTTTGATACCAAACTTCCCAGTCTTCAGTGTAGCCATTATGGTGCTGTGGAGTTCGTAATGACAAACTCCCAGCACCATATACTTTTAATGGCAGCACTGCACTTACAGTGCCCAGGAATGGACCTGGGCACTGTAGGGGTACAGGGCTCATGCACCTGTACCCTCACCACTGGCATAGGGCACCCAGCTAGAGGGGTAGCTGATGTATGCCAGGGCAGTGGTTTGTGGGCATGGCACACAGGGATGTGTGCCATGTCGACTCTTCACTTTGATCTGCACCAAGACACGCAGCCTGCAAGGGCAGTGTGTGAGTGTCAGGGTACAGGGCCTCTAAGGGTGGCACAATAAGTGCTGCAGCCCTTAGAGGCCTTCTCTGGTCACAGTGCCCTGGGTACCTGTGGTACCATTTACCAGGGGCTGACATGTGGCCAGAGATGCCAATGGGGTTAGTTTTGGGGAAAGAACACAGGCCCTGGGAACCTGATTGGCAGGGACCCAGGGCACACCAGGAAAAAGTACATCAGTAGTCTGGCAAAAAGTGGGGGGGTTACTGCAACAGAAACCCACTTTCCTACAGACCCTAGTACTAACATCAGAATTGCAAACAAGTAACGCAAAAACTACATATGTGAACAATATAATAGATGTCAAAAAATCAGGAGAAGAAAAAACTCAAAATAGAGCTATAAGAAAAAATAACAATAATAATAATAATAAACCTCAAAAAGATGAGGCCAACCTTAAGCAAACAGACGTAGGGCCGCTTGGCCAACAGCAATATAAGTCTTCCGCCAAGCATCCAGGCAGTAGTCCCTTATGAAAGTATGGACGTTCGTCCATGTCGCAGCCCTGCAAATGTCGGGTAAAGATACTCTGGCAAACAGGGCCGAAGACGTCGCCATCTTCCTGGTGGAATGGGCGGTAACTGTAGACGTTAGCGGGCGACCCACTCTTTCATGACAGAAAACTATGACAGAAGACGCCCAACGTGCAATAGATGCTCTAGTCAAAACCTGACCCTTCCTAGGGGCAGAGAAGGCTATGTGGAGTGGGGAAGATTTACGGAAAGGTCTTGTCCTTTGTAAGTAAAACTTCAAGTATTGTTTGATGTCCAAAGAATGGAGCTCTCTCTCCGCCGGAGTAGACGGAGCAGTAAAAAAGAAGGCAGGACCACTGGTTCATTTAGATGGAACGTGGTAGGTACTTTAGGGATGAATGAAGGATTAGTGCAGAGCACCACCCCGTCCTGCTGAAACTGAAGGTAAGGCTCTGTTGCAGTGAAAGCCTGAATTTCGCAAATACGTCTAGCAGACTTGATGGCTAAGAGAAAAGCCACTTTTCAGGAGAGGTATTTCAAATCACACTTGTAAATCGGCTCGAATGGTGATCTCATGAGATGCGACAAAACAATGTTCAGTTGCCAGAGGAAGTCAAACTGGTGGGTAGGCTCTAAAAAGATCTTTCATAAATTCTTTCACTAGTCTGTTGAACCATAGAGACAACTGATTTGAAAGTCTCCTATGCCCTCGAAATTGCCGCCAAATGAACTTTAATCGAAGAGTGGGAAAGACCAACCTTGGCCAGAGATAAGAGCTATGGCAAAACTTCCTCTGGAGGAGAAGAGAGTGGATGACAAGAGTGTTTTGCACACCAGGAACAGAATCTTTTCCATTTAGCCGAGTAACACTTGACTGTGGAGAGAGCTCAGGCCTTGCTAAGTATCGAACGGCACTCCTCAGAGATAGTTAAGTCACCAAACTCTGTGTGGTGAGGAGCCATGCCGACAAGTGAAGTGAGTGAATCTGTGGATGAACCACTTGGCCTTGATCCATGGAAAGCAGACGTTCTGTAAGATGAAGACGGATTGGAGAAGCCTCTGATAGGCGAAACAACTCTGTGTACCAGTATTGTCTTGCCCACGCCGGAGCAATGAGAATGATGTGGCAAGGCTCCCGTTTCATCTTCTGTAGAACTTTTGGAATTAGTGGGAACGGATGAAGCACGTAAGCAAACATTCTTTCCCAGGAAAAATGGAAGGCGGTCCCCAGAGTACCTGGCTGAGGAAATCTGCTGGTGTAGAATTCACATTTTTTGTTGAGTGATGTAGCAAACAGATCCAGGGTTGTTAATCCTCAACACTGAAATACCTTTCCCAGCTGAACGGCATCCAACTCCCATTCGTGACACTGCTTGGTGTCTCTGCTGAGTGACCCCTGGAACGTGCTGGTCTTGCATCAATATGTTGTGGTGAATCAGCCAATTCCAAATTCGTTGCACTAGGCTTGAGAGAGCCGAAGATCTTGTCCCTCCTTGTTTCTGCGGATAGAACATGGTGGTTGTGTTGTCTGTGCTGACGAAAATCGACGATCCCTTTATCCTTGGTAGAAAGGATCGGAGCCCTAGGAACACTGCTTTCAGCACCAGCAGGTTTATGTGACACAAATACTCCTGGTCCGACCACCTCCCATGGACCTGAAGTTCCTGGAGGTGAGCTCCCCATCCTTCCATGGAAGCATCAGTTGTCATTATCATCAATGGTTTCGCTGGGAGGAAGGATAGGCCTTTAGAGATTGCTTCTTAATGTCCACCAGAACATCACCCTGATAATCTCTGACGTGATTGACACAGTGTCATCGAAGGAGCCTCGAGCTTGAATCCATTGGGAGTCGAGTTGCTCCTGAAGAGGTCTCATCCGCAATCGACAGTGAGGAATCAACGGGATGCAAGAAGACATCATCCCCAACATCCACTTGTAAGTCCTCACAGAAACGTACCTTCTTGAGGAAAGGGACGGAACCATCCTTTGGTAGACGATAGATTATTTTCTCTGTGGGAAAGGCCATTGAGCGGCTGGTATCTAACATCGCTCCCAGAAACACCAGAGACCTGGATGAGAGGACTTTTCTCTGTTGAGAATGAGACCCAGAGAGTGAAAAAGACGAAGACAGGCACTCGTGAACTCCTTGGCGCCCTGAAAGGATGGGGCCTTGACCAACCAGTCATTCAGGTAGGTAAAAACCTGGTGTCTGGATTGCCGGAGATAGGCCGCCACTAGCACCAGATACTTGGTAAAAACCCTGGCGCTGATTTTAGCCCGAAAGGCAGCACATTGAATTGGTAGTGGCACCCTGCCACTTGGAACCTGAGGAAATTACAATACTTTGGATGAATGGGAATATGGAAGTACGCATCCAGAAGATCCAGGGAGTTCATGTAATCTCCTGTATCCAAGAGAAGAAGAATCTCCTGGAGTGACAACATCCTGAAAGGCTGACTTTTGATGAACTTGTTCAACAACCTGAGGTCCATAACCAGCATCAATTTTCCAGTCTTTTTCTTTATCAGAAAAAAAGTGAGAGTAGAAGCCAAGGTTGTGCTGACTGCGTGGCACTACTTCGTTTGTCTGTTTGTCGAGAAGAAGCTTTAGCTCCCTTTTGAGAAGCGCCAGATGATGGTGAGCAGCCTTCCTTGGAGGGAAATTCAGAGGTTGTTGAAGAAATTCCAGGGCGTGACCATGGTTGAAAATGTCTAACACCCATCTGTCGGACGAAATGGTGTTCCATTTATAGAAGAATTTGGAGCAGTTTTGAGCCAATTGGAGTGGGACTGGGGTGACGGGTGCTTGAAAAGTCTCATTGCCTTCTGCCTGTATCATGGGATTTTCCTCCAGATGCGGTACATCTTTGTGCCGGAGCCCTCGTGTAGGCTGGTGCCGGTGTCTGACACAAGGACTGCGCAGAGTATTGAGGACGGAAACCCTGTTGATAGTAGGGCTGAAAGCACTGCTGGATCTGGGGCCGAGAAGCAAATTGACCCCTTCCTCGAAAAGAAGAGAACTTCTTCTGCTGCAGATTGACTAAGGATTTCGCTGTATCTGTGTCTGATTTAATAGCTTGAAGCGCCTCATCCACATGTTTACCAAAAAGGTATTCCCCGTCATACGGCATGTCACCTTAGCTTGGACTTCTAGGTGAAATGTTGTTGCCTTCAGCCATCCCTGTCTGCGCAACACGGCAGCACCTGCCATCTGCCTAAAGGTGGTAGAAGAGATGTCCAGCACCACATTGATGATTTCCAATGAAGCTCTCTCACCCTCTGAGAGTATTTCTTCTGCCTCCTTCTTCTTATCTTCAGGCAGAAATTCTAGAAAAGGAGCAATGTCTGACCACATCTGCCTATCATACCTCCCAAGGATGGCCATGGCATTGGAGGCCCTGATGGCCATTGCCGCCAGTGTGGAAAATCTTTTTCCTATAGTGTCTAACCTGCATCCCTCTTTGTCTGGCTGAGTAGTACATGGCGAAGCAGGGCTCTTAGATCAACTTTTGGCGGCTTGCATTACTGCGGAATCAGGCTGTGGATGGCCAATGAGGCATGCAGGAGAGTCCTCCGGCGTCCGGTACTTCTTGTCTAATTTTGGAATAACTGTCGGTACAGAAGCTGTAGTCTTCATTACGTTAAGGCCTTCCTGCCATAGGAAGTCAACAACAGGAATTGCCCTAATAGAACATCTGTGTGGCAGCCTTGAAATCATATAAGAAGCCCTCTGTTTGCTTCACAGGCATGGGGAGATCAAAACGTTTTGACACCCTCTCTAAAAGGTCATGGAAGCTGCTGATATCTGCTGGAGGAGAATCAGCCACTGGCAGGGTGGGAGAAGGTGGCGTGTGTGCAATATAGTCCATCCATTCATCATGGACATCAGAATCCAATTGCAGCTCTCCTTCTTCCAATTGTTGGTCACCACTTTCTAATGTTTGAGCAAGAATCTGCAGGGGAGGTAAGGATTTCTGTTTCGGTGGTGCAAGTGGAGCTTCCTGGTCTGGGATAACGACAGGATCCTCCTGTAGAGGAGATGGCCTTTGAGCAACATTAGCATCAGGGAAACGTTTGTAGTAGTCACTGAACATCAGGCGCAAGTCCGTGACCAGAGACATCGGAACATTGATGGAATGTTCTTGCTGACGTTCCTCCTCTTCTTGCATATAATAGAGGTAATGCTCTCGAAAAGTGTCCAAGTGTTGCATGCCTGTGCGTCCTCTGTCTGAGAAGGAATATTCACCTTCCAAATACGCAGAAGGGTCATCTAGATGCTCTTCTTCCTCTTATTCCTGGCACTTGACTCTAGGTTGCGAAGGGCTGTATGCATGACCAGAAGGACCTTCATCCTCCGATTCCTGGAAATCCAGAAGGTGCGCCGAAGGCAGCAGAGATATTTTGGAGAAGTCCTGCAACAAGGATGGAATTGTTTTTGAAACTGGCATGTCCATTTTCTTCGTCAACGGGATCGTCGACGGGATCGTAGGCAGTAACGTTGATGGCGTTAGTGACTGCGCTGATGGTGAGGAAACGTCCGTCGACGGGACGGAGACGGCCGTTGACGATGCAGCACCCCACTGAACCGTCGACGGTGAAGCTCTCGTTGATGTAGAACACCTCATAGAAGCCGCCGACATCACTACCTCAGTTTTCATCAACACCACAGCTGTCATCGTCCTCACCGTCGACGCCTTAGATGTCACTGAAGAAACCATTGACAAAGCCCTTGATTCAGCGGTCGTAGGCGGAGAATGCCTCGCCGATGAGCCCGTCGATTGGCAGATTTTCTGTGAGGGAGTATGTGGCGCAGATGGAGGTACAGATCCAGATCTATTTTTGGGTAGAGAAGAGCCAGGCTGCTCCTTGCTCTGAGAGCTTGACTTCTTTGGATCTCTCTGGACAGAAGGAGGATCTTCTTCTTTCTTTTTCTTAGAGGACGTATGAGGCCTCTCCTCACTCTTGGAGTCAGAATCCTTAACAGATTTTTTCTTCTGAAGCCAGAGGAGCAGTCTTCCCTCCTGGTCTTTGAGGGCTTTTGAAGAAAAAGTCCGGCAGTGCTTACAGTCTCTAGGCTTATGATCCGGATAAAGGCAGTATAAGCACTCTTTATGAGGGTCTTCAGAGAAGAGCCTGGACTTTCCACAAGTCTTGCAGGGCCTAAACAGCCCTTTTTTAGACTCAGACATTCTGCAGCAATTACAGAAAAAGAAGGTACACTGATTTTCTAGCAGCACCTCAGTTGAAGAGAAGGTTGAGGAAAAGGAACTGCTAGCTGAAAGTTCAAAATTTCAAGGTATAAACACTGTGACTGAGCAGAGCTCAGGTAGACTCCCTAACACACGACATGCGGTAAGAAATCTGAGGTATGGTGGCCCTGCAGGGGATGGATACTCTGGGTCTGTGATGTGATTGGCTGGAGTTTGGGTGTTCTTTACTGAAGTTGATAGGTTACTAAATGCTATTGAATTTCAAGGGAGATTAAGTTTTAAGCTATTACCGTAGGACTCCCACCATGACGACGGGGAAGATTCAAGCATGTGAATCTATAAAAGATACAATACTGGAGAATTCATCATACTACACCTGTGGACAATTTTCTATTCACCTTAACCAGATAACTCTCTTGAAGATTTCACATGGCCCGCAATTTTAAGACAAGATGGTACAAGGTATACATTTGGCACTATAAAGATACTTTCTGTCATGCCTGGTAGACAACGCTCTGTAGTTTAGTCAAATACACTGCATACATTACTGAGATGGACATAATGGCATTAAACCTTAGTGCCATGATTACAACATGAGTATTAGATACACCACCTCTAAGTGGTACACCCCTATATTTAACAATATTCAATAATATGCATTGCCACAAATTCTTTAGTGACGTTCTGGAAATAAACACAGCTTACAGAATCTGCCTTTACCATTATTTAACATGAGCACTTGCCTAGATATCCACTAGTGTTTAATGTATTGCCAACAGCAAATTTGGCCTTGCTCACATATTTGTTGGGGAAGACTTTAGCTTTAAGCCACAACCTGCTTTCAAATATACCTCTGCAACCCACAGCAGGTGTGCTCTGCCTTTACCTTGTAACATGGATTACTTCTTCCAACCCAACTTTAGTGATTTGTAAACAGCACAAAATATGACTTTCAAAATGAACAATTACTCTTGTCTCCGGGGCTAATGCTATTTCCATGCTTTCAATCCACACGCGTACATGTAGACACGTATTGATATATATTCACTCCCACTGTTGTGTTGCAAGTTTCGGGGTGATCTGTCAAGCGGGGGCAAAGAAAAAGGGAGGGCCCCAAAACGCTTTTTCTCCATGTTAATTTCTATAGGAAACTTTAGACTCGGCTACAGCCCGAACTGCTGAACGGAATTACACCAAATTTGGCAAAAAAAGTAGCTCTTGGTCCAGAAAGAACTCTTTTTGTTAAATGGTGAAAATTTGTTCAGTAGTTTCTGAGAAATTTAAAGATTTCTCAGATTTACAACTGTGGCCACTGTGGATCTGCGTACCCTCCCGATCTCATGCCTGAGATCTGATTGGCTGCCAACACTTCAAACCAGGAAGTGCTTACAGCCATCTTGTGACTCGGTTGAACTGAGTCACAAGAAAAAACATAACAAAACAAGAGAAGGGAGCAGGGTAGAAACACCCTGACCCCTGGCCTGTTCAGGAGGTCCCACAGGGACCCCCAGGGCAAACAAAAACATAAAAAAAAAAAAAAAATCAGTGGGAATTATGGTGGATTCTTGAATCCAGCCCAATTTCTTTTTTTTACAAAGCTTCATTAATTTTAAGCCCCTCGGTGGGCCAGGTCTGGGGGCAATTAAAAATAAAGATGGTGGGGCCTGTGCGGGCCCTCGCAGCCCCAGGGACTGCCACTTCCCCGGGCTTATAGTTTGAAGTGCGGGGGGCCATATGCCCCCCGCAGCCCCGGGGACCGCCACCTCCCCAGGGCTTTATTATAGTTATAATGCATGGGGGCTCCAGTTCCCCCACGCAGCCCCGGGGATGGCCACCTCCCCAGGGCTACTTTTTTTTAAATGTGGGGGCCACATGGCCCCCCACAACCCCAGGGACTGCCACATCCCTGGGCTATAATGAAAAAATATGTGTGGGGGCTCACGCCCCTTTCTCCATCCCTCTGCGAACGTGCCTCCTGGTGCACTACTAGTTGGGGGATAAAGTCCCCTTGGCTCCAGAGGGACCTTGGGGGCCAAGAAGCCCTCCTGGTACCTCCTGTAAGTCCTCCGCAGCAGAATTCCTGAGAGCTAGTTGGAGGCCCAGCCCCCTTTTTCCACCACTCTACAAACGCGACTGCTAATTAAAAACAGTTTAGAAGTTCACTAAAAAAAACAAAGGTTACAGGGCATATAGTTAGGAATTAGCATTAAAAAACCTTAGAAATTCACTGAAAAAACCAAAGGTTACAAGGACATTATAGTGTGTCTAATTGAATAAAAGAAAACTTAGAAATTCACAAAAAAAAACAAAGGTTACAGGGATGTTATAGTTAGGGTCAGATTTTACTCATACCAAGCCAGAGAAATTCAGCCGTTATAGTTACCTGAGTTAACTATAACTCGTGCCCCCACAATGCACTGCTGATGACCTCACATATTACATCACTCATGACATGGTCAGTGACATCACTGATGACATCTCAAATGATATCAGTGATGATATCATCCACAGCATCTCTGATGCACCCACTCACACCCCTATAGAATATTTTATACACCCACTGCCACTCCAACACAACCATTCACAGAGCCATACCAGTACTTACACACCCACTCACTGATTCATAGGTCTACACACACATCCACTTGCTCACCCATACTCCCACTCATACACCCACTCACTCACTAATACAGCCATTGACATATCCACTCATACACCCATACAGGTACCCACACACTGAGTGAGTCAGCCATAGAACTACTCACACGCCTAGACACTCACCCAGACAGTCAATCACACAACCACTTACTCACCCAAACAGTTACATATACCCACTAACTTACTCATGCAAATAGTAACACATACTCACTCACCTATACAATTAGTGACAGAAGCACGCACTCATCCATATAGCCACTCTCACATTCACTCACTCATGCATACAGTCACTCATATACCCCATCACTCACCTATACTGCCTTTCACATACCCAGTTACTCACTCATACTGACATATGCACTCAGTCACTGACAAAGCCATGCACACACTCACTCACCCATACAGCTTCTCACACATGCACTCAGTACCCCATACAGCCACTGTCAAACCCAATCACCCATCCATACAGGCAGTCACACACCTCCTCACCTCCTCACCCACACAGACAACCCTAGAGGTAGTCAGATAACCAATCAATCACCCATATAGCCATTCAGATACCCACTAACACACTCATATACCCACTTAGATATCAACTGACAGACAGATACACTCATTTACACAGTCACTCACCTATACATTCACTGAGACACCTAATCACTCACTTATTCAGTCAGTCATGCACCCACTGAGTCATCCATACAGACACTCATAAACCCACTGATTCAGCAATACACCTTAGTATATATATTTAACACTCATAAACTTTTTTAAAACACTCAAAGTCACTGGATGATGTCATTTAAGATGTCATCAATGATATCATTTGAGATGTCATCAGTGATGTCACTGACCATGTCATGAGTGATGTAATATGTGAGGTCATAAGCAGTGCATTGGAGGGGGCATGAGTTATAGTTAACTCAGGTAACTATAACGGCTGAATTTCTTTGGTTTTGTATGAGTAAAATCTGACCCTAACTATAAAACTATAACTATGAAGTTTTTTAAAATTCAATTAGACTAACTATAACATCCTTGTAACCTTTGTTTTTTCCAGTGAATATATATATATATATGTGTGTTTGGGTGTGTGTGGGGGGGAAATGTTACTTACACTATAAGCATCTGTTTGTAGCATGTAGGGCTGCAGATCTACATGCTCTGTATACTCCTGCAATCTAGAGCCAAAGGCCTTGTTAGTACAATATTTAGGTTCCATGTAGGTGCAGGTAAGACCCTTGATGGTATCACTTTTATAAGGCCTTCCATGAAAGCCTTATTTGCTGGCACTCTGAACAAAGACAAGTGTTGCCTGTTTTGAAGATAGGCAGCCACTGCTGCAAGGTGTAGATATATGGAAGTGTAAGCAAGGTCTGAACGCTGTAAATGCAAAATATAACAACTAATGTTTTGCATAGATACATTTAGTGGATCAATTTTTTGGTTATTACAATAAATAAATAACCTTTTCCTCTTAGCTGCATAGCAAGATTTAGTGGTAGGTTTATGTGCTTCCTTAATGGTAGTCTTGCATTCTGGTGGCAGATTTATATATCCAAACTCTATGACTTCTGGAGCCAAATCACTAGATTTAGCTCATTTGGGTATGGAAGTATGATTTTGCCATGGTTCTGAGTGAGAAGGTTTCGATTGAGGTGAAGCTTCTGGTGTGGAACTACTGAGAGTTCGAGTAGTGTGGTGAACCATGGTTGATGAGCCCATGTGGGAGCTACTAGAATGAGGGTTAGAAACATCTGCCTGAGTTTCCATACCAGAAATGGAAGAAGAGGGAGAGATGAAAAAGCTTAGTCAAATATTTTTGACCAATTCATCCATAGGACATTGCCTTTGGATAGAGAGTGTGGGAACCTAGAGGCGAAGTTTGGGCATTTTGTGTTCGGCGCTGTTGCAAAAAGTTCTATTTGTGGAAACCCCCATTTTTGAAAGTATGGGAGGAGGAATTTGGGGTGGAGTTCCCACTTGTAGACTTGTTGCCACATCCTGCTGAGGAGGTCAGCAGAGTTGTTGTCCATCCCTGGGAGGTGTTCTGCCAGCAGATGGATGTTGTGATGTATTGCCCAACGCCAAATGGTCTGAGAGAGGTGTGACAACTATAGAGAGTGTGCGCCCCCCACCATTTTTGTACAAAGTACATCGCTGTCATATTGTCCGTGCGGACTAAGAGAACTTTGCCTGTAAGGTGAGGTAAAAATGCTTTCAATGTTAGGTGAACAGCTTGAAGCTCTAGGTAGTTCATGTGGAGATTCTTGTGTTTGGTGTCCCAGAGACCCTGAACTGTTAGATGTTGTAAATGAGCCCCCCCATCCTGTGAGGAATGCATCTGCTGTTAGCATGACCTGTGAGAGAGGGTCTATAAATGGCCGCCCCTTTGACAAGTTTTGTGTGTTCCACCAATGCAGAAAGTGATGGGTGCAGCTGTCTACCAACACTAGATTGTGTAGTTGACCCTGTGATTGAATCCACTGTTGTGCTAAACATTCCTGTAGAGGGTGCATGTTTAGTCTTGCATGAGGCACTATGGCAATGCATGATGCCATCATCCATAGAAGACGCATGAAACCTTTGACTGTTAAATACTGATTGAGTTGGAATTGTGGTAGCAGTGTTTGAAACTTTTGAATTATGGCTGCATTTGGATAGGCTAGGAAGGTTTGAGTGTTGAGCATAGCTCCAAGATATGGTTGCAGTTGTGAGAGTTGAAGATGGGATTTCTGAGCATTGACTGTGAATCCCATCTGATCTAGAAGATTTATAGTTATTTGAGTGTATTGTTGACACAGATGGTGTGTATTGGCTTTGATAAGCCAATCGTCTAGATATGGGAAGACATGAATTTGTTGTTTTCTTAAATGGTCTGCTACCACTGATAAGCATTTGGTGAACACTCTGGGTGTGTAGTGACTCTGAATGGAAGAACTTTGAATTGATAATGCTTCCTTGCTTTGACAAATCTGAGATATTTGCGATGGGCTGGGTAAATAGGGATGTGAAAGTATGCGTCCTTTAAGTCTACTGCTGACACGAAGTGGCCCTTTTGTATAAGTGGAAGTACTTGTTGAAATGTGACCATATGGAAGTGTTCTGACAGTATGTATTGGTTTAAAGGCTGTTAGACTTGGCATCTTTTGGCGTGTTTCCCCTGACTTTTTGCTTTCTCGGTTTTGACTCTGTGTTTGCTGGTTTAGTGTCTCTGCGCACTTTCTCACTGCTGTTCAGTGTTAAAGTGCAAGTGCTCCTGTTGTAAATTGTTATTATTTGGATTGGTTTTTCCATGATTGGCTGATTTGATTTACTAATCAGTCCCTAGTACAGGGTACCGTGTGTGCCCAGGGCCTGTAAATCAAAGGCTGCTAGTGGGCTTGCAGCACTGATTGTGCCACTCACACAAGCAGCCTGTAAATGTAACTCTGGCCTGCCATTGCAGAGCCTGTGGGCAGTCTGCTACTGCCATGTCGACTTGGCAAGTGTACCCACTTGCAAGTGTACCCACTTGCCAGGCCCTAACCTTCTCCTTTCTTACATATCAGTCACCCCTAAGGTAGGCCCATGGTACCCCCATGGGCAGGGTGCAGTGTATGTGAACGGTAAGACATGCCCTTGTGTGTGTGGCATGTCCTGATAGTGAATTACTGCCAATTTTGTTTTTCACTATTGCAAGGCTACCTGTTGCTATAGGACAGAATGTGGAGTTTGTTTATAACATCTTATAAACATAACTACCCCTGGGAACAAGGTAGAAAAATAAAGTTTAGTATGCCTGAACTCACAATCTAAAGATGTATCTTTTAGTATAGATGATTTTTATATTCTGTGTTTGAAAATACCACTTTTAGAAAGTAGGTATTTTCTTGCTTAGCCATCCAGGGTGCCTCTGCTGGGCTTGTGGATTGACTGTCTGGCTTTGGATGACAGGGGCTGGGGAGGAGCAGTAGCTCCAGAGAGTCTAGATGGGTCAGGGATAGGCTCAATAGACCTGGGCTGCATTTAGAGTAGGGGGAACAGATTTTCTTTCACCTGAATGGGCCTGGTCTGCCTCTGACAATGCTGTCTCTACCTCCTGCCAGGAAGCTGCACCAGAGAGGATAGAACTGGTTCTGGCTGGGCACAGACACTCTCTGCCCCCAGAAAACAAAGGATTTTGGGCTATAAGAAGTAGGGCCCAAACCCCTAAACTTTAGAACTCTTTTGGAACCAAGAAGACTGCTAAGAAGAAGAGCTGTAGAGGCTGTGAGGAGGGACTACCACTTTGCTGTGTGCTTTGCTGTGTTGGCCTGCAGTGGCTGCTTCTGTCTTGGGCAGTGAAAGGACTGGACTGAACTTTCTGCAGCTTTGTTTTTGTGGGTTTCTCCAAGGGCTTGAGGTAGAGCTTGACCCCTGTTCAAGAAGTCTCAGGAACAGCAAAGACTTCAAGTTCTTCTGCCATCAGCACTGGGGACTGTGTGTTTTGTGCTGCACCAGAAGAAAAGCAACCCAACTCTGTCAATGACGCAGCTGCCGACTCCGTGTCCTGAAGGCACTGCAGAGGGCACCGCCGCAACGCTGCACCGCAACCCTGGTCTCACCGATGACGCCACCTGATGCTGCCACCTGGTGCTGCTTGCACCACAACCTGTGGGCACCGCACTCCGCACCGCCTCGCTTCACGCCATCACCCTAGTATCCCCGACGCAGCCGCTCCAAGCCGACAACGATGCCGCTGCTTGCACCGTGGTTCGAGGGCACCGCTCGTAAGTTACACAACACATCGTCCTCATCCCGCACCGCAGCCTTGGCCTACCGATGCCAGCGCCATCGACTCCAGATCGTCAGCCGACTACAGCGCTTCAGCAACAACAAATCCGCAGCTTGCACCGTGACCTGCCAGCACCGCGACTAGCATCGCATCACTTCGCACCACAGCCCTGGTCTCATCAACACCGCTGGACGACCATCACCGAGCTGCTGCCTGCACCAAGACCTGAGGGCACCGCACGCCGCACTGCTGCACTTCGCACCTCAGCACCCGACGCCTGCCGACGCCAGCGCTTCTGACTTCAATGCGAGGAGTTCTATCTGCAACACGTGTGACTTCAAGGGCCCGGCGACTCCTGCACCAACCTCCGGAACCGACACCTGCAGACGCTGTGCTTACGGAGCTCAAGGAGAGGTCGCCGACGCCCTGCATTTCTAAAGGTTCTGTTTTGCGGGTCTTCCCGACACCGTAGCTGGCCCGTGACATCGCGGTCAGCCACAACTGTTTAGGATTTGTTGTTCACGATGCCGTGGTAGCCCCAGACGGAGCTATCGACTTCAAGGAACTTTATTTCAAGTATATTTTGATAACTGAAGATTTCTAAGTACTGCATTGTGGATTTTTAACGTTTTTGGTCTTGTCTCATGCATATAAAACTATTGGATTTTTTTCTAAACTGGTGTGGTGTCCTTTTGTAGTGCTTTCACTGTGTTACTGTTGGTTATGTGCAAATGCTTTACACATTGCCTCTAAGATAAGCCTGACTGCTCGTGCCAAGCTACCAAGGGGGTGAGCAGGGGTTATTTTAGGAGTGTAACTCCCTTATCCTGACTAGAAGGAAGGGTCCCTACTTGGACAAAGGTGCAAACCATTGCCAACTAGAGACCCCCATTTCTAACAAAGTCCTTAAATCTAAAATAGGCCGTAGGGAGCCGTCCTTTTTGGGAATTAGAAAGTACAGAGAGTAAAATCCTGAGCCTTGATGTTGTATTGGAACTGGCTCCTGTCTGAGCAGTTGTTGATGTTCCAGAGAAAACCTGTGAGTGCGAGGTGGAATATTGGGAGGATTGCTGGTGAGCTCCAGGCAATAGCCATGTTGGGTAATGTCCAACACCCACGTGTCTGATGTTATTGACTGCCAAGCGGGAGGAAACTGCTGTTGTCGACCCCCGGCGGTTGTAGGATCATCAGGGATAATGATTATGGAGTCACTGTTTGTTGCTAGATGGGGAGGTATGAGTCAGTGTACCTTTACCCCTACCTTTGGATTTGCTACCCCTATAGTTGCCGCTGTAAAATCTTCTGGATGAAGAGAATTGTGTTTGTGGCCTGTATGAGATGTTGAAGAATCTGTGGAAGTAGTTTATGAACCTCTTCTGTAAAAAGAGCGATGAAAAGAGCCTCTATTGGCAGGTGTCTGAAGTGCTCACATCGATTTAGCCACTTCTGTATCTTTCTTCATCTTCTCTAAGGCCTCATCCACTTGTGGGCCAAAGAAATGATGGTTTTTATCGAAAGGGACATTTAATAATGTCTGCTGAACTTCTGGTTTAAACCCAGAGATACGCAGCCAGATGTGTCTTCTTAGGAAGACACTGGTATTAAATCCCCGGCAGTGGTATCAGCAGCCCCCAGTGCACATCTGATAGAAGAGTTGGAAATTAATTTTCCCATCTGCTCTAAGTCTTGCCCCTTTTTCTTATGCTCCTCTGGGAGATATTGGAGTAATTTCTCCATCTCATTCCAGTGAGCTCTGTCGTACCTGGCAAGTAAACCCTATGTATTGGCTATGTGCTAATTATTGGCCGATTTTGCAGCAACCTGTTTGACTGAGACATCTATGAGTTTTGACTCTTTGTCTGGAGGCGGTGCATCAACTGTGGTTTGTGAATTTACTCTTTTGCGAGCATTAGACACAACTAGTGAGTCTGGTGGGGTTCCTTCTTTCATGCTCCTGCCTTGTGGCGCCCGGTCCCGGAGGACCACAACATCCAGCTTGCCTCACGCTCGAGGCGCACAGCTGCCACCAATACCAACAGCGCCTGGAGGCGCTACAAAAACTCTGCCAGACTCCCGCAGCGCGGGTTCCTTCTTTCCTGCTCATGCCTTGTGGCGCCCGGTCCCGGAGGACCACAACATCCAGCTTGCCTCATGCTCGAGGCGCACAGCTGCCACCAATACCAACAGCGCCTGGAGGCGCTAAAAAAACTCTGCCAGACTCCCGCAGCGCGGGTTCCTTCTTTCCTGCTCCTGCCTTGTGGCGCCCGGTCCCGGAGGACCACAACATCCAGCTTGCCTCACGCTCGAGGCACACAGCTGCCACCAATACCAACAGCGCCTGGAGGCGCTACAAAAACTCTGCCAGACTCCCGCAATGCGGGACACGCACGCGGACCAAGCCTGGACTAAGGGTGGGCCCGTCTACGCCCGTCATCGCCCGGAAGAGGCTGGGCTGGGCCACCCCTCTGACACCTGTCCATCGATCAGTTGGTCTCAGTCTTAAGGTACTGTCCTTTCACCCTAGTCCAGACCTACTGGTGGTTTATTAGCAAGAGAAATATAAGGGTATAATGGGTAAAAGGAAAGCCATTGACGTTCCGGGAGAAGGCCAAAGTGGGAAAGGCAAGAAGGTTAGAAAAATGGGGAAACGGTCATCCTTGCACAGTAGTAACCAAGTTACAGCACAAATCGATGACTTGGTCAACGAATGTGAGATGATATTAACAACGCCAAATCCCATGGGTCCAGGTAACAGCATGATAGAAGAGCTACCGACTCCGAGTACTAGTGTCAAACGTGGAAAACCATCATTCTATGTACCGGACATGTTTAAGAAAAAGGTGGACCCTGAGGGATTAATTGTGGGCAGTGAAGCTGCAGACACCAGAAACTCTCAACTCACACCTTTGAGCACAAATAGTTATATGGAACCCGTTATTGAATGTTCAAACATGTTCGCTGTGTTAACCTCGCTGAATGATGAAGGCCCTGTTATAGTATGTACTGAGGAGGTTGCAAATGTAACACATGATGTTATTCCATCTTATCTGTGTAAGACCCCATGCTCAGATTCATTACGTGGGCAGTTGACCTATTTAAAATCACAAACCACCAAACTCAATGAGGAAGTTACCTCACTTAAAAGTGTTGTTGGGAAGCTAACAGAGCTATTGGGAAAATATCAGCAAGTTACTCCTGCTGGCACAAGTAGATCCCTATTGCCTCAGCAACCTCACGAGAGTACATCTATAAGGGAAAATTTGGGAAGTGGGGAGAGACTAATAACCAATTTTGTTACTGACCCTCCGACAATTAATAATGATAAACATAAATATCACAGAGGCATGAATTCCAATCTACCCCCAGATTTAAATGGCATACAATGGAAGCAGGGCCTCCAGAGTCAAAATGTGGGAGCAAGTAGGGTTCGTACTATGTTGCCGAGATCTCATCCACTCTCTGGGTTGGAAAAAATTGAAGATAATAGCAAATGGGACAAGGTAACATTACGAACCTCGAGGAACCAAATATTTCTAACTAGCGTGCCAAAGTTATCCCCTAGTTCAGCAAAAGAGGATGAATTCACCTTGATTAATAAAAGTATCCATTGGCTCAGACAGGTGCGCAAATGCAGATCTGTCATAAGGGAGGACATATCCTCGGCAAAAAGGTGCTCGGTAGAAGGTTCAAACTTAGATTTCGTTCGGCTCTCCTTGGTTTCCCCGGACCTGGTGGACAATTTGGTGGCCTTTGAGATCAGGACATCAAATCTGATCTCAACACAAATAAAAATGAAGTATAATCTCCCAATTCCACTGATAATGCAAAACCTAACAGCCCCTAGTTTATTGGCCAGTGGGGGATCTAGTCTGTCAAATATAGATTGAAGCTTAAGGAATTCAACTTCCCTTACAAGACAATTGACAACTTTATTCCCAGTGGTAATGGTAGGAAATGTTTCGCAAGCACGTATCGGCAGCAATAGGAGTGGGTTGGTTAGCGAAGTGTTGTCTGTGAGAGAGTGTAGTAGGAAGGCCCAAGACAACCTCAGTTCCAGCAAAGTTTCCTTTCAATGTATGAGGGTAGTGGCAAAAGGTGCACCTACATCTACTGTTAGTACTCTCTCTTTACCAATAATTGATCAGTTATCCCTCGTTTCATGGAACATTGCAGGCTTACATACTAAAGTATCATCCATGGATTGGTTAGACTTCATAGATAAACATGATATTTGTGTTTTCCAAGAAACGTGGTCATTAAACCCGATTTTCCGTGCAGGTTATTTAATTTTTTTTAAACCAGCCACAAGGGGGCAGAAGGGTTGATCTTTTGGAGGCCTTACCATTTGGGCGAAACAGTGTTTAAGTTATAAATTCAAGGAAGTCCATGTTGACAGCCCTGATATTGTGGCCATCTCCCTAAGTCTAAAAAACAAGCGTCACTTAATATTGATAAATGTGTACGCAAGGGGGCTTGTCGGAGGTAGGCAATCTGCCACAATTACCAAATAAGAACAATTTCTAGATGACCTTAAAGGCGTAAATAATGTGACGATTGCAGGAGATTTTAATACTACTTTTGAACCCCTTGACAGGGATGATGGCAATCTTAGCGAGGAGGAAGATGCCCAATGGAGTATTCCATCACTAGAGTTGCCACCAATTAGAAAATGGACTGAGGCCGCTTTACAACTAAAACCATTATGCTAGGAGAAGGGCCTCAGGGCTGTTAATGGAAGAATGCCGTCGGATAGACTGGGTTCCCCCACATATAGTAACGGGTTGAGAAGCAGCCGCATAGACTATATTCTTGTTAATCTCGAACAATGGCCAGCCCTCGTTGACATGGTGGTAAGTGAGCGTAATGAAAGTGATCATAACCCGCTTGTGTTATTAATGTTATCCCCGGGTTCTAAAGAGCCTCGGCGAACAATACCTGAGAGCAAAACTGCAGAAACTCTAATGTGTAATGATCAGAGGAGGGTGAAATGGGATAGGATTGTAACAAATGCTAGCTCCCTAACACAAATGAAAGCAGCGGTGGAGAGCACGCTAGCAGATTTTTATATTATGTCTGAACAAGAGAAAAGTAGTGCTATGATTACCAAAGCTCATGATGTTTTGTTTGCAAAAATAAATTCCTTTTTTACTAAAACATATAAACCAAATAATAAAGGAATAGCGAGGCAGGATAGGTGGTATACCAAAGGCTGTAGAGAAGCGTACAGGCAGTTGTCTTTAGCCATCAAATCAAAAGATATGGAGAGAATAAGAACTACCCGAACCTCATACAAGTCAACATTAGCAACAGCAAGAAGGGAATGGGATGAACAAAGATGGTTAGAGCTCCTCCAGGCTAGCAAGGGTAAAAACATGCAGTCCTTTTGGAATATGGTCAAATGGGGGAATGCTGGGTCAGGACAAAAGCCGCAAAACCACGTTGCCCAGGATATGTGGGTCTCCTTCTTTGAGGAGCAATTTGCCTCTAAAAATGATGACATCCAATTTCAAATTACCATGGCCGATCAGCCCCTGTCATTTACTCAGGAAGAAGTGGAGAAGGCTCTGATGGCAGTACCCAGGGGGAGAGCACCAGGTTTAGATTGCATCCCTGCAGATCTGTTTGCCCACAATAAAGAGAATTGGGTAAGGTACATTCTTTGGCTAGCAAATGCTATTGCCAATGGAGCCCCCATTCCAGAAACTTGGCGCGGTGCCGAAATCCTCCCTATTTATAAAAAAGGGGACCGTTCCTGTCCCAGTAATTATAGGCCGATCAGCCTTATCGATTCCATACAAAAGATTACCGCAAGGTTAGTGCTGAGCAGGATATAGGAGTGGATGGAAACTAAAGAAATACTATCCCACCTACAGGCAGGATTTCGTTCTCACACAAGCACTGTTGACCAAGTTTTCCGGTTTATATTAATCTATTGGCGTATAGTTGTAATAGCAGGTGGTACCATTTATGCAGCTTTTGTGGACCTTAAGTCCGCCTTCGATATGGTACCGCGTAAGAAGCTTTGGGAAGTACTGCACCACCAAGGGATGCCTGCAGAACTTTTATCAATGGTAGTGCAACTGCACGAGGATAACTTCGCTCAGGTTCGCTGGGGCGATCAGGGATGTGTAACCCCACACTTTCCGATATCCAAAGGGGTGCGGCAAGGGTGTGTTTTAGCTCCAACTTTGTTTTTATTATTTATCAATGGGGTAGTAAACTATTTTTATACACATGCGACAGATGCTCCATCCCTTGCTGGCACCAAAATACCGCTACTTATGTTTGCAGATGATACTTTGATCATCTCAAAGACACAGGCAGGGTTGGACAGGGCACTCAGGCGATTTGAGGGGCTCTGCCTAGATCATGACCTGGTGGTTAACGTAGAAAAGACAAAATATATGGTCTTACACAAGCACAACGTAGTTAGCGGGAGGGTAGTCATGAATGGGAAGCAACTCGAACAGACTGATGTGTTCACATATCTAGGAATTACTTTGAGCAGAAAACTAAACTGGAGGCCTCATATTGATCTTATGGCTCTTAAACATAGTCAATTAGCGGGGTTCTTTTAAAAGAATTTAATCTCTCCCATACTAAGCCCATAGGTCCAGCAATTAAGATATATAATACAAAGATCAGGTCTTCCATAATGTATACAGCAGAGCTTTGGGGCTTCAATGATCTTTCCCCCTTAGTACTTGCCCAGAATAAATTTGTGAGAGCTCTGACTGGACTACCACAAAGCACCCCACTAACACCTCTGTTATCAGATCTGGGTTGCAATTTGTTGGTGGAGGAAGCACGATTTAGACCAGTAGCTTTTTGGCACTGATTGTGGTCTACTCCTGAACTCTTACACTATGTAATGGCAGCAAAGGACGTAGTAGATGCAGATAAATCATGCAAGGTCGTCTGGCTGCAAAAAGTTAAGGCTACACTGGTAAATATGGGCATGAGGCATCTTTGGGAAGACCCGGCTGCAAATCAGTTTCCATCAAAAAAATAATTTAAGGAGGCATATTGGTTGATGGTCAAGGCGGACCATCTACATTCCACAAAGGTAAACTCATTGACTGGCCTGTTTTTGGAGCACAAGATTGTTCCCAAATATGAAAACTTCTGGAATTTTATAACTATACCTTGTGAAAGGAGATTATACTTCCAATTTCGGGTAGGGAGCCTCCCGGTAAATTTTTATACTAGAAAGGGGTCTAGCACGAACAAAAGTAAATGCTTGCACTGTAAAGAACAGGACGAAACAGTATTACATATTCTATTTGCCTGTCCTCTATATAAAATCCCCCGTAAAAAATGGCTGAAACCAATCTGCTTTAACATGGGCACACGGTCCAGTGCAATAGCTCTGCGCACTTTAATGACCAACACTAATGAGCCATATGTAATAGCTATTGCTAAATTTTTAGGTTGGTAGTGGAGAATTCGCGCAAATTTTTTCAAAACACAGTTGACCGGGCCCATAGGTAATATTGAGGATGACATATCCCCTGTTAGGGACTTTGTTTAATTGAGCACATGGAAGAAATTTAAGAAGTATAATAGAGTTTACGTAAGGATAAAATAGGAACAATAAGATTTTATACATACTTTAAAAAAAATATTTTATTAGTTTTAAGACTAAAGTTTTTTGCTTTTTTATTGTATTTTAGATATTTGTTTACCGTAAAATGTGTACAGTGTTGTTAATTTATGAATTGTTATCTTGATTTTTGGGATGTTAACGAATACACTTGTCTTTGTTTTCATTGGACACTGTAACTTGCGGCAAATGGCTTTTATGATTGATTTAATCGGAATAAAGCATAAATTGAATTGAAAAAAAAAAAGGTCTGGTGGAAGCAGACCTCCAATAAAAAATGGGTCAGATGGTGGCAGTTTGTACTTTTTGTCCACACTAGGTATAATAATGCCTACACATGCAGGGTCTTTAAAAATATCCTCTGCATGATGCATCATGCCTTTTAACATTGGAAGATGTTTATTGAGATTTAATAATCTAATCTGAATTTTAGGTGAAACATGTGATGACCATATGAGGTGGTTTTAAAGAAACCCATCAAGGTCTACTCATCTGCATTTTCTTCCTTTTCTAATTCTATTAATTCACTGTGATTTTTTTTATATATATATCTATATATATATAAATATATATATATATATATTCCATATGAAAGCTGCTCGCAAGTTGAAGACACCTCACACAACGTTGTATATATATATATATTACCTACTGGCAGTCGCCAGTAGGTAGTTATAGTTAGGACCTATTTTCCATAGGAAAAGCATTTTTTGTTTTCCCAATAACTTTGGCGTCGTTTGACGAATCTTCGCGAAAGTTTCAAAACTAGTGGGGCGCTCCGGTCAGCTCCTGTCTTGAAAGTTTCGGGGTGATTTGCAAAGCGGGGGCTGAGAAAAAAGGGGGTCCCAAAACGTGTTTTCCCCATGTTATTTTCCATAGGAAATTTTAGACACGGCTACAGCCCGAACGGCTGAACGGAATTATACCAAATTTGGCAGAAAGGTAGCCCTTGGTTCAGAAAGAGTCCTTTTTGTTAAATGGTGTAAATGAGTTCAGTAGTTCCTGAGAAATTCAAAAAATAGAGGTCGGAAAATCAATTTCCCATAGGAAACTTTAGACACGTCTACAGCCCGAACTGCTGAACGGAATTACACCAAATTTGGCAAAAAGGTAGTGCTTGGTTCAGAAAGCGTCCTTTTTTTATAAATCGTGTAAATCCGTTCAGAAGTTTTTGAGATATTAAAGGAAAAAAATCTTTATATATCTGGGCGGGACCTAACTACACAAGCATGAGCTTGGCTCTAATTGGCTGCCAACACTTAAATCCATGAAGTGTTGGCAGCCATCTTGGTGCAATGCTTATTAGGTCTCGCCTAGCGAAGCAGCGCATGCGCTGCTCGCTTGGCGAGATCTATTGTTGCCGATCGACCCAAACACCACTGCACTACCCTAAACCCTAAAACACTACCCCCAGCACGACCCCCTATATTACCCAAACACCACTGCACTACCCTAAACCCTAAAACACTACCCCCAGCACAACCCCCTACATTACACAAACACCACTGCACTACCCTAAACCCTAAAACACTACCCCCAGCACGACCCCCTATACTACCCAAACACCACTGCACTACCCTAAACCCTAAAACACTACCCCCAGCATGACCCATACACTACCCAAACACCACTGCACTACCCTAAAACACGACCCCCTACACTACACAAACACCACTGCACTACCCTAAACCCTAAAACACTACCTCCAGCACGACCCCCTACACTATACAAACACCACTGCACTACCCTAAACCCTAAAACACTATCCCCAGCATGACCCCCTACACAAACACCACTGCACTACCCTAAACCCTAAAACACTACTCACGACCCCCTACACTACCCAAACACCACTGCACTACCCTAAACCCTAAAAAACTACCCCCAGCATGACCCCTGACACTACCCAAACACCACTGCAGTACCCTAAAACACGACCCCCTACACTACAGAAACACCACTGCACTACCCTAAACCCTAAAACACTACCCCCAGCACGACCCCCTACACTACACAAACACCAATGCACTAACCTAAACCCTAAACCTACCCCCAGCATGACCCCCTACACTACACAAACACCTCTGCACTACCCTTGACCCTAAAAAACTACCCCCAGCATGACCCCCGACACTACCCAAACACCACTGCAGTACCCTAAAACACGACCCCCTACACTACACAAACACCACTGCACTACCCTAAACACTAAAACATTACCCCAGCATGACCCCCTACACTACACAAACACCACTGCACTACCCTAAACCTTAAAACTACCCCCAGCATGACCCCCTACACTACACAAACACCTCTGCACTACCCTAAACCCTAAAACACTCCCCCAGCATGACCCCCTACACTACCCAAACACCACTGCACTACCCTAAATCTTAATTCTACCCCCAGCATGACCCCCTACACTACCCAAACACCACTGCACTACCCTAAACCCTTAAACACTACCCCCAGCATGACCCCCTACACTACCCAAACACCACTGCACTACCCTAAACCCTAAAGCACTACTCCCAGCAGTACCCCCTACACTACCCAAACACCACTGCGCCACCATAAACCCTAAAACACTACCCCCAGCAGTACCCCCTACACTATCCAAACACCACTGCGCAAACCTAAACCCTAAATCACTACCCCCAGCACAACCCCCTACACTACCCAAACACCACTGCACTACCCTAAACCCTAAAACACTACCCCCAGCATGACTCCCTACACTACACAAACACCACTGAGCTACCCTAAACCCTAAAACAGTAGCCCCAGCATGACCCCCTGCACTACACAAACACCACTGCACAACCCTAAACCCTAAATCTACCCCCAGAAAGACCCCCTTCACTACCCAAACACCATTGCACTACCCTAAACCCTAACACACTACCCCCAGCACGACCCCCTACACTACACAAACACCACTGCACTATCCTAAACCCTAAAACAATACCCCCAGCACGACCCCCTACACTACCTAAACACCATTGCACTACCCTAAACCCTGACACACTACCCCCAGCACGATCCCCTACACTACACAAACACCACTGCACTACCCTAAACCCTAAAACACTACCCCCAGCACGACCCCCTACACTACACAAACACCACTGCACTACCCTAAACCCTAAAACACTACCACCAGCACGACCCCCTATACTACACAAACACCACAGCACTATCCTAAACCCTAAAACACTTACCCCAGCACGACCCCCTACACTACACAAACACCACTGTACTACCCTAACCCCTAAAACACTACCCCCAGCACGACCCCCTACACTACACAAACACCACTGCACTACCCTGAACCCTAAAACACTACCCCAGAACGACCCCCTACTCTACCCAAACACCACTGCACTACCCTAAACCTTAAAACACTATCACCAGCACAACCCCCTACACAATGCAAACACCACTGCACTATCCTAAACCCTAAAACACTATCCCCAGCACTACCCCTACACTACCCAAACACCACTGCACTACCCTAAACCCTAAAACACTACCCCGAGCATGACCCCCTACACTACCCAAATACCACTGCACTACCCTAAACCCTAAAACACTACCCCCAGCACGACCCCTACACTACCCAAACACCACTGCACTACCCTAAACCCTAAAACACTACCGCCAGCACGACCCCCTACACTACACAAACACCACTGCACTACCCTAATCCCTAAAACACTACCCCCAGCACGACCCCCTACACTACCCAAATAATACTGCACTACCCTAAACCCTGAAACACTACCCCCAGCAGTACCCCTACACTATGTAGGAGAGTAGGATCTGCTTCACATGGGTACCCCCACTTTTTGCTGATGCTTCACTGTTTTTCGACTTTAGTCTGGCTGGGGCCCTGCTAATCAGAACCCCAGCCTAGCTGCTTCCTCTCTAAAATGGTTTCCATGTGCCTTAGGCACATCTCTGATTGGAATCTGGAGTGCCCTTATAAGTCCCTAGTATATCGTATACTATGTACCCAGGGCATAGGTACCTCAGAGGCCTACCAGGGGCTGCAGCATGTATTGTGCCACCCCTGGAAGGCCATCCAAAATGACACCACAGGTCTGCTACTGCAGCCTGGGTAAGGTGGTGCATGCACCCCTTACAGTGGTATAGGCTACCTATATCACTACAATTGCACACTCATATAAACCTATAAGTCACTCCTATGGCAGGCCTTTACAATCCTGAAGGCAGAGTGCGTGGTTTTTATGCGAGAGGGTGCCCCTGCATGAGCAGGGCCCCTCTGCAGCATTCGGAGTCAATCCTCTGATGCTGTTTGTGGTGCAGCCTGACCATATACTCTTAAGTACATTATATCCTCGCGGTAAATGCTAACTTTGGGATGGCTGCACAGAAACATGTCGTGTTTGGTGTCAAACATCTTGAAATACTACCCCCCTGCCAATTCTGGCGGCGGGGGTAGCATTCCACCCTTCTAGAGGGAGAGACATGTACACACCGGGCTACCCGGTAACTTCTTTCCAGAGCCCTGGCATCACAAAGTGGATGCCGCTGCCACAGACACGGGTCTGGCCTCCTGCTGCTGACTGAAACTCCGACAGGGGAGGCCTGGACAATAGGTTTCCTGTCCCAAGGAGGTGTAACCACCTCCCCAGACAGGATAATGTGTATTGGGGCTAAGCGGGAGCACCCTCTGGTGCTTTGAAGTCCTGCACTGGGGGCACATTTGGTGTCCCAGTGCATATGCCAGTTCAAACCGGTTGCAGGGGCTACCTGCCCCTGCTCTGGCACGAAACTGGACAAAGGGAAGGGGTGTAAGCACCCCTCTTCCCTGACCCTCCCATAGGTGGGTCCCCAGAGTATGTCCAACCCCCTAACTTTGTATAAGTATGGGACCCCAGTCCTTAGGGCTTTAGATTACCCTGGACGAAACTCTGACACTGAATCCTGGACCTTCAACGCTCTACCTGAAGATTAGAGGACTGAAGAATCTCCCTTGGGGTCAAGGAGTGACTCCCCTGCTTGGCAGGCACCTAAGAAGCAATTGTCCAGTCTGCATCGTTGAAGCTCCCACCGGACGCCGAAGTCTTTGCATCACCAGAGGTAGATTTCGAGACTTCCATGAGGCTGCCCTGAGTCTCCAGCAAAGCTGAGGCCCTTAGCTATCGTGGGTAACATGGAACCATGACCCCTGGACACCAAGCACATTTGCAAGTGCATCCTCTTCCTGGTGTCCCACGAAGTTGTGCTTTGGGCTCCGAGTAGCCCCCGCCTTTAGCACCAACTGCACTGAAGATCACTGGCCTCCACTCCACGAGTGTCCTGCAAGCCAGCTCCAAGTGCGTCCACTTGATGCTCCTTTGCGGTCGCAAGTCTATTGGCTAGTGGGCCCTCCCAAAGGCAACTCTTCTTCTGCTTGGGCTTTCCTGGTTGCTCTAGACGTGCCCTGACTTACCCTCTCTGGGCGAGTACCTCAGACCTTGCTGGCCTGTACCACCGTCCTTCTTCTATTTTCACAAGACTTGTCGTTGCCAAGGCTTGTTGGGTCCAATCCAGTCGCCGACACCGCAGCAATCGACAAAATTTGTGGGACAGCTTGAATCCAGCTCCTGGTTGTCATCAATGCCTCCTGGACCTCGTGGCTGAAGAGTCAAGACAACCGTCAACCTACCTGAAGCACCTGACATCGGTGGGCATCTGCTCATCACCTTCCTGGTCACTGGCTAGTGACCCAGACTCTGTCCCCTCTGCTTTCAGGTTCTTCAGATCTTCGATCCACCTTTTGATCAACCCGAACACTTTCAACTTGGTCGCCAGCAGCACTTTGAAGCAGATCGCCATTGAAATCGATGACGAAACCCGACCCCGAAAGACACCTATGCACCCGGCTTCCCTGGGTGAGGTAACTCGAGTACTCCGGTGCTCCCGTGGGTATAGACTCTAGAACAACCTAGTTCTAAAGGGGTTTGCTCCAAGTCCTCCTCTAAGTGTCCTTTTCTTTAAAACTCCAACCGCGACATTCCCCATAGAAGTCAACAGCGGCTCGCGGCTGTGTTCTCACACTGCACGCGTCCCCGTCGGTCCCCTGTGTCACTACCTTGGGTGGTTCCTTGAGGGCCAAGCACTTCTACAGGCTCTAGGCCTTGTGTCTAGCTCAGTCGTGGTTCTTATACCACTTTATTGGTATATGGTTTGGTACGCCCCTAGGGCTCAAACGTGTATTTGTGCTATTACTGTTGATAACTGACTTGTAACTTATGTACTTCGAACTCTAGCCTCATAAAGAGACTAGAGGGGTGTGTTTAAGACTAAATACATATATTTTATATATATGCCTGGTGTGGTCCTCTTTCATTTGGTCACTCAAGAGATTATAGACTGGCAAAACAAGCTGCTTTACATTCCTTCAAGACTTAGCCTAAAGGCTGCTCTCCTTAGCTACCACTAGGATAGCTTTCAATAAAGGTTGTCTTTAACCTATCTCCAATAAGGTTTTGTTTGGACTGGTGCAAGGTGCCCACTATAATTAGTGGACAGCATATACCAGGCCAACTTCTCACACACTACCCAAACACCACTGCACTACCCTAAACCCTAAAACACTACCCCCAGCACAACCCCCTACACTACCCAAACATCACTGCACTACCCTAAACCCTAAAACACTACCCCCAGCACGACCCCCTACACTACCCAAACACCACTGCACTACCCTAAACCCTAAAACACTACCCCCAGCATGACCCCGTACACTACACAAACACCACTGCACTACCCTAAACCCTAAAACACTACCCCCTGCACTACACAAACACCACTGCACTACCCTAAACCCTAAAACAATACCCCCAGCATGACCCCCTACAGTACACAAACACCACTGCACTACCCTATTGTTATTGTTCTTGTTATTTAATCTTATAAGGAGCACAGCTACCACAAAGCTTTCCCGGCGCCGCTTGACGGAGAAAAGAGAAAAGCTAAAAAGTTACAGGATCTAATTAAAAAGAATTACCCACAAATTATTGGTTAAACAACCAGGTTTTTAAAAGTTTGTGAAAATTGCTAAGGATGTTTTCGTTCCTAAGAGATGGAGGAAGAGAATTCCACAACTGAGGACCCAAGTAAGAAAAGGACCGTCCGCCCTTACGAGACAGTCTGATCCTTGGAACTGAAAACTTCCCCTGAGTAGAAGAGCGAAGAGAACGTGATGGTATATAGGGTTGGACAATGGCCTTTAGATACTGGGGGGCACTGCCAGACTTAACTTTAAACATGTAGCTCAGGGCTTTGAATTTCACACGCTTCTCCACCCTGAGTCAATGAAGATCACGGAGAGCACTTAAAACATAGGTCCTTCTAGGGAGCTGGCAGAGCATTCTTGCCGCTGCGTTTTGCACCACCTGCAATCTACGTGTTACATCCTTTTTTGCGCGCAGGTACCCTAAACCCTTAAACACTACCCCAGCATGACCCCCTACACTACCCAAACACCACTGCACTACCCTCAACCCTAAAACACTACCCCAACACTACCTTATCCATTACCCAAACACTACTGCAATACCCTAAACCCTAAAACACTACCCCCAGCACGACCCCCTACACTACACAAACACCACTGCACTACCCTAAACCCTAAAACACTACACCCAGCACAACCCCCTACACTACACAAACACCACTGCACTACCCTAAACCCTGAAACACTTACCCCAGCATGACCCCCTACACTACCCAAACACCACTGCACTACCCTAAACCCTAAAACACTACCCCCAGCACGACCCCCTACTACCTAAACACCACTGCACTACCCTAAACCCTAAAACACTACCCCCAGCACGACCCCTACACTACACAAACACCACTGCACTACCCTAAACCCTAAAACACTACACCCAGCACAACCCCCTACACTACACAAACATCACTGCACTACCCTAAACCCTAAAACACGACTCCCAGCACGACCCCCTACATTACACAAACACCACTGCACTACCCTAAACCCTAAAACACTATCCCCAGCACGACTCCCTACACTACCCAAACACCACTGCACTACCCTAAATCTACCCCCAACATGACCCCCTACACAACCCAAACACCATTGCACTATCCTAAACCCTAACACACTACCTCCAGCACGACCCCCTACACTACACAAACACCACTGCACTACCCTAAACCCTAAAACACTTACCCCAGCATGACCCCCTACACTACCCAAACACCACTGCACTACCCTAAACCCTAAAACACTACCCCCAGCACGACCCCCTACTACCTAAACACCACTGCACTACCCTAAACCCTAAAACACTACTCCCAGCACAACCCCCTACACTACCCAAACACCACTGCACTGCCCTAAACCCTAAAACACTACCCCCAGCATGACCCCCTACTACATAAACACCACTGCACTACCCTAAACCTTAAATCTACCCCCAGCATGACCCCCTATACTACACAAACACCACTGCACTACCCTAAACCCTAAAACACTACTCCCAGCACAACCCCCTACACTACCCAAACACCACTGCACTGCCCTAAACCCTAAAACACTACCCCCAGCATGACCCCCTACTACATAAACACCACTGCACTACCCTAAACCTTAAATCTACCCCCAGCATGACCCCCTATACTACACAAACACCACTGCACTACCCTAAACCCTAAAACACTACCCCCAGCATGACCCCCTACACTACCCAAACACCACTGCACTACCCTAAACCCTAAAACACTACCCCCAGCACGACCCCCTGCACTACACAAAAACCACTGCACTGCCCTAAACCCTAAAACACTACCCCCAGCATGACCCCCTACACTACACAAACACAACTGCACTACCCTAAACCCTAAAACACTACCCCCAGCATGACCCCCTACACTGCACAAACACCACTGTACTACCCTAAACCCTAAAACACTACCCCCAGCACGACCCCTACACTACACAAACACCACTGCACTACCCTAAACCCTAAAACACTACCCCAGCATGACCTCTACACTCCCCAATCACCACTGCACTACCCTAAAACACTACCCCCAGCACGACCCCCTACACTACACAAACACCACTGCACTACCCTAAACCTTAAATCTACCCCCAGCACGACCCCCTATACTACACAAACACCACTGCATGACCCTAAACCCTAAAATTCTACGCCCAGCACGACCCCCTATACTACCCAAACACCACTGCACTACCCTATACCCTAAAACACTACCCCCAGCACGACCCCCTACACTACCCAAACCCCACTGCACTACCCTAAACCCTAAAACACGACCCCCTACATACACAAATACCACTGCACTACCCTAAACGCTAAAACACTACCCCCAGCATGACCCCCTACACTACACAAACACCACTGCACAACCCTAAACCCTAAAACACTACCCCCTACACTACCCAAACACCACTGCACTACGCTAATCCCTAAAACACTACCCCCAGCACGACACCCTACGCTACACAAACACCACTGCACTACCCTAAACCCTTAAACACTACTCCCAGCACGACCCCCTACACTACCCAAACACCACTGCAATACCCTAAACCCTAAAACACTACCCCCAGCACGACCCCCTACACTACACAAACACCACTGCACTACCCTAAACCCTAAAACACTACCCCCAGCACGACCCCCTATACTACCCAAACACCACTGCACTACCCTAAACCCTAAAACACTACCCCCAGCACGACCCCCTACACTACACAAACACCACTGAATTACCCTAAACCCTAAAACACTACCCCCTGCACTACACAAACACAACTGCACTACCCTAAACCCTAAAACAATACCCCCAGCACGACCCCCTATACTATACAAACACCACTGTACTACCCTAAACCCTTAAACACTACCCCAGCATGACCCCCTACACTACCCAAACACCACTGCACTACCCTAAATCCTAAAACACTATCCCCAGCACTACCCCATACCCTACCCAAACACCACTGCACTACCCTAAACCCTAAAACACTACCCCCAGCACGACCCCCTACACTACCCAAACACCACTGCACTACCCTAAACCCTAAAACACTACACCCAGCACGACCCCCTACATTACACAAACACCACTGCACTACCCTAAACCCTAAAACACTACCCCCAGCATGACTCCTTACACTACCCAAACAGCACTGCACTACCCTAAACCCTAAAACACTACCCCCAGCATGACCCCCTACACTACCCAAACACCACTGCACTACCCTAAACCCTAAAACACTACCCCCAGCACGACCCCCTGCACTACACAAAAACCACTGCACTGCCCTAAACCCTAAAACACTACCCCCAGCATGACTCCTTACACTACCCAAACAGCACTGCACTACCCTAAACCCTAAATCTACCCCCAGAATGACCCCCTACACAACCCAAACACCATTGCACTACCCTAAACCCTAACACACTAGCCCCAGCACGACCCCCTACACTACACAAACACCACTGCACTACCCTAAACCCTAAAACACTACCCCCAGCATGACCCACTACACTAGCCACACACCACTGCACTACCCTAAACCCTAAAACGCTTACCACAGCATGACCCCCTACACTACCCAAACACCACTGCACTACCCTAAACCCTAAAACACTACCTCCAGCATGACCCCCTACACTACACAAACACCACTGCACTACCCTAAACCTTAAAACACTACCCCCAGCACACCCCCTACTCTACCCAAACACCACTGAACTGCCCTAAACCTTAAAACACTACTCCCACCACGACCCCCTACTACCTAAACACCACTGCACTACCCTAAACCTTAAATCTACCCCCAGCATGACCCCATGTACTACACAAACACAACTGCACTACCCTAAACCCTAAAACACTACCCCCAGCATGACCCCCTACACTACCCAAACACCACTGCACTACCCTAAACCCTAAAACACTACCCCCAGCACGACCCCCTACACTACACAAACACCACTGTACTACCCTAATCCCTAAAACACTACCCCCAGCACGACCCCCTACACTACACAAATACCACTGCACTACCCTAAACTCTAAAACACTACCCCCTACACTACACAAACACCACTGCACTACCCTAAACCCTAAAACACTACCCCCAGCATGACCCCCTACACTACACAAACACCACTGCACTACCCTAAACCCTTAAACACTACCCCCAGCACGACCCCTACACTACCCAAACACCACTGCACTACCCTAAACCCTAAAACACTATCCCCAGCACTACCCCCTACACCACCCAAACACCACTGCACTACCCTAAACCCTAAAACACTACCCCAAGCACGAACCCCTACACTACACAAATACCACTGCACTACCCTAAACCCTAAAACACTATCCCCAGCACGACCCCCTACACTACCCAAACACCACTGCACTACCCTAAACCCTAAAACACTACCCCTAGCATGACCCCCTACACTACCCAAACACCACTGCACTTCCCTAAACCCTAGAACACTACCCCCAGCATGACTCCCTACACTACCCAAACACCACTGCACTACCCTAAACCCTAAATCTACCCCCAGCACGACCCCTTACACTACACAAACAAAACTGTACTACCCTAAACCCTAAAACACTATCCCCAGCACGACCCCCTACACTACACAAACACCACTGCGCTACCCTAAACCCTAAAACACTACCCCCAGCACGACCCCCTACACAACACAAACACCACTGCACTACCATAAACCCTAAAAGACTACTCCCTATACTACACAAACACCACTGCACTACCCTAAACCCTAAAACACTACCCCCAGCACGACCCCCTACACTACACAAACACCACTGCACTACCCTAAAACACTACCCCCAGCAGTACCCCCTACACTACCCAAACACCACTGCACTACCCTAAACCCTAAAACACTACCCCCAGCACGACCCCCTACACTACACAAACACCACTGCACTACCCAAAAACACTACCCCCAGCAGTACCCCCTACACTACCCAAACACCACTGCACTACCCTAAACCCTAAAACACTACCCCCAGCACGACCCCCTACACTACACAAACACCACTGCACTACCATAAACCCTAAAACACTACCCCCTATACTTCACAAACACCATTGGCCTGCCTCAAACCCTAAAACACTACCGCCAGCACGACCCCCTACACTACCCAAACACCACTGCACTACCCTAATCCCTAAAACACTACCCCCAGCACGATCCCCTGCACTACCCAAACACCACTGCACTACCTAAACCCTAAAACACTACCCCCAGCAGGACCCCCTACACTACATAAACACCACTGCTCTACCCTAAACCCTAAATCTACCCCCAGCACAACTCCCTACACTATACAAACACCACTGCTCTACCCTAAACCCTAAAACACTACCCCCAGCATGACCCCCTACACTACCCAAACATTATTGCACTACCCTAAACCCTAAAACATTACCCCCAGCACGACACCCTACACTACCCAAACACCACTGCACTACCCTAAACCTTAAAACTCTACCCCCAGCACGACCCCCTACACTACACAAACACCACTGCACTACCCTAAACCCTAAAACATGACCACCTACACTACACAAACACCACTGCACTACCCTAAACCCTAAAACACTACCCCCAGCACGACCCCCTACACTACACAAACACCACTGCACTACTATAAACCCTAAAACACTACCCCCAGCAAGACCTGCTACACTACCCAAACACCACTGCACTACCCTAAACCCTAAAACACTACCCCCAGCACGACCCCCTACACTACCCAAACAACACTGCACTACCCTAAACCCTAAAATACTACCCCCAGCACGACCCCCTACACTACCCAAACACCACTGCACTACACTAAACCCTAAAACATGAATCCCTACACTACCCAAACATCACTGCACTACCCTAAACCCTAAAACTCTACCCCCAGAACGACCCTCTACACTACACAAACACCACTGCACTACCCTAAACCCTAAAACACTACCCCCAGCACGACCCCCTTCACTACCCAAACACCACTGCACTACCCTAAACCCTAAAACACTACCCCCAGCACTACCCCCTACACTATCCAAACACCACTGCACTACCCTAAACCCTAAAACACTACCCCCAGCAGTACTCCCTACACTACACAAACACCACTGCACTACCCTAAACCCTAAAACACTACCCCCAGCACAACCCCCTACACTACACAAACACCACTGCACTACCCTAAACCCCTAAACCACTACCCCCAGCACGACCCCCTACACTACCCAAACACCACTGCACTACCCTAAACCCTAAAACACTACCCCCAGCACAACTCCCTACACTACCCAAACACCACTGCCCTACCCAAAACCCTAAATCTACCCCCAGCACGACCCCTACACTACACAAACACCACTGCACTACCCTAAACCCTAAAACACTACCCCCAGCACGACCCCCTACACTACACAAACACCACTGCACTACCCTAAACCCTAAAACACTACGCCCAGCACGACCCCCTACACTACACAAACACCACTGCACTACCCTAAACCCTAAAACACTACCCCCAGCACGACCCCCTACACTACCCAAACACCACTGCACTACCCTAAACCCTAAAACACTACCCCCAGCACAACCCCCTACACTACACAAACACCACTGCACTACCCTAAACCCTAAATCTACCCCCAGCATGACCCCCTACACTACACAAACACCACTGCACTACCCTAAACCCTAAAATACTACCCCCAGCACGACCCCCTACACTACCCAAACACCACTGCACTACACTAAACCCTAAAACATGAATCCCTACACTACCCAAACATCACTGCACTACCCTAAACCCTAAAACTCTACCCCCAGAACGACCCTCTACACTACACAAACACCACTGCACTACCCTAAACCCTAAAACACTACCCCCAGCACGACCCCTTCACTACCCAAACACCACTGCACTACCCTAAACCCTAAAACACTACCCCCAGCACTACCCCCTACACTATCCAAACACCACTGCACTACCCTAAACCCTAAAACACTACCCCCAGCAGTACTCCCTACACTACACAAACACCACTGCACTACCCTAAACCCTAAAACACTACCCCCAGCACAACCCCCTACACTACACAAACACCACTGCACTACCCTAAACCCCTAAACCACTACCCCCAGCACGACCCCCTACACTACCCAAACACCACTGCACTACCCTAAACCCTAAAACACTACCCCCAGCACAACTCCCTACACTACCCAAACACCACTGCCCTACCCAAAACCCTAAATCTACCCCCAGCACGACCCCTACACTACACAAACACCACTGCACTACCCTAAACCCTAAAACACTACCCCCAGCACGACCCCCTACACTACACAAACACCACTGCACTACCCTAAACCCTAAAACACTACGCCCAGCACGACCCCCTACACTACACAAACACCACTGCACTACCCTAAACCCTAAAACACTACCCCCAGCACGACCCCCTACACTACCCAAACACCACTGCACTACCCTAAACCCTAAAACACTACCCCCAGCACAACCCCCTACACTACACAAACACCACTGCACTACCCTAAACCCTAAATCTACCCCCAGCATGACCCCCTACACTACACAAACACCACTGCACTACCCTAAACCCTAAAACACTACCCTTAGCACTACCCCCTACACTACACAAACACCACTGCACTACCCTAAACCCTAAATCTACCCCCAGCACGACCCCCTATACTACACAAACACCACTGCACTACCCTAAACCCTAAACACTACCCCCAGCACTACCCCCTACACTACACTAACACCACTGTACTACCCTAAACCCTAAAACACTACCCCCAGCACTACCCCCTACACTACCCAAACACCACTGCACTACCCTAAAGCCTAAAACACTACCCCAGCACGATCCCCTACACTACACAAACACCACTGCACTACCCTAAACCCTAGAAAAGTAACCCCCACCCCATGCCCAATCCCCCTTTCCTCTCACTCCTCATGGTTCCTCTCTCCTCGTGGTTCCTGCTTCACGTCGTCTCTGAGGGATGGTGCACGTCGTTGTGAGGAAACAGAACGGCCTCTGTTTCCTCACAACGACGTGGATTGTCTACATTTTTTTAGAACGCAGTGTCATTTACCATACATACCTTTACAACGAAATTCGTTTTAAAGGCATGCGTGGTAAATGACCATGCGTTCTAAAAAAATGCGTAGTAATGATTTTGCGATATACAACGCATGCGTGGTAATGCATGCGTTGTAATGGTATCGCGAAGTAAAAAAGTCGTTGTAATGGCTGTTTACCGATCGAAGCTTGCCCCTGTTCTTCAGTGAGTCGTTTATTTGATAAATTAGGAGGAAGGATTGTGGTTTTTTTTACCGAAAAGTGCATTCCCGGCTGTTGTATTGTGAAAGTGTCCGCGTGGCCTGGTTTCACTTCCGGTGAGAGAGTGGAAGAGTCTGTTTGGATCTAAAGGAGTTCTGTTGGACGGGGCTGGCGCGACACGTCATCAGAAAACACAGCTAATGGAAAGCGTCCTCCCCGAAGTGTGGAGCAGTGCCATGAGAGGTCAACGAGTGTGCGTCCCACCGCAGTATGACCGTACCGCATGACCCGTGTGCCGCCTCCAGGGTACGGGAGGCAGAAGCGGCATCCATCGCAGGTCCTCTTGAAGACCGTTGTAGCACTAATTCTACATTTTGGAACTAGGGCATTTTAACCTTGTTGTTCCTGCCAGATACAAAGAGAAGATCCTGTGTTATTGAGTGCCCTTGTTACCTTTTTTGAGGGTAGTGGTCCTTTTCACTTCGCTGCCCTGCCGGTGCACACGACTGGGCTCCCCACCTCGTGTGCCATCTGCAGGGCCTCTGCCCTCGGATCACTGGTTTCGGTTTCTGGAGTGGCAACATAAACAGTTGCTCCCAAAGGACTAGCCTGAACACTTAGGTGAATATCCACTGCACCAGCATTCCGCAGAAATTCTTTCCTAGCTCTCCCACGTCGACAGGACGTCATAATAGCACGGCTCCGCTCGCGACACAGTATGACATCATCAGAGCCATAAGAGGACCTCGTCGGCGTGCTGACGTCAGTTCCACCCATTTTTTCCGTGCCACCGAGGCAAACAGGCGGACCGACACATTTTCACATGTATACATAGTATACTAAATATATATATATATATATATATATATATATATATATATATATATATACAAATGCATAACCAATAAAGGCATAAAGAAATAGCAACAGATCAAGCATTTCTCACTATTAAAACATAAGCATGATTAAGGCATATTAAAAACATTCATGCCAAACAGTAAAAGCATCTTTTTGGTAGAAACAGGTGGACAACGGGGAGGCGGGTGGGACAGTGAGGAATCCAGAGGCAGAGACAGTCCCTTATTATCACGGCTTCTGTTTTCTTCTACTCTTCTATCAAATAGCGCTGGGAGGCCATGCACTATACAAGTACAATTTCATTCATTCATTCATTCATACTGTATCCACCAGAAAAAGCGTTACCGAAGGTAAGTAACTTGTTCTTCTGATGGATACTTCTGCCTGTGGATTCCTCACCTTTTGAATAGAATCCCCAAGCCGTACCTCACCCGGAGGAGGGTGTCCACCTGACTAGACCAAAAAATCTTGCAAAACAGATCGAGCAAAATGGCCATCCCTCCTAACCTCCGAATCCAATAATAATCGAATAATTTTTCGGCGAAATTATATTGAAAATAATATTTTAAAAATACTTTTCTTAATAAATTTAGACAAACACTTAAAGGAAAACTTTTATTTATAATTAATTTAAAGATATTTCATACTTTACAAATTACGCCGAAGTCGCGACCCCAGCGCAACTTTTCAAAATGGCTACCAGAATGCGCACAGCCATTGTGTAGGGTGCGCGACTTCTGTATAATATAAAAAAAAAAAGAATGAATATAGTTTTCCTAACTAAAAATTATTCACAATTTTTTTTAAATATATATATATATATATGTATATCTATATAGAAAATTTAAAAAAACATAGGATTGAGGTACATTAGACTTACAAATTCTCATTTAAAAAACCTTAGAAATTCACTGAAAAAACCATAGGTTTCAGGCACGTTATAGTTAGAAATTAGCATTTAAAAAACCATAGAAATTCACTGAAAAAACCATAGGTTTCAGGCACGTTATAGTTAGAAATTAGCATTTAAAAAACCATAGAAGTTCACTGAAAAAACCATAGGTTTCAGGAACGTTATAGTTTGTTGGACATTTCACTTGTACAAAATCATAGAAATTCCAGCATTATAGTTAGTTCAGCTAACTATAACTCGCGCCCCAGCAATGCACTGCTGATGATGTCACATATTACATCATTCATGACATGGTCAGTGACATCACTGATGACATCACTGATGACATCTCAAATGACATCACTGATGACATCATCCACCTGAAAATCTGATGCACCTCCTCACATCTGAATATAACCTTTGATATACCCACTCTAAAATACAGACTACCATTTTTGAAAAAATAGACACATCAATACCAGTTACTAAATACGCACTGACTGATTCCTAGGTCTACACACACATCCACTCATTCACCCATACAGTCACTCATACATGCAGTCACTCATCAATACAACACTATCATAAGCACTCATACACCTATACAGACACTCACACACTGCCACATATCCAGAGTTACTCACACACCTAGTCAGTCATGCAAAGAATCAATCATACTTCCATTTACTCACCTATACAGTTATACAGACACCACCTCACTTATTCATACAGATACTAACACATAATTACTCTCTTATAGAATCACTGATATAAATACACACTCATCCATGCAGCCACTCTCACAATTACTGACTCTCACATATAGTTATTTATATACACCATCACTCACATATACTGCCTTTTACATATGTAGTTACTTGCACATATACCACTGAGACATCCATTTACTCACCAACATACCCATGCACACACTCACCCACCCATACAGCTGTTTCCACATGTACTCTTGAACCCATACACCCAGTCAATCAACCACTCACACATCTATGCACAGAGTCAAACACCTCCCACCCACCCACACACACATCAGGCAGCAATACAAATACTCAGGCAAGCAATCAATAACCCTTTAGACACTCATGCAGCTACTCACCAACCCATGCAGCAGCTTACACAACAACAGACAGACTGATACAGACTTTCACACAGTTTAGTCACTAACCCATGCATACAATAAGACACATTTAATCACTCACTTATACAGTCAGTCACGTACCTACTAAATCCTCCATACAGACACTATACACCCACTCATTCTTCAATACAGCTTGGCATATATATAAAACAAATTTAAACTTTTCAGAAACACACAGTCACTGGATGATGTCATCAGTGATGTCATCAGTGATGTCATTTGAGATGTCATCAGTGATGTCATCAGTGATGTCACTGACCATGTCATGAATGATGTAATATGTGACGTCATCAGCAGTGCATTGCGGAGGCGCGAGTTATAGTTAGCTGAAGTAACTGTAACACCAGAATTTCTATGGTTTTGTACGAGTGAAATGTCCAACTAACTATAACGTTCCTGAAACCTATGGTTTTTTCTGTGAATATATATATATATATAATACCTACTGGAGGTCGCCAGTAGGTAGTTATAGTTAGGACCTATTTTCCATAGGAAAAGCATTTTTTGTTTTCTCAATAACTTTGGCGTCTTTTGACGAATCATCGCAAAATTTTCAAAACTAGTGGGGCGCTCCGGTCAGCTCCTGCCTTGAAAGTTTTGGGGTGATTTGTCAAGCAGGGGCCGAGAAAAAAGGGGGGTCCCAAAACATGTTTTCTCCATGTTATTTTCCATAGGAAACTTTGGACACGGCTACAGCCCGAACTGCTGAATGGAATTACACCAAATTTTGCAAAATGGTAGCCATTGGTTCAGAAAGAGTCCTTTTTGTTAAATGGTGTAAATCCGTTCAGTAGTTCCTGAGAAATTCAAAAAATAAAAGTTTCGATATCTATGGCCGAGGAGGGTTTGCAAACCCTCTCGACCACGAGCTTTATTCAAATTGGCTGTCAACACTCCAAACCAGGAAGTGATGGCAGCCATCTTGTGACTCGGTAGAACCGAGTCACAAGAAAACAATAAAACAAGCCTGAAAAACAAGAAAAGGGGGCAGGGTAGAAACACCCTGACCCCCCAGGCCTGCTCAGGGGGTCCCACAAGGACCCCCAAAGCCCCAAAAAGCATTTTTTTTTTTTTTAAATTCGGCGAAATTTGCACTGGGGTCGCGAATCCCGCCGAAATTTTTTACTTTAAATAGTAGGGAGGGGGGCCGTGCGGCCCCCCTCCTGGAGCCATCCATGGCCCTGGGGACTGCCACCCCCCAGGGCCGGCTCCTGCAGTGTCCCGGGGTGCCCACCCCGGGACACTGCTGTTTGCAATGACAGGGCGGGAGCCGCACATAGCAAACTTGCTTTGGATTTTGGAAGAGAGAGCAGGGAAACCTGCTCTCTCTTCCAAAATCCAAAGCAGATTGCTTTTCCACACGGGGAGCTGCATGTCAGCAGCTTATTTTATTATTTTATTTTATTTATGTGTTTTATAGAGCGCGAACTTGACCCGTTAGGGTATCAGAGCGCTTTACAGGAGAGCAAACAATATACAGACAGGCTTAGAAACAACCAATTGCAGATCGAGTAGTAGGGGACCGGAGATATAAGGGAAAGAAGGGCACGTATTTACAGTTTACAAAACCAAATACTGAAGACGAGATAACATATATACAGATTATGTTTACAATTATTCAAGACAAGGCACCAAGTTTCCGATGGGGCGACTAGGTAGTCCGAAGGGAGGCAGTGGACAGCCATAGGTCAGGGCCATAGTGATGCATGAGGCAAAACTTAAGCGAGGAATTTGCCCATAAGGAAGGTTTTGGCATCTTTTTTTAATCGAGTTAGAGAGGGGATTCTTCTGATGTCGGGTGGGAGAGAGTTCCATATTCTTGGAGCAGCCCCGGAGAATGCCCGATTGTAAGTTTTTTTTTTCCGAAAGCGTGCAGGTTGAAGCAAGAGGTTTCTGGCAGATCGGGAGTTTCTGATTCCTCCGGAGATCACAAGTTTCTGTGCCAGATATGCAGGGGAGTTAGAGTATAAAGCTTTGTGCGTGATGCATGCTAGCTTGAGCTGTATTCTAGCCTCTAGGGGAAGCCAGTTGAGAGCTTTCAGGTGTGGGGAAATATGATCGTATTTCCTTGTGCCGGTAAGTAGTCTGGCGGCCGCATTGAGGCAGGCTTTAAGAGGTGCCAGGGAGATCTTGGGTAAACCCGAGAGGGTAGAGCAGCCATATTCCAGTCTAGAGATGACGAGTGCTTGGACTGCCATTTTTAGCTTCCCGTGTGGAAAAGCAATGCCGGCTCCCGCAGGAGGCGGGGAGCCGGCGGGACCGTGGGGGCATTGAGGCTCCCCCCACGGTCCCCAACGGATAGGGCTGGCCCCGGGGGATGGGGTCCCCAGGGCTAGAAGTGGGCCCCCCTCCACCAAAAAATAATAATAAATAAATAAAGGCCTCAGGAGGGGGGCCTCGGAGCCCCCTCCTTAAATAAATACATATATGTGGCCAACCCCCAGGGGATGGGGTCCCCGGGGCCGGAATTGGCCACGGGAGGGGGGCCCTTCCCGTTTAGATTTATTTTTTTATTTTTATTTTTTAAAGGGGTCAGGCCCTGGGGGATGGAGTCCCCAGGGCCCAAAAAAAGTCAAAAGAAGGGGGGCCACCCAGCCCCCCTTCCAAAACTTTTTTTTAAAAAAAAGACCGGCATCGTGCCGGAGGCCCCGCCCCCTCCCAGCAACAGTCTGCAAACGTGCCCTGTGGCGCGTTTTAAGATGGTGAATTAATTCCCCTTCAATACTGGGGGTCCCTGGGGGCCAACTAGCCCACCAGGTACCTCCAGTATGCACCACAGGGCTGCCTTGCAGAGAGGTGGTCCGAGGTTTCTTCAGTGAATATATATAAATATATATTATCTACTGGCGGTCGCCAGTAGATAGTTATAGTTAGGACCTATTTTCCATAGGAAATCCACAACATTCTATTTGAAATAACTCTTGCGCCGGTTGACGAATCTTTGCGAAAGCTTCCAACTTGTTGGGGCGCTCTGGTCCGCTCCTACCCTGAAAGTCTCGGGGTGATTCGTCAAGTGGGGGCAGAGAAAAAAGGGGGGTCCCAAAACGTGTTTTCCCCATTCATTTTTCCATAGGATCCTTTCATCGCAGCTACAGCCCGAACTGCTGAATGGAATTACACCAAATTTGGCAAAAAGATAGCCCTTGGTTCAGAGTCGTGCCTTTTGCTTAAATGGTGTAAATCTGTTCAGTAGTTCCTGAGAAAATCAAAAGTAAAATCACATATATATCTATGGCCGCGTTGGATTCGCGTACCATGAGCGCACCCTGCACGCACCGTCGGGATCACGAGCTGAATTCTAATTGGCTGTCAACACTCCAAATCAGGAAGTGTTGGCAGCCATTTTATGCCTCGGTAGAACCGAGGCACAAGGAACAAGTGCGCAAAACGCACAAAGGGGGCAGGGTAGAAACACCCTGACCCCCTAGGTCTGCTCAGGGGGTCCCACAAGGACCCCCTGGGCAGAAAAAAGCATTTAAAAAAACCAAAAAATGGCGGGATGCGCTTAGGGTGCGCGGATCCCGCCTTAATTAAAAAAAATCAAATCGCGGTCTCCCGCGCTTCGATGCTATTTTGCCCCCGGGTGGGCCAAGTCCCGGGGGCATGCGGGGGTTTATTTATTTTTAATGTGGGGGGCCCCCCAAGCCCCGGGGACCGCCACCCCCCGGGGCTTTAAATAAATAATGTTGGCGGGGGCACACGGCCCCCCCGCAGCCCCGGGGACCGCCACCCCCCGGGGCTTATTTTTTTAAAAAAATTACTTGACCTGTGTGGGGGGGCTCCAGCCCCCCCACATGCCCCGAGGACCGCCACCTCCCGGGGCACTAAGAAAATAAATGTGGGGGTCCGTTATGGACCTCGAGCCCCGGGACCACCACCTCCCGGGGCTGTGCAAAGGATGGGAGGGGGGCCGCGCAGCCCCCTCCTGGAGCCTGTGGTGGCCCTGGGGACCACCACCCCCAGGGCCGGCTCCTGCAGTGTCCCGGGGTGCCTAAACCCGGGACACTGTAGTTTGCAATGACAGGACGGGAGCCTTGCGGCTCCCGTCCTGTCATTGCAAACTGCTTTGGATATTGGAGCGAGAGCAGGAAACCTGCTCTCGCTTCCAATATCCAAAGCACATTGCTTTCCACATGGGGAGCTGCATGTTAGCAGCTCCCCATGTGGAAAGCAATGCCGGCTCCCGCAGGAGGCGGGGAGCCGGCATGGTCCGTGGGGGAGTTGGGGTCCCCCCACAGGATAGGGCCAGCCCCGGGGGATGGGGTCCCTGGGGCAAGTAGTGGCCTGGGAGGCGGGCTACGCGGCCCCCCTCCCCGAAAATAATATATATATTTTTTTTAAATAGGCCGGCCCCGGGGGATGGGGTCCCCGGGGCCTAAGGAGGCCTGAGGAGGGGGGAAACGCAACCCCCCTCCATGAAATTAAAAAAAAAAAAAGGTGGCAATGACCCGGGGGATGGGGTCCCCGGGTCAAAATTGGCTACGGAGGGGGCCCACGCGGTCCCCTTCCCGTTCCTTTAAAAAAAAAAAAAAATGGGGTCAGGCCCTGGGGAATGGGGTCCCCAGGGTCCAAAATAATTAAAAAGAAGGGGGGCCACACAGCCCCCTTTATTAAAAAAATAAAAAAATAAAAAATCCGGCATTGCGCCGGAGGCCACGACCCCTCCTTGGCAGCACTCTGCAAACGCGCCCCCTGGCGCGTTTGCAGAGGGGGAACTAATTCCCCTTCAATACTGGGGGTCCCTGGGGGCCAACTAGCCCACCAGGAACCTCCAGTATGCGCCAGGGGGCTGCGTTGCAGAGAGGTGTTCTGAGGCCACGCCCCTTTTTACACCTCTCTGCAACGCAGCTCCGTGGCGCTTAATGGAGGTAGCTGGTGGGCTAGTTGCAGCCCAGGGACCCTCAGGATTCAAGGGGAGTTAATCCCCCGACTTAAAACGCGCCACGGGGCGCGTTTGCACAGTGGTGAAGGGAGGGGGCGGGCCTGAGGTAACATGTGTGCAAACAGGCCCCGTGGTGCGTTTTAAGATGGGGAATTAAATCCCCTTCAATCCTGAGGGTCCCTGGGGGCCAACTAGCCCACCAGGTACCTCCAGTAAGCGCCACGGAGCTGCGTTGCAGAGTGTTGTAAAAGGGGCGTGGCCTCTGAACACCTCTCTGCAACGCAGCTCTCTGGCGCATACTGGAGGTATCTGGTGGGCTAGTTGGCCCCTAGGGACCCTCGGGATTGAGGAGGAATTAATTCTCCAACTTGAAACGCGCCACAGGGCGTGTTTGCAGACATGTCACCTCAGGCCCCACCCCCTTCTTTCACCATTGTGCAAATATTCCTCTAAAATCAGCCGAACTACGAATTCCGATTTACTCACCTGTTATCAGGAGAGACCTCAGTGCTGTATCTTTGAGCCCAGTACTGATCCTGAAAAGTAATTTTAACCGTACTTACCAGTAACTTGAATTTCCTTCCATAGGCTAACATTGACTGGTTTACTTGGAAATTCTTCTAAGTGTGGAGTTTTGGAACTTTATAATATTCCTCTAAAATCAGCCGAACTACGAATTCCGATTTACTCACCTGTTATCAGGAGAGACCTCAGTGCTGCAACTTTGAGCCCAGTACTGATCCTGAAAAGTAATTTTAACCGTACTTACCAGTAACTTGAATTTCCTTCCATAGGATATCATTGCCTGCTTTTTGCTGAAAAAGTTTCTGTGTCGATTTTTGAAACATACAAATATTCCTCTAAAATCAGCAGAACTACGAATTCCGATTTACTCACCTGTTATCAGGAGAGACCTCAGTGCTGCATCTTTGAGCCCAGTACTGATCCTGAAAAGTAACTTTAACCGTACTTACCAGTAACTTGAATTTCCTTCCATAGGCTAACATTGACTGGTTTCACTTGGAAATTCTTCTAAGTGTGGAGTTTTGGAACTTTATAATATTCCTCTAAAATCAGCCGAACTACGAATTCCGATTTACTCCCCTGTTATCAGGAGAGACCTCAGTGCTGCATCTTTGAGCCCAGTACTGATCCTGAAAAGTAATTTTAACCATACTTCCCAGTAACTTGAATTTCCTTCCATAGGATATCATTGCCTGCTTTTTGCAGAAAAAGTTTCTAAGTGTCAATTTTTGAAACATACAAATATTCCTCTAAAATCAGCAGAACTACGAATTCCGATTTACTCACCTGTTATCAGGAGAGACCTCAGTGCTGCATCTTTGAGCCCAGTACTGATCCTGAAAAGTAATTCTAACCGTACTTACCAGTAACTTGAATGTCCTTCCATAGGCTAACATTGACTGGTTTCACTTGGAAATTCTTCTAAGTGTGGAGTTTTGGAACTTTATAATATTCCTCTAAAATCAGCCGAACTACGAATTCCGATTTACTCACCTGTTATCAGGAGAGACCTCAGTGCTGCATCTTTGAGCCCAGTACTGATCCTGAAAAGTAATTTTAACCGTACTTACCAGTAACTTGAATTTCCTTCCATAGGATATCAATGCCTGCTTTTTGCTGAAAAAGTTTCTGTCGATTTTTGAAACTTACAAATATTTCTCTAAAATCAGCAGAACTACGAATTCCGATTCACTCACCTGTTATCAGGAGAGACCTCAGTGCTGCATCTTTGAGCCCAGTACTGATCCTGAAAAGTAATTCTAACCGTACTTACCAGTAACTTGAATTTCCTTCCATAGGCTAACATTGACTGGTTTCACTTGGAAATTCTTTTAAGTGTGGAGTTTTGGAACTTTATAATATTCCTCTAAAATCAGCCGAACTACGAATTCCGATTTACTCACCTGTTATCAGGAGAGAACCCAGTGCTGCATCTTTTAGCCCAGCACTGACCCTTAAAAGTAATTCTAACCGTACTTACCAGTAACTTGTATTTCCTTCCATAGGAATCCATTGTCTGGTTTTCAGCAGAAAAGTTTCAAAGTGTCGATTTTCACAAACTACAAATATTCCTTAAAAATCGCCTGTATGACTTAAACGCATTCTTTCAACTGTTTACAGGAGATGCACCAGTGCTGGATCCAGGATCCACCACTGAGTAAGAAAAAGTAACGATAACACTACTTACCTGCTAAGTGAATTTCCTCCCATAGGATAACATTGGTGATTCTATGTGAAAAAGTGTCTGTCAACTTTTAAAATACAATAATATTCCTTAAAAATCACTACTGTAACCAAAACGATTTTACTCAACTGTTTACAGGAGATGTCCCAGGACTGAATCTAGGATCCAGTCCTGTGGTTAGAAAAGTAATCCATAAAGTAACTAATTGCATTTAACTAGAAATTCACATTGAGCTCAATGTTGCATTGTGTTTGAAATTGTGTTGCCCATTGCAACAACTGTAACTACTGTACTTAAAAGTCTATTGCCTATTTGCAAAGTATTTAAACTAAAGTAATTCATTCTGAGAAAGTATATTTTGTAATGTAATGTATAATGTAATTACAATGTAATTTAAAAAATAAAATATCTAAAAATAAATAGTTTAAAAAAATGTAGTAAATCAGTATCAAAAAAATAAATATAACAATTAATACATTTAAAAATTGTCATTTACAAAACCTTTGAAATTCACTGAAAAAACCATAGGTTTCAGGGACGTTATAGTTAGAAATTAACATTTAAAAAACCTTTGAAATTCACTCAAAAAACCATAGGTTTCAGGGACGTTATAGTTAGAAATTAGCATTTAAAAACCTTAGAAATTCACTGAAAAAACCATAGGTTTTAGGGACAGTTATAGTTAGTTGGACATTTCACTCGTACAAAACCCGTGAAATTCCCCGTTATAGTTAGTTCAGCTAACTATAACTCGCGCCCGCAATGCACTGCTGATGACGTCACATATTACATCACTCATGACATGGTCAGTGACATCACTGATGACATCACTGATGACATCTCAAATGACATCACTGATGACATCATCCATGTGATAATTTGATGCATCTTCTCACACCCTAATATAACCTTTGATACACCCACTCTAAATTACAGACTGCCATTCTCAAAACCATAGACACTCCAACACCAACAACTAAATACACACTCACTGATTCTTAGGTCTACACACACATCCACTCACTCACCCGTACAGTCACTCATACTTACAGTCACTCAGTACAGGACTATCATATTCACTCATACACCTATATAGACACTCACACACCGCCACTCATCTATAGAGGAACTCACACACCTAGTCAGTCATGCAAAGAATTAATCACACTCCCATTTACTCAGATGTACAGTTATACACACACCAGCTCACTTACTCATACAAATACTAGCACATTCTTACACTCTTATACAATCACTGATACAAGTACACACTCATCCATACAGCCACTCTCACAATCACACACTCTCACTTATAGCCATTTATATACTCCAACACACATATATACTGCCTTTCACATATGTAGTTACTCACACATGTACCACTGAGATATACATTCACTCACTAATACACCCATACACACACTCACCCACCCATACAGTCCATCACAGATGCACTCTTCAAACCATGCACCCAGTGAATCACCCACTCACACATCTATGCACAGAGTCACACACACCCCACCCACACAAACACTCAGGCACCCATACAGATACTCAGACAACCAATCAATAACCCATGTAGACACTCATGTAGCTATTCGCAAACCCATGCAGCCACTTACACACCAACAGACAGACGGATACAGACATTCACACAGTTTAGTCACTAACCCATGCATTCAGTAAGATACGTATAATCACTCACTTATAGAGTCAGTCACGCACCTACTAAATCATCCATTCAGACACTTATACACCCACTCATTCATCAATACGCCTTTCCCTATCTATATTAAACATATTTAAACTTTACAGAAACACACAGTCACTGGATGATGTCATCAGTGATGTCATTTGAGATGTCAACAGTGATGTCATCAGTGATGTCACTGACCATGTCATGAGTGATGTAATATGTGACGTCATCAGCAGTGCATTGCGGGGCGCGAGTTGTAGTTAGCTGAACTAACTATAACGGGGAATTTCACGGGTTTTGTACGAGTGAAATGTCCAACTAACTATAACTGTCTCTAAAACCTATGGTTTTTTCAGTGAATATATATATATATATATATTCACTGAAAAAAACACAGTTTTCCGGGACGTTATATTTAGTTGGACATTTCACTCGTACAAAACCAGAGAAATTCGACTGTTATAGTTAGTTGAGCTAACTATAACTCGCACCCCCGCAATGCACTGCTGATGACATCCCATATTACATCACTCATGACATAGTCAGTTTCATCACTGATGACATCACTGATGACATCTCAAATGACATCTCAAATGACATCACTGATTACATCATCCAGTGACTGAGTGTTTTTAAAAAGTTTATGAATTTTATAGATATATATAGGCCAAGGTGTATTGAAGAATGAGTGGGTGTATGAGTGTCTGAATGGATAATTTAGTAGGTGCGTGACTGACTGTATAAGTGAATGATTAACTGTATCTTACTGATTGCATGGGTTAGGGACTAAACTGTGTGAATGTCTGTATCAGTCTGTCAGTTGGAGTGTAAGCGGCTGCATGGGTTGTTCAGTAGCTACATGAGTGCCTATATGGGTTATTGATTGGTTGTCTGAGTATCTGTATGTGTGCCTGAGTGTCTGTGTGGGTGGTTGGGGGGTGTATGACTGTGCATAGATGTGTGAGTGAGTGATTCACCTGGTGTATGGGTTCAAGAGTGCATCTGTGAAGGGTGTATGGGTGGGTGAGTGTGTGTATGCGTGTGTTGGTGAGTGAATGGATGTCTCAGTGGTACATGTGTGAGTAACTGCATATGTGAAAGACAGTATATGTGAGTGTTGGACTATATAAGTGACTATATGTGACAGTGAGTGATTGTGAGAGTGGCTGTATGGATGAGTGTGTGCTTGTTTCAGTGATTGTATAAGAGAGTAAGTATATGTTAGTGTCTGTATAATAAGTGAGGTGGTGTGTATAACTGTATAGTTGAGTAAATGTGAGTGTGATTGATTCTTTGCATGACTGAGTAGCTGTGTTTGTAACTCTATAGGTGAGTGGCGGTGTGTGACTGTTTGTTTAGGGTATGAGTGCATATGATAGTGGCTGTATTGATGAGTGACTACATGTATGAGTGACTGTATGGGTGAGTGAGTGGATGTGTTTGTAGATCTAAGAATCAGTGCGTGGGTATGTAGTTATTGGTGTTGGTGTGTCTATACTTTTGAGAATGGCAGTCTGTAATTTAGAGTGGGTGTATCAAAGGTTATTTTAGGGTGTGAGGAGGTGCATCAGATTATCACATGGATGATGTCACCAGTGATGTCATCAGTGATGTCATTTAAGATGTCATCAGTGATGTCATCAGTGATGTCACTGACAATGTCATGAGTGATGTAATATGTGATGTCATCAGCAGTGCATTGCAGGGGCGCGAGTTATAGTTAGCTCAACTAACTATAACAGCTGAATTTCTCTGGTTTCATTCGAGTGAAATGTCCAACTAACTATAACACCCCTAAAACCTGTGATTTTTTCAGTGAATTTCTAAGGTTTTTTAAATGCTAATTTCTGACTATAACGTCCCTGAAACCTATGGTTTTTTCAGTGAATTTCAAAGGTTTTTTAATGCTAATTTCTAACTATAAAATCCCTCATACCTATGGTTTTTTCAGTGAATTTCAAATATTTTAAATGTTAATTTCTATTTGTAATGTCCCCAAAAAGTTTTTTCTAAATTTTTAAACTTTTATAAAAATATTGTGATGTTTTTTCTTTTTTAAAATATGAATTTACATTTTTTTTAAAAGTGGATTCGCATACCGATCGTGTACCAGTCACGGTGGGTGCGTGAATCCAAGAATTTCTGCTGCCATATTGGTTAAGTCGTGTACGATGCGCGTTGGGTATGCGGAGGGTGCGTGGTTCTCGACCCTGCGCAATGTCACATACGTATTTCCAGGGGTCGTGCTAGGTGCGCGAATCCATCGCAAATTTTTAAGTTTTAAAAGTATATGTATATAACTTTAATATGTATATTATACCAAGAGATTATTTAACATAATTGTAAATATCGTATATTTGTAACTGGAATAAAGATATATAATTGTTAAATATATTTTTCGGGAATCGCATCGGGTGTGTGCTGGTTCCGCACTGGGTGCGTGAATCCCATGTGACTTCAAAAGAAAGTATTTCATTGGTTAAGAAGCTTTCTATTCTAGGACTTGCAGGACCCCACCCAATTTTTTCATTCTTGCAGGAGCATCTTTTCAAGAAACACCTCTTGTGTTTTCTGTGCCTCTTTATTTGATTTTTTTGATGTTTTTTTTCCAAGAAAGGAAATGGCATCGCAAAATCCAGCACAAGATATTCCTGCAGATGAAGAGGAGCTGGAAGAACCCATTAAGAAAAGGAAATAGAGTATTGTGTGGGCTTTCTTCTCCATACCAGCAGGAGAGAAGAAGGTGAACGTGCGCAACGTCACCTGCACTGTGTGTCAGAATGTTTTATCTCGTGGATCAGAAAAGAAATATTCTTGCGGGACTTCATCTATGATGAAACACCTTCAAACGATGCACCCAAACCGTCTTGGGCGAGAGCAACACTGGAGCCAAATGCAAGAGTCACAAGATGATGAGGTCACAGGACCTAGTACTTCTGCGGGATCCACTGCATCCACACAAAGTAAACTAATTGTTCCAGAGTTTGCAGGACTGGAACAGCACTGCATAAAGTGCAAGAAACTTCTTTGTGCAGGCGAGTAATCTGTTGCAGCTGTTGTTGTTGCTGCGAAGAATCATCATTGTTAATTTTTTTGTTTTGTTTTTCAAATGAGTTTCTAATTGCAAAATCTTTTGAAAACGTTTTTACTTCATTCCCTTGTTTTTTTCAATCTTTTGTTTAAAAAAACACCCAAAAACTTAATAAAAGAGTTAAAAAAACACAATAAAATTTAAAAACAAAAAGAAGTAAAAAATGGTTCTTTTTAGAACTGCCTAATTGGTTAAAAATGGACAAACTTGTATGTGGTCTATGAATGACTGCAAGGGTAATGTCTGAGTCATTGTATGAGTGAATAAGTACTGTCTGAGTGAATGAATGAGCGCAGCAGTATTGCCTGAGTCATTGGATGAGTGCATGGATAGTGTTTGAGGAATGGATGAGTGCAGCAGTAGTGCCTGAGTGATTGCCTGAGTGCATGGGTAGTGCCTGGCTTATTGCATGAGTGCAGGGGTAGTGCCTGGGTGAATGGAAGAGTGCCTCGGTAGTGCCTGAGTGGATGGATAAGTACATGGCTAGTGTTTGAGGGAATGGATGAGTGCAGCAGTAGTGTCTGAGTGATTCGATGAGTGCATGGGTAGAGTCTGTGTGCATGGATGAGTGCATCAGAAGTGCCAGGGTGAATGTAAGAGTGCACGTGTAGTGCCTGAGTACATGGATGTGTGCATGGTTAGTGTTTGAGGGAATGGATGAGTGCAATAGTAGTGTCTGAGTGATTGGATGAGTGCATGGATTGAGCTAAAGTGCATGGATGAGTGCATGGTTAGTGTTTGAGGGAATGGATAAGTGCAGCAGTACTACCTAAGTGATTGCATTAGTGCATGGATAGAGCCTGAGTGCATGGATGAGTGCATGGGTAGTGTCTGGGTGATTGGAGCAGTGCATGCGTAGTGCCTGAGTATAGGAAGCAATCCATAGGTAGAGCCTGGGTGCATGGATGAGTGCATGGGTAGTGTTTGAGGGAATGGATGAGTACAAGAGTAGTGTCTGAGTGAATAAATGAGTGCATGGGTAGAGTCAGAGTACATGGGTTTTGCTTGACGGAATGGATGAGTGCAAAAAGACTGCCTGAGTGCAGGGGTAATGTCTGGGTGATTGGAGGAGTGCAAGGGTACTGCCTGAATGATTTGAGGAGTGCATGAGTAATGTTTGGGTGAATGCATGTGTGAAGAGTAATGTCTGGGTGAATGCAGGAGTGCACGGATACTGCCTGGGTGATTGGAGGAGTGCTTAGATAATGCTTTGGTGATTGCATGACTGCAGGGGTAACGTCTGGGGAATTAGAGGAATGCATAGGTAATGCCTGGTGATTGCATGAGTGTAGGGGTGATGTCTAGGTGATTGTATTAGTGCAAGAGTAATGTCTCAGTGATTGGAGGAGTGCTTGAGTAATCTTTGGGTGATTGCATAAGTGCAGGGGTAATGTCTGGGTGGTTGCATGAGTGTAATGGTAGTGCCTAGGTGATTGGAGGAGTACATAAGTAGTGTCTGGGTGATTTTATAAGTGCATGGTACTGGCTGAGTGATTGGACGAGTGCATAGATACTGCCTGAGTAATTGAAGGAGTGCATGAGTATTGTCTGGGTGATTGCATGAGTGCATGGGTAGTGCCTGGTGATTGTAGTAGTGCATGGATAGTGCCTGGACAATTTTAATAGTGCAAGGGTAGTGCCTGGGTTATTACACAAGTGCACAGGTAATGACTGGGTGATTGCATGAGTGCATAAGTAGTGTCTGGGTGATTGGAGGACTGCAAGGGTAGGCCTGGTTATTCCATGAGTGCATAGGTAGTGCCTGGGTGAATGGAGGAGTGCATGAGTAGTATGTGGGTGATTGCATGAGTGCTGGGATAATGTCTGGGTGATTGGAAGAGTGCAAGGGTACTGCCTAAACGATTCAAGGAGTGTATGAGTAATGTCTGGGTGATTGCATGTGTGCAGGGGGAATGTCTGGGTGTTTGCAGAAGTGCATGGATACTGCCTGGGTGATTGGAGGAGTGCAAGGGTAGTATCTGTCTGATTAGAGGAGTGCATAGCTAATGTATGAGTGATTGCATTAGGGCAGGGGTAATGTCTGGGTGATTAAAAGAGTGTATAGCTAATCCATAGATAATTGCAGGACTGCAGAGGTAATGTCTGGGTGATTGGAGTAGTGCATTGATAGTGGTTAGGTGATTGGAGGAGTGCAAGAGTACTGCCTGGGTTATTGTATGACTGCATACGTAGTGCCTGAGTGATTGCATGAGTACAAGAGTAGTGCCTGGGTGGTTGGAGGAGTGCAAGGGTACTGCCTGATTGATTATATAAGTACAGGAATAGTGCCTTGGAAATTGAAGGAGTGCAAAGGTAATGCCTAGATGATTGCATGAGTTGAAATGTAATGTCTGGGTGATTGGAGGAGTGCTTGAGTAATGTTTGAGTGATTGCATGAGTGCAGAGGTAATGTCTGGGTGGTTGCATGAGTATAGTGGTAGTGCCTAGGTGATTGGAGGAGTCCATAAGTAGTGCCTGGGTGATTTTATACGTTTATGGGTACTGGCTAGGTGATTGGAGAAGTGCATGGATATTGCCTTGGTGATTGGAGGAGTGTGGGAATAGTGCCTAACTGTATACATGAGTGCATGGGTATTGTTTGAAGGAATGGACGAATGCAGTAAACGCAGCTGTAAACATTATTTCACATTATCATGCTTATTACATTATTTCTTCTTACCTTCTTTTACTAATGTAGATACAAAACTCAGTGGAACTATTTTACAGTAGTTTTAATGTAATCTGTATTTAAAATCTTTTTAAACTTCACCATTACCTTCTGTAAAAAGAAGAAGAAAAACTGTTATTGAATATAATATTATAGTTTTAAGATCACAACATAATTTTAGAATTACATAACATTTTCACTTTCCCTTTTTGCTGTTCTCAGATTCTACTGAAATTCACCATACACAGTGATTTCAATGTAGATCATCATACAAAGGCAGGGAAAATTGAGAAAAAAAAAAATCAGTGCTGAGCGTTATTTAGAACAAGTATAACTATCTGTTTACCTATCTACAGTTTCTAAATTACGTTCTTCAACCACATTTAGGGGCCGATTCCGATTTGGGACGGAAATCTCTCCGACCGAGCCGGACCCGGTGAGATTTCCGACCGAATCGGACCCTAGCAGTCCGACCGGACGAGTACGATGCATTCGCATGCTATCGGACTCGATTCGGTCGGACTCCCATTGAAGTCAATGGGAGCCGGTCGTACAATGCGTACGCGGGCTCCCATTGACTCAATGGGTGCGAGGCGAACAAGGGCGCCCCCTACAGCGGGTTCGCGGCGATGCGGGTCGTGGCATACATGCACAGGTAGGGGGACCCATGGGTCCCCCTGTGTGCGACTCGCGCGGCTAGGCGTACAGGGGGTCCGACACGGACCCCCAAAGTACGGCTCCGACTGCTCTTTCGAGCCGGACGGCGCGAGTCGGTCGGACTGCTCGATGCGCGCATCGTACTTACCCGGCCGGGGAACGTCTCCATTGCGCGGTGCGAGTCGAGTCCGAGCGAGTCGGTCGGAGTGGTTGGGTCCCGCGAACGAGTCGGTCGGCGATTTCTCTTGCGCTCGCATCGTACTCGCTCGCCCGGACGCACGTCCGACTCGGTCGGGAAACAGGGCTCCAAATCGGATCCGGTAATGCCGAATCCGATTCGGAGCCCTACCGGCCGAGATCGGAATCGGCCCCTAAGTCTTTTATTTCTGTCAACTACATTTTGTAAAATATACACTCTCATTTACATTGCGAATAATATAAAGATAAAATATATAAACTACTTCTTTCAAACAAAATTTTCCAAATGCAATATCACTTAGCACAAACAATAATCCAAACAGTAATTGTTCACATCTTCCCAATAGGCCGAATAATGTTTCCAAATCCATTTGCATTGAAAATATCCAAAATAAAGTCGTTAATTCGTGTTCACATCTTCCCAATAGGCCGAATGATGTTTTCAATACTTTGGCATAAAAAATATGAGATATGAATTTGGTAATTCATTAGGCAGTCTACATTTGAATTCCAAATGAGCATCATTGCAGTGTGTCCATCCTTTTTTGCAATTTAAATACACAGTATAGTGTCCAGATGTTGTAGTAGGTCCATCATGGAAAATAATAGCCACTGCTTTAAAAGTTCTTCCTGAAATTGATACTTGACTTGCCACAAAATTTTTAATTTTGGTTTCCAATTTTGTTCTATTTGCTCTACAACATTGTAGCATTAAAATGACATATTTTCCATATCTGTCTATATATAATGTTGACAACATGTCTGATTTACAACGAGAACATTTCATATCTTGATTAGCTGTTTTTACTAATTTGTTCAGACACTGATTTGCAATCTGGTATTGTCAAGTATATGAATCGTTCAGTGTCTATTTCAGTAGTAGAGGAAAATGAACACTCTTCACATGTATGATCCCATCTGTAACTTAGTCCAAATAAATTTTGAATTTCTATTTCTTCATCTTCCAATACTCCAAGCATAAACATAAGAAATTCTTGTGCATCTTGTTGTATATTCAATATACATTTCAATGAAGTAGTACATATATCCAAAAGATGCCGAATGCCAGAAGCAGTATGGATTTTAGTTCTATCAGTTACCAACTTTTGAAACATATAATGCAATAAAGAACAGAATCTTTTTTATCGATTTTCCATAATTTCATGATGAAGATCCTCTAGAAAAAAGACAACATTTACAATTACATTAGCATAGCAGTTGATACCTGAACTATTTTCTAACTGGTATCCTACAATATCATCAACAGTGTCCATTTTCATTTTCTTTGCAGTTTCATTATTCTCTTGAAATGTTTTCTTTTTTTGAATCTCAGTAGAATATTTGTCATATTTTTGTTTTGGACACACTATACGTTTCTCAAACACAGGATATTCACTTAGGATATTCACCTAATTTAGGAGCATAAAGTCTTCTTAAGCAATTGTACTCTTTTACACAATTTACATCAGCACTAAACTTTTTCTCATCAAAATCAATCAAATACAAACTAACCCTGGGCGTAGTTCGCGAAGTAGTGCTTCGCGAAGCTACGCAAAGTGCAGTTTGCACTACGCGAGCTTCGCGTAGCACTACGCGAACTGCGTAGTGCGTGTTCGCAATGATTGCACAGTGCTGGATGCTTGTCCGCAGTGTGCAATCATTGAAAACGGCATCTTGCACAGTGCGAGCTGTCTTTTACTGCCTCTCGAGTAGATTTTTACTCGAGCGGCAGCTTTCTCAACGCGGACTGGTAGTTTCTCATCGCGAGCGGTCGCGAGCATACGCGACCACTCGCAATGAGAAACCTGACCTCCCCGCGTTGAGAATCTCGCCGGGAGGTTTATTTTCCACGCTCGCGATCGGCAACTTGATGTTGCTGATCGCGAACGAGAAAAAGTCTCGCCGGGATGTCATTTTGCTTGCTCACGGTCGCCAACTTGACGTTGAGGACCGCGAGCAAGCAAAAAATGACCGCTGCACTACGCTACGCTACGCTACGCGTGTTTGCACTGTGCTACGAGCAATTCGCGTAGTGCGAAGTAGCGCAAACTTCGCAAACTACGTGAGCGTAGCGTAGTTTTCCGCCCAGGCCTAATACAAACCAGATAATGTTCTTACTCGTGACAATGAAACGTATGCCATACCCTCTTTAAACACTGTACTTCCAATATTTACCAAAGCACTGTCTACACTTAAACCTTGAGATTTATGAATGGTTACTGCATATGCTAAAGAAAGAGGAAACCACATACAAGTCTTTTACAAGCAAAAAACGAACAGCACAACGTCCAATCTGTTTTACCTCTTCAATCTGATCAAATTTAGTCTTCAAAAATTCAATTCCATCTCTTTTCTGAAAATTTACAAAATCAACAACTTTACTCATTGCTCCATTTACTAAACCTTCTTCTACATTTAAATTACGCCTTAAAATTACCCAACAGTTTACACATACATATAAAGTCTTTTCTAAACCTGCAGTCTTAGACACTGACTTTTCCAAAGAATCTTATTTTGACTGTAATTTCTCTGAGAGAAGAATAGTAACTCCTTCATGTTCCATTTTATCAATAGCTTCCATTTTCACTATTGGTTGTTTTTCCAATTTCAAAAGTTCTTGATTGAATGTAGAACACTCTTGCAGTGTTGGCATTAGGCAAACTATAGACTTTGTTTCACCAATTTTCTTGTATATTATTTCAGGTGCTATGTTTTCGTTTGCAAACAACTTTGTTAAAAGACAACTTTACAAAGCTTCTTTGCCATGTTTTGTCAAAAAACCAATTCTTATATTTTGAATTTTTTTTCCATAATGTTCATCACTTGCTTGTCGCATATTGTTAATAAGTTCTTTATATTCAAAATGACACCATATGTTGACATTTCCACTACTTCCCAAAGATTTCCTAGTGTCTTCATGGACAAGTGTTTTAAAAACAGGTTGCCCGTTCACAGGAGTAAGTTGTAGTAGGTCGCCAAATACAATTACATGTTTTCCCCCAAATAGAACAGAATCTGTTTTAAAAATCTGTTGCATTCTTAAATGAACAAAGGCAAGCATTAAGTTTGAGACCATGCTCACCTCATCAATGATTAGAAGTTTCATTTTCTTCAGTACTCTTGACACTTCATAACAAGCTTCTCCAGATAGCTTGTGATATTCCAATTTATTTTCATGTTCAACTGGTAGCATGAGTAATCAATGTAAAGTAATTCCTTTAATGTTGTGTGCTGCTAATTCAGTTGGAGCTGTTACAACACAAGATTAATGGCATCCAGCAATTCTGTGTAGATAACTGGTGAAAACTTTAATTAAGAAACTTTTTCCTGTTCCAGCTTGACCACGGATGTACATTCGAATAGGTTTAAGTGATGTGCATTGGCATTCTTTTTTTTCATGTAGCAAACCATGCTGTATCTGTAGTGTCACTTGCTCATATATTTCTTTTTGTTTAATATTTAGTTGTTCTTCCAACTTTCTCAAATCAATAATATCCTGTTGTGCTTGTTGCATTGTCGTTTCTACTTCATTCATGGCTATTGCTGCTTCATTTTCAACAATTGGTTGTCCTAGTGGATCTTGACTTAGTGGAGCAGAACTCTGACTATCTTGAGAACTGTCTCTATCTATTTCAGCTGCAATTTTAGTTTCTTGTTCAGTCTCTTCATTTAACATTTGTAGATAAGTAGGGAAAATTGTGCACTGAATGTTATCTTACATGCATTAAAAGAATCTTCATAGCAGTCAAAATCTCCAAGTAATTCCGCTTCACTACGCCAAGGCTTGAAGAGTTGCAGACGTGCTAAATAGAAAAATTCCCTTTTTTCTGGAGTTTCACAACTGAGTTTTCTGTGATTAATAAGATTTCCTTTGGCATGTTTTACCAAACATCCATCACATCCAATTACTGCATATTTTTCTTCATTTATATTTTCAGTAACATTTCTCTTAAAGCTGTAATGTTGCAGTACTTCATAGAGACATACGTTTTCCAGATGTGGACTCCTTTTGGGAATAGTACGTATCCAACATATTAGTTTTAACAATATCTGTACTTTCTGGTTCATTCAATGCTAAGAATTCAATTTCTTGTAGAGATTTCAAAACTCTATTTCATGTAGACACTAGACCTAGACTTACCCAAAGGATTCCTCTTGACTTTGAATATAAATTCGCAGAGCTCAACAGATCCGAACATTCAAAGGATCCAATCTCTCGATGTGAAAGCATTTTCAAACTAAAGCTGTACAATTTGTTACTAAGACTCTTCTCTTGTGAAATTTCTTCCCACATTTCCTTCAACTCTGTCTTTTCAGATTTCATTATATATGACATAACGTAGCTGAGCAACAGCAATTGAATTATCTGCAACATACTGGATATCCATGTTTGCATTCCACATTGTCAAAATCACTGGATTGTAGTCACTAATATATTTTGAATATTCAGTTCTTCTTATGTTGTATGTATTCTTCGGAGATTTTCATGTTATAGTATGTCTTACTGCTGACATAAAACTATTGACTCTTCCTTTTGAAATTACTGGACGTGGGAATCCAAAACGACATTTTGTATAAAATTTTCCCTTTGACTTGTATTTTCGTCAACAATATTTTCCACATCGATGACTTTGAAAACATAAAACTTGTTCTCTTAAGCTCTCTTCTCTTATTTTTTTTGGAATGGCACAGGTAACATACTCTTCACTCCTGGAGTTGTCCACTTTTTCTATTTAGCCATGTGAGAAGTTGGCCTGGTATATGCTGTCCACTAATTATAGTGGGCACCTTGCACCAGTCCAAACAACCCCTTATTGGAGATAGGTTAAAGACAACCTTTATTGAAAGCTATCCTAGTGGTAGCTATGGAGAGCAGCCTTCAGGCTAAGTCTTGAAGGAATGTAAAGCAGCTTGTTTTACCAGTCTATAATCTCTTGAGTGACCAAATGAAAGAGGACCACACCAGGTATATATATAAAATATATGTATTTAGTCTTAAACACGCCCCTCTAGTCTCTTTATGAGGCTAGAGTTCGAAGTACATAGTTTACAAGTCAGTTATCAACAGTAATAGCACAAATACACGTTTGAGCCCTAGGGGCGAACCAAACCATATACCAATAAAGTGGTATAAGAACCACGACTGAGCTAGACACAAGGCCTAGAGCCTGTAGAAGTGCTTGGCCCTCAAGGAACCACCCAAGGTAGTGACACAGGGGAACCATGGGGGACGCGTGCAGTGTGAGAACACAGCTGCGAGCCGCCGTTGACTTCTATGGGGAATGTCGCAGTTGGAGTTTTAAAGAAAAGGGACACTTAGAGGAGGACTTGGAGCAAACCCCTTTAGAACTAGGCTGTTCTAGAGTCAATACCCACGGGAGCAATGGAGTACTCAAGTTACCTCACCCAGGGAAGCCGGGTGCATAGGTGTCTTTCGGTGTCGGGTTTCGTCGTCATTTTCTATGGCGATCTGCTGCAAAGTGCTGCTGGCGACGAAGTCGACAGTGTTCGGGTGGATCCAATGGTGGATCGAAGATCTGAAGAACCTGAAAGCAGAGGGGACAGAGTCTGGGTCACTAGCCAGTGACCAGGAAGGCGATGAGCAGATGCCCACCGATGTCGGGTGCTTCAGGTAGGTTGACAGTTGTCTTGACTCTTCAGCCACAAGATCCAGGAGGCGTCGATGACAACCAGGAGCTGGATTCGAGCTGTCCCACGATGTCTGTCGCTTGCTGAGGTGTCGGCGACCGGATTGGAGCCAACAAGCCTTGGCAACGGCAAATCTTGTGGAAATGAATGAAGGACGGTGATGCAGACCAGCAAGGTCTGGGGGACTCACCCAGCAAGGGTAAGTCAGGGCACGTCTGGAGTAACCAGGAAAGCCTAAGCAGAAGAAGAGTTGCCTTCGGGAGGGCCCACTAGCCAATGGACTAGTGACCGCAAAGGAGCCTCGAGTGGACGCACTTGGAGCTGGCTCACAGCACACTCGTGGAGTGGAGGCCAGTGATCTTCGGTTCAGTCAGTGCTGGAGATAGGTGCTACTCGGAGTCCAAAGCACAATTTCGTGGGAGACCAGGAAGAGGATGCACTTGCAAATGTTCTTGGTGCCCAGGGGTCATGGTTTCACGTTACCCACAATAGCTATGGGCCTCAGCTTCGCTGGGGACTCAGGACAGCCTCGGGGAAGTCTGGAAATCTACCTCTGGTGATGCAAAGACTTCGGCGTCCGGCGGGAGCTTCAGCGATGCAGGCCGGACAATTGCTTCTTTGGTGCCTGCCAAGCAGGGGAGTCACTCCTTGACCCCGAGGGAGATTCTTCAGTCCTCTAATCTTGAAGTAGAGCGTCGAAGGTCCAGGATTCGGTTTCAGAGTTTCGTCCAGGGTAATCTAAAGTCCTAAGGACTGGGGTCCCATACTTATACGAAGTTAGGGGGTTGGACATACTCTGGGGACCCACCTATGGGAGGGTCAGGGAAGAGGGGTGGTTACACCCATTCCCTTTGTCCAGTTTCGTGCCAGAGCAGGGGCAGGTAGCCCCTGCAACCGGTTTGAACTGGCATATGCACAGGGACACCAAGTGTGCCCCCAGTGCAGGACTTCAAAGCACCAGAGAGTGCTCCCGCCCAGCCCCAATACACATTGTCCTGTCTGGGGAGGTGGTTACACCTCCCTGCGACAGGAAACCTATTGTCCAGGCCACCCCCGCCGGAGTTTCAGTCAGCAGCAGGAGGCCAGACCCGTGTCTGTGGCAGCGGCATCCATTTTGTGATGCCAGGGCTCTGTAAAGAAGTTACCGGGTAGGCCGGTGGGTACATGTCTCTCCCTCTAGAAGGGTGGAATGCTACCCCTGCCACCAGGAATGGTGGGGGGGTAGCATTCCAAGATGTTTGACACCAAACACAACATGTTTTGGTGCAGCCAGTCCAAAGTTAGCATTGTACAGCGAGGATATAATGCACTTAAGAGTATATGGTCAGGCTGTACCACAAACAGCATCAGAGGAGGGACTCCGAACGCTGCAGAGGGGCTCGGCTCATGCAGGGGCACCCTCTCACATAAAAACCAAGCACTCTGCCTTCAGGATTGTTAAGGCCTGCCATAGGAGTGACTTATAGGTTTATATGTGTGTGCAATGGTAGTGATATAGGTAGCCTATATCACAGGAAAGGGTGCATGCACCACCTTACCAAGGCTGCAGTAGCAGACCTGTGGTGTCATTTTGGCTGGCCTTCCAGGGGTGGCATAATACATGCTTCAGTGCTTGGCAGGCCTCTGGGGTACCTGTGCCCTGTGGAGATAGTATACCATATACTAGGGACTTATAAGGGCACTCCAGATTCCAATCAAAGCTGTACCTAAGGTACATGGAAACCATTTTAGAGAGGAAGCAGCTAGGCTGGGGTTCTGATTAGCAGGGCCCCAGCCAGACTAAAGTCGAAAAACAGTGAAGCATCAGCAAAAAGTGGGGGTACCCATGTGAAGCAGATCCTACTCTCCTACACAACCCCCCCCCAAATGCAGGGACATTAAACTAACCTTGACCAGTTGAGTCTTCATGTTCTAAGTGGAAGTACCTAGAGAGTCCATCTGCATTGGCATGGTTACTCCCAGGTCTATGTTCCACTGTAAAGTCCATCCCCTGTAGGGAAATGGACCACCTAAGCAGTTTGGGGTTTTCACCCTTCATTTGTTTTAGCCATAAGAGGGGCTTATGGTCTGTTTGAACAAGGAAGTGAGTACCAAACAAGTATGGCCTCAACTTCTTCAGAGCCCAGACCACAGCAAAGGCCTCCCTCTCAATGGCTGACCAACGTTTCTCTCTAGGGGTCAGCCTTCTGCTAATAAAAGCTACTGGCTGATCCTGACCTTCATGATTCAATTGTGACAGTACAGCCCCTACCACCAATTCAGATGCATATGTTTGGACAATGAACTTCTTGGAGTAATCAGGACTCTGGAGAATGGGAGCAGTGCACATGGCCTGCTTCAGGTCATCAAATACCTTTTGACAGCTAGCTGTCCACTGAACCTTTTTGGGCATTTTCTTGGAAGTTAAGTCATTCAGGGGTGTCACTATTGATCCATACCCCTTGACAAATCTCCTATAGTACCCAGTCAGGCCTAAGAAGGCTCTCACCTGAGTCTGGGTAGTTGGAGCAACCCAGTCCATGATGGTCTGGATCTTGCTCTGCAATGGTTGAACCTGGCCTCCACCCACAAGGTGGCCCAGGTACACAACCTGACTCTGCCCTATCTGGCACTTGGTGGCCTTGATAGTGAGGCCTGTCTTTTGCAGGGCCTCTAAAACATTCCTTAGGTGGACCAGGTGATCCTCCCAGGTGGAGCTAAAGACAGCAATATCATCAAGATAAGCTGCACTGTAGGCTTCCAGACCTGTGAGAACTGTATTCACCAACCTTTGGAAAGTGGCAGGTGCATTCTTCAAACCAAAGGGCATTACCACAAATTGATAATGCCCACTAGGGGTTGAGAATGCTGTTTTTGGCTTTGCATCATCAGCTAGCCTGATCTGCCAGTAGCCAGCTGTTAGGTCAAATGTGCTTAGATACTTGGCTGAGGCCAAAGTGTCTATTAGCTCATCTGCCCTTGGTATTGGATGGGCATCAGTCCTAGTGACTGCATTGAGACCCCTGTAGTCCACACAAAACCTCATCTCTCTTTTCCCACCACTGGTGTGAGGTTTTGGCACGAGGACCACTGGACTAGCCCAAGGGCTATCTGAGGGTTCAATAACTCCCAGATCCAACATCTTCTGAACTTCTGTCCTGATACAGTCCCTGACATGGTCAGGTTGCCTATAAATCTTATTTTTAATAGGCAGACTGTCCCCAGTGTCCACTTCATGAGTGCACCAGGTGGTCTGACTTGGAGTCAGAGAGAACATATGTCTGAACTGATTGAGCACCTGTCTGCAATCAGTTTGCTGCTGAGCAGTGAGGCTGCCTGCCAAGGCTACACCATCCACTGACCCGTCATCAGGGTTCTGTGAGAGCAGGTCAGGGAGTGGGTCACTCTCTTCCTCCTGTCCCTCATCAGTAGCCATGAGCAAGCCCATGTCTGCCATGTCCACATATGGTTTCAATCTGTTGACATGGAGAACCCTGTGGGGACTCCTGGGTGTTCCTAGGTCTACTAAATAGGTAACCTCACCCTTCGGTTCAACAATGGTATGGGGTCCATTCCATTTGTCTTGGAGAGCTGCTGGGGCCACTGGCTCCAACACCCACACCTTCTGTCCTGGCTGGTAAACAGTCAGTACAGCCTTTTGGTCATGCCAGGCTTTTTGCTGTTCCTGGCTAGCCTCAAGGTTTTTAGTTGCCTTTTTCATGTATTCAGCCATCCGGGAGCGGAGACCAAGTACATAGTCCACTATGTCCTGCTTTGGGGGCTTGAGAGGTAACTCCCATCCTTCCTTCACCAAGCACAATGGACTCCTGACAGGGTGACCAAACACAAGTTCAAAAGGGCTGTAGCCAACCCCCTTTTGAGGCACCTCCCTGTATGCAAACAAAAGACAGGGCAAGTGTATGTCCCATCTTCGCCTAAGCTTTTCTGGGAGCCCTTTAATCATTCCCTTTAAGGTTTTGTTGAATCTCTCAACTAAACCATTGCATTGTGGGTGATAGGGTGTGGTGAACTTGTAAGTCACTCCACACTCCTTCCACATTGCCTGCAAGTATCCAGACATAAAGTTTGCACCCCTGTCTGATACAACCTCCTTAAGGAAGCCCACTCTTGAGAAAATTCCCAGAAGGGCTCTTGCCACCACGGGTGCTGTAGTGGTCCTAAGGGGAATAGCCTCTGGGTACCTAGTGGCATGGTCCACCACCACCAGGATAAACCTGTGCCCAGATGCTGTTTGGGGATCCATGGGACCAACAATATCAATCCCCACTCTTTCAAAGGGAATCCCCACCACAGGTAGTGGTATTAGGGGGGCCTTTGTGATGCCACCTGCCTTCCCACTGGCTTGGCAGGTTACACAGGAGCGACAAAACTCCTTGGTGTCTTCAAACATGTGGGGCCAGTGAAAGTGAGGGACAATTCTGTCCCAAGTCTTATTCTGGCCCAGGTGACCTGCTAGGGGAATATCATGGGCTAGGGTCAATAGGAAGCCCCTGAACTTCAGAGGTATAACCAACCTCCTGGTGGCACCAGGCTTGGGGTCTCTACACTCTGAGTACAAGAGTCCATCATCCCAATACACTTTATGGGGACCACTAGCATTCCCAGCAGCCTCAGCAGCAGCTTGCTGTCTGAGGGGTTCAAGAGAGGGGCAGCTCTGCTGCTCCTGGCTCAGATCTGCCCTGGAAGGGCCCCCTGTCCCCAATAACTCAACCTGATCAGGCTCAAGCTCTTCTGAGACAGTTCCTTCCTCGGGACTGAGATCATCCCCCTCAAGAGACTGATCTTCCTTCTGAGCCAAGGGGGAAGGCACTGCATTAACCCTACTACTCCTCCTCTTGGAGGGCACTTGGTCCATTGTTCCAGGATCCAAGGCCTGTTCAGTGTTAGACATTTTGGCCTGTGACCTGGTCACAGCAAACACATCTGCAGGGATCCCCAGCATTTCTGCATGGGTCCTGAGCTCCACTTCTGCCCAAGCTGAAGTTTCTAGATCATTGCCAAGCAAGCATTCAACTGGTAGGTCTGCACTTACCACAACCTTCTTAAGGCCAGTTACCCCTCCACAGGAGAAGTTAACAACTGCCAGAGTATGGTCTGTTCTGACATTGCTAGCATTGGTCACTTGGTACATTTCACCAAGTATAATCTGTCCAGGATCCACAAGATCTTGTGTCACCATAGTGACACTTGCTCCTGTGTCCCTGTATGCCAAAGCCTCTTTTCCATTGATTAATGGCTGTTGCCTGTACTTGCCCAGATTACTGGGACTCACAGAGGAGGTCACATCCATGAGTCCATCACAGACTAGGACAGCCTGAGTGAGTTCTCTGACTAGGCCAGAGCTCATCTCATTACCCAGGGTCAACCCTACTAAACCCTTAGCTTGTGTACTTCCACCACCATTTGTAACTGTACTAGGGGGAACAGGTGCCTTAGGGGCAGTGGTGGTGGCTGGAATAGAGTCTTTGGACTTGGTGCAATCACTGGTCCAGTGTGTCTTTTGCTTACAGACTTTGCACCATGGTTTATTTTGGCCTTGTCCCTTGTTAGACTGTGAATCCCCACCTGAAGAAGATTTTTGGGGGCCTTGTGAAGACTTCTGGTCTTTACCCTTCTCCCCACCCTTATCAGAGATTTTAGAATCTTGCTTCTTAGGGTCACCATCTTGGTTCTGTACCTTCTGCCTCACCCTGGTTCTGACCCATTTGTCTGCCTTCTTTCCCAATTCTTGGGCAGAGGTCAGATCAGAGTCCACCAGGTACTGATGCAACAGCTAATTTTGACAGTTATTAAGAATCTGCTCCCTCATGATAAGATTGTACAATCCTGTGAAGTCACATACCTTACTGCCCACTAACCAACCTTCCAGAGCCTTAGCAGAACAATCAACAAAGTCCACCCAGTCTTGAGTCTGTGCTTTTGGGTATCTCTGAACTTTAACCTGTATTGTTCAGTTGTTAGGCCAAATAAAATACGTTTTTAAAGAATATTGCTTGCTGGGCTGACCCACATCGATGTTTGCTACGGTGCCATATATATTCATTTGCGAGAATCAGCAATAAAGGGTGGATGACGTTTCAACAACATGATTGCATTATAATGACTTTGGGGCCCAGGGCTTCCTCGGATGAACATATTTAAGAGAGACAGTGGTACAAGGGTGAAATGCAAATGATCCTACATAAGTGAGTGACTAATGAGCCACAATTTAAATTTGATATTATTTTGAACGAGTCTAAGTGATAAAAGGTAAAGGGCACATATCCAGGAGTAAATTTACTTTATCATTTTGTATCACACACGCTGGTCTACTAGTGCACCTCATTCTGCAACTGGGTTACCTTGAATTTTGTTACACATTTGTCTCAGTGTCACTATGTCCTGGCATCGGGTAACCCTTTTTCTCCACACTGCTCTCCCAATGTTCCTCTTCCATGACAGAAGGTGCCCCTGACTCTCTTCTTACTGTGCCAAAAGGGGGTATTTATGCTAATTTTAGATGTCCCTGTTATTCCATTGGTTTCCAAGAGCACCTCAACGTGGGGTCCCAGCTGTCTCTCACTCCTCCGTCCCAGCACACATCCATCCTAGCAGTAAGTACCTGACCCTTTCCTCGCACTGCCCTTTCAGTGCACATCTGTCCTGATGCCCCACGTCCTTTAATTGTGTGCAAGGCTCTCTTAATGTCTCATTTTCTTTACATTCAGCCCCACTTTCTCTCTTCACATTTCTATTACACTGCAGCCTCATTCTGACACTAGGGCCCTTGCTGTTCTGCACGACGCTCTCTCAGTGCATCTCTATATTGATGATCAGTAGCCCTAACATCCCCCACACATTTTGTTCTATGCTTCTAACTCATAGCACTGTGTGATTTTGTGCTCATTTAGTAACACATGGCTGTGTGCCCATTGCCTGGAACAGTGCATGCCTCTGTGCTCCCATGCAGCGGTGAGGGGATTCTTCCCCCTCGTATTAGTGACTGACCCTTTTTACTTGTGTATCAGTGAATGGGTTTCTGCTCTGGTTCCACAGTAGTGCTTGCTGTTGTGCCGTCGTCCTGCTGCATTGCATAGCGCCATGCCCCTGTAGCATCCTAAAGCTTTGTGCCTCTTGAACGGCCCTTTGGCAGTCCCTTTCACAAAAAAGTTTCAGCACTCCGTCCATCATCTCCTTGTGTTTGCTTTGTTCGCCCTAAGTTGGCAGGGTATGCCGAGACGTGGGTCCCTTGCTCACTTTGCCACTGGATTCATGCTAGCCTGGCTGATGAGGGCTGTTAGCCTGAAACCTGTCCCAGGATGCTTGTTTCCGGTTCAGGGAAGACATGGCTTGGCAGTTCGGGCTGGACTGTTCCCATGAGGCACAGGGTCAAGCCTGATTTGCATAGAGCTGTGTCTGAACTGAGGTGGCAAAGTGAGCTAAAGAACGATGATGGATTCAACCCAGATCTGTGACTGGGGGTCAGTGTCTGAAAAGTTTCAGCACTCCGTCCATCATCTCCTTGTGTTTGCTTTGTTCGCCCTAAGTTGGCAGGGTATGCCCAGATGTGAGTCCCTTGTAGCTGCAGAGAGGTGTAAAAAGGGGCGTGGCCTCGGACCACCTCTCTGCCACACAGCCCTGTGGCGCTTACTGGAGGTTCCTGGTGGGCTAGTTGGCCCCCAGGGACCCTCAGGATTCAAGGGGACTTAATCCCCCAACTTAAAAGGTGCCACAGGGCGTGTTTGCACACTTGTCACATCAGGCCCCGCACCCTCCCTGCACCACTGTGCAAACGGGCCCTCTGGCGTGTTGTAAGTTGGGGGATTAAGTCCCCTTGAATCCTGAGGGTCCCTTGGGTCCAACTAGCCCACCAGGTACCTCCAGTAAGCTCCCATGAGCTGCGTTGCAGAGAGGTGTAAAAAGGGGCGTGGCCTTGGACCACCTCTCTGCAAAGCAGCTCTGTGCCGCTTCCTGGAGGTATCTGGTGGGCTAGTTGGTCCCCAGGGACCCTCAGGATTCAAGGGGACTTAATCCCCCAACTTACAACAGGCTAGGGGGCACGTTTGCACAGTGGTGCAGGGAGGGGGCTGGGCCTGATATAAGAAGTCAGCAATCCTGCTGTGTGGGACTTACTGGTGGTAATAAAAGGGATAATTGGCCTCCAAGGTTGATGTTGGGGGCTAACTACTCCCCCTGTTACCTCCAGTAAATCCCACACAGTAGGATTGGTAAGTGGTGTTTCGGAGGCCACGCTCACCTTTCTCCACCACTCTGGAAACGCGACTGGTATGTTATAGTTAGAAATTAGCATTTAAAAAACCTTTGAAATTCACTGAAAAAACAATAGGTTTCAGGGACATTATAGTTAGAAATTAGCATTTAAAAAACCTTTGAAATTCACTGAAAAAACCATAGGTTTCAGGCACATTATAGTTAGAAATTAGCATTTAAAAAACCTTAGAAATTCACTGAAAAAACCATAGGTTTCAGGGACGTTATAGTTAGTTGGACATTTCTCTCGTAAAAAACCATAGAAATTCCCCCGTTATAGTTAGTTCAGCTAACTATAACGCGCGCACCCGCAATGCACTGCTGATGGCGTCACATATTACATCAATCATGACATGGTCAGTGACATCACTGTTGACATCACTGATGACATCTCAAATGACATCACTGATGACATCACTGATGACATCATCGACATGAAAATCTGATGCACCTCCTCACACTCTAATATAACCTTTGATACACCCACTGTAGAATACAGACTACCATTTTCGAAACCATAGACACACCAATACCAGTTACTACATACGCACTCACTGATTCCTAGGTCTACACACACATCCACTCATTCACCCATACAGTCACTCATACATGCAGTCACTCATCAATACAACACTATCATATGCACTCATACACCTATACAGACACTCACACACCACCACTCATCCAGAGTTACTCACACACATAGTCAGTCATGCAAAGAATCAATCACACTCCCATTTACTCACCTATACAGTTAGACACACACCACATCACTTATTCAAACAGAAACAAACGCATACTTACTCTCTTATACAATCACTGATACAAGTACACACTCATCCATACAGCCACTCTCACAATAACTGACTCTCACGTATAGTCATTTATATACTTCAACTCTCACATGCACTGACTTTTACATATGTAGTTACTTGGACATGTACCATTGAGACATCCATTCACTCACCAACACACCCATACACACACTCACCCACCCATACAGCTGTTTCCACATGCACTCTTGAACCCATACACACAGTGAATCAACCACTCAAACATCTATGCACAGAGTCACGCACCTCCCACCCACCCACACACACACTCAGGCACCCATACAAATACTCAGGCAACCAATTGATAACTCATATAGACACTCATGTAGCAACTGACCAACCAATGCAGCAGCTTATGCAACAACAGATAGACTGATACAGACATTCACACAGTTTAGTCACTAACCCATGCATTCAGTAAGACACATGTAATCACTCACTTAAAGTCAGTCACACACCTACTAAATCCTCCATCCAGACACTTATACACCCACTCATTCTTCAATACACCTTGGCATATATATAATACATATTTAAACTTTAAAGAAAAACACAGTCACTGGATGATGTCCTCAGTGATGTCATCAGTGATGTCATCTGTGATGTCACTGACCATGTCATGATTGATGTAATATGTGACGTCATCAGCAGTGCATTGTGGGTGTGCGAGTTATAGTTAGCTGAACTAACTATAACAGGGGAATTTCTATGGTTTTTTACGAGAGAAATGTCCAACTAACTATAACGTCCCTGAAACCTATTGTTTTTTCAGTGAATATATATATATACATATTTATACATACATATACACATATATATATATATATATATATATATATATAATGCTTCATCATTTGACCCTCACTCATGCACCTAGTGTGTATCAGTGGGCTCAATGCATTTGTAAGCAGAGCTCTTATAAGTGGAAGTGCAGAGAGTATGAGTGAGTTAAAAATGCCTCTAAATCCTCTATTAATTGTTTTTATTTTGTAGGGATTAGGGCAATAATGGATTTATAAGCTATCCACTCAGATGAGGGGGCTGAATGATGAAATTCCATGGGTCAATATACTTTGAACAGGTTAAATAGAAGAGTATAGGGCCATACCAGTAATTACAACAGACAACGACATCGGTTACTTACTATGTAACACAAGAGACTTTAAACAGATACCCGAGTGCGATCCATTTTGTGCGGTGTTAATGTAGAGAATATGAATCCATCAACTTTAAGACAGATGTCCACAATACAATTTTAATGACGATCAGAGCTCACAGCCACCTGCGCAATGAACCTTATAAATACTGGATAATAAGGCATCATTACAAGACACTTCATATAAAAAATACTATATGTTGTCAACCCATACGGTACCATGACACAAATGGGCTAGGAAACTCCAATTCACCACAGGGCCATGGTGTTTGGCACTGAACGTGGAAACCTACGCTGGGTAGAGGACTCGGTTTCCCGATGTCTTCTTCCCCCATCGCAAAGCTCTGACACAACTAGAGAGACACCCTCAGAACAGCGGGAACAAACAACACGGCAGCAAAGAATATTCTCGCTAATAAGAAATACGTGCAGAGCTACAAGCACTACACTTTTCAAAGAGTCCTCAGTGACCGATATATATAAAAAGACCTTAATCTGACTCACGGAACAGAAGGTTAAAAAATGGCCACGTGATAGATTATCACATGACCTGGTCAGTAACGTTTATATTTGCGGCAACTGCCGCAAGTCAGTAACATTCAGGGAAGCAGGGAAGCACAACTGGTGCGAGCGGATGAGCTCCCTTGATAAAGTAAGAAACTTTCTTTCTTTGTTTTCCTGTGCAGACACGGTCCTTATTGTTTCACATGCTTAATCAATCAGTAGCATGACAATAACTTTCTCTCTCAGTGTTTGACTACAGGGACATTCCTTCCCTGTGCAGTATCCTATGATGTCTGTTAATTGAACAAGCCATGTAGGTAGACCAAATCAAGCCCTATATTTTATGTGGGTCTGTGTTTTCTTTTTTAAGTTCGTTCTGCACTGTACGTGCCCTCTGGTTGTGAAATTGTATCCATATTTTGTTATACTGTGTCATACAAACAATATTTAAATGTAAATCCGTATTTGTAAAGCGCGAACTACTCACCCTTACGGGTCTCAAGCCGCTGGGGGCTGTCGTGGAAATTAAGTGAGCTATTGCCCAGAGTCACATGGTGCTGAGCTGAGCTGCCGCCGGAGCCGGGGATCGAACCGTGAGCCCTGTGCTCCGAAGTCAGCTGCCCTGGCCGCTGCACCACACCTTGGGGGTTATCTCACGTGTGTAGCATGTTTCCCTGCACTTTCATGGGATGTTGTACTCCCAAAAAGACGCCCAATAAGGAGAATTGGATTAATGCATACCTTTCTCTTTTCAGCTAAGACCATACCAGGAAAGAGTCCTATGAGTATGGTCGGTATTTTGTGTGCATGTTTTATAATCAATTCGCACTAAATGTTGATACTTAACTGACAATTGCAGGGTTATATCTGGTCCTGAGGAAAGTTGATTGACCCTAACTGGGCAGAAATAAGGCTGAAACATGTCGAACTTGCAGATGTCCTGGAACACTGCATCAAAATGACATCTGACTGTTTTTAATTCTGCGCTGGTCCCTACAGAATAAAAACAATCAATAGAGGATTTGGAGGCATTTTTAACTCACTCATACTCCCTGCACTTCCACGTATAAGATCTCCGCTTACAAACACGTCAAGCCCACTCCTACTTACTAGGCGCACAAGTGAGGGTCCAATGATGAAGCAAGCTACAGGTGGTACCTGTGGGTGAGGACCCTATAGTATATATGTATATAATCATTATATATATCCATACATACCTTTAAACAAGATAAACATCCCAGCAAATGTGGCGCAGGCACTAATTTACCTGGGTGCCATCCACCCACTCAGTTGGGATACATCAATACATTCACGCATCCTATAGGGTCACCTCTCTCTGAGTTTATAATTGTAATTTGGGAAGCTGAGGGCCTACCCATTAATCTTCTCACTCTTTCTGTTGTTCTAAGGTTTAAAGGCAGCGCACAGCTGCAGGAGAACAATAAAAAAGGAAACCAATTTTGCCCTTCACATCTCCTTATCGATAGGGATAGCCAGTTGACCGAGATTTTTGTGAACACTGACCTATAACAATATACACATTATAGATACTCTTTACTAGACTAAGAGTTTCTAAAAGATACGAATTGGGAAGACACACGACTACACGTACAACATGGCAGAAAATATTGGACTGACATTCACAGACGGAGATGTAAATCAGATTCTAGCTGTACCGCCACTCCTAGCAGACATCAGTGTGGCATAAACCATTGCCCGGATTCATGACTGGGACACATTGACAGAAAAGAAAAGACACAAGATAAGACTGATATTGCACGGAAGCAATGCAGCTCGGAGAGGCCTAATTGTGAAAAATGCACCGGGGATATTTCTAGAGGATTACACTTTTCGAAAAGAATGGGCCCAGATAGCGTGGCTTTGTACAAGCAACTGGTTAATACTGATAATAAAAACAGCAGAGATTATCAGAAAAAATCTCAGTAGAAATCCAAATGACCGAAGGAGAAATGAGGGCCACAGTGACGGCCTTTAAGAAAAGGCTAGGTGAAATTAATAATGAGACAAAGGAATATAAAGAATACCTGACCCCGGCCAAGATAAAAAAACTTCAAAAATATGTCACACGATTTGCCTTTAGTAAAACATATCCATACTCAAATTTGGATTACAAAATTCCCACAAATTACAATGCAGACGCTTCTGACAATAACTCGTCAGATAACAAACCCTCCGATTTGGAAGTATGGGGCAGTGACACTGACCAGAAATGGGGCAATAAGAGCAGAAATAGGAGAAGACCATGGGCACGTGCTTGGCAAGGATACAGTTATCCCCCACAACCTTTCTACCAACCAGCTTTTACCCAACAAGGCCAATACATGCTTCCTTGTGGACAACCATTCAACCCGATGGTACCCCAGAATTCCCAAAGAAACCAACAGCCCACTTTTTTAGGCAGAGGCCAAGATCGGAGGGGAGGAAGGAAGAAAGATCACAGAGTCCAATGGGAAGGGGAGGAGGATCGAATGTACACCAGGAGTATTTCATTGGGACACCAGGGACCAAACACGTCAACAACATAATTACCAATTTGACAGATAAAAATCTGACACTATCCCATACTGTCGTTCCCAACAAAGGACTAGGCTTTGTGCCCACACCACGATTAGACAAATTTTGATTACATTGTGAACTAGCCGGGTTCTTTCGCAAGCTACGCCTGAAAGCACATTTTGACGATCAGGATTACACAGAAGAACCCCCCTCAAAAAATCCACTATTTTCCCCTGACCCACACGACTCCAGTAGAAATACTTGCTTTTGAAAAAGCAGTATTTTCAGAGATTGAGAAAATAGATCACAACACTTTTAGGACATTTCAAAATCTAAGCAGGAAAGAACGGACTGCCCTTACCGAACTGCAAAATGACACGGATATAACATCAAACCAGCCGATAAAGGCAGTGGAATTGTGTTACAAACAACAACAACACATAGAACAGAGTGCTAATGACTCCTGATCGATGACCAAAACTACAAGATTTTAAACCAGGACCCCACACCAACATTAAAAATAGAAATTGCAACCATGGTGGAAGAGGCAGACTATGAAGGGTGGATCAACAAACATGAGGGAGATTTCTTACTGAACGCCAACCCCAAAACTCCCTATTTCTATACACTATCCAAAATCCACAAAAACTGTGATCCACCTCCTGGGTGACCAATAGTGTCCAGAATCGGGTCACTGTTAGAACCACTATCACAATTTTGTGATTTCTAGTTAAAACCTATTCTACAGAAAACAGAAACATACACAAAAGACACAGAGCAAGGAATCTGTTTCCTGTCGCGCCGTGAGGGGAACGGCCATTTAACCTTCATTTGCCGTGAGGGGAACGGCCATAACTCAACCAGCTGCACGACCGCCATGAGGGGAACGGCCAACTACACATCCCAGTAGCCCTTGCAGCGGCGCCGGCCGCGATGCTTTCTCCCGCGCCTGGAGGCATGTTAAAGCTCAGCCAGCCTCCCGCAGCACGGGACGCGCGCGGGCGAAGCCCGGGCCAAGGGTGGGCCCATCCTGCGCCCGTCATCGACAGGAAGAGGCAGGGCAGGGCCACCCCTCTTTCATCTGCAATTGAGGCCCCTTGTGCAGGCTCTGGAGCGCGTGTGCAGGTACTGTTGGGCCCGGGATATAATTGCTTTCTTTTCCTCAGACGGCCGCAAGCTCAAGGATTGTAGTGCCATTTGGACATTTTCAAAGTATTTTACCCTGATGGTCAAGGAGTACTTATAGTACTTATAGTACTTACATTAAATTTGGCTAAGACTCTATCCTACGAGCCAGGATCCCGTATTGTACATTGTATTTTAGCGCTCTGACTGTGATTAATTGTTTTTTAATATGATAATCATTTACTGCATAAGTATTTAGCACTTTTTTAAAGCCTTGAGGAGTTTTTATAATTTGTCATTTGAGCGGTTTGTGTTTTAACATTCTTTTGTATTTTGCACACTGCATATTGCACTAGTCACTTTATCTTTACAAGTAACATTGTATTTTATAAGGGACTTGAGTAAATAACCCTGTATGCCCATAGCTGCCAAATATGAATAAGCGGAAATTAAATCTGGGGAAAAGTGTGGCTGGAACTCTAGGCGCTTTTTTAATGAGGGCCGAATCTGTCCTCATTAATGAAATTAAAACGACAGAATGTAGGCTATCTCTTGAGCCTTACCCTTTGCAAGGTAGGCTCTCCTTAACTCCTGTTTTCTCTGATGCTCTGTCGGTTCCCAATCAGGATGTATCTCCTTTACGGCTGAGCCAGTCACTACACGATGTCCCAGTAACTCTGACTAATTCTGATTCCTGCACATCCTTGGTGCAGGAACCTAGCCCTGTCAAATAGAAAGCGATAACTAGAGGGCAGAAAGCAAAAACAAAATCAAACCGTATTAACGAATCCCACGCTGTAATAAGAAAGAGCCGGGGAACAACGAAATCAAATAAATCCGTAAAGGGTACACTTGGGAGAAAAGAGTTAGTTGTTCCAACCACAAGTGTTGGTAGATGTAGGCTATCTCTTGAGCCTTACCCTTTGCAAGGTAGGCTCTCCTTAACTCCTGTTTTCTCTGATGCTCTGTCGGTTCCCAATCAGGATGTATCTCCTTTACGGCTGAGCCAGTCACTACACGATGTCCCAGTAACTCTGACTAATTCTGATTCCTGCACATCCTTGGTGCAGGAACCTAGCCCTGTCAAATAGAAAGCGATAACTAGAGGGCAGAAAGCAAAAACAAAATCAAACCGTATTAACGAATCCCACGCTGTAATAAGAAAGAGCCGGGGAACAACGAAATCAAATAAATCCGTAAAGGGTACACTTGGGAGAAAAGAGTTAGTTGTTCCAACCACAAGTGTTGGTAGTGATGGAAATCTGACCTCCTCGAATTAGATCAGGGCAGGGCTACCAATCGATAATACGCTGGAGGGGGACTTCTGGGGCAGGTTTGAGACCATGCTGACCACCTTATTAGACCCCATATTTCAAAAAATAAGCTTAGTAGAAGACAGGCTATTTAAATTAGAAAGGGTGATGGTTCATACTCTGCCGGTTATTCAGACAGCAAGTATAAACACGCCCAAAGCTCAAATTGTAACGGAAGGGGAAAGAGAGGGACAGAATGGAGTAGGGGTAGTCCCGAGTGTTAGGCCAACAGTAAATAGCGAGGCACTAGATAAGAATAGCTCTAATATTACGAGGCCCACCAGTGGAGATACTCCAGTTCCTATACAGCAGTTATCTTCTAGAACAGGTCCCCCTGTGCCTCAGAGGGACAGGAGACCAGAGGGCAGGGCCCCCAGGCGATGAATCTTCCAACCATTGATCTTCCACCCGAATCCACTCCATATGTTGTGATTTTGGGGAGTGTTCCCTCCCTCCCCTACGGGAAGAGTGAAGATTATGGGCAGTTGTTAAATAAAATAAACCACTGGTTCACATACAATACTACCCTTGGTGCTCATGCATCTATAAACATACTCATGGCACGAAGGGTTAATTGGATTGGGTGCTCACGCAAACAAGGGACAGGTGACTGTGTTACTATAAATTTTGACAACCCCTTTACTGCAGGCCGTATTCTTTCTAGGGATTGTAGCCTCACACCCTTAGTGGGATCTGTTATCAAGGCATTACCTTTGGGCTATTTCTACAGACCATTCCCCTATGGGGATATGTCTGCAGAGGGCCCTGGGGTATCCCACCGAGGGGGCTGCTTAACAAGACCACTTCTGAGACACCAGTCCATTTCCATAGTTCAATCATTGCTAGATCCAGATAGACAATCTGGTATCGGCAATATAGAGGCGTCAAATAATAGATTTGCTGCCTTAACAGATATGGAGGAGTGCGATTGACTGCGGGGCCCTGTATTTCCAGGGTCCGTGACGGTCGCATCTCCTCAGGCTCCAGGGGAGATAGTTGTAGGGCTCCCAGTGTTGAGATCGAATAATTTTCTATCCTGGAATATAGCAGGGCTGGCAACTAAGCTTCAGGACCCACGGTGGGTGTGCTATGTCAAACAATTTATGGTAATCAGCCTGCAGGAAACGTGGTCGGTGGATTGCGACCTATTCCTGGAAGGCTATAAGGCCTTTTTTGTCCCAGCCGTACCATCTGTGAGTGGAAGACCAAAGGATGGACTAGTCACATATATTTCTGTGGCTATTGATTGTAAGTTGCAGGTGATACCAACTACACATCCAGGAATTCTGGCACTGTTGGCCAGAAGGGGGGATATTAGCTGGGGAATTGTTAATTTTTATAACTCATTTATCTCTTCGCAGGAGGCTAGTAACATAACTGCCCTGGGAGTAACCATAAAACAATCCCTGGGCCCAAGTCTTCATAACCTTTTGGTTTCTGGCAATTTTAATATACATCCTTGCGGTAAGCCAACAACATCGTGTATTTCTGAGCTGGGTTGCCCCCGTATGGAGGGTTTTCATTTTGAACACCATGCTCAAGGGGAGTTGCTGAATTCTATGATAAATGAACTAGATATGGTGGCTACAATGTCCCTAACTGACCCGCGCACTAATTTTCCGGTGCCTACTTTTAAAGGGCACGGGAGGGGATCTTTTATTGATTTTATTTTAATTTCGTCCTCTTTACAATTTTTTATCAATAATTTTAATATCGCAGAAAGTGATTTTAGTGACCATAATCCCTTAACACTTCATATGACAGGTCCACTGTCAGTAAAATTTGGGGATGCTCCAAGTAAGGGCGTTTTGAGACCAACAGATGGGAAGCGTAGATTAAAATGGTCTCAGGTATCCCCAGAAGTATTTTATAACAAGGTTAAAATAGTCTGTGCTGATGAACTATTATTATGTACAATGGAGTGGTCCCCTCCAAAAGAGATCCTTGGTGCATTCGAGTCTATTTCACAGAAAGTGGCCGAACTGCTTCATGCTCCAGCCAGAGGACAAACCTTGTCTGGTCCTAGATGGTTTGATTCTCAATGCTCCAAGGCAGCCAAGAGGTTGAGGGAGGTATTGTCAGCAAAACCTAAAATTCAATCTGAAGTCTCTATCTGTCGTAGGGAATACAAGGAAGCCCTTGCCAATCGGAAGGGAGTAATGAAGGAAGAAGCTTGGAAGGGGCTGATCGATTCCAGCACTCTCAGAAACAGCTCGAGGTTCTGGAGTGTTGTGAATAGGCCCTTGTTTGATCATGATGGGGGGGGTTCCCTTGATTCACATATCACTGAGGAGGAGTGGGTACTTCATTTTAAATCTATGTTTGACTGCCCGCTTGAGCATAATTATAGGAAGCCCCAGGACAGGAAGGACCCAGAAATAATATTCGAGAAGGGTGAGATCCTGGAAGGTATCATTGGATTATCTATTGGTAAAGCGCCTGGTCCTGACGGGATCCCCCCAGACTTATTTAAGTCAGACCCTTCTTTTTGGGTGCCGATACTGGAGGCAGTTTTTAATGCTGCGGCAAAGAATGGTTGTCCCCAGTCCTGGGCAATCTCTACTATAGTTCCTGTTTTTAAAAAGGGCGACAGAAATAGTACCCACTGCTATAGACCAATTTCGCTTATTGACTCAGTGGTAAAAGTGGTGGGACGGGTCCTCTTACAGAGATTATCGACTTGGGCGGAGGACAACAAGATCTTGTCGGAAGTCCAGTATGGTTTTTGCCCGGGACGTTCCACTGTTGCTCAGTGTCTTAATTTATTTATGATATTGAGCAAATATACTGTTGCTCGCACTGGGACTATTCACCTTGCCTTCATGGACTTGTCATCTGCGTTTGACTGTGTTAACAGGAACAAGCTATGGCAGTCCATGAGGGCAATGGGAGTGGAGAACAGTATTGTCAATTTTCTTGAGGACCTGCATATGTCAACTAAAGCCAATGTTAGGTTCTCACAGGACCTGCAGGTCACAAGGAATTTTGATATCAAGAAGGGAGTCCGGCAAGGCTGTATTTTGGCCCCATTTTTATTTAATTTTTATATTAATGAACTGGATAGCGCATTGAGGGCATCGGGAGTTGATTACCCACGTGTAGGACGGCGAGGGATTCCTGTCCTGTTATATGCGGACGACGCCGTCCTCATATCCAGGACTGAACTGGGTTTGCAATCGCTTTTAACCACCTTCTCCAGATTCATGACTGATCGGGACTTGGCAATTAATAACTCCAAGTCTTATGTCATGCAAGTGGGACAATCGGGGAAAAAGAGTTTTCATTTTAGTGTAGGTGATTCCAAGATCCCCTGTACGAATATATTTTCCTACTTAGGGGTCCTCTTTGATGACCAGCTCAAATGGGGCCCCCTATTACAGAAAAAAAAGGGGATCTGGTCAGGGTTTACTCAGCAATTTTTAATTTTGCATCTAAAATAGGGAAGAAACCAACAGGAGCTATGCTACAAGTGTTTCGGGCTAAAAGCCTGGCCATAGCTTCTTATGGCAGTGATATCTGGGGATACACTGCTGCAGAAACCCTCCAGATAGCGGAAAATGATTTTTTGAAACGCTTATTATGCGTTCCCCGTGGTACATCTAATTTAGTGGTCCACGAGGAACTGGGGGTTCCCTACTTAAGTGATGCTCTTGCTCTGCGACCCCTGATCTTCTGGCTAAAATGTTGGTTGAATAAAGATCTAATTCTAACCCACCTGATCCTAAGAGATTGTATGTCTCTTGACAACTCGGCCCGTATTCCATGGCTAAGATATATTAAAAAAAGCTTTGATGGGTTAGGGCGGGGAGACCTATTTTCTAACCCTGATGTTATTATAAAGAAGGATGTGGAATCGACTAAATTAGCCTTTTTAGTCACAAAGGAATATGGAAAGAGAAGCCAAGGAGGTGTTGAAACCTAGTGTGCGGACGTATATAATGCTTAAGACAACCCCCATGACGGAACCTTATCTCATGGGGTCTTTGTCCACACACGAACAATTTTTGTTAACCAGGTTGCGGCTGAACCTTTTTCACCTTCTGCTCGCCAGACCCAAGGGTTTTAATAGAGGTCAAGTGCTAGCGCCCTGCGGCTGCGACGGACAGTCTCCGCAGGTTACACTGCACTTCCTGTTTTTATGTAAATTATATGAAATTCCTCGTAAGCGCTTTCTGGTTCCTATTTTAAAAAGAATGAATTTTAGACAGGTTCGTCCGGCACTTGTGTTTCTGCAACTAGTGAAAGAGGACTGTATATTTTTTTAGTAGGGTTTTTAAAAGCCACTGTTAAATCCAGGAGTTATATGGATGTGTAAAGAGTGTTTCCTCAGGCTTTCTTTTTAATCTAATTTGTGCAATTTTAACTGTGGTATTGTTGTCATTTTAACTTATGCACCTTCATTTAAATTGTTTTTATGTTGATGTAACTTTTATGGTTTAAAAGTAAACCAAATAAAGTTTTCTGACTGACTGACTGACTGACAAAAGACACAAAAGACCTCTTGTTGCAAATTAAAGATTTAGAGTATAATGAACAGGACCATTTACAGATGATCTTAGATGTAGAAAGCTTATATACAAGTCTCCCACAAAACGACACACTAGCTGTAATAAGACAAATTCTAGAAAAAGAAGAATGGCACTACACCACACCTAAAGAATTTATTATGGAATGTGCAATACTTGCCCTGACAAAAAATGTCTTCTAATTTGAGGGAACCTTGTACTTACAGACCACGGAACGTCCATGAGACGTACATTTGCTCTCAGTGTAGCAGGGCTGTATGTATTTAACTTAGAGATGGAATGCATCCTACAAGGGAAAAACCCCTATTATACACACATTGCTCTGTGGAAGCGATACATAGACGACGTTCTTGTAATATGGAAAGGAGATTCAAACACAGCATTGGCCTTTGTCACCTGGCTAAATAACAAGGATAGAAACTTGAAGTTTACACATACCATGGACAAAACGAAACTGACATTTCTAGATGTGACCATCTTCCACAAAGGGGGTAGGCTACATACAGACACGTTCCACAAACCAACAGCAAAGAACAATCTGTTACGATTTGACAGTTTTCATCCCCGACCACTGAGAGAGAATCTGCCTTATGGACAATTCCTTCACCTTAGAAGGAACTGTAGCCAAATTCAGGATTTAAAAAATCAGGCAGAAATACTCACAGACAAACTGAGGGCACAAAACTATCCTGAAAGAATCATTCAAAAATCCAAAAAAAGAGCAGAAAAACGAAACAGGGAAGCACTTTTGGAAACTCCAACACGCCCAAAAGCAGATCCAAACTTTTCTGTGTAACCACGTACAATGTAGCTTCCAATCAGGTTAAAAAAGTAATTAAACGCAATTGCCATACATTGAACGTGGGAAACAGACAATGGGACCTTTTTGCCCTTTCTCCCACAAAAGGGCAAAAAGCATACGTGATACCCTAATGCACACAAGACCTAAACAACACTACAAACTAACATACGCAATACACACAGCACTAGGCCCTCCACAGGTCACAGAACATTATCCCTGTGGCCAGTGCATTGTATGTCACCTCACTTCTGTAACGAAAGAGGTTGACCTAGGTCTACGCACCCCATGGGAGCTAAGAAAACATACAAATTGTAACACACAACAGGTTGTCTATATGATCAGGTGTCCAAGTAACCTAAAATACATAGGAATGACTACTAGGAAAGTAAACATAAGAATTGGTGAGCACAGGAGTAATATACGCTGCGGACGCAACAACACGAAAATGGCAGAACATTTTATAACAATGAAACACACAACTAACGAAATAAGATTAATAGTCTTAGAAAAAGTCACAGCAGACACCAGAATACTTGAACGAATCCTTTTTGAAAAAGGACAAAGATGGATTTATAAGTTATCCACTCAGATGCGGGGGCTGAATGATGAAATTCCATGGGGCAATATACTTTGAACAGGCTAAATGAAGGAGTATAGGGCCGTACCAGTAATTACAACAGATGACGACATCAGTTACGTACTATGTAACACAGGACTTTAAACAGATACGCTAGTGTGATCCATTTTGCGCGGTGTCCATCAACTTTAAGACAGATGTCCAAAATACAATGTCAATGATGATCAGAGCTCACAGCCACCTGGGCAATGAACCTTATACCGGATAATAAGGCATCATTACAAGACACTTCAATTAAAAAATACTATATGTTATCAACCCATACGGTACCATGACATACATGGGCAAGGAAACGTCAGTTCACCACACAGCCATGGTGTTTGGCACCGAACGTGAAAACCAACGCTGGGTAGATGACTTGGTTTTCCGATGTCCTCTTCCCCTGTTGCAAATCTCTGACATGACTAGGGAGACACGCCCAGAACAGCAGGAACAAACAATACAACATCAAAGAACATTCTCGCTAATAAGAAATACGTGCATAGCTACGTGCACTACACTTTTCAACGCGTCCTCATTGAAAAAAACCTTCATCTGACTCACGGAACAGAAGGTTAAAAAATGTCCATGTGATAGATCATAACATGACCTGGTCAGTAACATTTATATTTGCGGCAACTGCCGCAAGTCAGTAACATTCAGGGACACAAGGAAGCACAACTGGTGCAAGCGGACGCGCTCCCTTGATGAAGTAAGAAACGTTCGCGGTTTGTTTCCTGTTCGGACAGGGTCCTCATTGTTTCAGGTGCTTAATCGATCAGAAGCGTGACAATAACTTGCTCTCTCAGTGTTTGACTACAGGGACAGTCCTTCCCTGCAGTACCCTATGATATCTGTTAATTGAACAAGCCACCTAGGTTCACCAAATTGAGCACTATATTTTAAGTGGGTCTGTGTTTTCTTTTTTGTGGAGAGGTGTGGAGCAGCAGCCAGGGCAGCTGACTTCGGAGCACAGGGCTCACGGTTCGATCCCCGGCTCCGGCGGCAGCTCAGCACCATGAGACTCTGGGCAATAGCTCACTTAATTTCCATGACGGCCCCCAGCTCCTTGAGACCCGTAAGGGTGAGTAGTTCGCGCTTTACAAATACGGATTTTTTACATTTTTTAAAATTTCGTTCTGCACTGCAAGTGCCCTGTGGGTGTGAAGTTGTGTCCATATTTTGTTATACTTTGTCATACAAGCAATGTTTAGAGGTTATCTCCCGTGTGTAGCATGTTTCCCTGCACTTTCAAGGGATGTTGTACTCCCAACAAGATGTCTAATGAAGAGGTGTGGTGCAGCGGCCAGGGCGGCTGTCTCCAGAACACTGGGGCTCGCGGTTCGATCGCTGGTTAGCCCAGCACCTTGTGACTCTTGACAATAGCTCGCTTAATCTTCCCGACGACCCCCAGCGCTGGGACACCTCGCCTGAGGTAGCTGTGCGCTTTACAAATGCCTGTAGTATTATTATTATTATAATGAGGAGTACTAGATTAATGCATACCTTTCTCTTTTCAGCTAAGACCATACCAGGAAAAGGTCGTATGAGTATGGTCGGTATTTTGCGTGCATGTTTTATAATCAATTTGCACTAAATGTTGATACTTAACCAACAATTGCAAGGTTATATCTGGTCTTGAGAAAAGCTGACTGACCCTAACCTAAGTGGGCAGAAATTCGGCTTAAACATACCGACCTTGTAGATGTCCTGGAACACTGCATCCAAATGACATCTGGCTGTTTTTAATCTTGCTCTAGTCCCTACAGAATAAAAACAATCAATAGAGGATTTAGAGGCATTTTTAACTCACTCATTCTCCCTGCACTTCCACTTATAAAAGCTCTGCTTACAATGCGTCAAGCCTACTCATACACACTAGGTGCATGAGTGAGGGTCCAATGATGAAGCAAGCCACAGGTGGTACCTGTGGGTGAGGACCCCATAATATATATGTATATATAAATATATATATTCATACATACCTTGAAACAAGATAAACATCCCAGCAAATGTGGCACAGGAACTAATTTACCTTGGGTGCCATCTGCTCACTTGCTTGGGATACATCAATACATTCTTGCATCATATAGGGTCACCGCTCTGAGTTTATAATTGTAATTTGAGAAGATGAGGGCCTACCCATTAATATTCTCAGTCCTTCTGATGTTCTTTGGTATTTTACAGCATGGACAGTTACAATTACAGTCCATTGTAATACTGAGCTGGACGTTGCAAACATTACGTTCTAGACACGTGCCATGGCGTTAAATCAAAAGTAAAAGTCTGTTTTCTGCATAGGATCTAACGGAGAGACAGATTGTGATGGCACACAGAGATGCAAGGTATACCATGTTGCACACTGAAAAATTAGACCAATTACCTTTCACCGTGGCTGTAACACCATCCACAGACTGAATAATCCATGGATACATCACCCTACCGGTTACGACTTTCCAAATCCAATATTGTCTTCAATACCAGCAGGGAGGCAGATATGAAGCGCTAAGGGAAGGTTATGTGCATGAGTACTGGGAGTTACCATTCAGGTTCAGATGCAGGAATGGGGACACAAACGTTTTTCTTAGTGGTTCCGACTGAGAGGATGCTTTAAGAGGGTCCCTAGTTTGAAAGGCTGCTGGGATTCATCCGGTTTTCAAGCTTCTCTAAAATGGGAGCTACTTGATGCTGAATGATCAAGGTTGCTGTGTAATAGAACCGGGCATCGCTTATCAGGTGACGGTTAATTCCATAGTCACTTGTAGCACAAAAGTATTGTTTCCACCTGACCCCACACTTAGGGAGGCAATGCTATGGCCTTTGATAAATGTTTCCAACATACACTTTGATTCTCAGAGCAAACTGAAAGCCATGCTTTTTCAAAAAGATGTGACCTTAACTTCAGCCACAGAGATGTTTGATCTCCAGGTTGCAAGGTCCTTGTATGAGATACAGACACTACTCCACCCTAACTTCCCACTGCAGTTTAGGGAGCTGGTTCACAGTATCTAAAAAAATATCTGATATGAAGGGAATAGTGCACTTTTTTAAATGTATCGGCTCTGGACTGGTTAGCACCTGGTTAGCACCTTTCAGACTATTTTTGGAATTATACCATCTTTCATACACTCCGTGTTGGGAAGCATTTTTGGAGGGCTCCCACTTGTCCTACTGCTTGTGGCAGGAATCCTGAATTTAATTTTTTTGCTCCACAATGGACGTCCCAGTTTGACCCGGAACGGAAACAGTACTGGTTGTGCTGCAATGCCGTGAGCGCATGGTACACTGCTTCGGCACACCTCGGCTTCGAGAACTAAACGAGCATTGGTTCTTGTCCTTCAGGCCTGTTTTGCTTCACTGTTTACAACATGTATTCCACTGTCTGCTTTTCTGTCACAAATGCGTTTTGGATCTATGCCTAGGATCACAATCGGTTGCGCTAGTGGACATTGAGGTAATAATGGACCCCTTAAAGGCCCATGGGTATTATTGTCCCCAGTGTATTCCATTGCTGATGAATGAATTCTTCGAGCCACCCTGGATTTGCTTTGGTTCCTAATGAACCACACACCGGCTCAACGATACGCTTACAGGATGCAGTCCCTCCCTCAGCAGCGGCTGTGGGAATTGGATGGAATCACCTTTGCTCCATAAATCTGCTTCAAGGTGCGCATATGGGACAGTGTTTGCGGTTGTGGGCAACATAAATGTTGCGTCTACCACCCAGAATACATAAACAATTGGCTTTTTCTGTGTGGGAACAATTTGACCTGTTTTTTAAACAAAATGAATCAAAACAGCTTTTGGTTTTTCCAGGCACCATGGCTTTTTGAGTGCTTGGAATTTCAAATGGTATAATGACTTTGAGGCTTTTATATGAATATTTTAAAGGGAAGCTTGCTTTTAGATGATTTTAAGAGTAGTTTTTAACCTTTTTTAATTTTGTTTTCATTTTAGCCTGTTGGTTTTTTGTGATAGCTTTTATATATTGAACCTTAGAATGAGGAGTGGGTTATATGTTCCCGGGTTAGGCCCATGTAGCGATGCTGCTCATCTCTTACATTGTCCTCTTTTTCACAATAACATTTCTGCCGTGAACATTTGCACATATTTACATACACGACAATGTTGGATTTGTTTCTCTGAAACTACTTTGTTTACACAACATTATCACAACGCCTCAAGCATCATGTACAAGGCCTCTTTACGCACTATGTACAAATGTCATTCTATCTTTGTCCACGGGGCGGCAGAGCTATCTACATATCCATAACATCGCTTATCCACAACGTACATCGCAAGGCTGCTTTCTATTATAAATAATGAGCATCCCGATAGATTAGCAGAGGAGGCACTTCAGCTGACACCGAGGGTCCCTGCATGCTGAGACTTCACCAGGCAGCAGTCTGACACCTCCTTGAGGGGTGTCCAGTTTGTGACCAAGACGAGGTCCTTCATTCTCTCCCGCAAGGTAATGGGGTTGGATCGTCCCTAGGGGAGATTCTTGGCTCTACACCTACATACACTCTAGAGTAGGGTTTGCATAGTAGGAGTATGCCTGATTACTGCCTTGTTTATATGCCTGCATATATACACTGTTTTAGCAGTTGGTAGAACTGTACCTACTATTTACTCTCGTAATCACTTTCATCTGCTTCTGTCTAATGATTATCGCAGCACATGAAATCTATACAAGAATAACATTGGTTCAATAAATATATTGAAAACATCCCCCTGTGTATTCTGTATATTTCTCTGAGATTAGGGGAGCTTATGGTGGCATTGTGAGCAAGCTGGTCTCTAGGCCAACATATCCTGCGGGGTTCCCGGAATCAGTCTAGGCACCTCACCCAAAGTTTACGTTGTCCAACAGATGCGCAGGTCCTACGGATTAGTGGGAACTACACAACATTAATTGGAATAAATCCAGTCTTAAACTAATCCAGACTCTTGATAATTACTAACCCTGGGCGAAGTACTACGCTACGCTCGCGTAGTTTGCGAAGTTTGCGCTACTTCGCACAACGCGAATTGCACGTAGCACAGTGCAAACACGCGTAGCGTAGCGTAGTGCAGCGGTCATTTTTGCTTGCTCGCGGTCCTCAACGTCAAGTTGGCGACCGCGAGCAAGCAAAATGACATCCCGGCGAGACTTTTTCTCGTTCGCGATCAGCAACATCAAGTTGCCGATCGCGAGCGTGGAAAATAAACCTCCCTGCGAGATTCTCAACGCGGGAGGTCAGGTTTCTCATTGCGAGTGGTCGCGTATGCTCGCGACCGCTCGCGATGAGAAACTACCAGTCCGCGTTGAGAAAGCTGCCGCTCGAGTAAAAATCTACTCGAGCGGCAGTAAAAGACAGCTCGCACTGTGCAAGATGCCGTTTTCAATGATTGCACAGTGCGGACAAGCATCCGGCACTGTGCAATCATTGCGAACAGCGCACTACGCAGTTCGCGTAGTGCTATGCGTAGCTCGCGTAGTGCGAACTGCACTTCACGTAGCTTCGCGTAGCGCTACTTCGCGAACTACGCCCAGGCTTAATAATTACAACACGGCTCCACACCGCAGATGAACATGATTGAAATGAGGCATTGTGAGCGTGGTTGTGTCATGGCAACACTTCCCACGCTAAAGGAGCCTCAACTCTGCAGACAAAGAGGAAATATGCGAATGGTAGAGTGATAAGTCCTCCCTTCCCTGACAATTCTCTAATTATTGAGGGTTAGGAAAGTTTCTGACTTTACCTCTCATGTGGCAACAAACACAAAGACTTTTCAAGAGAACGCTTGAAACAGACCACATTGTACTCAAACAAAACAGGCACAGATATGTGATATGGTTGTCTATCACTTTACTCACAATCACAGACCACGCCCATGCCCAGATATATACTGACATCCACCAGCATTATTTGGGCAGAACTCTAATGTGGCCCAGGTTGCCATGCAGTCTTTTATCAGAGTTTACCTAACAGCTTTTACCATCAGTAGTACACACACATCTCCTTCAGCTGGGCAATGGGCCTACCCACTGAACTAAAAAATGCCTAAGCACGTGGCTAGCTCTCTCCGGCCTAACCCTTAAACACTAAAAGCATACACCCACAGCCCAATGAATATTTATAAGGCCACCTAACCAAGACTATGACAAGAACACAACGCCCCTAACACATCACAAGCTGAATCAGACTTCAGTCTGTGATGGTAACCCATACACGAGTGGAAAAAGTCCTGATTGCTGAAGGGGTTTCAAGGTCATGCTGGCGACAGAATGCACACTATAAAATATTGCTTCTATAGCAGGGGACGGTCACTGGACACGACATCAGACACTGGAGGTGAACTCACAGCAGCGGCTCCTGGGGTAACAGAGATTGGTTCATCAGGTTGCTCACACATTTTGTATATACTTCTGGGGATAGAAAAGATGGCAGCCATTTTCCCTTCATCAGGGTCGTTACAACATGACTATTATAAGTGCAGCAGGTACATGCCACTGGAGTGGCTATCAAATTATGTGTTTCTTTTGCTACCAAGTTTCTTCACTTGCATTACAATTAAAAGCACCCTTGCTACACATTTTCCATTCATCTTTTTATTAATGAGTGTAAAGTCTCACCCGCCACGCCCACCGTTTGCTCTTCGTTCAACCTGAATAAGACTGTACCATCAGATTTACTGCCTTTCGGACACGGTTTCACTTCCTCGTTTGTGTTCTCATAACAATCTCCATCTGTGCACAGAGAAAAAAACACGAGACATCAAGAAAGTTATTTAGAAATCAAACGGCTTGCTTGATCACCCTCCACCCTTCATGAGCCGTCAGATCCAACCCCACACCCGACCTCCCTCCTCCTCCTCCACCTCCTCCACCGTATACCCCATCATTACCTTCCGAATCGTCATCGTTGGGTTGAACGTAGGACCCTTCACCTTGAACACAGGCACAGAAAGAGAAGCACAGAGACGCGTTAGCCACAGCACAAATATGACAAGCCTCGGCAGGTCTTTTAATAGTACATCTGGACGTGGGTAGTTCTGACTGTTAGGGCGGGATCCGGGCATGGCAGTAGAGGAACAACCTCAGGTGAAATATTTAAGAAACTAGACATAAATAAATCCAGATGTACGTAAACTTTGTGACAAGGCAAAGGTGATGCAGCTACAAGGTGTCACAGTTACAATGCTATGGAGTATATTTAACAAAGCGCTTTGTTAACATTCTCCAGTAGGGAATGGGACAAGTATATCTGGGTTAAGGAAAAATTAACCAATAACCCTTCGCAGCACTAGGCAATGTTATGCGTCAAATGGCCTCTCACAGTACACCAGGAAAGTGAACAGTACATGTTGAAAAAAAGAACAATGTTTTTCCTCAGCATATATTTACTGTCCTTTGTAAAACATTAACAGGGACTCTTAATATGTACTTTTATCCCAACTGCACTAAGCGCCACTATGCCAATATTAACAAATTCACATAGCTCTTACTATGCATCTCTATCTTTGCCTTCCTTATGTTGTGGACTTCAAGTCCTGAAACGTCTGCCAAGCACTCGTAATGCACATCTGTCCTGACCTGCTGCCTGGACTAGTATCACAGTAGTTAGGCATTCCGAAAACTTTCAATGCGTTTCTTTTTTGGTTTACACTGATACCAAATTATTGACCTATTTACTGAGCTCTCATAATGTATGATTCCTCTGCACCATGCACACAACCTAGTTCAATCTTCTCTAAGCTAATATTAAATCTTTTTTGATGTTTATACATTTTATTTATCGATTTCGTATGTTGAGACGCTCAGAGAGCCAAATATTGCAATTGATTCGATGATGTAATAATAATATCTGGTGACCAGCTAAGCATTTGCGCCATAAAACCAAATGAATAAGTACTTTGAATACTCACATAACATTAGTACCCATCAAAATATTCACAATTTAAAAGAACAGTCAATTTTATAATCACAGCACTATCAGATTCACTCATTGAACTACTCCAACAACTCAGTATTTCTTGACATCCTTCACAGATACCACTACCTTAAAAGTATGCAGAACTACAGGATTCAGAATGTGTTGGTGACATTGAATGTTGATACAGAATGTGGATTTTCCAAATATTCATGTAGGAAAGTGCTAATTGTATTAAAGACACGGAAGCACGTATTATGCTGTCTTTCTTGACATGTAATTCAATTTCCAATTTCAATCAGCTTTATTCGATTATTTACATAATAATCATAAAAGCACAAATAAAAACATCAACAGATTGTCATACACAAATAAATTCATTTAAAAGCTAAAACACAACTGGGGGACGTGAACTATAGATTTAGTTACATCAGGATTGAACTTCTACATCTTAAAACATTCTTTAAAAATAGTAATACTAATACAATAATTTGTTCTTCTCCTAGTGATTGTAAAAGCAGAAAAGCGGGGCGGCATTGTCTTAAACCACTATTCCTTAAAATCGGCAGGATCCACCTCTTCCTATACAAGGAATAAAATTTATAAAAAAGCAAAACATGTATGGTCGATTGAGCGGACACGTCATCACATGGGCAGCTGCACAACGCTCTTGCCCAATCATTCTGGACCGGGAAAGTAACTAGTCTATGAAAATTTCCCAGTCTCATGCGTGTCAGCAGAAATCTATCATATTCTCCTGATATCGACTAAGCCTGGGCGTAGTTCGCGAAGTAGCGCTACGCGAGCTACGTGAAGTGCAGTTCGCACTACGCGAGCTACGCATAGCACTACGCGAACTGCGTAGTGCGCTGTTCGCAATGATTGCACAGTGCCGGATGCTTGTCCGCACTGTGCAATCATTGAAAACGGCATCTTGCACAGTGCGAGCTGTCTTTACTGCCGCTCGAGTAGATTTTTACTCGAGCGGCAGCTTTCTCAACGGGGACTGGTAGTTTCTCATCGCGAGCGGTCGCGAGCACACGCGACCACTCGCAATGAGAAACCTGACCTCCCCGCGTTGAGAATCTCGCCGGGAGGTTTATTTTCCACGCTCGCGATCAGCAACTTGATGTTGCTGATCGCGAACGAGGAAAAAGTCTCGCCGGGATGTCATTTTGCTTGCTCGCGGTCGCCAACTTGACGTTGAGGACCGCGAGCAAGCAAAAAATGACCGCTGCACTACGCTACGCGTGTTTGCACTGTGCTACGTGCAATTCGCGTTGTGCGAAGTAGCGCAAACTTCGCAAACTACGCGAGCGTAGCGTAGTACTTCGCCCAGGGTTAATATCGACCCTAAATAAGGCTGAATTCTAGCGGTGGACACTGTAAGCTGGTGGGCTTGTACAGTTATTTTCTTTAATTCAACATTTCTTCTATTTTCTTCCAAATAGTTCAAACAACTAACTTTAAAATATTTCCTCTGTACATCACATAGACTTAATGGATCCAGGAAATATTCGGGATGACCTAGATTATAGACAACATTTTTAATATACTCAAGCCATCTGATATGCACAGCCCCATCCAAACTACCACAATCCCTTAATATCGGCCTATTTAACTCCAACTGTTCGGATGTCCAAATACTATGCCACAGGAGTACAGGTTGGATTTTACATATGTCTGTGATATACGTCATACCTAATTCAGTGTGACAAATAAAAGTGGAGGTACTATCAGGGACAATCAGCAGAAATCTTAGAAACCTATTCTCGATTATTTGAAGTGGGTTAACATCCTCGTAACCCCAGATGCCTGCCCCATAGGTGGCTATGGAAATGCACTTTGCCTTATAAATCTGTAGTAATACCTCTGGTGCCCGTTTTCCTAACTTTCTACTAAAATTCGAAAGGGCAGCTACAGCTTTTAAAAACAGCAACCTCCTTGCCTTAATTGCCTGAGTCCATGTCCCCCTTCTATCAAAGAGAATCCCATGGTAGGAGAAAGTATTGCAGCATTCAATTTGTTTGGTACCTAGTGATATTGTTCTGCATTTCTTGCTACCAACCCCGCATTTCATCACAAATGTTTTTGAAATAATAACATTTAAGCCCAGATTAGACATGTATTTAGAAAAGCTACACACTAGCCTCTGGATACCCACCAGGGTGCGAGACATGAGGACCGCATCATCAGCGTACATTAATGCGGGTATAGGTCGTTTTCCAACTTGTGGAAGGTCCTGACACTCTTCCTCCAAAGTTCTTCCTAAATCATTAATATATAACGTAAAGAGGAAGGGTGCCAGGACACACCCTTGCCTCACGCTCCTCTTCACCTTAAAGTGATTAGTGCATTCCCCCCATCCCGAATCGGATCCTTGCGTTTGCCCCTGCATATAGTTGCCTTAAATACAATATTATAAAACTATCCACCCCCATATTTTTTAAAATTCTCCATAATTCTTCATGAATTACACAATCAAACGCTGCAGTTAAATCTACAAACGTTAAAAATAACCTGCCCCTTTTGGCCTTGGTATATTTGCCAATCAGCATATTTAAATTTAAGCCTTGATCCACAGTACCCAGTGCCCTTGCGGAAGCCAAACTGTAAGTCGCTGAGTATCGAATGGTCTTCCGCCCAGTCTTGTAGTCTAGTTAACAGGACTCTCCCGATAATTTTGACTGTAGAGTCAAGCAAAGATATCGGCCTGTAGCAGGCTGGATCTGACCTGTCCCCTTTTTTAAAAATTGGGACTAATATTGATTCGTACCAAGATGGTAAAAGGCCAATCGTGCTGCAGGCATTAAAAACGTGGGTTAATAAAGGGCCCCACAATAGAATATTATGTTTAAAAAGGTCAACCGGAATACCATCCGGCCCGGGGGCCTTTCCTCCCAAACTTGACTCAATAGCTAAGTTGACCTCACTCAGGTCAAAACTTAATTTAATTGCTAAATTGTGTATTTCCTGGGGGCTCTTCAGCCACTCTCTCTTCCACTGACATAGGGGCCGGGTTACTGTATAGCTTAGCGAAGTGTTCCACCCACTCAGCCTCGCTAATGGCTATCTCAATAGACGCCGTATCTCTCTCCACCAGAAAGGGCTCATTAACTGCCTTCCAGAAGGCAGAGGAGTCCCTTATCTTTGATGCTGAGTGTAACTCCTGCCAAGCTTCTTTTTTGAGTGCCATTTTTCTTATTTTTAATGCCATGTTATACTCACTTTGAGCTTTCCTAACCTCATCCAGTATTCTAGGCACTTTATGTAAAGCCTTTTTAAGCTTAATGTGGGCCTTGGTGCATTTTGCATCAAACCACCCTAATTTAGGCTTTTTCTTTTTATTGGACTTCCTTAATAAGTCCTGCTTAATGTAGTCAGCGATAGCTGAAAACCCAGCTATAATATCTTTATGCGAGGATTCTTCATCTAAGCAGACCATAACCGCCTTGTTACAATTTGTAATAACTTTCCCTATGAACTTATCCGGGTTCAATTTGTCCCATTTTAAAGCATACCCATTTTGCCTAGATAAAGTAATATTCCCTACAGTTTGAGTCATATGATCTCTAGTGCGGTCCAGGCTACTTTCCATCCATACTGATATGCTCAGGGGAAAATGTTCGCTCACTGATATCTCGTGTGTATGGAAATCCACAACTCTGGATGCGTATCTACATGACACTAAGATAAAATCAAATATTGATGATTTACCTCGCCCATTAAAAGTAGGAACATGTAATTCAATAACAGCCATTTTTATTAACCATTACATTGTTCAAAGTAAAAAAATATTGGGGGGCGTGGCTTCGGCGCCAGCGAAGTTGGCCGCCCTACCGCGGAGCTCCGTGACAGGATGAGGAAGCGGATTCTCCCCTGGCGGTATTCTTCATAATTTGGACCTCGCAGCTGCATGAAAGCACTTGTGAAGATTTGCGGCGTCTTTTAAGCCGCTTTGCCACTATGCTGGGTGAGCGCTAACTGCTTTTTCTCCGCTTGTACTGATGCCGCGATAATACTCGCGGCCGCCATTTTTTGGGGGGATTTGTCGACCGGACTTTCTCCTCATGTCACACTCAATACCCAGACCTTTGCCTCAAGTCGCTAGAGTTCTTTTAGGGCTATTTTTACTGCTTTGTGCCCTATATACCCTTTGGTGATTAGTGACCTCATACATTTCCTCATAATGTAATTTTTTCCCTTTCCCCTCATGTATTCTGTATAATACATATCATCTACTGGGGAATACTCTGCTACAACATTGTTCCTTTCAGCTCCTGGCCTTTTTGGACAATATTACTTACCTCATTTAGCCTCTTTGCATTTAAGGTGCGCCTGCTTGGTCTTATGGCAAAACCGCGCTCTACTCGCAGCAGTATTATTTCCTCAAGTTCTACGTCATTAGAGGACTACAATCCTTTTAACATATTACAAGACAATATGGATGAATTGGACTCAGGTTCTGCTGCCATAAGGGGTATGTCACCCACTGTACCTCGCAATGCATCCAAACAATCTTCTAAAATTCCTGCTGCTTCATCGTCTGTAACAGACAAACGCGTCAAAAAAGACCCACCCTCTCCTTCTAACTCTTCTACATCAATCTCCATGGAATTGCTTTTGGAGGAAATTCGTGCTCTCAAACCTTATATGGAAGACACAAATACTCGTCTCCAAAGTCTTGAGACCAAATGGTCCATCACAGATCAAAAAGTTACTCTCCTGGAGCAACGTGTGGACTCTATTCAGGGTCTGGCCAAACAAGTTCCTTCCTTACAGTCGGAAATTTTACACCTGAAACAGCAAGTGGAAAATCTGGAAAACCGTAATAGGCGCAATAACCTGCGCAATTATGGCCTTGCGGAGGGTCTTGAAGGTGCAGATCCTCTCTCCTTTTTTCAATCCTTTCTTCCGAAACTGCTGGGTCTTCCTGAAACTCTGAAATAGAATATCCAAAGAGCTCATCGCTTGAGTCAAAGTCCAAAAGCTTCATCTTACTCAGCTAAACCAAAAGGCGTTATTCTATAGTTTTGGGAGTATACTGATCTGCTTAAGATTTTGCAAGCTGCCAGACTCAAAGGAAAAATCTCTTGGCAGGGTTCCAATTTGTTCTTCGCCCAAGACTATGCTAAAGCAACAGCGGACCGACAGAAGAAATTCTTAGAAAAGAGACCTGCTCTTCGCAATTTGAATGCTAGATATGGTTTGTTCCATCCCTGCCTTATGCAAGTGACTTATAATAACAAGACCATCGCCTATGAAGATCCTGCTCGCCTACAACATTTCTTGGAGTCCTGCAGAGAAGAAAACATGGAGATTCCTCGTACATCAATGTTTTGATTGTTTTCTTGTTATTTGTTATGTATCTGTATTTTAATCATATTAATACTTAGTTTTTATTGTCTTTTTTTATTTTTATTTTTTTATTATTTTAAATTTTTAGAAAACTGTATACAGCGTCAGATATAGCATCATACATCTTGATTGAGCAAAACATCAAATTAACTCACAGATACATGTCAGCGGTGATTATGTAGATATTACAGCTTAAGGAGGCGTCACACATTAAATACAGAAAAAGAAATGTGGTCACTGTGTCGTTGTCTTGGGGGACTCACTTTGTTCCAGAGACCGCAAGTATTGTAACAGGGGTTCCCAAATGTCACGGGGTCTAGAAGTAGGAGGCAGGTCCTCCGCATATAGCACCAGATTATCACGGCAATAAATTAGGTCTTTAAGCCAAAGGGTGCTCTGGGGTTTTGCATTACTGTCCCACGACATTGCCACTCGGCGTTTTGCAAAAAGTAAAGCTACTTTCACAAATTTACCTATCACACCTTTTAAAAACTGTACCAAGCCCAGTAAACATATGTGTGGAGTGCATTGCAGAGTCACATTGACCATACTAGATAGTTTACATATCACATCTGCCCAAAATGCGGCAACCCCCCAACATGTCCAGGCCAAGTGCCAAAAGTCGGCCCCTGGAGTTCTGCAACATTTGTATGCATCAGTGTCTCGCAGTCCATATTTAAATAGTTTCTGGGGGGTGTGGTAAGCCTGGTGTATATATTTAAAGTGAATTATACGGAGGTTCCCGTTGGAGGTCAGGGCGCCTGTCAGTTGACAACAGTACTCCCAATCCGATTATGTAATCTGTGGGGATAGGTATGTATTCCATCTCTCCAAGCTCCTATCAGGGGATGTAAGTTTTTCAGCCCGGGCAGCTTGATACAGTTTTGTGATGAGCTTATGTCGTGTGGGGTTGAGGAGCAGCGTATGCAGCGCCTGCAGTGTAGGAGGTTCTGCGGGGAACATGGGAAAGTGGGCCTTCAGTGCTTTTTTAAGTCTGTGAAAGAGAAATATAAATAAGGGTGTTTTGTTCTGTATGTAACTGATGTCGGCATCGGACACAAAAGTACCATCCACGTATAAGTCCCGCATATGGGTGATCCCAGCTAGTTTCAGAGTGTGTATAGCTCCCATGTCATGTGTAACCGACAGAGCCGAGTGATAAGCAAGTGGCAATAGCGGGGAGTATAGTGGGTGCGTCCCAGCCAAGCGACCCAAAGCCTGCCAAGCTGCCACCGTGCTGTCAATTGTATTAATTTCAGTGCGGGGTGTATGCCTGCGGTTGTGAGATAGTAAGGAGCTCAAAGGTATGGGGTGTGCATCGCCGTCTTCGACTGCAATGTGTGGTATAAAGTCATGGGTGCCGAACCAATAATGTGCGTATTGTGCATGCGTGCATAGATAGTATAGATATAGGTCGGGTACATTAAATCTGCCCTCTTTATAACCTAGGGTAAGAGTCTCCCAGTTAACCCGGGCCTGTTTGCCCCCCCAAATCAGCCAAAGGAGCAAGGAGCGCAGAGTTTTAAAATAATGGTGAGTGAGTGTAATCGGTATGTTGCAAAATAGGTATAAAAATTTAGGCAAAACAACCATCTTTATGAGGGCTATACGGTCGGCTAGTGCTAGAGGAAGTTTTACCCATCTATTGACCTGCTGTTCCAGAGTCGTGTATGCAACACCGTAATTTTCACGGATAACGATTTCAGGGTTGCGGTGTACCCACACTCCCAAATACTTCACGGGGTCAGTTGCCCATGTGAGCGGGAATTCAAGATCATGGGATTGAGTGCATAAGGTCAGTGGTACTACCACTGACTTGGTCCAATTAATCTGCAGGCCTGAAAAACGACCAAAACGGATATACTCCCGTAAAACTGACGCCATATGAGTCTGCGGTTCCCCGACAAAGAGCAACATGTTATCCGCATACATGGAAATATGAACTGGGCGATGGGCAAAATGAAGGGCCGAGGCCCTGTGGCGTTGTCTAATGATACAAGCCAGTGGCTCCAGCGTCAGCGCAAATAAAAGTGGGGAGAGAGGGCATCCCTATCTCGTACCTCTGGTGGTTTGGAAGGGGTCCAAAGTACAACCCTCCACACGAATCCGAGCCATGGGGTCGGTGTATAGTAAACGTACCCAGCCAATAAACCTCAATGGGAACCCCATGCGCTTTAAAATTTGAAATAGATATCCCCATTCAATGGAGTCGAAGACTTTGGCTGAGTCTAGCATCACAGCCGCTGCCTGCAATTCAGGGTTGAGTATATGAAACATGTGCGTAGGTTATGGGATGTGGATCTAGTAGGAATGAACCCGGACTGGTCAGGAAGAACTAGTAGTGGCATGAGGGGCTGTAGCCTCGTAGCCAGAATTTTGGCCAAAATTTTAACATCGGTGTTGATAAGTGACAGTGGCCTATACGAGTCGCAACGGGATGGCGGCTTATCTTTTTTAAGCAAGGTGATGATGAGGGCCTCACGTAGGGTGGGGGGCAGTGTTCCAGAATCATAGGCCTCACCATACATTTCCAAAAGAAATGGTATGAGTTCAGTGGCGTATTCTTTGTAAAATTCACAGGGAAAGCCATCAGGTCCAGGGTCTTTTTTATTGGGGAGAGTCTTAATGGCCACGCGCACTTCTTCTTCAGTCACTGGTTGATTAAGGAAGTCTCTCTGATCGTCCATAAGCCACGCAATGGCCACGTCCGAGAGGTATGTGTCCAGCTCTACAGTATCAACCTCCCCCTGTGATGTGTATAGTGTAGCGTATGTATGACGGAATTGTGCAACTATGTCTGGGGTGGTATAATGATCGTTGTCATCATCGTCTGTGATCTTGGTGATGATATGCTTGTCAATGCGCATTTTGATTTTGGAAGCCAGGTGACGTCCTGGGCTCCCTCCCTCACCGTATGCGCGGGCCACGTGGCGTCTATTAATGTAGCGTGTTTCTTCCTCAGCGAGTGAGGTATATTCTAAGACATATTCTTTAATAGAAGCAAGCAACAGATCAGAGGGAGAGTGCTCGTAGTCTTCTTCAAGATTTTGCAGAATAGCCTCTATCCTGGCTAGGCGTCCACGCAGGTCACGTAAAATGCCGGTCGTCGTACTGATACAGGTGCCACGAATGAGGGCCTTGAATGCCTCCCATAGGGTCTTGGCACTATCTACGGAGCCACTGTTAGTGTTGAAGTAGTGTACGATCGCCTCGCGAATAGACGTGTTATAGAGCGGATCGAGTAGTGCCTCAGGGTGGAATCACCATGTAAAGGAGCTGGACATGGTCTTCGGGATGCGTAGAGTTTGGAGCACCGGATTGTGGTCAGAAAGAGTGCGGGTCAATCTGCGGACATCGGATACCCAACCTCCCACATGTTCGCTCAATAACCAGTAATCGAGACAGGACCAACTATTATGTGCAGTGGAGACATGTGTACCCTCCAGTGTATGCAGGTTGCAATGGCGCCATATGTCAAGTAGGCCCAAGTCCGCCATTCCCTCCCGAATGACCTTAGCTGTCTTAGGAGATTGGCCATCACGTGCGCTCGATTTGTCTTTAGACGGGTCAAGATGTGTTCAGATCCCCACCCCAGAGAATCGCAGCATCCGGCCAGTCTCTCAAAAGAGAGAGCATGCGTTCGTAGAGATCCGGGTCGTCAATGTTGGGACCGTAGGTGTTTACTATAGTAATGAGTTTGCCTTCTAGTTTTCCATGGATCATGGCATATCGCCCGTTATCGTCTACACAGGAGTGAATCATAGTGAAGGACAGGCTCCGTTTAATGAGTGTGAGCACCCCGCGGGAATAGGAGGAGTAAGAGGAGGCCAGACAGTAACCGGCCCACCGCCCCCCAATGTGTGTATCTGTTTGCTTGGTCAAGTGTGTCTCCTGTATTAGGGCAATGTGGACCTCATGGCAGTCTAAATATGCCAGGACCTGCCGGATCTTTTTTGGCGAGTTTAGTCCCCGGACATTCCAAGTGAGACATGTTATCACAGCGTCATCGTTATGTTGCTCTCAGGTGTAACATATATGAAGCGTGTTTTAGTGTGAGCGCCTAGAAAAAAACGTTTACAGCTCATAGTCACCAATAATGCACGTGATAATCGAATCATTCCCCCCCAGCTCACCCTCCTACCGATGCCCCCCACCCACTTCAGCACCCTCAACTTGCCAAAGCCAACCCAAACCACCCATAACAATTCCCTAGTGCAGTTCCAGGGAGGTAAACAATAATGGGGAACACCCATGTGGGGGACACTGGAGCACACATTCCCTCCTGTTGTCATAGGAGGTGGTCGAGCCAAGACAGGTAGTAGTCCTGCATATGGAATGTACATATGATAAACAGGATAAGGCCATCTTGGTGTATGTTAGACACTGAAACTTGAGTAGGACATAAATGATGGTCAGACAATACAAGATAACTTTTTTAGTCAGTGCAGTTCAGCAATAATACTCAAGGACAAGGGCTCACATGAACACAGAGCAGACCAAAGTGAAAAAAGAAATCTTATCTGAATGTTGCAATTTCGCATGTGTGGACGCATTGCAGCTGCCACAGTCATACATGGCCGAATGTAGGATGAAGGATCCATCAGAGTTCAGTGGAGAAAGGGCAATTGGAAGTGATCAGAGTTCTGTGCCGCTTGGCGATGTCACTGCTCCGCTGCACCAGCCCCCCCCGGAGTCACCCTCCGCAGCACCGGGTGAGTCTCGACTGCGGCGTTTGAGAGTTTTTGCAAAGTCCATCGCTGATTTGGGGGTGGTGAATATTCTCGGTTTCCCGTTTACCTCGATGCGCAGACGTGCTGGTTATAGCATCGCATAGGGTATTTTTTCCGAGATGAGAAGCTTTTTCACAGGCTGGTATTCTCGACGCGCTTCCTGGATAGTTGCCGTGAAATCGGGATAGAAGGCGAGGGTATTACCCTCGTGGGTGATGGTGCCCTTCTCACGCGCCAAGCGGAGTATAGTATCCCGGTCTCTATAATTTAACAGGCGTGCGATGATAGGACGTGGAGGGGCTCCTGGGGGCGGTCGGGTGGCAAGAGATCGATGGGCTCTCTCCACTATTAGGACTGAAGATAAATTTGCCGCACCAAAAATTGTTTGCAGTAGTCCCTTCATGTAGGTTTCTAGCCGGCCAGTATTAGTGGATTCCGGTAGGCCAGTGACGCGGATGTTATTGCGTCGGGATCTGGCCTCCAAATCCTCATTGCGAGCCTGGATCACCGCCAGCACCTTCTCCATCGACTTTGCCTTTGATGTTACCTGCTGCAAACCGTCTTCCGCGGCAGAAATACGAGTCTCCGCTTCTCCCAGGCGCATGGCATGTTTATCTGACTTAGTGGACATATGATCCATTCGCAGATTTAGATGGTCGATCTTCCCATCTATGAATTGTAGGCTAGCCTGCACCGCGAGCAGTGTTTATCGATGTTAGACAGTTGGTCGGTGGGCGTATCTACCTCGGAGTCAGAAGCAGCCTATTGGGTTGTCTTGCCACCACGCCGTGGTTCAAAGTTGAGACGTGGTTGGTTGCGGTCTTTTTTCCCCATTGTGCAGCACAAGATTGATATGTGTTTCACTGGTTAGTACTATGTGCGTAGTGGGGGTAGATTGATTGCGCTAGAGTTCAGGGATGCAGAGTGGGCCCAGGTGCACCCCTCAGTAATCCGCTCCCAGCTCGAGTATCGCTCCGTGCGGAAACCGGAGTGCAGACCGCAGTGGTCAGGTGGATGGCGGATTTCCGGGAGATTGGTGTCTAAGAGAGCAAGTATGTATTCAGTCTCGCCGCGGGGTGCATATTGGCTCTGTACAATAGATCTAAGAGCTCAGACAGGTGGAGCAGAGTACTCTTACAGCAGGGGTTGTAGCTGGATGGATGTTAGTCTGAGTCGTCAAGCAGGCGCAAGGCAAGGTGCGGCCATGCCCTGGCCGCGGCGGTCGTAATTCAGCGCAATCGTTGCGCAGGCAGATGTCGAGGTTGGTGGGGCGCCACCAGGAAGGCCACAGGGGGTGGATTTCAGTCAGTGTGCTCAGGAATGAGAGCGGTCGCAAAGAGGAGCAATATGGAACTGCAATGTGGCATCCGATTCACTGATGCGCAGCAGCGTATGGAGTCAGGCTGTGCATGGACAGGGAGGCACAGTCAGCCAACCAATGCGGCCCACCAGGGGGCCCCCGATTATGTGCAGCAACAGGCCGTCCCTGTACAGGGCTCCTCGTTCATGGATGTTGATGCGGTAGGGCCCGGCGAAGAGAGCAGTCCGAGGGGAGTGCACCACCACTTATGCCGCACCGCAGCACTCACCCAAGGGGGTCAGGTTGTCCCAGGCGCGGGCCGCCGCCGATCCGATGACGCCCCTCCACAGTGGTCTCCGACGGCGGCGTTGATCACACAGGCTGCAGCAGGCCTCGCCAAGGTCCGCCAGCAGCAGGTGCTGATGTCAGGGTCCACCCTGCAGCAACAAGGCCGCACGCAGGGCAGTCCAGTGCACCCCGTCTGGTACGGTAGCGCTGCCGAAGTTGATGCAGCGATGAATCCCTGCACTTCCACAAGACACCAGGCGCAGGAGAGCGACACCCGCCGCTCTGCACGGCACCTCCCTCAGAGCACGGCCCGGTCCGCCAGCTGGTGTGATGCAGGTTCAACTATTCATTTGCGGTGTTGCTCGCTGATTTAGCCTTCAACCGCAGAACTTTTATATCGCCGGGTGCCCGCAGTGTTCCGGCACACGGGCTGTGGGCATTGAAGCTGTTATCCTAGGCAGGACTGCAGGATTTTTGAGGAATTGCGGGCTCGGCCGACAGAGCTGCTCTAGTGAGCGGCCATCTTGTCGCGCGCCCTCTATCGCCCCCCTTTTATTGTCTTTTGTTGTACCCCATATAATCAATTTCTTCTCTACTGTCAGGTGCGGTTTATCATGGTCCTCTGCTATATGGTCCCCTTTTTCCCACCTGGAGGATGTCTCCCTTTCTCGTCTTTGTCCTGGAGTTTCCCGCTTGATCGTACCATCTTCCTTATGTGGCTCCACCACCCCCATGTTCAGTATATGTTTGTGGTATGTTTTTTCGTCCTTCTTTTGTTCTCCTATTATCCTCCTTTTCGTACTGCTCTTTGCCAATGTCTTTCTTCTGTTCTTCTTTCCTTATTTGCTTTGTTATCTCCCCCTATCATACACACTCAAATTTTCTCTTACATCCACTTCTTCCTCTTTACTCTTCTTATGGACCCTTCTTCTTTCTTTCCATTACTGTTCATTTTTTTGGTTTCGCTATAATATTTGTTTCCTACTTTATATATCTCTTTTTTATGCACAATGCTTTTCATCTTGGTTTCATCTTATTGAAACATTTACTTATGTTACATTATTGTATTTTGTTATTTGCAGTTCAGATTAAGCTTCCTTAAATGTTTTGCTTATGTAGATGTCGTTAAAAGTTATATCCTGGAATGTTAAAGGTTTGGGTTCCCCCATAAAACGTCAACGGGTTTTATCACATATTGCTGGATTAAAAGGAGATATAGTTTTACTGCAGGAAATACATGTGACAAGTAAAGAAATTGCCAAACTTCAACGCCAATGGGTGGGTCAGGTTTACGCATCACCGGGTTCGGGCAAACGTAATGGTGTAGCTATCCTTTGCCATAAGCGTTTAGATATTCAACTTATACATCAGGATGCAGATTCGGAAGGTAGATGGGTTTCAGTTTCGTTGCTAGTTAATAAAATTCCTCTGACTATTTTTAATTTATATGCACCCACCACCCCCGAAAAACTCTTCTGGCCTCAAGTCTTATCTAAACTGATGTTATATTCTGATGATTATTTGATACTGGGTGGAGATTGCAATATGGTTATGGACCCCTTTATAGATAGATGCTCTAAATCTAAATGTATCCCCTCCTCCATACACTCTCAATTTACATCTACTATAACTCAAAGATCCCTTGTGGATGCTTGGAGATTATGTTACCCCACTCTTCAAGAATATACTTATTTCTCACCGGTACATTCCTCACAATCCCGTATAGACTATTTATTTATCTCTAAAGCTCTTACTCAACATATTTCCCGCTCTGACATAGGGTCTATATTAATTTCTGACTATGCTCCTGTGTCTTTGGATTTAGACCTACTCCCTCCCATTGAAGGAACCAGGGATGGAGATTTAATAATGCCCTTCTATTAGATCCTAAATGTACTCCCGCTTTTCAAAAATTTGCAGACACTTTCTTTATAGAAAATGAGTCTCCTCATACCTCCCCTCAACTTATTTGGGACACCTTTAAAGCTGCTTCTAGGGACTTCATTATTTCTTTTGTAGCTCAGAAGCGGAGAGCATCCTCCCAAACCATACAATTGCTTAGCTCACGTATTAAGCAATTGGAACATTCCTATTACTCTACAAAATCCCAATTTAACTTGAATGAACTTGTCGAAGCTAAATTTACTTTTAATAAACTTTCAACTGAATCCGCTAACCTATATCTACTTAAATCTAGTGCCAAATATTATAGTGTGCAAAATAAAGCTGGTAATCTTCTTGCTAATTATCTCAAGATTAAAAAAGAACGTACCAAAATTGAATCCATTTTAACTTCAACCAATACTACAGTTCATAAAAACGAGGATATTCTTTTAGAATTTACAAACTTTTATCAAAAGCTCTATATTCCTGAGTCTCCTTCTCAACAGTCTGATGTTGATCAATATTTATCCTCCAATCCTCAACCCTCTTCTTCTCTTAATGTGGACTTCTCTTCCTTGGAAGAAGATATCCACATTAGTGACATTCTTACTGCTATTCAAACTATTAAAAAAGGAAAAGCTCCTGGTCCTGATGGTTTTACCATTGAATTCTACTCACACTTTTCCGTACTCCTTCTTCCCAAATTATATCATTTATTTACACATTTTATTTCTACTCAAAACTCAGGAGGATCTTTTCAGGAAACCCTGATTTGTCTTCTCCCAAAAGAAAATAAAGACCACACATTCTGTAAAAATGATAGGCCCATTTCTTTAATTAATTTAGACTATAAAATATTTGCAAACATTCTTGCCCTTCGCTTAGATTCGTTTTTACCCCAGTTGATTGGAAAGGAACAATGTGGTTTCATTAAGGGACGTCATTTATCTGATAATACTAGATTGTTTTTTAATGTCCTAAGTAAGTCTAAATCATATAAAAAATCGTTAGCAGCAATTTCACTAGACGCTGAAAAAGCTTTGATAGAGTCAGTTGGCCTTTCATTTTCTCCAAACTTGCTTGGTTTGGTTTTGGCCCAAAATTAATCAATTATGTCTCTTTACTTTATTCATCCCCCAGGTCCTTTATTTTAGCTAATGGCCTTGTATCCTCTTTATAGAGGAGTTCGGCAGGATGCCCATTATCTCCCCTTCTATTTATTCTTGCCCTAGAGCCTTTCTAAATAAGAATTCGGTCAAATACAAACATTTCAGGTTCCTCTTATGGCACTAGCCAGTTAAAACTCTCAGTATATGAGGATGACATTTTATTATTTATTTAAAATCCACAATCCTCCCTACCAGCATTCTTATCCGAGGTAAGTGACTTTGCTTTCGTTTCAGGTTATAAACTTAATGCTGACAAATGTGAGATCCTTCCACTAAACAAACTTTGTTTCCATACTGATTTTTTATCTTCTTCTTTCCATTGGAACCCAGTTAAAATTACATATCTTGGTATATGGTTTACTCCCTCTATTAAAGATACTGTTGCTTTAAACTTAAAAGAACTACAACCATTCTTATCCTCTTCTGTATCACGCTGGCATCCCTTATTCTTATCCTGGTGGGGCAGACTAGATTCTCTAAAAATGATGCTTGTTCCAGTGATACTGTTTTATCTATCCAATATTCCCATTAATATCCCTAAATCTTTTTATAAAATTATATATAATATTCTTTCAAAATGTTTATGGCAAAATAAACAACCTAGAATGTCTCTTTGTAAACTTAAAAACCTAAACACATGGGTGGCATTAATTTTCCAGACTTTTATTCATATCATACTTCATTTTTTCTAAAGCACTCCTCCTTTCTTTTGTCTGATAATAAAACCAATTCTAGTCTTCATCCTTTGTGGGTAGATATTGAAAAATCCTTTTTCCATCCTTTTTCCTTTGAAGAATATATTTCCCTTTCCCATATTCCCCTATCACTATCTCTCCCCATCCTTAAAAATGCTCGTAAGATCTTCCAACCACTTTTCTCATCTGCTCTAGATGAATGTACACAATTTTTAAATTCATCAATTTGGTATAATAAACATATTAGGATTAACAACAGATATATTTTCTGGAAGGACTGGTTAACTTATGGTCTAAAATGGACTCATCAACTTTTTCAAGATGGTGTATGTATACCCTTTCCAGTATTACAATCTCATTTTTCTCTTCCCCTTTCATATCAGTCTAACTATATATCTTTAACAGCGGCTGCCCAAACTTCTTATAATTCTTTAATCTCTACTCCTGTCTCTACCCCCTCAACTCCTATTACTATATCACTTTTAAGTGACTCCCTTCTGCTTCTCTAATATACAAAATGTTAATGGATATTCCTATTTCTTGTGATAAATCTGATGTAGAATGTAGTTGGGAATCTGATTTGGGTGAATCCTTTCCTATTCCAATATGGAATAAAATCTGGACTAAGATAAGGAAGTCTTCTAGAGCAGCAAACACCACTCAAACTTTATTTTTTATTTATAATAGACTCCTAATCACTCCAGCTAAACTACATAAGATTGACCCTAACATCCCTCCTACTTGTTGGTCATGTAGCGCCCCATTAGCTGACCTCAAACATATGCTTTTTGATTGCCCAGCGATTCACACCTTTTGGACCCAAGTTTGGCGACAAATTAATACTATTTGTCACTCCCACATCCCTTTCTCTTTTTCACATATTTTTCTGGGTAGCATTTCCGAAGCTTGGTCTTCCTCTCCTACTAATTTTCGTATCATTGACTTACTCATAGCTGTTGCATTTCAACAGATCGCTAAATCATGGAAAGATACTTCTGCAGTATCTTTTCAAGCATGGTGGTATGGAATTTGCTACAATCATAGATTGGATAGAGCCTATGTACACCCACTCACGCTTGCTGTTAAACGAGAAATACTTTGGGCGCCCGTTACTGAATTCTTAAATGCTTCAGCTAAAAAACTATCTTCACATAACCCTTGCATTGAAGAAGTACCCAAACCCCCTTGAATTTTATAAATACTGTTGCTTTGCTTAATTAATATTTACATTATTGTTACAGAATAATTCAATATAGTAGGATATTTATGCATAACTGTTATTTTTCAAATATAATGACTAATATGGATGTTGTACTCTTTCTCCCTCTTTCTATCTTTCTATCCCCCTTATTTTCTTTTTCTTTGCTATTTTCCCTTTCCTCGGATATCTTACCTGTATTATTCTGCACTTGTGTATTATCCTTTGATTACTGTATTATGTTTTATTTTCTTAACAAATATACTTCTTTTCAAACTTAAAAAGTAAAAAATATTAACAGGACTACAATAGCCAGCAGCTTAGGTGCTAGGCTACGGTGTTACAGTCACAGTTGTATCATTAGTCCTCCTTATAAATATGCTTTCCGTCATCTTGTCCCTCCTCTTTCTTGATGGCAGGTCATCATTTTAAACATACAAGAACAATGAAGAAAATACAAATGTCCATAAGCAGGATAAATGCCAACCATTCTTCATATTCCTTTGATTGTTCATGAAGTTTGTGGAATTGTTAATTCAGGGACTGGAAAAAAAGAAATCGGTAATATTCTGATAATGGGAGGGTAAACTTAAATTAATAATGAAAATTCTAAAGCGGTGGGATAATGTTCACCTCCGAGTCTTTAATAACATTAGATCATTCCTACATAAATATTTGAAAAATCCACATTTTAAAGCAAGAACAGAGGCTCATATTAAGCTATTTTAGGTTCAAATCTTTTATTAAACTTGTTGTTATATCAAAAAACAGCGCCAACAACAGACCTTGCACTTTCTTGGGCTGTGCAAAGCCCCTTGCGATGTAAACACAGTAATGCAAGTTTCGAAATGGCAAACGGTCCCAAACCCGTCCCACCCCCACCCGCCTCCACTCACAAAAGGATTAGTGTATGAATTCTGCACTGTCGGTGCTGGAGCTTAGTGCTGCTCTGATGTTGGCAGTGAGGGTGTCTCTGGCAAGCTTAGGAGACGGAGATATCTGGGGCATGTAAGTTCACAAAATTCTTGTGAAAGTAGGGACAGGAAGGGATGCCATAAATCTCTGAATGCAGATCCCTGACCAGCCAAGCTAAGCGTTATCTTTTCCATGCCTAATATGTGCCATAACCTATGGAGCCAGCCGGTGTGGGAGGGCGTCTGCTGAGTTCCCCAATGCGTGAGTATGTTCTGCATGGCAGCTCCTAGGGCTAACCCAATCAGTCGTCCTCTTCTAGTATTCAGTGGGTATGTTAGTGAGTTTGGTAGTGCCTTGAGACCCTCACGGGTGAGTAGCACGCTTTACAAACCCCCTGATTGATTGATTGAAGGAGTATGTATGCAGGGAATCGTGGTAGTTGGGTGTTAAAGTGTGTGTCGATTTCCTCGAGTACTTGAGTCCAATATTGCTGAAGCCATGGGCAGTCTCATAGGATCTGTACTATTGTTCCTAGTGAACTGCAACCCAGTCAACAGTCAGCGCTCCGTTATGGGGTAGCCTTGTGTATCCACGCTGGGGTGTAGTACCAATATGTTGCAATTTCTGTAAGCTTTTTGGTAAGTGCTGCATTACTGGCTGTGTGCTTGGCTCTGTGGTATATTCCTTCCCATTCTTTGCTACTCAGGGGTCTGCCTAGGTCCTTCTCCCACCTGTCCCGTCTGGCGTTGTGTATGTGTTTGTTTCGTGAGTTCAAAGGGGCATATAGTTCTGAGATCCGTTTCCTATCTGAGGATTTGCTGAGAAGCCATTTTTCATACTGGGTGAGGTCTCGTTGCGCATTGGGCTTATTTTGTGGGTGTAGCGTCCAGTGTCGGAGCTGCAAATACTGGAGGCACTCTGTCTCGGGATGCCGTAGTCTACTTGGATTTGGTGGAATAGGAGAAACCCTTCTTCATCAAACAGATGACCCATTGCGCGGCACTTGGAGTGTCGCCACTTTGCAAACCTTGCTTCACCCATACCAGGGGCGAAATCAGGGTTATCTAGTAACGGAGCCAGGGAAGATGGGAATGCAGTCAGGCTATGCCGGGTGCTAGTCTGATCCCACACCACCATTATTGCCCGCGTAATAGGGGATAGGTAGAGGTTCCGGTGGTCTATGTGATTTCTTTAGGAAGGGGACTTTAGAAAAGGATGTGCCAGCCACCACTCTGTCTTGGAACAGCCAGTGTTTCTCCGATTCGGCGTGGTTCCATTCTACCAAATATCGCAATTGCGCAGTCTGGTGGAATAGTTTGAGGTCAGGGATTCCTACCCCCCTTTGCTAGGTGGAAGGAAGCTGATAGCTTTCTTCATGCGTGGTCTCCATCCCTGCCATATGAATTGCAATAACTCCGACTGTAGCTTGGGGATCATACCTGTGGGCAGCTGCAAGGGAAGGGTCTGGAAAAGATATAGTATCTTTGTATGGATCATCATTTTGATGGCTGCTACTCTGCCTAGCCATGAAATCTGGTGGTGTTTCCACCATTGAAAATTGTTGCAGATTTGCCTGTGCAGCTTACGATAGTTGATAGTGGCTGTTTCCTGCGTGGTTGATGCTATGTTGATTCCCAAGTAGGAGATGTTACTGGGAAACCACTGAATGGGTTGTTGCCTCCTTAGTTGTTGCACCATTTGGGGGGGGGGAGAGAAAGGCTAAGCGCTAGTGATTACTTAACGTTGACCTTTAAGTCTGAAGCCCTGCCAAAAACATCCAGTTCCTTCAGGAAGGCTGCGAGGGCCATGTCTGGTTTGTCGAGCATCACTAGGACGTCGTCCGCATTGAGGCTTATGGTGTGTTGGTCACCCGCAAAGGGCACTCCGGTGATGTCAGGGTGGTCCTTGCTCCATATAGAGGGCAAACAACAGGGGCGACAGTGGGCACCCCTGCCGTGTGCCCCTGCCAATCGGGAAAGAGGCAGAAGTGTAGCCATTGGTCCTGACCATCGCCGTTGGGAAGCGGTAACAGGTCAGGATCTGGGTCTTTATCTTCTCCCCGAGGCCAAAATGTGTAAGAACTTGTTTTAGATAAGGCAAGTGGACTCTGTCGAAGGCTTTTTCGGAGTCTGTTGCTAGTAGCATGTAGTTGTCGGGGGCCTAGACGCTTTTTCAATAATGTGGAGCACGCGTTTAGTGTTGTAACTTGTCTGCATCTGGGAGATAAAGCCCGATTGATCAGGGTCGATCAAGGAGGGCATATATGGGTTCAACCTGTGGGCCAGTATTCCCGTAAATAATTTCAGATCTGTGTTTAACAGGTAAATTGGTCGGAATGAGCTGCACAGTGATTTGTCTTTGCCTGGTTTGCTGGTTTGGAGATAACAATTATTGAGGCTGCGAGCATCGAAGCAGAAGTCTCCCCGGGCTCTCTAAATGTGTTAAAAAGCTGTGTCAGGATGGGCGCTACAGCGTGGCAGAAGGTTTAATAGAAGGACGAAGTGAAGCCATCAGGGCCAAGGGATGTTGCCAGCTTCAGCCAGGAGATTGACGAAATGACTTCCTCAATGCGGATCTCTCCGTCCAGCTGTTTGTTTTTCTCAGGGGTTAGAAAGGACGTCTGCGTCTCTTGCAGATATTGTCTGCTATCAGAGCTACCCAGGGTTTGGCTCGAGTAGAGGTTTGAGTAAAATTCTTTGAAAGCATTGACTATATCCTTATCCTCCGTCACTAAGTCCTCCCCCCCGGTGTGTATCGCTTGGGTCCCTTGTTTCTGCTAGCTGACTCGTAATTTATGAGCTAGAAGCCATCCGCATTTGTCCCCTCCTACATGAAAGGAGTGGCGCAACAGGAGGGCAGCATATTCTGCCCGATCGAAGTCTATCGCAGCTAGCTGCGAGCGCAGCGTGGTTAACTGACGCCAGATTCTTGGGGCCCCGGTATGCTGGTGAATGTGCTCTAGTTCTCTTATTTGCTGAGAGAGGCCTTCCTTTTCCTCCTTCCTTAATTTGTGATCTGCAGCTGAGATTGCGATGAAATCACCCCCCGTAATACAGTTTTGAGCGCTTCCCATAGTCCTGCTGTGCATACCTTCGGGGTGTCATTATGTGATAAACAGTCTTCAATGGTATGTTGGATCTGTGCTACTACCTCTGGACGTTGCAACAGCGGGTCTCTTTAACGCCATTGTCGGAAGGGACGCTCCAACGGAGGGAGCGACAACGAGATTGCTACTGCCAAATGGTCCGAGAGTGCTGCTGTGAGGATCTCCGTCTCTGTCCTGAGTGTGTGTATGTCTTTTGTGCCTAGGAGGTAGTCCAATCTAGCGTACGTTTTATGTGCATTAGAGAAAAAGGAGTATTCACTAGACTGGGGATGGGATACCCTCCAGAGATCTATGAGTCCCAGCTCCCTCAACCAGGTGTGGCCCTCTTTGGCAATGCCCCCGCCTGCCCATGTCGCTGTGCTGATCTATCTAGAGTGTTATCGAACACCAAATTAAGATCCCCCCCAGCAGCACTCTGTGTTCATCCGTGGACATTGCCTCTGACAGCGCTGCGTGAAGGAATTTCTCCTGCCCCTCATTCGGGGCGTATACGGAGACCATTAACCTCTTCGATGCTCATGACGAGCTCAGCTCGTCATGCTGCGCGGTGGGCGTGTGCGCATGACGAGCTGAGCTTGTCACGACCACGCCCGCGAACGGAATGTCCAGCACCTGAGCGGAATTCCGATCGCAGCGAAGGTGTTAACATTTCCTGGCCCCCCAGCATGAAACGATAGGCGAGGAGCCTACCTTTAATTTCGGCCTCCTTATGGACCACCTTGCCTCTAAAGGTTCGGACCACCAAAATGGCCACACCAATCGTTTTTGTAGAGCACGAGGAGAAGAATTGATGGGGAAGGTGTGCATTTAAGGCAGTGGCAATCCCTGGCCAGCAGGTGGGTCTACTGTAGGAGGCAAATATCTGCCCATGTGCTTTTCAAGTAGGATAGTACTGCCCTGCGTTTCACTGGATTGTTGAGCCCCCTCATGGTGAGGGTGAGGATTCTAAGTGGGGTAGGCTGCATTTATATGGGAAAGAGGTGAACGTGCTGTGAATGCCTTCTGTTCCAGAGGCCCGGAAAGCCCTATCTCCATAGTCAAGAGCTTCCTATCTGGCCTTTCAGTTTGTCGTTTTGGGTAGCTTAGAAGTGAGTGGAGGCCCCAAGAAAAACCCCTTGATAACTCTATGAAGGAATGGACAGGGAAAAGAAAAAAATAATCCAATTTCAGTCCTGCAGCCAGACTCGACTTCCAGGTGAAGTACTTGGGGTCCATAGTGTGGCCAATCTTCCCACGCCCCCCCTGCCCGCTGCCCACCCGAGCTTTCTGAAAAGGGCAGCTGTCTTCCTGGTGTGCTAAGGTTCATCTATTTTTGCCAGCACTAATGAGATAGACTCCAGTGCAGCCTGCTGTCCGTTCGCTATCTCAGCCTGGTCCGGTCTTCTCGGGGTGTGCTGTGGCCCCTGCCTTCTCCACTGTGGTTGCCACTCTCCTCGGCCCACGGATGAGGGCCCTTGATTGCTACTTCCCTCCGGCAGATTTAGTCCCAGCAATCGGAAGGCCTCCGTGAGGGATCGTAGTTGGTGGAGTTTGCCTCCCCACCGAAAGATGAGCCTAAAGGGATGGCCCCACAAGTAGGCACTGTCCTGATTGTGTAGATGTGTGGTGACTGGGTGGAATTCTCTTGCTTCTGCAAGAGGGCGGCAACGTCCTGATAAAGTGTAAGAGTTTGGTCTCTGAAGGTGATTGGGTGCATTTCTCTAGCTCTACGCAGAATTTCTTCTTTAACTTGAAAGTCATGCATGCAGACCAGTATGTCCACAGGCGGTGCTTTGTTGGAGTGGGCCAGACCCACTCTAGGTGCTCTGTCTATCTTGATCTCTGCATCCTGGGGTTTGCTGAAAACCTGACAAAAGAGATCCCTCACAAAGCCGAATATGTCCTCACCTTCTGCCTTTGTTGCTACGCCTCGAATGTGGGCGTTGTTTCTTAGGGATCTAATCTCAAGGTCCTCAAGGTGTGCCTGCAAATCTATGTGCTGGTCATGAAGTCAGAGAACCTCCTGCTGGAGTGCCTCCATTTCCTCTTGGCTGTCTCCTTTATCCTCTAATGCTGCCACTCGGTCCCCGAGGGTGTCCACATCTTTCCTGATCTCTTTTATTTCCTGTGCGAGATCTCTCTTGACCTTCTGCAGGTCCTCCCAAAGTGCTGAGAACAGTGACTCCAGGAATGTGCGGGTTACTGGTTCCTCTAAAGGGTTGTCCACCTGGCTTTGGGGCACCTCTGCCGCTGAGGAGGTGTCCACCATAGTGCCCCCAGTAGGGCGTGTGAGCATGTCTTTGAGTGAGCAGTTTTTCTTTGCGAGGTTAGTGGTCATTTTCAATTGTCGCTCCCCTGGGTTCTCCTTGCCGTCAGCCTCGGGGACCTGAGGTCTCCAAAACAGGCCCAGTCTCCTCGTGTGGCCCCCCCTACATACGCTGTAGCAGTAGCATCTACCTTGCAAAAGGAGCAGTAGCCTGGGTCTGCACTGGACTTGACTGTGGGCCCGGGTTAATTCGTGAGGCCCTGGTGGGTAGCCCAAGTGTAGCATCTCTGGCCTCTTATGTGGGTCGTACCTATTCCGATGTGTTGTCACAGGGCCTCGCACGGGCTCCCCTATGCCGACCAGGGTGCCACGCGCCACTCCTTAAGGTTGGCGTCAAGGTTGATGACTTAGCTGGGGCCCCCTGCAGTGCTCCTTAGCCGAGGCTCTCACCCACCTCAGCCACCGGGGCCGGTCGGTACTCTTGCTGCGTCCGGCTCCCTTGGTTGCTCCCCAAGGCCGATGGTGCTCTTTCTATGTGGGGTCTGGACTTGCCACCGCTTTAACCCCTCTTCGACGCCACTTAGCTAGGGTACTACTGCAGGTCCCAGCTGTGCTCCTCACCTCCGATGGGTACGGGCTTGTACCCCCGTGGCCGTTGTTCTGGCCCCAGGACGCTCTCTGTGGCCCCGCTTGAGGCCCCAGGTTTTCCTGCTGCTTCCAGGCAGCTGCCTCCACGCGCCTCACCAACTCCTTCCTCCAAGGCTCCAGAGGGCCCGCTGCCTCCGGCATGCAGGCCCGCTAGACTTTGCTCGCCGCTTCTCCGCCCCTGTCGGGTTCCTCGGGCCCGGTTGGCACCTCTGTCCAGTCTTCGCTACCAGCGATGGGGGAAGGGGCTCCCGTCGGCGAGCCTCAAGGGCTGAGTTCCTGCCCGGGTCACTCTGCAGGCACACAGCGCTGCAGCAATGTGCTCCCCCTACGGGGCCATTGGTGCTCAGCTCGCAGGTCCATGGCTAGCATGAGTTCTCCAGGCGGTGCATCCTACCGGGTAACCACGTTTTTCTGGTGGCTACGCTGTATTTAGCGTGAAAGGGGAGGGCAATGGGCGTTGCGGTTGACGTTCCACTGCAACACCCATTGATTTTGATGCTGCCCCCTATTTACAAGGGCAGCATAAATAGGAGGCAGTGCCACAATTAAGACCAGGGGAAACCTGGTCTTAAACAGGCAAAACGAGGAGAACTGCTTTATTTCTCCTCGGTTTCATGTGTGCTGCCTTGTGCAGCACACATAGAAAAAGCAAATTGCCTATGATTGTTTATGTGCAGGAAGGTCCCCCTCCTGCACATAAACAATCATTTTAAAAAAATGCAGTTTTGCAACTTCTATGTGTGCTGCATTAAGCATCACACATAGAAGTTACAAAACAGCATTTAAAGATTGTTTATGTGCAGGAAGGGGGACCTTCCTGCACATAAACAATCTTCCCCTCAATACAGGCACCCTTGCACTATGGTGCAAGGGTGCCTGCATTGGTGCTAGACAGCTAAAGTTAGCGCCAGCGCAGGGGGAAACGCATGGTTGCACCATATTCTAGTAAACATGGTGCAGCGCTGCATTTCTAAAGTGACAAAGCGTGTCGTTAGCCTTCTTGGCTTAACAACATGCTTCCCCACTTTATTGTAAATATGGCCCTCAGTTTTGCTGGCTTTAGGACTCTACACACTTTATTACTGCTAACCAGTGCTAAAGTACTTGATCTCTCTCCTTAAAACATGGTAGAATTGGCTTACACCCAATTGGCCTATTTAATTTACTTGTAAGTCCCTAGTACAGGTGGTACTACAGGCGACCAGGGCCTGTAAATTAAATGCCACTAGTGGCCCGTTAGTACTGCTTGTACATTTAAAAAGTAGGACATTTACTTCTACGTTTTACATATCATGGTAGTAAAAATCTCCTAAATTTGATTTTCACTACTGCAAGGCTGCAAGGCCTACCTCTCCCATAGGATAGCATTGGAGTTACCTTATTACATTTAATAAGCTGTCACATCCAATTGGGAGCAGATAGACAGGTCGAGTTTAGAAAGTTGGCATTTTCTGGTCCTAATCATTTGGTGCCTGCAATCTGGCCCTGGGTTGCATGACTAGGCGTAGTTGGCAGTTGGTCTTTGTGCATTGCTCCCAGACAGAGAGACAAAGGGAAGATAGGTGTTAGAAAGATGGCCACTCTGAGTTAACGTGGGGGAGGAGCTGTCACGTGCCACACTTGCCCATCACAATGCCTCTGCCCGAGCACTCTCACAAAGGGTTTGACACTGGTCTTTTGTCCTCTTATACAAGCTGGGGCCAGGATAGGGAGGAAGGAGATGCCGGGCACCTCAGGGGGTGGAAACCTTTAAAAGTTTTCTCCACTTTAAAGGGGGCTCGAGGTATAAATATTGGACCCTTAGCCCCAACTTTTCAAAACTCTTCTAGACCTGTGGACTCTGCCAGGTAGAAGGAACGCTGTGCTGCTGAAAGGACTTCTACTCTGCTGGTCTACTGCTGTGAAGGACTGCTGCCCTGCTGTGATGGCCTGATACCTAGCAGCCCTCTTGCCTGGGTGAGAAGGACTGGATCTGCATCACTAAACCCAGGACCTCAGAGTGACTCCAAGGGCTAGTTGTCTGGTCTTCTAATCAGAAGCCTCAGGGCCATAACAGCCTTCCAACAACCTTGAACCCAGTGCCTGGACTCTGCCATCTATGAGTCCTGCTTTTCTAAGTGGTGCCACCCCAGTCCTAGACCCTTGGAAGTGGGTCTGAAGGAGCTCTGCCAGTCCATCTGTGGATCCAGCAGAACAGATGCATCTCCTCCACTGTGCATCTCCTGCAGAACTGGCACAACCAGATAATCACAATTGGAACTTTGTGCTTTTTGCCACTATTTTCACTTGAATCTTTAAACTTGCATATCTCCGGTGGTACTGATTTGATTTTTGTTGTTTTGGTCTTGAATTATTTATTAAAAGTTACTTTATTTTTCTAAAGTGGTGTGAGATTTGTCTTGTATTGTATTATCACTTATTACTGTTTGAAGTGCTGAATAAATGCTTTACACATTGCCTCTAAGTTAAGCCTGACTGCTCTGTGCCAAGCTACCAGAGGGTTGAGCACAGATTAATTTGGGGTTTGCTTGTGACTTCACCCTGACAACGATTGTGGTCGCTGCTTGAGAAGGGTTTCACCCCTTTCAATCGGTAACCCCATTTTTTACAAGAAGGAATACCAGAATGTGTAATTGTCACTTGCTGTTGTCCCTGAGATGTCAGGAATACCAATCTGCCTCTGAATTTAGGTATCCCAGGGGATATTCTGCTCGTACCAAATTATGGTGCTGAAGGCAGTATTCCCAAAACTGTTTTGCCAGATTCACTAGAATGTGGGACTGAGTACCTCCTAGAAATTGTCCATTCTCCATAGAACTGAGCAACGGGCCTAGTTTCTTGTTAAACACTGGATGGCAAAGGAACCCGCAGGAAGGTCTAAATAACCAATATTAATTGAGGACTCCCTCCCTGACCATTCGCCCCCAGTTGAGAACTGGCCAGATCGAGCTCCCCAACCCAACCTGCTTGCATCACATTTTAAAACAAGATCTGAGGTGGTAGTGAAAATTGATCTGCTGCTCCAATCTTCTAGATTCTCTAGTTACTATGTTGCTTCTTCTCTGGTTTCTTGATCTGTAGGAACTATGTCTGAGAAACACAAGCCCTATCTTAAGTGTCAAATTAAAATTTTTGGAGAACACGATAGTGAAGAGAACCTGGTAAAATTGCATGGATGGAAGAAGCAAGAAGACCAACAATTTGAGCTAAATGTTAGAGGGAAATAGAAGTGGAAGCTAGAAGGAGTGATAATTCTTTCCTGACAATATTCAGTTTTTATGTTAGAAGTTGAAGAGTGGAGAGTTTTGAGTTCACAAGGAATCCGAGAAACTCTATTGATTGTGCAGGAGCAAGGATAAGAATAAGGATTTTTCTGGATTGATAACAAAACCCACATTTTCCAATAGAGTAATGAGAGCCTGTAACAGGGGTATAAGTAGTATTTTGTCCTGGGATATTATTAGAATGTCACCTACATAAACAAGGAGTCAAAAACCTTGACTCCTGAGATGTGTAATTACCACTTCAGCAACTTAGTGAAGCACTAAGGAGTGAAGGGCATACTGAAAGGAAGAGCTGTGAATTTGTGGAATGTCCCCTCTAACTGAAATTGAAAGTATCTTTGATGGGGGAGAGATAGGCACTGAAAGTTAAGCATCTTTGATGTCCAACCTTGCCATCCAGTTGAAAGGTTGTAGGCAGTTTTGAATGTGGAGAATTGTCTCAATTATGCAGTGTATCTAGGGAATGAACTGATTGAAATCTTTGAGGATTTCAACCAGCCTTACCTTTTTGTTCTTTTTCTGACTAGAAATATTTTGTTTAGAAACTCCGACTGGTGGAACCTTGTAGGTTCTATAGCCTGTTTTACTAATGGCTATTTTATTTCCTGACTGATGAGACTGGCATCTGGTTAGGAAAAATTGATTATGTGTGTATAATATATTGGAAAAAGTTTGCTGAAAAATTCAACCTGGTAACTCCATATCGTCTGAAGAACCCATGGATCTGTGATTATTTGAGCCCAATTGTGAAGAAACAAAGCAATTCAACCCCCTAAAGTAGTAGGTATTGGTTGAGGACTTACCACTGTCATTAAGGTATCTGTTTTGACCTCTAACACATCCTCTGCCGAACACCTTTCTGAGTGATAATTTGCCTTTGTCAATAGAGCTGAGAGTGTTGACGTATTTAGATATTTCTCATATGAAATTGTTGCCAAAGAGAAGTCCATTAGCATCTAGTCCTTCCTCCTTTGATACTAGCTCTATAGGTTTGGGGTCTAACTTAAGAAGTAAACTCTTATGGGATTCGTTAGAGATGGCTGAATTGACATTGCCAATTAAACAAGTTACTCTTTCAATCCAATTTAAAAGCATCTGAGGGTCAATGGTTAATACTCCGTCTTTGGCTTGTTCTTGGACTTGTTCAACCATTTCAAAATATTTTGTAATTAGCCCCATCAAATATAATAGCTTTGTCCTAAAAGGCAGACCAGAACCAGCCAATACCTTTTTTCAGGTCTTTATTATATTTTGCAAAAAAAAGTTAACATTTTGGGGTCTATAGCTGGAGTCGCTAAGACCTTATTGGGGATAATAGGTCTAGGACACTCCGATTTGAGTTTGTTTCTTACAAGTTTGTCTAACAGTGGTTGTTAGAAATGGGGGTCTCTAGTTGGCAAGGGTTTGCACCTTTGTCCAAGTAGGGACCCTTCCTTCTAGTCAGGATAAGGGAGTTACACTCCTAAACTAACTCCTGCTCACCCCCTTGGTAGCTTGGCACGAGCAGTCAGGCTTATCTTAGAGGCAGTGTGTAAAACATTTGCACATAACCAACAGTAACACAGTGAAGGCACTACAAAAGGACAACACACCAGTTTAGAAAAATATCCAATATTTTTATATACTTAAGACAAGACCAAAAACAATAAAAATCCACAATACTGTACTTAGAAATCTTCAGTTATCAAAATAAACTTGAAATAAAGTTCCTTGAAGTCGATAGCTCTGTCTGGGGCTATCACGACATCGTGAACAACGAATCCTAAACAGTTCTGGCTGACGGCGGCGTCATGGGCCAGCTACGGTGTCGGGAAGACGCGCAAAACAGTACCTTTAGAAATGCAGGGCGTCGGCGACCTCTCGTTAAGCTCTGAAAGCACAGCGTCCGCAGGCGTCGGTTGCGGAGGTCAGTGCAGGAGTCGTTGGGCTCTTGAAGTCACACGCGTTGCAGATCAAACTCCTCGTGGTTGAAGTAAGGAGAGCTGGCGTCGGCAGGCATCGGGGCTATGGTGCGAAGCAGCGGTGCGGCGTGCGGTGCTCTCAGGTCACGGTGCAGGCAGCGGCTCGGTGACGGTCGTCCAGCGGCATCAGTGAGACCAAGGCTGCGGTGTGAAGTGATGCGGTGCTCGTCGCGGTGCTGGCAGGTCACGTTGCAAGCAGCAGCGGCGTCGTTGCTGAAGCCCTGTCATCGGCTGACGAACTGGAGTCGATGGGGCCGGCATCGGTAGGCCAAGGCTGCGGTGTGGGATGAGGACTGTGTGTCCTGTAACTTAGAAGCGGTGCCCTCGAACCACAGTGCAAGCAGCGGCGTCGATGTTGGCGTGAAGCGGCGGCATCGGGGATACCAGGGCGACGGTGTGAAGCGAGGCGGTGCCCACCGGTCACAGTGCAAGCAGCGGCTAGGTGGCGGCATCAGCAGGTGTCGTCGGTGAAACCAGGGTTGCAGTGCGGCATTGCGGCGGTGCCCTCTGCGGTGCCTTCAGGACACGGAGTCGGCAGCGGCATCGCAGACGGTGTCAGGTTGCTTTTTCTTCTGTTGCAGCACAAAACACACAGTCCAAAGTGCTGAGGGCAAGAGAACTTGAAGTCTTGCAGTTCCTGAGACTTCTTGAACAGGGGGCAAGCTCTACCTCAAGCCCTTGGAGAAACCCACAAAAAGAGATTGCAGACCGTTCAGTCCAGTCCTTTCACTGCCTAAGACAGAAGCAGCCACTGCAGGCCAACACAGCAAAGCACACAGCAAAGTGGTAGTTGCTCCTCACTGCTTCTCCAGCTCTTCTTCTTGGCAGTCTTCTTGGTCCAAAAGAGTTCTAAAGTTCTGGGGTTTGGGCCTCAGTATTTATACCCAAAATTCCTTTGTTCTCTGGTGGCAGAGAAGCCCTGTGCCCAGCCAGAACCAGTTCTGTCCTCTCAGTGTAGCTGCCCAGCAGGAGGAGGAGACAGCATTGTCTCTGGCAGACCAGGCCCATTCAGGTGTGAAAGGAATCTCCTCCCCCTACTCTAAGGTGCAGACCAGGCCTATTCAGGTGCTAGTGAAAACTCCTCCCACTACTCTGAATGCAGCCCAGGTCTATTCAGCCCAGCCCTGACTCATCCAGGCTCTCTGGAGCCACTGCACATCCCCAGCCCCTGTCACTCTGAAGCCAGACAGTCAATACACATCCTAGCAGAGGCACACAGGATGGCTAAGCAAGAAAATACATACTTTCTAAAAGTGTTATTTTCAAACACAGAATGTAAAAATCACCTTTACTAAAATATGCATCTTTAAATTCTGAGTTTAGGCATACTAAACTTTATTTTCCTATCTGGTCCCAATGGAAAGTTATATTTATAAGATGTTATAAATTAACTCCCATGCTTTCCTATGGGCCAGATAGCCTTTCAATAGTGAAAAATGAAATTCACTGTAATTCACTACCAGGACATGTCACACACACCAGTACATGTCCTACCTTTAACATACACAGCACCCTCCCCACAGGAGTACCTTGGGCCTACCTTAGGGGTGATTCACATGTTAGAAAAGGAAAGGTTAGGGCTTGGCAAGTGGGTGCACCAAGTCAACATGGCAGTTACAAACTGCGCACAGACTCTGCGGTGGCAGGTCTGAGTTACCTTTTCAGGGCTACTCATGTGAGTGGCACAATCAGTGCTGCAGGCCCACTAGTAGCATTTGATTTACAGGCCCTGGCACACTCAGTACACTTTACAAGGGACTGAAAAGGAAATCAAATATGCCAATCATGGAAACACCAATCCATAACACAATTTATCCAGAGAGCATATGCACTTTAGCACTGATCAGCAGTGGTAAAGTGCCCAGAGTCATAAAACCAACAACAGCAGGTCAGGAAAAATAGGAGGAAGAAGCACAAAGATTGGGGATAACCCTGCAAAAAGGGCCATTTTCAACAGTGGTCTTATTCTAACTCTAATGTAATCTTCTACTTGAGAGATGGTTTACCAATCTGATATGGCCAGGTATTGCCGAGTCCCCGCCCTGAATGTAAACTTCGCCTCCCCAACCATGCCCTACCATGCCCTACCAATCATGACCTTACCACAGACCAAGGATACAATCACATAAAATATGACAATGACGCCCTGTGAAAGAAAATTCTTTGTAATATAACCAACAAATTCCAAGGAACATTGTTGCCCCTGAAAGAGAAAATTCAGAAAACAGATTGACACTTGAAAGTAAAAATTGTTGATAACCTGCTACCAAACACAAGAAATGCATTCATTACCAAACTGCTGCCTCAGGGGATGGTGGGTGGGTAAAATTCGCCCCGCGTTGGACCATAGCTCCCGTTGAGGTGGAGTGGCAAGGGGAAGAGACCTTCCCGACACTCCACACCCTCTTTTATGGGGGGAGCTTCAGAAACAAACGGCAGGATCCAGATCTGTACCTGCCTCCCCATGCCCATGCCCCGGAAGCACTTGAGGGCTTCCGGGTCATGCTCCCCTCCGGCTACACCCCTAAGGGGCACAATCAATCGGGGCTGGTGCTGGCCTCTACACCATCGGCCGCCACCAGCCCTGCCCTTCCCGAAGGTGGCCAGGACCGGCATGTCCACCATAAGTGCGGCGTGCCCAAGTCCGGTTGTCGCCTTGGCATATGGCCAGGTATTGCCGAGTCCCCGCCCTGAATGTAAACGTCCCCCCCAACCATGAGCTCATGGGTACATATTCCTCACCCGAGGCATAGATTGATATCCACACAATTGTCTTGGATTAGGGGTCGGAAACCCTGGCCGTATTTTATTAATACAAACAGCATATTAAAAAACATTACATCTTTACAATACGCAGAAAATTGACCATCAGTCCAGAGCATTCATATGCCAATTTTACAATGTATTTACGTTATTTCATATGGTAATGGCTAACCTTAACGTTTATCTAATACATAGCCATTCCTAACCTAACTAAATTATTATATTTACCATTTTCTGTGTATCCCGAATTGAGCCTACGTGCAAGGTCATGACTGGTCCAACTACGTGCTAGGTCCACCCCTCCTACCGGAATGACCTTGCGCAGAAGGCCCGGTTGCCCAGAAGGTTACCTCCTTCGGGCACCCCCTTCGCCCTCAATACTACCTCCCAGGGGCTATGCTGTTAAGCCCAACTTGGCGCCCATGCGCCTGTGCGGGGATTAGCCCAAAGGCCTGCTGGAAGCGGAACTTCTCTACCCCCGCACCCTCCAGCCTACACCCCCAATACTACCTCCCAGGGGCTGTGCTGTTATGTCAATTTTGGCACCCATGCGCCTGTGCGGGAGTTGGCCCAAAAGGCCTACCGGAAGCGGAACTTCTCTACCCCCGCACCCGTCTGCCTACCGGCGGTAAACGCCCCCTGTAGTTCTATGAGAGAACACTGTCCCCCCCATTGACAATGGTGATGCCTACTAAGGACCGTAAAATGCCCTACCAATTATGACCTTACCGCCACAGGCCAGTATAGTTGCCTGACTATCTGCCCCCCCCAACGCTCCAAGATCATGCTCTGTCCCTTATCCCAGCCCATAGTGCTAGAAACAGGCACGCTGACCATCCCATCCGATTTTTGGGAGGTGAGCACCCTCCTGTAGCAAGAAACTGACCCCCGTGGTACGCTGTGTTGGGAAACTGAGCAACTTATCGCTCTGCCGATCTATACACCTAACCCAAGTGGCACAAGGCCCTCCCCGCCTACTGGAAACAGCGGAATAATGTGTGCCCATGCCAAGCTGCTTGTGGGCACCTCCGTGCCAACCATCCGATTTTAGTGTTCAGAGCCTCAACAATGCTTGTCCAACCCAGGTGCCCCAGGGTTTTACCCCTCAGATACACACTTGCCGCTGCGGGGGCATGTGAGTCTTACCCAGCAGAACCTCCAAAGCGGTCTCTTCGACTCTCCCAGGCAACTCCCTGCCCATGTAAAGAACAGTGCAACCCGCCTTCGGGCTCTCCACATACCTGGCTGCAAAAAACATTGTTACATCCTACTCACAACTGGATGACTAGCTATCCATCTTTCCAGTTCACCTGACCTTTCAAGCGGGGACCTAAGCTGGGCGGGGTTCCGTTGACCAGCGCACAACGGCGAGCTTCCTTCCTGCTGCACCGGACCTGAAGCCGAAACCTTGCTGGAGAGCGCTTCTATGTTTTATTAGCACCCCTGCCGTTCAAATGACACCAAACGGCCGTTCCGCTCGCCACACTCATGAGTGACTGACGTACCCTTGCGAGCTGTTATATGCTGGCATCCGTCTGAAATTAATAACAGAAAACGTGAGAAATCCCCCCCTTGTCCAGCACCCAATTACAGCCACTGCTCAATTGGGTGACTATGTGACTTCTGTGAGCACCAGGGAGTTGTGAAGAGCACCCCAAGCCTTACGCTCCCGGGCCTTCCTTGCACCACTACTGCTTGGTGCCAAACATGACAAAATTATCCACAATGAGCTGGCCCCCCCCTGGTGTAACACATTCCCAAAGCTACCCCCTTGAAAGAAAAAGGGGGGTGGCCAGTCCCACATGGGCCACCGTCTTCCGCCCTGCAAGTGGTCGCTGCCCCCCTACTCTCGCACTTTAGTTTAAGGAGGTGGGACCAGCAACAGTTGATGTTGACCTATAGCAGCCTTTTGCCAGCCCGTACTTTCATTACAATTAATTGTATCACTCATAAAGGCATTGTGGTGGGACCAGTCTTTGTCTGAACCCACTCACCTTCGACACATGTGTGTTTGATTACTCAGTACCTCCAAACAAAGCATGGCATGATTAAGCTATTGCCCTGGGGATGAATTAATTCTTCATACAGCACATTGGTTTCAGTTTGATGTGGCCCTTAGCTGAGAATCTCTTCTAGGTGCTTTCACAGATGAGTAAATTTCTCTGCCTTCCTGAGCCTCTTGGGAACTATTGAGTTTAGAGGCTGCTTGTTGCACTACATTTTCTATAAGATCGACTACTATGAAGTTGCACAATTGGGCCTCCTTAAAGGAAAGTGGAACACCTAAACCTACCGCATCCCAACCATACACCTATACGTCTTCCCCAGAGCGTCCATACACAGGAGTGATTAATACAAACTGATTCAGAGTGATACAACGCAAGTGCTAGACGGTACATCACACACTTGGTAATGAGATGTGGTTCCAGGTCAGACTGGCAACTTCTTGAGATGAGTTCACTTTACTTTGTTCCCTGGTTTAGGGGGTTTTCCAACAATGGCTAACTAAGATTATTTTAATATTCTCCTTCAATTATCTTCCTGTTTTGGGGATAAACCTCAGTCCATCCCAAAACATCCTTTTAGTTACTCATGAAAGCAAGGCTGAAAAGTACAGACTAAGAAGCCTGGTCTCGAACTATGCAAGACAAGCTCTCTTTCAATCCCTGTGCACATGTAACCCAATTACATGTATGAAAAGAATGGTGATAAAAGACACCACTAGCTGCACTAATAGGCGTAAAATTGCAATCCCATGAGTTTGCAAACCATTGGCCTTCTGGCCATGTTCGCTTAGAAAAGCGATTGTAATTCCCAGGCTCAGTGCTGCAGCCGGCCGGGGGCGAGGGGAATTCGCCCCTCGTTGGACCATAGCTCCCATTGAGGTGGAGTGGCGAGGGGAGGAGACCGTCCCGACACTCCACACCCTCTTTTATGGGGGGAGCTTCAGGAACAAATTGGCAGGATCCAGATTTGTGCCTGCCTCCCCATGCCCATGCCCAGGAAGCACTTGAGGGCTTCCAGGTCATGCTCCCCCTGGCTAAACCCCTAAGGGGCACAATCAATCGGGGCTGATGCCGGCCTCGACACCATCGGCCGCCACCAGCCCTGCCCTTCCCGAAGGTGGCGAGGACCGGCATGTCCGCCATAAGTGCGGCATGCCCGAGTCCGGTTGTCGCCTTGGCAAGATAGAGGATAGTATAATAAAGATGAATAAAAAAGAGGTTCCACTGAGGCCTCATAAATGCACGCACAAGCTTTAATGTCTTTAACATCTTTGGATTGTTTTGATTCTTTTCTGAGCTTACAGATTGGGGAGCAGGCCAAATAATCACAGACTCGTTTTGGTTATCTGAATTCGTGTCTGTACTATAGATAATGTCATCTGAGTCATCATAAGCATACATAGTGTCTGTTTAAATATGTTTCCTCTTGATAGTACAGTTTTCTACCTCCTGTAAGGGGTGGTCTTTAAGTGGCTGTATCACCATTGTCATCAAAGAATGTTTCATCCGCATCATTTCTACTGACTGCATCATAAATCTTGTCAGCAGCATTTCCTACTTGATGCAATGGCCACATTCTACGTGTTTGTGAGGGTCTTTGAGTGTATCTTTCAAGCGGTTTAACAAGAAATATACTGTATAAGAGCCGAGACTTCTGTTTTTTTGAAGTAGAAGAATAATAAAACCCGCTACCCCCAGCGGATTGGTTTTGGGCCAATAAATGCTCTTTCACACTACTACCAGTATCTTGCACAATAGCCATCATAGAAGGAAGAACAGCGGATTTGACAGAAGAATTTATAAATTGCTTTAAGTTATTTTTGAATATTTGCTCAATGATATCCATATCTTCATTATCAAGCTTTGTCCCAGCCGTAATGTAATTGGATTATGATAATGAATTCATGAAAGAGCCCATAAATACAGATAAATAAACAAGTCTCAGTAATCTATCCTTTCCAAAGAGAAATGTATGTCCTACAAGATTATAAAAAATAGAGAAATGATGGAGGAAATGCAGAACAAATCAAACATTCACCCCCAGTCAAGAGATCTGGGTTTAATCCATCATTATTTTGCTCAACATGCCACCCCAGTTTAGATCCAGCCATATGCAAATCAGCCTTGGCCTTGCTCCTCATGGGAACAGTCCAGCCCAAACTGCCATTCCAGGTCCTCCCTGGACCAGAAACAAACATCCTGGGACCAGTTTCAGGGCATCACCCCTCATCAGCTAGGCTAGCTTGAATCCAGTGGCACAGTGACCAGGGAACCCACGTCTGAACAAACCAGTCGCACTTAGAGCGAGAAAGCAAAAGACACACAAATGATGGACAGAATGCGGAACAAATCAAACATTTACCCCCAGTCAAGAGATCTGAGTTAAATCCATCGTTCTTTTGCTTACCACACCACCCCAGTTTATACCCAACCATATGCAAATCAGTCGTTCAAAAAAATAAATATATTTATCATTTCAATTACATAAAACAACACCACATTCAGTGACAATTGTACAGTTTGCAGGTATAGCAGCACTAAGGAAGAGCAGTTCACATGAGCATTCCGCTGGCGTAGTGAGGAGACATGTTTCCCATTAACTCCCAATTGGTATCTGCAGATAGGTCCCAATTGGCCTTCCTGGCAAACATTTCCATACGGTGAGTTGGTCTGCTGTGATCCCGGTGGATCTAGAGGAGAGAGAAACAACATGGTACAGACTGCAGGCAAATCGTAACAGCGTTTGCAATGCGTACATGACATGGGGGTATGAGCCCCATGGAGTCAATCTTGTGAGGACATGCCTGCGTGTTGCAGGTAAGTGTGGATGGGGTTGCCAGATATTTTGTGGGTGAGATGTGGGGGGTTGCATCAGGATATAAAGTTCACTAGTTGTGTCACAGAATATAAGGCTTTTAAGCCACTGCATGGCAGTGGGACGATGACTGCTCCACCAGCACAATGCAAACTCCCGCTTCGCCAACAAGAGTGCTATTGCGGCAAAGCGTGGGGATCCCTTTGGGATGCCATGTACATATCCCAGTACCACCAGCAGGGGCACCAGAGTCAGCGATACCTCCAGCATCTGGGAGAGTCATGCAAATATGTCTTTCCAATAATTGTGGACATGCGGGCATGTCCACACTCGATGGAAGAAGTCCGCTCCCTCAGCAATACATTTGCGGCATGTCGACGGGCGGGAGGGGTCGTCCTTGGCCATGAGGCTGGGAGTCATGTAGGCGTGTCAGAGGAACTCCAAAATGCAGCAGGTTATATTTATGATTGGGGGAAACTAATTTGATTTGGAGGCAGCAGTAATACCGGACGTCGTCCTGCAGAGGGTGTTGTAGGTCCTCTCTCCAGTCTGTTGTTCATGGTAGGTAACATGTCCAGACATGCGTGATACAACGGAGAGACCAAATGTTCATCTTTGTTGTCCTCTATAAGAAGAGAGAGGGGGATAAAGTCCTCAGGGGGTACCTGGGCACATAGAGCATTCTGGATACGATGCAAAATGAACCTGTCAAGTGGCGTTGCAGTGACAAAGCATTTATCCTCTGCCCAAGCGATGGCATGGCCTCCCGGGAACAGATCTCCAATAGTCTGCAGTGCATAGCAATTCAAAGTATGCTTGACAATGGTTTCTGCCATTGGGGGGAGCCAGCGGTTGTCTGCAAGTGGCAAGGCAGGGGAATACAACCAGCCTTTTCCCAGAAGGCACATTAAACAGCGCCATGCCCAACAAGTAGTGGAAAGTAGCTGAATGTCTGTGGGGTCCAATGGCAGCCCCATGCGAAGGATGGTGTTTAGTGGTGTATAACCCACTAAATACTGGTCAACACGGTTGTATGTAAGGCGAGCGTCACTGTGGTACCAATAATACGCGTATTGATACTGGATGACCAGATAATAAATGTGAAAATGTGCCACTCCAAAGTCGCCCTTTGAATAAGGAAGGGCTAGCGCTCTCCACCCAACCCACGGTTGGTGACCCGTCCATATTAAACACAACAAAAGACCTCGTAATTTGATAAAGAAGGCAGCATTATTGAGGGGGATGGGAATGTTAAGAAATAAATAAAGAAATTGGGGAAGGATGACCATTTTGATGATGGCCACGCGGCCGGCCAATGACAGCGGCAATTTTATCCATGTCTCGATTTGTGTAGTTAATTTACTCATGGTTGGACCATAATTCAGTCGAATGATCTGCTCCCTATCACGATGAATATGGATAACGAGATATTTGACGGTGTCTTCTCGCGACTGCCGCAGGAGATCACTTTGAAATTGTTGTGTGGCCGATGTCAGCGGAAAGAGCTTGGATTTGCTCCAGTTGATCTGGAGACCCGAAAAAACGACCAAATCTCTAGATCTCTTGAAAGACAGGGTGCAAATTCACAGCTGGGTGTCTGAGAAAGATTAATATGTTGTCCGTGTAAAGCAATAAGAGCAATGGGCCTGTACTGAACTGTAGCCCTCGCCAAAGATGTTTCTCCTGGAGATGTCGCACCAACGGGTCATGGCAATGGTGAATAGGAATGGGGAGAGTGGGCATCCCTGTCTGGTGCCCTTGCAGGTGCAAACGCGGGTGTAAAAGAACCATTGACGCAAATACGAGCCGCAGGCTAAACATATAAAAGCTTGATCAGAGACGAGAATCAATGTGGCAGGCAAAGCTTCTGTAATGTTGCAAAAAGGAAAGGCCACTCCAGAGAGTCAAAGGCCTTTTCTGCATTGAGCAGGGCCACTGCTGCCGGGACCTCTGGTGATATTCTGTTCAAAACAGATAACAACGTATGCAAATTTATGGATGTGGAGCGATAAGGAATGAAGCCGGACTGTAGAGGGGAGATGATGGTTTCGAGCAGGAGGGTCTTAGCAAGAATCTTTTTGTCACAGTTCAATATGGACAATGGTCTTTAGGATTGGCATAGCAAAGGGTCCTTCCTGGGTTTTAGTAGCAGAATTATGATCGCCTCGTGAAGTGTGGGGGGTAACATACCCATCTCAAGTGATTCAGCGTAGAACTCTAATAGGTGGGGAAGATGTTTGAACGTTTTGTAAAATAGACCCATAAGGCTATCAAAACCAGAGATCTTGGACCCATCCATAGAGTCTATTGCAGGGATGATTTCCTCCGCTGCTAGTGGTTCCCTCAAAAATTGTTGTTGTGAGGTGGACAGCCAAACTATAGCCACCTCGGGGAGGTACTCCCCCAGGGCATCGCCATCCACTGCATATTTAGAAGTGTATAGCTGAGTATAAAAATGATGAAGTTCTGCCAGTATCTTACCGTTATCTGAGGTCCAGCCCTGGTCCTCAAGTGCAAGCTCTGGTATATAATCCGACTCTCTGTGGGAGGGGCAATCTCGCCAACGTACGGCCCAGACGCTCGCCCTCGCCATAGGAACGGACCCTCGCATATTTGCCTAAGAATTGCACTTTACAGTCAGCCAATTCATGGAATTCCTCCATCGCCTTAGCGTGAAGGCGGAGTTAGTCGTCGTCAAGACCCCCAAAAGCAGTTGCATCTATACGCTGAAGAGTGGCATCCACCCGCACTAGGAAACAGCATATGTCGGCTAGTATACCGCTCTGTTTGGCTATAACCCCCCAAGGATGTAGGCTTAACAGCCTACCAGAGGGCGGCCTGTGTGGCTACTGAGCCTTTGTTGAGTTCGAAATAGTCGGTGACAGCGGTCCAAAGTTCTTCGCAGAGTTGAGCAAGGCGTGACAAGAAAACGCCATGTTTTGGCCCAGCTGCCTGGAAGTGGAGCATTTAAAACCATGCACACTGGGGCATGATAATAATAATAATAAAAGATATTTGTAGAGCGCACAGCTACCCCGAATGGGGTGTCCCGGCGCTTAAGCGGACAGCAACAAAAGTAGTGGTATGTGCACATCTAGTCATAGCGACTAAACAGCCAGGTCTCCAAGGCCTTTCTAAATTCCTGTTCAGAATGCATCGTGCATAATTGAGCAGGTAGGTTGGTCCAGCATTTAGTGGTGCCCATCTCGAATGTCCTTCCCCCCATGATCTGACAGTGTGTGGGGCAGGCACTTCACCTCGCCAAGCCAGGGGAGGAGGGAAAGGGAGAAAAACTAGTAATCTGATTGTGACCAAGTGCCATGGGGTACAGAGTAGAAAGTGTGGCTCGGAAGCTGGGCATGTTGGTGATGCCATGCATCTCTAAAAGAATATGAATCGCAAATGTCACGCAGTATGTGTGTTGCACAAGGCTTGCTGCTTAAAGTCCCCCCCAGTTATGATGTGGTCTGTATTCACTTTCTCCAAGAGTTTCAATAGGCCGTGAAAGAAGTCAGGAGAGTCAATGTTGGGGGCATATATATTTAAGAGCATTACGGTTTGTCCTGCCAGCAAGCCGGTAACCGCCACGTATCTACCCTCAGTGTCTATGTTGCTGTCTGTAAAGGAAAAGGGCACAGAGCGATGGATCAGGATACATACTCTGCGGGAATACAAACTGTAGTTAGAGAAATACCTTTGCGGACCCCAAGTCGAGGTGTAGGTCATGGTCGAGCCTAGAGACAGGTGCTTCTCCTGCAAAAACACAATTTTTATCCCATGTCTAACCAGGTACTTCAACATATGTTTGCCCTTGCGGGGATTGTCAATGCCTCTAATATTCCAGGTCATGAATAGGATCTCTAGTCACTCTGTCGCAGGATTACGGGCCAGGGACATTGTTTACCATTGTCTTGTCGGACCAGCTGAAAGTAGCATCATAGTCATCCTCACAACATGGTGCGTAAACATCAACGCAAGAAACAACCCAATCCCAACTGCCTCCTCTCACCCAGCCCAGGCAAACCTGTGCCTAGCGATAACCCATGTGAAAACTAAAACAAAACAATACCCAATACAAACAATTAAACATGGTGGTGTACACCAGGGTAGACAACACCTCGACAGTGAGTTCTAGTTGAAGACTCATTCTAACAGCTAACGATCGGGATAAAGGATGTATGTAGGGGATAGCAGGGGGAAAACATATGAGCAATCAGCAATATCGGACTAATGTAGCGGCTAGCCCATGGGCACCCACCCCCTAAGCACAGGAACACCGACCACCCTGAAGAGTCCAGCACAGTTAATGAACTGCCATGACGAGTAGCCAGGGCCCATAGGCATCGTCAGTCACCTTTGGAGGCCGCGGGAAGGGGCATGGTGCTCATGATAATTGTAGCAACCTAGTGCAATCCATGGCAGTCTGCAGGGGAGAGATCTGAAATGTTCGTGGCATGGAGATCCAGAGGGGATCATGCTGGGGACTTCCCAGGGGAGGTTCGATGGTCATTGGCATATGACTTACAAAACATCTGGGCATTTGCAGGGGTATCAAAGATGCACGATCTACCCTGTACATCCACATGGAGATGGGCAGGGTACAGAATGCCACAGCACAGGCCCACCTCCCTAAGCGAGGCCTTCGCACTCACAAACTTCTGACGGGCCTCCTGAATCATCAAGATGAAGTCCGGGTAGAAGGAGACAGCACTTCCCTGATACTGGATCCAGCCACATTTGTGCACTAATCGCAAAGCTGTATTGCGATCTCTAAAATTTGACATTCGGTTGACGAAAGGCTGCGGCGGCGATGCTGAGGGGGAGTGGGCTCGGGCCCAGTGACTGGTGTGCACGCTCCACCAGAAACAGTGATGAGAATGCTTCATGTCCAAACAAGTCGACCAGGAGTTGCTCAACAAATAGGTCCATTCTGCTCATAGCTGTGGATTCTGCAACACCAACTATACAGAGGTTGTTGCGGCGTGATCTGGCTTCCAAGTCCTGATTTTTCACAGCTACCATCTTGACCTGGTGCTCTAGCTTCTCCTGGTGTATGGCATGGTAGAGGCACCATCCTCCAGCATGGAAACCGGCTCCCAAGCCCCCTCCAGCCGAGTCTGGTGGCGGTCCATGCATTCATTCATCCTATTAAGGTCTGCCTGACAGGGCATAAAAGCTTGCATTCATGGCGCCCTGAAGCCCACACAACTCTCTGCCATCAAGGCCTCCACTGTAGCAGGCTGCGTCAACTATGAGGGACCCCCAGCTGTCTTGGTCATCCTGGCTGGTGTGGCTGTCTCATCGTGTTCTCCAGTGCGTTCAAAAGGTAGCTTGCGCTGGTTGGGGTCCGTGCGATCCATGCTGGGATAGCAGTAAATGGATGCACGGGGACTAGGGCTACAAGGACCTCCAGATGGAATATGTATCTTCACATCGCATGCGAATACATCGCATGCCATTACAACGTGGTCGTTACAACGACTGCATTGTAACAACGCGAACCACTACATCGCAAGTCATTACAATGACTTGCTGTAGGGGGCGCGCTGCAAACTCCAGTTTGCGCAACAGCAGGGAAGGTGTTGGATTGTAAATCCAACACCAGCGCGCCTCCTACAGCAAGTAGTTGAAACGACTTGCGATGTAATGGTACGCATGGTAACAACACAGTCGTTGTAACGTCCGCTTTGTAAAGGTACCGAGTTGTGGAGACAGTGTTGTAAACGCTGTTTCCCTCCAGATGTGGGCAATCTCGCAGCAGGCCCTGTGATGGTGGGCAGAGAGGACCAAGAGCGTGCACCACAGACCAGGCACTCCCTGTGCGTGGGCTCCGTGGGAACCGGCAATGTCACACGCAGGAACACACGCAGTCCGGTCCCTGGAGGGCAATGACAAGGTTCAGGCCTTTGGCAGTAAGGTATTTCCACTTGGAGCTGTGGTGTTGGTGGATTTATCACAGCCGAGTAGGGTCACAGCCCCAAGCGCTCAGCAGGTGGTCAGCATTGAGCAGGAGGTGAGGGGGAGACAGGCACTCACTCCCAGGTAATGCGAGGGGCCGGCACCCAGCCTGCGACCCAGACCAATACTGCCACCTGCTCACCCCTCCCTCAACGCCTGGTGCCACTCCCCAGTGCAGGCACTGGTCATGATGTAGGCCACAGACAGAGCAAGAAGAGTGTCCCCCACAGCGGTCCCCGATGACAGCAGGCAGCCAACAGCCAGTTGGAGCAGTCCGCTGCCCGCCACACTCCCTGTTCCGATTTGGCCGCCGATAGGATGGTGCAGTGCGGCCTAAGCAGTGCTGCCTCACTCTGCTGCAGCTCGCTGCCCTGCAGCGGTCCGTTCCGATAACCTAAAGTGGGACCCACAAACAGGTGGGGCCATGTAGGTCAGAGCGCGGTGGTGAGATCCAGCGGGGCTCGGTAGCCTCAGGCTCACCCGCAACCCCTGTCGCCACGGGGCCTGCAAGGCACACCAGGCCCAAAGTGTGGCCCCAGCAGGATCTTCCTCTTCGTCAACCTCAACCACTGGGGCCCCTGCCAGGTTGCCGGTGAGCAGGGCACCCCCTGGGCCATTGGAAATGGTCCCGATTTGTGATTATCTCGGCATGCGGGGAACTATCTGACGAAGCTTCAGTGCCGTGCGGCCATCGTGGTTGTTGGCCTGGCCACGCCCCATATGCAAATCAGTCTTGACCCTGCTACTCATGAGAACAGTCTAGCCTGAACTGCCAATCCAGGTCCTCCTGGACCAGAAGCAAGAATCCTGAGACTACAAGATTATAAGGCAAACTGAAACAATGTGGAATACAAATGCAACTTAAAATGGAATTGTAAAAGGCAGAGGAAATTGAAACATTAACATAATAGATAAATAAACGCTTTTGCACTTCAATAAAAATACATTATTGAAAATACAGCATTAAGAGATGTGAATACATTCAGCAGAACTTGTCAAGAGATAAACAATGAAGTATTAGATGGGAGTGCACTTTACTAATTGCTTCAGCAGCAAGAAGGAGGAGGGACAAGATGATGGAGGGCTTATTTATAAGGAGAACTAATCAATCAGTAATGATAAACTTGTGACTGCAACATTGTGGTCCAGCACCTCGGCTTGCTGGGTATTGTAGTTCTGTTTTTCAGTTTTAACAATTCACAGTTTTAAAAAACTGGCTCCTATTGAATTAAATGGCAAGAAGAGACAGCATAATATGAGCCTCCAGTCTTGCTATCAAATCAGTATTGCACAAATATTTCTAATTAGTGTGCCCTTTTTTATATGGCACTGAGAATTTCTTGCCAGTTCAAGTCACAGATTTCATAAGTATCTACTCGGACCATTCTGCCACATTGGAATTCCCTAAAACATTAACATGATATAGTGTGAAACTGTTGGAATGGTAACACTGATGTTTGATAAGCATCTGGTTTCAATACATTGGGAGAAAGGAAGGCAAAGGGAGGAGGAATGGGTACACATCATCAAACAATATTACACTGAAACATCATCGTCACTTATAACTTTAGTTGGTTACATATGTGTCACTCAAAATACTAACAAATATATTCATTTAAGGGACAAATTCTAATCCAAGAGATTCGGTGGATCATCTCCCTCACCTGATGACTGAGAAGGGCTGGGTATACATAACACAGACATATGTAAAAAAAATCCTGGGCCACTCCTATGTTGCCTTGCATTTTTAATGAATATTCTAAATGGGGGTCCAAACCTTAAATGTACGTATTTTGTCAGATTTCAACGCTGGCAGTTCTTCAATAGCATAATTATGCAAAATCTTGGACCACCACATGTTTAGAGGGGGTGGGTTTATTTGTTTCCAGGCATGGGCTATTGTCAGTAGTGCAGCAAGTAGAAATGTGTGAGGAGCTTGCCTATGTGGGTGGTTAGTGGGTATTCTACATCTTCACCCGTCTCTCCCAGGAGCAACTTCAGGTGGTTTCTGGGTAACTCAATAGCTGTTATTAATTTGATTTGAGCTATCACCTCCTTTCAGAATTTCTGGACCCGATCATAGGACCACCTCATGTGGGCCATTGTACCCCTATCACCAAAGCCCCTCCAGCAGTGGTCGTCTGTGCCAAACGAGGTTTGGACAAGACAAAATATTGAGTGTTTAAAATTGTGATGCTATATATCGTGCCATGGATATCTTTAGTACAAAAATGTTGTTTCACAGAATATTGTAGTCAGGATTATCGATTTTTTGTATAATATAGTTCTAAATAATTTTGGGGCCAATTACCATCCGCTACCGACAGCCTGTTTTCGACCCGCCATATTATAATGGCTGGCGGAAGGATAGCAGTCGGAAAGCCCGACCGCCACGCATCTGACGGGCTCCTTGAGCCCCGGGTGCGGTGGAAGGCCTCGTATTCCCTACAATGGTGTGGGTGCCTACCAGGCACTGCCATAGGGATTACGATGTCCCTTTCCGCCCGCCTGTTCATGGCCGTTAACCCGCCCTGAACAGGGAGGCGGAAAGGGACTTTAGGGGCCCGTAGCGGGCTCCCATTCTTTCCTGGCCCTAAGCTGTGGGCACTAGGGGTCACCCATGGTGCCCCCCTACATATCCCTGCACCATGTGGCAGGCACCCCATGGTGCCTGCCACGTAGTGCAGGGATATGTACAGTGTCCCTTTTTGCATTGCGGTGGGTGCTGCAGCCTGCAAAATATAGACATTACGACTGCCGTGGTGGCGGTCACATCACAATGCTTACTACAGGACCACCGACAGCCTGTCGGGCGGTCCCGTCTGCGATAGGGTGGCGGGCGGACGAAAGTCTGCCCGCCATCCTAATCAGGCCCATTGTTTTTTTAAAATATTGTTTACTTAAATGTATTTGAAAAATTATTGTTTTTTGGTTATTTTAATATATTAGTTAAAATAAGTATTGTAGGTGCCAGTATTGTTAGTAGAACTGTTAATAATTTTGTAAAGATTAGTATGTAATGTAACATATAATGTAAAAAGATTATTGATTTTTTAGGCAATATCATTTTAAATAATGTGGTTTTATTTAATATTGTTTACTTAAATATAGTTTAAAAATATTCTTTTTTGGTTATTTTAATATATATTATTTAAAATATTAATTGTAGGTGTTAACTTTGGCAGTATAATTGTTAATAATTTTGTAAATTATTGTATGTAGTTTAACATGTTCAATCATTTAAAAAAATTAATTACTAATTTATAATGTAGTAGCGGATTGTTGTATTTTTTTAGTGTTTTAAATAATAATATTTGTACAATTTATTTTTAATTTAATGTAGCATAAAGTAATGTTTTTAGTTAATTTAGGGCCACATGTATGAGCCTTTTAGATGGTCGCAAACAGGCCGATTCGCAGATTCTGCCCATTTGCAAACGCAAAAAGGCTTTTTGGCATGTCCAAAGCCCAAATAGTGATTCAGTAACTTGTTCTCGAATCACAATTTGGGTTTTGCAATTCGGTATTAGTAAGGAGTGTGTTAAGGACGTCCCTTCCTAATGGCGATTCGCTGTGCCATGTACGAATGTTTTGCGACCGAAATGCAGTCGCACAATATTTGCTTTTTAACACCAAATTGAATTTGGTGGTATCCCATTCGCAAACAGGAAGGGGTCCGCAGGGGACCCCTTCCCCTTTGTGAATACATGCACAAACATTTTTTAAGAGCAGGCAGTGGTCCCACAAACGTTTAATTTTTCTTTTCGAAACGCATCCCGTTTTCCTTAAGGAACATGGGCTGCATTTTAAAAAAAAATACGTTGCTTTATTTAAAAGCAAACACAGACATGGTCGTTTGCTGTCCCCAGCAGGCCACCAACACTGTGTTTTTTAGCGATTCCCAACAGGTCGCAAATTTTGACCTACCTCATGAATATTAATGAGGCAGGTCTATTTGCAACACACTGGGAATTGCAAATGAAAATCAATAGAGTTTAGTACAATTGAAATTGCGATTTTGTAATTGCGATTCTCATGGAATCACAATTAGGAACTCGCAATTTCTAACGTACGCACATGTGGCCCATAATTTGTTACAAAACAAATTGCTGGAGGTATTATTAAGTTATTATTTGATGTTTACTGTTTGGGTTATTTTGAAGGCATGGAAGTAGAGTTTATTTAAATTATTTTATTTTTTATTTTATGTTTATTAAGTTATTAAGTATATAATATCTAATTTGGTTTTATTACATGATTTTTTTTTAAATATTAGTATATTAGGTTTTACATGTTTTGTATAAAATGATTAAGCTGTGGAATGCAATTTGTAGTCCATCCGAAATCCCACACTTTTCTTCTGTTACTTGGACTGTAGCTGAAATATTAAATCTATCCCCTCCGAAGTCCAACACTTTCCCTACTATTGCTTAGACTGGATTGGAAAAATTAAATGTAACCCCTCTGGAGTCCAACACTTTTTTCATTTTTTGCAAGAGGTACTTCACATACAGGGTAGTCCACGGTTACATGACATGCAAATCATTTCATCCCTTTTTTCATGCAGACATACAGTAATCAATAACAGGAACAATTGTGCACAGGAGTCCAACAATTTCCCTACTGTTGCTTAGAGTGGAGTAGCAATAGTTAATCTAACTCTCCCAGGGTCCAACACTTTTCCTTCTGTTGCTTAGACTGGAGTGGGAATATTTAATGTAACCCCTCTGGAGTCCAACATTTATCCTACTGTTGCTTAGACTGGAGTGGGAAACAAATCTAACCCCTCCAGAGTCCAACATTTTCTTTAGTGTTGTTTAGACTGGAGTGGGAATAGTAAATCTAACCTCTCTGGAGTCCAACCCTTTCTTTAGTGTTGCTTAGACTGGAGTGGGAAAAGAAAATATATCCCCTTGAGAGTCCAATACTTTCCTTATTATTGCTTATAGTGGAGTGGGAATAGTAACTCTAACTCATCTGGCGTCCAACACTTTCCTACTGTTGCTTAGACAGGAGTGGAAATAGTAAATGTAACCCTTCAGAGTCCAACTCTTTCCCTACTGTTGCTTTGCTGAAGTGGGAATAGTAAATATAACCCCTCCAGAGTCCAACACTTTCTTTAGTGTTAGTTAGACTGGAGTGGGAATAGTAAATTAAACTGTTCTGGAGTCCAAAACTTTTGTTTCTTAGACTGGAGTAGGAGCAGTAAACCTAACCCATCCAAAGTTAAACACTTTCCCTACTGTTGCTTACACTGGAGTGGGAATAGTAAGTCTAATCTTTCCGAAGTCCAACACTTACCCTACTGTTTACTGGGATGGATTGGGATTTGTAAATTAAGCTTTTGGAAGGTACATACTTTATGTAATGTTTGTTAAATAGTGTTTATAGAAATTATTTTTTGTATTGGCATTTAATATTGCGTGCTCTTATTTTTCTAATAATTTGTTTTTTTCTTTATATTATTTTTCAAAAATATTGTTTGTTTTTAAAATGTATTTTTAACATTGATTATATTGCTTTAATTATTTATTATATTTTGTTGGATATGTTCTTAGAATTGTGTTGTTATTATTTATGTAATTTTTATTAATTGTAAATATGTTGATAATCTATCTGTCTATCTATGTATCTATCTATCTATCTATCTATCTATCTATCTATCTATCTATCTATCTATCTATCTATCAATCGTCACTGAAAAAAACCCAAAGGTAACAGAGATGTTATAGCTAGGTTTACGTTTTACCCACACAAAACCATTGAAATTCAGCAGTTATATTTATAGTTATACTTATGTTAAGAAACTGTAACTCGTAGCCTAAAGTAACCTAATGACACAAGTTATAGCTTCTACAGATAAGTATAACTATATGTATATTACATACAGTCAGCACTGCTTTCCCCAACGCCGCCCTGTCGGGATCCAAGATCGTGGCGGTAGTGGTGGTCTTGAGTCGGACTTGTGTCGGTCTGACCGCTATCCTCGTAATACGGCAGTTGGACCATCGAGGTGGCGGTGGTCGGATCGCCAACGCAGGTACAGCGGTTTTGGGACCACCGTTCTTGTAATCGGGCCCTAAGTGTAGAATGTGCTAGTAACAGCCAATTCGCATTCGAAGTTAAAAAAATGAGCACACTAGCCTACGTCCCTATCATGGAGGTAGTCAACCACTATAACTGGCTAATAGAAAGCGCTTCCTACCAACAAAATGAAGACAAACTTAGCCCCGCAATGGACTGTTTCGAAGATACATGGGTTGGCAGACTGAATCAGTCAGGAACACAGACACCAAGCAAAATTCCAGATACCATGTTGGAAGGTCTATGAAAGCACCTTGGCATAGGAAGCCAAAACAAACAACGCAGTGGAAGGATGGCATAATGCCTTTCAATTCATACTAGACAGAATTCAACCTACATTATACAAACTTATCTAAGCATTACAAAAAGATAAAAGCTACCAAGAACTGAGATTAGAACAATCTGTTATTAAAATTGGCCCTAAAGTTAATAAAACAAACTAAAAGAATATACAACATGCTACAAAGCAAAATTTTCATAAATAACACGGGACTAGACTACTTAGAAGTAATAGCCAAATCTACCCTCTAAAATGAATATAAACCTACGAAAAAGACAACATACTCTAACAAAACGAACCAAATATATATTGTTTACTAATAATATAAATATTTTATTACATCAGTCAAAAACTATAAAAACTATATAAAATAGAAAAACTATTGATCACGGATACAGTAAAAATATAAATAATATTATAAATATATCATACTAACCAAATAAAAACCAAACAAAAACCATAACATCAAATAAATATAACACATAATGCAAACAATACCACATATAAAAACATAAACATAACAATCAAGGCAATATTACATTTCCCACCCACACAAAAAATTTACATAAAAGTTACTGTGATGTAGTGTTATATTCCATATAGGCACTAAAATTAAGGCCTCAGTAAACTAGTTACCCTTCACCTATATTCTCTCCCTACATTACACTTGTCACGGTTTACAGGGACTGACCTTTTACCTAGATATTACACTGCATTCAGAACGCGGGTTTTCCCTAGTTCAAAATCTCATACATTATGCACGAGGGTTCTTGGAAGCACATCAGGACTGCCATCTCCTGGATAAAATCTATGTACAAAGTTCATGTCCGACGTCATCCTTAGGCCGATACAATAATACAGCAAGGTAGGACCCCTGGGGAGACCTATGGGTATATATACATCACATCTTGCTAAGATAGATAGAGGAGATCGAGACTTCCCGGCCGACACACTGACCAGAGACCCAGAGGTTCCTGCATGCAGACGCTCCAGCTCGCAGTGGTCTAACATCCCTCGCGGGGTGTCCAGCTCGAGACCAGGATGGGGTCCCACAGTCTCACTTAAGGTAATGGGGTTGACTAGATCCTAGAGGAATTCTTGGCTTAACACCTACACCCATGCTAGGTACACTTAGGTACATCTAGTTAGGGAGACATCGTAGGAGTACGCATCTTTTATCATGTGTTTTATATACTTGAATGTATTCATGATTTTAGTAAGATGGTAGAACTATACCATCCTTTTACCTTCATAGTACTGTTAATCATTTATATCCTATACTGTCTAACGGTTGTTGCAACACATCTATTCTACACCAGAATAACAACTGTTCAATAAATGATTATTGAAAACGCCCAGCTTATTTTATTCGGTGTATCTCTCGGAGAGAAACTAAGTAAGCACGAGTGACTGAGCGAAAGGTAGTACATTGTTTCCACGGTCCTGAGGGATCAGGGTCGTCATGTTCAATGGTTGCCAAGAACTATTCTCTCCTTGGTAAGAGGAGATTCTAGTGGCACTGTGAGCTAGTTGGTACAAAAAGCCCAGCATACCCGGTGGGAGTGATCAGAGTTCGTCTGACACCAATCCTACAGTGTATGTTGTCTAAATGCGCAGATCCTATATATTTTCTATAGGAACTACACGACATGGCGCTGCCAACGTTGGTTGGGTACTTATTTAACAGTATAATCTGAGTAGTTCAGTCGTGCTATTCTCAGAAATCCCTATTCACAAAACACCAGAGACGTCTGGAGTGGGTAGGCTAAATTCCGCCACTGCTGAGTAGGCAAACATCCTATTTATTGGTTGTTGGTTAACCAAGCTTGAAGGACACAAAGTTCCTAAAATTGTGCAAAACACCTTATCTTAAATTTCCTGGAATAGTTCTTCGTCTCTAAAACAATGACTGAAGACGCGGATAATGCGGGAGGAGTTGTGCAAAATCTGCACCTCACAGATGACGAGGAAGATGCTAATGCAATTCCGATTGCAGAGAATTTTAGAAATGCAGTCACCCTGAAACTGCTTGCACATGGTATAACACCCAGGGGTGGCATAGGAGCTTTCGTGATTGAGGCACACGAATCATACAGAACAGAGGTATTTTTTTCGTGAGTTACATTCCCAGCAGCAAATGCAAGAACAAAAACATTTCACACCTACACAGAAGGTGATGCACCAGCGGAATATTGTCCGTTAGAGGACATTGAGGTTCCGCTTACGTACCAGGAACACTTATACTGGTTTAAAGGCACCCTACCCCATATAAGAAGAAGAGTAAGACTCGGTACGCTCGGAAGAGAAGGAGCGACATGGCCAATATTAGCAGCATATACACCACATCCTGACATTGAAACAATGCCAGGACCAGACTTACTCATACTTCACAAAGAATTAATAAAACTTTACAGAAACATGACGCAATACGTCATGAGGACATTTACAGTCCAGCTGTAGGAAGCTGGCTCTGTATATACTATACCAAAGTGAGGTATAGTGTGCACAGAGTCCAGTGAAACCCCAAAGGTAGGCAGAGGCAAAGTTAGATAGAACTTTACTCTTTATTTGTGGTAGTGTGGTCGAGCAGTAAGGCAGTATCAGAGGACAGTGTTAAGCATTTGTTGTACCCACTCAATCAGCAAATGATTTCACACACTCAAAGACTGAACTTCAGACCAATTGGTTTTGTTTAAAAACATTATTTTAGTTATTTTATTTTCTAGAACCAAGCAAGCCTGGCACAGGTAAGTTGATAAATACTTTGTAGTAAATATACAGTTTGAAATGCAATTGTAAATGTACTTTGAAATGGTTACAGTTTGAATTACTGGTAATGCAATACTGTGAAATGCTGTACATATACTTTGTATTGACTTTGCAATAAAAATTACAGGTAAGTTACTTTAACGTTACTTTTGAGATTACCTTTTAGATTACTTTTTCTACTCAGTGTGATATGCCTAGATATCACACTGGGACATTTCCTAGAGAAAAGGTAAGTAAAATCAGTTTTGCACAATTGTTATTTTTCTGGTTTCCATACAAATCAGCTCCGCACTTAGAAAATGTTTCAGAGAAAAACAGTCAATAGGTCCTAAGGAGAGAAATGAAGTTAACGGTTACCAGGTAAGTAATCGGTCTTTGGAGTTGAGCTTCTGGGGTTGGAACAAGAGTTCCCCCAGGGTCAAGGATGCACTCTCTTTACACCCTCAGCTGCACTAGGGTGGCCGGGTGCAGAGTGCTGAGGCTCCATATTATCCAATGGGGGATAGGGGGCCTCCGGTTGGTGGCTGCTGGCAAGCAGGCCACTGGGTGTGGGAGCAAAGCTCCTGGTGTTAGGCTCAGGGCAAAGGGGGATCCGGTAAAGCACACAAAGTGTACCCGCAGTGGCGCAGGGGCGGCTGGGTGCAGGGTGCTGTTTTGGCGTTGGGTGCCCTGTTGTTTTCAATGGGGATTTTTGGTTTTGGTTTTCAGCTGCAGGCTCAGTCCAGGAAGACTTCTGGGAGGAACCAACAGCTGGGCAGGTAAGTTGGAGGGCTCGGGGACGTAGGTGCACCTCGGGTTCCTTTCTCCAGGGCGCAGGGTGGCTGGATGCAGGGGTGTCTTTTGAGGTCAGATTTCACCTTACCAGGCCACTTGCGGTTGGGGGGGTCTCCGTGCAGAGGCTGCATGTGACGTTGGGGAGTCCTGGAGGGGTCAACCCACGGTGGACTCAGACTCTGGAGTGCTGGGGGACCTCACTGGGACAGGTGGGCCACTTGAACTCGGGCTGTAGGCGACGGGTGCAGTGGTGGTTCCAGGCGTCGGGTTTCTTTTTCCTCAGCAGGCTCGGAGTCTTTGTTTGGTGTTTCTTTTGAACAGAGCTGCTGTTCACAGGAGATACGGTCTTTGTTGAAGGCAGTCAGTCCTCCCCAGGGTTTTGGAGGTCGCTGGCTGCAGGACAATGCGATTTTTGGTGCAGGATCACTGGAAACTGCAGACGGGCCGGTAGGGCTGGGGCCAAGTCAGTTGTTCTCTGCAGTATCCTCTGCTGGGCGTCTTCTTTTGTCCTTTTTCTTCTTAGGTTGCGGGAATCTGCTTTCTTGGTTCAGGGCTGCCCCCTAAATACTGTATTTAGGGGGCATTTTACGGGTCTTGAGGTCAGTAGCCAATGGGCAACTGACCTTAGGGTGACTATACCCTTGGTGTGCTCACCCCACGTGGGGGAGCGAGCACAGTCCCTAATCCTGATTGGGGAGTGCCTGCCATCTGCAAGATGGTGAGCACTAAAGGGAGGGCTTCACCTTGCCTCCTCCACCTGAGGGGTGGAGTTGGCAGAGGTGGGCACACCTTCTGGGCTGGCTAGTTTTTCCCACCTGTCTTCCCGCCGAAAAGGAGGGGAGACAGGAAGGGGGCCTGCTCCTGCTAGCAGGAGAGGCTGGGGGTCGCATTACAAAGGCTGCCAGGCCTTTGAAGCTCCCCTGCCACAGATGGCTCTTCCTGGCCTGGGGAGGTGTGAACACCTCCGCCCAGGAAAGGCTTTGTTTATGGGCTCAGGGAGCGAAGTCTCCCACCCTAGGGGTCCAGAAACATGTCTCGTGGTGGCAGGCTGGTGTGTACCAGTCAGGGAACCCACCACAGGCTGGTCATTTTTCAGGGGGCATCTCTAAGATGCCCTCTGTGTGCATTTTTCATTAAATCCCTCACTGGCATCAGTGTGAGTTTAATGTGCTGAGAAGTTTGATACCAAACTTCTCAGTTTTCAGTGTAGCCATTGTGGTGCTGTGGAGTTCGTAATGACAAGCTCCCAGCACCATATACTCTTAATGGCAGCACTGCACTTAAAATGTCTACGAATGGACTTAGACACTGTAGGGGTACAGGGCTCATGCACCTGTACCCTCACCACTGGTATAGGTCACCGAGCTAGAGGGGTGACTAATCTATGCCAGGGCAGTGGGTTGTAGGCATGGCACACAGGGATGTGTGCAATGTCGACTCTTCACTTTGTTCTACACCAAAACACGCAGCCTGCAAAGGCAGTGTGTGTGTGTGTAAAGGTACAGGGCCTCTAAGGGTGGCACAATAAGTGCTGCAGCCCTTAGAGGTCTTCCCTGGTCACAGTGCCCTGGGTACCTGTGGTAGGATTTACCAGGGGACTGACCTGTGGCCAGAGATGCAAAATGGGTTAGGTTTGGGGAAAGAACACAGGACCTGGCAACCTGATTGGCAGGGACCCAGGGCACATCAAGTCAAAGTGCATCAGTAGTCTGGCAAAAAGTGGGGGGGTTACTGCAACAGAAACCCACTTTCCTACACCAGCCAGCAATGGTAACAACAAATACAGCCCAAGTTAAAAAAAAAACTAAAATGACACCACAAACATTACACGCAGTGATGGGTAAAATGCCAGCAAAACATGAACAAATGCCATTCTGGATAGCTCAGAAAATAACACAGCTAGAAGTAGTAGTCCCAAATACTAGCCCTTATGAAAAACACAGAATGCTAACAATCTGCCTGCCCATGGGGATCACACCACAACTAGAGGACTGTACCTCGTGGGGTACAGTTATCGCTGCCATATATACCAGAACTCATGGTATCCCGTAATTAGCAGTAGTACCAGATGTATTAAGACAAATACAAAATGAGTACGGAGCAGAGCCTGCTCTGAACTTAGGGATGAAGTTACTAGGTAACTATGCCCAGGTATCAGCTATAATACTGGCAAATATTAAAGGGGAAGCAGCATCAGTGGCCATCCACCAATGCCTAAGGGAGTTCAGTCCTTTACAACAGGAGCACAAACTACCCAAGATAATTAAAACTGTGTATGCAGAGTTAGGCAGGGACAGTTTGGGTGGAAAAGCGTTAAAACCACAACTCATGGGTAGTCCTGAGAAGGAGACTTTCAAGCAGACACCTACTTCTTCTAAAAAGAAGTGGGACAATAACAAAAAACAAAATATTAAAGAAAACAGATCTCAGTCCAGAGGTAGATCTCCTCCACAGGAACCCTCCGAAAGGAGGTATAACCTTAGGAATAGGGATAACATTAGGAACCCTGACAGGTATCAGGATACTGATACACATTCCTCTCGTTCCTTTCAGGGTTCATCGAAAAACTCAGAGAGGGAAGGACGGTCAGACAGACAAGAAGAGCGTACAAAATCCAGAGACAAGCAGAACGCTCAAGACTATACTTCCAAAAAAGAAGATAAAGCCAAACCAAAACAACAGTTCAAAATGAAGAAGGTTGCAGGTCTAAAGATCAGACATGCCCAGAATTCTGAGGACTCGACTACTGAACGGGGAATGGGCTCCGACGATGCTAGACAGTGTGGCAGAAGTAACAATAGCTCGCCAGAACCTGATGGAATTTCTGGTGATAGCGGACTTGAATGATTATATCACGGTGGAAACACCTGATACTAGGGTAAGTGTCCCACATAAGTTGTAAGAAATAATACTCCAAATGGAGGGGGACAAATGTAGGACAGTTAGAGGTCTCTTTTGGGAGAACTTGACGTTTGGCTATGACATTTTCTTAGCTGAACAAGATTTGCCTCCAGCATTCGTCATGGATTGCCCTAGGGGAGAAACGGTAATTTTAACAGCATTCTCTGACCACGTTCCAAAATACTTGAAATATACAGATGCGCGGGAGAGGGCGGTAGCCCAAGCTCCAGCAATATACAAAAACCATGTTGGATGGGATGAGGATTCAGCCCACCACATAATTCCACTAAAAAATGGTCTAACTGCACAAAGGCAGTATCCTATAAAGCAAGCATCTAAAAAACAAGTCAGGGAAATCTTAGATCAACTTGAATATCAAGGGGTGATTGAAACTTTCACCTCTCAAATGAATAACCCTTTGATTCCTGTATCAAAACCAGACAATTCATATCGTTTAGTTTTAGATTATAGACATTTAAACACTTGCACTAAGACGTTTGCAGTTCAAAATGCACACAGCGCCTCATTAATAAATAAGATTGTGTGGAAAAAATACAAAACAACAATAGATATCTCAAATGGATTCTTTTGCCAAAATATAGCGCCTGAGAGCAGATATTTGACAGAATTCTCAGCGCTAGGGTCCCAGCTGCAATTTTGTCGATCCCCCAGCGGTATAAGAACAGCCTGGGGTCGTTTTCAGCCACAGTAACTGAATTACTTCAAAACCTGGATGAAGAGGCAATGTCCTATGTGGATGATATTTATCTAATGGACGATGACCTGGAGGAACACTTGAACAGAGTGAATACCATCATTTTGGGGTTCGCCTCTAAGGGTTACAAATTCAACTTTAAAAAATCGAAAATAACCCACCTTAACGTTCTTTTTCTAGGATATGAACTTTCAAGTCAAGGGAAAAGCCTGGCAGCTAACTTTTTAGAAAAGTGTGCGCTGCTACAACTTCTGAAATCATTAAAAAACTTACAATCAATACTGGGATTCCTTAATTTTGGCAGAACATACATTTTGGATTACGCAGAAAGAGTAAAGCCTTTCTACGATTTAATAAAACTTGACTTTTCAGTTAGACAATGGACACAGGAACACACAGATACTTTTCGTTCCTTACAAGCTGACATGATAGCTTCAAAACACTTACAGGCACACGTAAACGTACGCAACCTGGTGATACGAATAGTTGCGGGTCAATCAGGGTACACCTATCGAACATATAATGAAGGTGAAACAGTACCAATAGCATATAAATCACATTTGTACACAAATGCTGAGATGCGTTTTGCATCAACAGAAAAGATTCTAACAGCTACAGACTGCTATAGTCAGAGAAAGAGCCCTGGCTCAAGGGTAACGTATAATAGTCGTTACCCCAGTTCCAGCTTTAGAGGCTGCAACAAAGACAAGCGTTCCCAACGCTAAAGCCTTACATCCAAGATGGATATAATGGGCTAATTGTCTTACTGCAACAGATGTAGAATACAGGTACGACCCAAATTTAAAAACACAAACATTTCTGCAATACGAACCAGAATATCCTCTACCAAATGAAATAATGCCTCTAGATCAGTACAAATACATTATTTATACTGATGGTTCTGCGCAACCGGCCATAGGGAGTAAACAACAATACAGCGCAGCATGTGCTATCGTTAAAGGACAGATGCAGGATGGAAAGTTTCATCCAAATTGCACAAAAACACAGTCTCTTGGAGACTGCACGGCGCAGCTGGCAGAACTAAAAGCACTAATACTGGCACTGGTAAATACTGATCGAGAATTCCCCACACTAATCGTGTGCGATTCCTTTTACTGTGTGCAGTCATACAATGAATATCTACATCCCTGGGGACAGAATGGGTTTAAAAATGCAAAAGGTGGCACAATTAAGCACAAAACGCTTTTGGAACAGGTAGTGGAGTTAAAAAACGAACTACCAAGGGCTCACGTGATACCCACACTGAGTCATCAACGCAATGGTGTTCACGTTGAAGGGAATTCATTGGCCGACGAGGCCGCGAAGGGGGCTGTACGCACGGCTTCCGTAGATGCAATCACTCGTTCAAAAACGAGAATAGACGGTGAGATAATGGTTGCAATTATTGCCACACGTAATAACACAGCAGTACCAAAAGATTTCCACTCAAGTACTCCTACAAGCTAGATGCAAACTGTTCCATTTGCTCAGATTCCTGGAGTGGGGGATAGAGTAATACCAAATATGGATCGAAGGTTAGGATTAATTCTAGCAGCACACGAGGGTATAGGTTCTGCACACGCAGGAGTTTCTGCTACTGTTTCTCTATTGAAACAACGCTACTGGTGGCCAGGGCTAAGAAGGCAGACTAAAGACTATGTCTTGAAATGCGACATCTGTCAGCATATGAAAGGTTCCACCATAACACGTCCAGTGCAGACACCATTACTAATATCAGACAAACCACTCGCGTGTGTTTATTTGGACCACTGCGGCCCATTACAATCTTATGGGGCTTACAAGTATATCATGGTTGCAGTGGATTCCTGCTCTAGGTTCCTATGGGTGTGGCCCCAACGCTCGGCTGACGCTCAAACTGTTATAAAAGATTTGGGAGTCTTTATAGGGACATACGCAATCGGCACACTTCATTCTGACCGTGGCCCCGTGTTTAGCTCTAGGGCTTACAAGGAAGCTATGGGAAGTCTGGGTGTAGCATTGCGGTACTCCTCTCTGTGAGAAGTTGGCCTGGTATATGCTGTCCACTAATTATAGTGGGCACCTTGCACCAGTCCAAACAACCCCTTATTGGAGATAGGTTAAAGACAACCTTTATTGAAAGCTATCCTAGTGGTAGCTATGGAGAGCAGCCTTCAGGCTAAGTCTTGAAGGAATGTAAAGTAGCTTGTTTTACCAGTCTATAATCTCTTGAGTGACCAAATGAAAGAGGACCACAACAGGTATATATTCAAAATATATGTATTTATTGCTAAACACACCCCTCTAGTCTCTTTATGAGGCTAGAGTTCGAAGTACATAAGTTATAAGTTAGTTATCAACAGTAATAGCACAAATACACGTTTGAGCCCTAGGGGCGTACCAAACCATATACCAATAAAGTGGTATAAGAACCACGACTGAGCTAGACACAAGGCCTAGAGCCTGTAGAAGTGCTTGGACCACAAGGAACCACCCAAGGTAGTGACACAGGGGACCCACGGGGGACGCGTGCAGTGTGATAACACAGCCGCGAATCGCCGTTGACTTCTATGGGGAAAGTCGCGGTTGGAAGTTTAAAGAAAAGGGACCCTTAGAGAAGGACTTGGAGCAAACCCTTTTAGAACTAGGTCGTTCTAGAGTCTATACCCACGGGAGCACCGGAGTACTCGAGTTACCTCACCCAGGGAAGCCGGGTGCATAGGTGTCTTTCGGGGTCGGGTTTCGTCGTCATATACTATGGCGATCTGCTGCAAAGTGCTGCTGGCGACCAAGTCGAAAGTGTTTGGGTGGATCCAAAGGTGGATCGAAGATCTGAAGAACCTGAAAGCAGAGGGGACAGAGTCTGGGTCACTAGCCAGTGACCAGGAAGGCGATGAGCGAATGCCCACCGATGTCGGGTGCTTCAGGTAGGTTGACGGTCGTCTTGACTCTTCAGCCACGAGGTCCAGGAGGAGTTGACGACAACCAGGAGCTGGAATCAAGCTGTCCCACAACGTTTGTCGATTGCTGAGGTGTCGGCGACTGGATTGGACCCAACAAGCCTTGTCAAAGGCAAGTCTCTTGGAAATAGAAGAAGGACGGTGGTGCAGACCAGCAAGGTCTAAGGGACTCACCCAGCAAGGGTAAGTCAGGGAACGCCTGGAGCAACCAGGGAAGCCCACGCAGGATAAGATTGGCCTTCGGGAAGGCCTACTAGCCAACGGACTAGCAACCGCAAAGGAGCCTCAAGTGGACACACTTGGAGCTGGCTCACGGGACACTCGTAGAGTGGAGGCCAGTGATCTTCGGTGCAGTTGGTGCTGGAGGTAGTGGCTACTCGAAGCCCAAAGCACAACTTCCTGGGAGCCCAGGAAGAGGATGCACTTGCAAATGTGCTCGGTGTCCAGGGGTCACAGTTTCACTTTACCCACAACAGCTACGGGCCTCAGCTTTGCTGGGGACTCAGGGCAGCCTCGGGGAAGTCTGAAAATCTACCTCTGGTGATGCAAAGACTTCGGCGTCCGGCGGGAGCTTTGGCGATGCAGACCGGACAATTGCTTCTTTGGTGCCTGCCAAGCAGGGGAGTCACTCCTTGACCCCAAGGGAGATTCTTCAGTCCTCTAATCTTAAAGTAGAGCATCGAAGGTCCAGGATTCTGTATCAGAGTTTCGTCCAGGTAAATCTAAAGTCCTAAGGACTGGGGTCCCATACTTATACTAAGGTAGGGGGTTGGACATACTCTGGGGACCCACCTATGGGAGGGTCAGGGCAGAGGGGTGGCTACACCCCTTTCCCTTTGTCCAGTTTCGCGCCAGAGCAGGGATGGAAGCCCCTGAGCCGGTTTGAACTGGGGTATGCACAGGGACACCAAATGTGCCCCCAGTGCAGGACTTCAAAGCACCAGAGAGTGCTCCCGCCCAGCCCCAATACACACTATCCTGTCTGGGGAGGTGGTTACACCTCCCTGGGACAGGAAACCTATTGTCCAGGCCTCCCTGCCGGAGTTTCGGTCAGCAGCAGGAGGCCAGACTCGTGTCTGTGGCAGCGGCATCCATTTTGTGATGCCAGGGCTTGGAAAGAAGTTACCGGGCAGGCCGGTGTGTACATGTCTCTCCCTCTAGAAGGGTGGAATGCTACCCCCGCCGCCAGAACTGGCGGGGGGGTAGTATTCCAAGATGTTTGACACCAAACACAACATGTTTCCGTGCAGCCATCCCAAAGTTAGCATTTTAACGCAAGGTTATAATGCGCTTAAGAGTATATGGTCAGGCTGCACTACAAACAGCATCAGAAAAGGGTCTCCGAACACTGCAGAGGGGCCCTGCTCATGCAGGGGCACCCTCTCACATAGGAACCATACACTCTGCCTTCAGGATTGACAAGGCCTTCCATAGGAGTGACTTATAGGTTTATATGTGTGTAGGTATGTAGTGATATAGGTAACCTATATCACAGTAAGGGGTGCATGCACCACCTTACCCAGGCTGCAGTAGCAGACCTGTGGTGTCCTTTTGGCTGGCCTTCCAGGGGCGGCACAATACATGCTGCAGCCCCTGGTAGGCCTCTGAGGTACCTATGCCCTGGGTACATAGTATACCATATACTAGGGACTTACAAGGGCACTCCAGATTCCAATCAGAGATGTGCCTAAGGCACATGGAAACCATTTTAGAGAGGAAGTAGCTAGGCTGGGGTTCTGATTAGCAGGGCCCCAGCCAGACTAAAGTCGAAAAACAGTGAAGCATCAGCAAAAAGTGGGGGTACCCATGTGAAGCAGATCCTACTCTCCTACACACACCCCCCCCCCCAAATGTAGGAACATTAAACTAACCTTGCCCAGTTAAGTCTTCATGTTCTAAGTGAAAGTACCTAGAGAGTCCATCTGCATTGGCATGGTTACTCCCAGGTCTATGTTCCACTGTGAAGTCCATCCCCTGTAGGGAAATGGACCACCTAAGCAGTTTGGGGTTTTCACCCTTCATTTTATTTAGCCATAAGAGGGGCTTATGGTCTGTTTGAACAAGGAAGTGAGTACCAAACAAGTATGGCCTCAACTTCTTCAGAGCCCAGACCACAGCAAAGGCCTCCCTCTCAATGGCTGACCAACGTTTCTCTCTAGGGGTCAGCCTTCTGCTAATAAAAGCTATTGGCTGATCCTGACCTTCATCATTCAATTGTGACAGTACAGCCCCTACCCCCAATTCAGATGCATCTGTTTGGACAATGAACTTCTTGGAGTAATCAGGACTCTGTAGAATGGGAACAGTGCACATGGCCTGCTTCAGGTCATCAAATGCCTTTTGACAGCTAACTGTCCACTGAACCTTTTTGGGCATTTTCTTGGAAGTTAAGTCATTCAGGGGTGTCACTATTGATCCATACCCCTTGACAAATCTCCTATAGTACCCAGTCAGGCCTAAAAAGGCTCTCACCTGAGTCTGGGTAGTTGGAGCAGTCCAGTCCATGATGGTCTGGATCTTGCTCTGCAAGGGTTGAACCTGGCCTCCACCCACAAGGTGGCCCAGGTACACAACCTGACTCTGCCCTATCTGGCACTTGGTGGCCTTGATAGTCAGGCCTGCTTTCTGCAGGGCCTGTAAAACATTTCTGAGGTGGACCAGGTGATCCTCCCAGGTGGAGCTAAAGACAGCAATATCATCTAGATATGCTGCACTATAGGCTTCCAGACCTGTAAGGACTGTATTCACCAACCTCTGAAAAGTGGCAGGTGCATTCTTCAGACCAAAGGGCATCACCACAAATTGATAATGCCCACTAGGGGTTGAGAATGCTGTTTTTGGCTTTGCATCATCAGCTAGTCTGATCTGCCAGTAGCCAGCTGTCAGGTCAAATGTGCTTAGGTACTTGGCTGATGCCAAAGTGTCTATTAGCTCATCTGCCCTAGGTATTGGATGGGCATCAGTCCTAGTGACTGCATTGAGACCTCTGTAGTCCACACAAAACCTCATCTCTCTTTTCCCACCATTGGTGTGGGGTTTTGGCACAAGGACCACTGGACTAGCCCAAGGGCTATCTGAGGGTTCAATAACTCCCAAATCCAACATTTTCTGGACTTCTGTCCTGATACAGTCCCTAACATGGTCAGGTTGCCTATAAATCTTATTTTTAATAGGCAGACTGTCCCCAGTGTCCACTTCATGAGTGCACCAGGTGGTCTGACTGGGTGTCAGTGAGAACATGTGTCTGAACTGATTGAGCACCTGTCTGCAATCAGTCTGTTGCTGGGTAGTGAGGCTGCCTGCCAAGGCTACACCATCCACTGACCCATCATCAGGGTTCTGTGAGAGCAGGTCAGGAGTGGGTCACTCTCTTCCTCCTGTCCCTCATCAGTAGCCATGAGCAAGCCCATGTCTGCCCTGTCCACATATGGTTTTAACCTGTTGACATGGAGAACCCTGTGGGGACTCCTGGGTGTTCCTAGGTCTACTAAGTAGGTAACCTCACCCTTCTGTTCAACAATGGTATGGGGTCCACTCCATTTGTCTTGGAGAGCTGCTGGGGCCACTGGCTCCAACACCCACACCTTCTGTCCTGGCTGGTAAACAGTCAGTACAGCCTTTTGGTCATGCCAGGCTTTTTGAAGTTCCTGGCTAGCCTCAAGGTTTTTAGTTGCCTTTTTCATGTACTCAGCCATCCTGGAGCGGAGACCAAGTACATAGTCCACTATGTCTTGCTTTGGGGGCTTGAGAGGCAACTCCCATCCTTCCTTCACCAAGCACAATGGACCCCTGACAGGGTGGCCAAACAAAAGTTCAAAAGGGCTGTAACCAACCCCCTTTGAGGCACCTCCCTGTATGCAAATAAAAGGCAGGGCAAGAGTATGTCCCATCTTCGCCTAAGCTTTTCTGGGAGCCCTTTAATCATGCCCTTCAAGGTTTTGTTGAATCTCTCAACTAAACCATTGCATTGTGGGTGATAGGGTGTGGTGAACTTGTAAGTCACTCCACACTCCTTCCACATTGCTTTCAAGTATCCAGACATAAAGTTAGCATCCCTGTCTGATACAACATCCTTAGGGAAGCCCACTCTTGAGAAAATTCCCAGGAGGGCCCTTGCCACCACAGGTGCTGTAGTGGTCCTAAGGGGAATAGCCTCTGGGTACCTGGTGGCATGATCCACTACCACCAGGATAAACCTGTGCCCAGATGCTGTTTGGGGATCCATGGGACCAACAATGTCAATCCCTACCCTTTCAAAGGGAACCCCCACCACAGGTAGTGGTATCAGGGAGGCCTTTGTAGTGCCACATGCCTTGCCACTGGCCTGGCAGGTTACACAGGAGCGACAAAACTCCTTGGTGTCCTCAGACATATGGGGCCAGTGAAAGTGAGGGACAAGTCTGTCCCAAGTCTTGTTCTGGCCCAGGTGACCTGCTAAGGGAATGTCATGGGCTAGGGTCAATAGGAAGCCCCTGAACTTCAGAGGTATAACCAACCTCCTGGTGGCACCAGGCTTGGGGTCTCTACACTCTGAGTACAAGAGTCCATCATCCCAATACACTGTATGGGGACCACTAGCTTTCCAGCAGCCTCAGCAGCAGCTTGCTGTCTGAGGGGTTCAAGAGAGGGGCAGCTCTGCTGCTCCTGGCTCAGATCTGCCCTGGAAGGGCCCCCTGTCCCCAAGAACTCAACCTGGTCAGGTTCAAGCTCCTCTGGGACAGTTCCTTCCTCAGGACTGAGATCATCCCCCTCAAGAGACTGATCTTCCTTCTGAGCCAAGGGGGAAGGCACTGCCTTTACCCTACTACTCCTCTTCTTGGAGGGCACTTGGTCCATTATTCCAGAATCCAAGGCCTGTTCAGTGTTAGACATTTTGCTCTGTGACCTGGTCACAGCAAACACATCTGCAGGGATCCCCAGCATTTCTGCATGGGTCCTGAGCTCCACTTCTGCCCAAGCTGAAGTTTCAAGATCATTGCCAAGCAAGCATTCCACTGGTAGGTTTGCACTCACCACAACCTTCTTAAGGCCAGTTACCCCTCCCCAGGAGAAGTTAACAACTGCCAGAGTATGGTCTGTTCTGACATTGCTAGCATTGGTCACTTGGTACATTTCGCCAAGTATAATCTGCCCAGGATTCACAAGGTCTTGTGTCACCATGGTGACACTTGCCCCTGTGTCCCTAAATGCCAAAGCCTCTTTTCCATTGATTAAGGGCTGTTGTCTGTACTTGCCCAGATTACTGGGACTCACAGAGGAGGTCACATCCATGCCTCCATCACAGACTAGGACAGCCTGAGTGAGTTCTCTGACTAGGTCAGAGCTCATCTCCTTACCCAGGGTCAACCCTACTAAACCCTTGGCTTGTGTACTCCCACCACCAACTGTAACTGTACTAGGGGGAACAGGTGCCTTAGGGGCGTTGGTGGGGGCTGGAGTAGAGTCTTTGGACTTGGTGCAATCACTGGTCCAGTGGGTCTTTTGCTTACAGACCTTGCACCATGGTTTCTTTTGGCCTTTCCCTTTGTTAGACTGTGAATCCCCACCTGAAGAAGATTTTTGGGGGCCTTGTGAAGACTTTTGATCTTTACCCGTCTCCCCACCCTTATCAGAGTTTTTCGAATCTTGCTTCTTAGGGTCACCACCTTCGTTCTGTACCTTCTGCCTCACCCTGGTTCTGACCCATTTGTCTGCCTTCTTTCCCAATTCTTGGGGAGAGGTCAGATCAGAGTCCACCAGGTACTGATGCAACAGCTGATTTTGACAGTTATTAAGAATCTGCTCCCTCATGATAAGATTGTACAATCCTGTGAAGTCACATACCTTACTGCCCATCAACCAGCCTTCCAGAGCCTTAGCAGAACAATCCACATAGTCTACCCAGTCTTGAGTCTGTGCTTTTTGGGTGTCTCTGAACTTTAACCTGTATTGTTCAGTTGTTAGGCCAAACCCATCAATTAGAGCACTCTTCAAGACTTTGTAATTGTCAGCATCCTCTTCTATTACAGTGAGGAGCTGGTCTCTACCTTTGTCTGCAAAGGAGAGCCACAATATTGCTGCCCACTGCTCCTGAGGGACCCTCTGTACTTTACAGGCCCTCTCCAGTGCAGTTATCCATTTGTGGATGTCATCCCCACTCTGGTAGGGAGGGACAATCTTGCTCAGGTTTCTATGGTCATAAGACCTTTCCCTATCTCTGGGGAAACTGCTGCCACCATGGGACTCTAGTCCCAACTTTTTTCTCTCTCTATAGAGATCTAGGGACTCCCTGTATATAGCCAATTGCTGTTTTCTGAGTTCAAGCTGGGCTTGCTCATACTGAATCAGTCTCTTCCTCCTGTCATGAGAGGATTCTCTCCTATGAGAAGAGACAGAGGTCCCTATTGAGGTGTCAGAGTGGTTAGACTCCTGAGAAGGAGACCTAGACCTTCTGGGCACACTCACAATTCTTCCTGGGGGGCAAAGGGGAGGTCAATCTGATCCTCCTCCTCCTCCACAGGGGAATTGGGTTTTCCAGGTCAAGGTCATTTTCACCTTCCTGGCCAGTTTCAGAGGGGGGCCTGGGTTTCTTCACCCTTGCCCCCTTCCTCATTTTCTGCCCCACCCTCTCTGCCTACCCCTTCAGACCCTAGGGGCCTGCTGAGATCATCAGCCAGTAACACCTCCTTCAGGTGCTGGGTGCTGGCACTTTTGCCTGCCTTCAACTTCCTAGTATTGCATAATGCTCTCAATTCCAAGAATGGGAGTTTATCATACTTGGAGGGAAGAAGCCCACTGGCTTCTGGCAAGGACTCACTGGGTCCTGGCTTTGAAGACATTACTAGTGAGGTGTGGTGTATGCACTGTGAGAAGTTGGCCTGGTATATGCTGTCCACTAATTATAGTGGGCACCTTGCACCAGTCCAAACAACCCCTTATTGGAGATAGGTTAAAGACAACCTTTATTGAAAGCTATCCTAGTGGTAGCTATGGAGAGCAGCCTTCAGGCTAAGTCTTGAAGGAATGTAAAGCAGCTTGTTTTACCAGTCTATAATCTCTTGAGTGACCAAATGAAAGAGCACCACACCAGGTATATATTCAAAATATATGTATTTATTGCTAAACACACCCCTCTAGTCTCTTTATGAGGCTAGAGTTCGAAGTACACAAGTTATAAGTTATTTAAACACAGTAATAGCACAAATACACGTTTGGGCCCTAGGGGCGTACCAAACCATATACCAATAAAGTGGTATAAGAACCACGACTGAGCTAGACACTAGGCCTAGAGCCTGTAGAAGTGCTTGGACCACAAGGAACCACCCAAGGTAGTGACACAGGGGACCCACGGGGGACGCATGCAGTGTGTAAACACAACCAAGAATCACCGTTAACTTTTATGGGCAAAGTCGCGATCAGGAATTTAAAGAAAAGGGACACTTAAAGAAGGACTTGGAGCAAACCCTTTGAGAACTAGGTCTTTCTAGAGTCTCTACCCACGGGAGCACCGGAGTACTCGTGTTACCTCACCCAGGGAAGCCGGGTGCATAGGTGCCTTTCGGGGTCGGGTTTCGTCGTCGATTTGAATGGCGATCTGATGCAAAGTGCTGCTGGCGACCAAGTGGAAAGTGTCCGGGTGGATCCAAGAGTGGATCGGAGATCTGAAGAACCTGAAAGCAGAGGGGACAGAGTCTGGGTCACTAGCCAGTGACCAGGAAGGCGATGAGCGGATGCCCACCGATGTCGGGTGCTTCAGGTGTCTTGACAATTGTCTTGACTCTTCAGCCACAAGGTCCAGGAGGTGTTGTCGGTGACCAGGAGCAGGATTCGGGCTGGTACACAATGTTTGTCGAGTGCTGAGGCGTCGGCGACCGGATTGGACCTAACAAGCCTTGGCAACGGCAAGTCTCGATGAAGTTGAAGATTGACGATTATTCAGACCAGCAAGGTCTGAGGAACTCACCCAGCAAGGTTAAGTGAGGGCAAGCCTGGAGCAAGCAGGGAGCCCAAGAAGAAAAGGATTGGCCTTCGTGAAGGGCTACTAGCCAATGGGCTAGCGGCCGCAAAGGAGCCTCGAGATGGTGCACGTGGAGCTGGCTCACAGGACACTCGTAGAGTGGAAGCCAGTGATCTTCGGTGCAGTTGGTCCTGGAGGCTGGGGCTACTAAAAGCCCAAAGCACGATTTCGTGGAAGTCCAGGAAGAGGATGCACTTGCAAATGTGTTTGGTGTCCAGGGGTCACGGTTCCACATTACCCACGACAGCTACGGGCCTCAGCTTCGCTGGGGACTCAGGGCAGCCTCAGGAAAGTCTGGAAACCTACCTCTGGTGATGCAAAGACTTCAGCATCCAACGGGAGCTTCAGAGATGCAGACCGGACAGATGCTTCTTTGGTGCCTGCCAAGCAGGGGAGTCACTCCTTGACCCCAAGGGAGATTCTTCAGTCCTCTAATCTTGAAGTAGAGCATCGAAGGTCCAGGATTTTGTATCAGAGTTTCGTCCAGGGATAATCTAAAGTCCTAAGGACTGGGTTCCTATACTTATACTAAGTTTAGGGGTTGGACTACTCTGTGGCCCCACCTATGGGTGGGTCAGGGCAGAGGGCTGGCTACACCCCTTTCCCTTTGTCCAGTTCACGCCAAAGCAGGGGTTGGAAGCCCCTGATCCGATTTGAACTGGGGTATGCACAGGGACACCAAATGTGCCCCCAGTGCAGGACTTCAAAGCACCCAGAGAGTGCTCCCGCCCAGCCCCAATACACATTATCCTGTCTGGGGAGGTGGTTACACCTCCCTGCGACAGGAAACCTATTGTCCAGGCCTCCCCTGCCGGAGTTTCGGTCAGCAGCAGGAGGCCAGACTTGTGTCTGTGGCAGCAGCATCCATTTTGTGATGCTGGGGCTTTGGAAAGAAGTTACCGGGCAAGCCAGGGTTAACATGTGTCTCCCTCTAGAAGGGTGGAATGCTACCCCCGCCTCCAGAATTGGCGGGGGGTAGTATTCCAAGATGTTTGACACCAAACACGACATGTTTACGTGCAGCCATCCCAAAGTTAGCATTTAACGCGGGGTTATAATGCACTTAAGAGTATATGGTCAGGCTGCACTACAAACAGCATCAGAGAAGAGTCTCCGACCACTGCAGAGGGGCCCTGCTCATGCAGGGGCACCCTCTCACATAGGAACCATGCACTCTGCCTTCAGGATTGACAAGGCCTTCCATAGGAGTGACTTATAGGTTTATATGTGTGTAGGTATGTAGTGATATAGGTAACCTATATCACAGTAAGGGGTGCATGCACCACCTTACCCAGGCTGCAGTAGCAGACCTGTGGTGTCATTTTGGATGGCCTTCCAGGGGTGGCATAATACATGCTGCAGCCCCTGGTAGGCCTCTGAGGTACCTATGCCCTTGGTACATAGTATACCATATACTAGGGACTTATAAGGGCACTTCAGATTCCAATTAGAGATGTGCCTAAGGCACATGGAAACCATTTTAAAGAGGAAGCAGCTAGGCTGGGGTTCTGATTAGCAGGACCCCAGCCAGACTAAAGTCGAAAAACAGTGAAGCATCAGCAAAAAGTGGGGGTACCCATGTGAAGCAGATCCTACTCTCCTACATGCACTACCTACTCTAGTGTGGCCTACTAAACTCTCTTGAGTTGTAGAAAGGGTGTGCTATCCCTTAACACACAACTCTAAGTTCAGTAGAACTTACTGTATACTAAGCTTGATTTATATGTACCTTAGGTACCCTTAGTGGTTTTCAGTTGATCAATTCAATTGAGATTATCTGGTAAAACAATAGCAAGCTGGAATCCCACACGCTGCACACCAATGTGAGACGTTGGCCTGGTATATGCTGTCCACTAATTATAGTGGGCACCTTGCACCAGTCCAAACAACCCCTTATTGGAGATAGGTTAAAGACAACCTTTATTGAAAGCTATCCTAGTGGTAGCTATGGAGAGCAGCCTTCAGGCTAAGTCTTGAAGGAATGTAAAGCAGCTTGTTTTACCAGTCTATAATCTCTTGAGTGACCAAATGAAAGAGGACCACACCAGGTATATATTCAAAATATATGTATTTATTGCTAAACACACCCCTCTAGTCTCTTTATGAGGCTAGAGTTCGAAGTACACAAGTTATAAGTTATTTAAACACAGTAATAGCACAAATACACGTTTGGGCCCTAGGGGCGTACCAAACCATATACCAATAAAGTGGTATAAGAACCACGACTGAGCTAGACACTAGGCCTAGAGCCTGTAGAAATGCTTGGACCACAAGGAACCACCCAAGGTAGTGACACAAGGGACCCACGGGGGACGCATGCAGTGTGTAAACACAACCGCGAATCACCGTTAACTTCTATGGGCAAAGTCGCGATCAGGAATTTAAAGAAAAGGGACACTTAAAGAAGGACTTGGAGCAAACCCTTTGAGAACTAGGTCGTTCTAGAGTCTCTACCCACGGGACCACCGGAGTACTCGTGTTACCTCACCCAGGGAAGCCGGGTGCATAGGTGCCTTTCGGGGTCGGGTTTCGTCGTCGATTTGAATGGCGATCTGCTGCAAAGTGCTGCTGGCGACCAAGTGGAAAGTGTCCGGGTGGATCCAAGAGTGGATCGGAGATCTGAAGAACCTGAAAGCAGAGGGGACAGAGTCTGGGTCACTAGCCAGTGACCAGGAAGGCGATGAGCGGATGCCCACCGATGTCGGGTGCTTCAGGTGCGTTGACAGTCGTCTTGACTCTTCAGCCACAAGGTCCAGGAGGCGTTGTCGGCAACCAGGAGCAGGATTCGGGCTGGTACACGATGTTTGTCGAGTGCTGAGGTGTCGGCAACCGGATTGGACCTAACAAGCCTTGGCAACGGCAAGTCTCGATGAAGTTGAAGATTGACGATTATTCAGACCAGCAAGGTCTGAGGAACTCACCCAGCAAGGTTAAGTGAGGGCAAGCCTGGAGCAAGCAGGAAGCCCAAGAAGAAAAGGATTGGCCTTCGTGAAGGGCTACTAGCCAACGGGCTAGCGGCCGCAAAGGAGCCTCAAGATGGTGCACGTGGAGCTGGCTCACAGGACACTCGTGAAGTGGAGGCCAGTGATCTTCGGTGCAGTTGGTGCTGGAGGCTGGGGCTACTCAAAGCCCAAAGCACAATTTCGTGGGAGTCCAGGAAGAGGATGCACTTGCAAATGTGCTTGGTGTCCAGGGGTCACAGTTTCACGTTACCCACGACAGCTACGGGCCTCAGCTTCACTGGGGACTCAGGGCAGCCTCAGGGAAGTCTGAAAATCTACCTCTGGTGATGCAAAGACTTCGGCGTCCAACGGGAGCTTCAGAGATGCAGACCGGACAGATGCTTCTTTGGTGCCTGCCAAGCAGGGGAGTCACTCCTTGACCCCAAGGGAGATTCTTCAGTCCTCTAATCTTGAAGTAGAGCATCGAAGGTCCAGGATTTTGTATCAGAGTATCGTCCAGGGATAATCTAAAGTCCTAAGGACTGGGTTCCTATACTTATACTAAGTTTAGGGGTTGGACTACTCTGTGGCCCCACCTATGGGTGGGTCAGGGCAGAGGGCTGGCTACACCCCTTTCCCTTTGTCCAGTTCACGCCAAAGCAGGGGTTGGAAGCCCCTGATCCGATTTGAACTGGGGTATGCACAGGGACACCAAATGTGCCCCCAGTGCAGGACTTCAAAGCACCCAGAGAGTGCTCCCGCCCAGCCCCAATACACATTATCCTGTCTGGGGAGGTGGTTACACCTCCCTGCGACAGGAAACCTATTGTCCAGGCCTCCCCTGCCGGAGTTTCGGTCAGCAGCAGGAGGCCAGACTTGTGTCTGTGGCAGCAGCATCCATTTTGTGATGCTGGGGCTTTGGAAAGAAGTTACCGGGCAAGCCAGGGTTAACATGTGTCTCCCTCTAGAAGGGTGGAATGCTACCCCCGCCTCCAGAATTGGCGGGGGGGGGGTAGTATTCCAAGATGTTTGACACCAAACACGACATGTTTACGTGCAGCCATCCCAAAGTTAGCATTTAACGCGGGGTTATAATGCACTTAAGAGTATATGGTCAGGCTGCACTACAAACAGCATCAGAGAAGAGTCTCTGACCGCTGCAGAGGGGCCCTGCTCATGCAGGGGCACCCTCTCACATAGGAACCATGCACTCTGCCTTCAGGATTGACAAGGCCTTCCATAGGAGTGACTTATAGGTTTATATGTGTGTAGGTATGTAGTGATATAGGTAACCTATATCACAGTAAGGGGTGCATGCACCACCTTACCCAGGCTGCAGTAGCAGACCTGTGGTGTCATTTTGGATGGCCTTCCAGGGGTGGCATAATACATGCTGCAGCCCCTGGTAGGCCTCTGAGGTACCTATGCCCTTGGTACATAGTATACCATATACTAGGGACTTATAAGGGCACTTCAGATTCCAATTAGAGATGTGCCTAAGGCACATGGAAACCATTTTAAAGAGGAAGCAGCTAGGCTGGGGTTCTGATTAGCAGGACCCCAGCCAGACTAAAGTCGAAAAACAGTGAAGCATCAGCAAAAAGTGGGGGTACCCATGTGAAGCAGATCCTACTCTCCTACATGCACTACCTACTCTAGTGTGGCCTACTAAACTCTCTTGAGTTGTAGAAAGGGTGTGCTATCCCTTAACACACAACTCTAAGTTCAGTAGAACTTACTGTATACTAAGCTTGATTTATATGTACCTTAGGTACCCTTAGTGGTTTTCAGTTGATCAATTCAATTGAGATTATCTGGTAAAACAATAGCAAGCTGGAATCCCACACGCTGCACACCAATGTGAGACGTTGGCCTGGTATATGCTGTCCACTAATTATAGTGGGCACCTTGCACCAGTCCAAACAACCCCTTATTGGAGATAGGTTAAAGACAACCTTTATTGAAAGCTATCCTAGTGGTAGCTATGGAGAGCAGCCTTCAGGCTAAGTCTTGAAGGAATGTAAAGCAGCTTGTTTTACCAGTCTATAATCTCTTGAGTGACCAAATGAAAGAGGACCACACCAGGTATATATTCAAAATATATGTATTTATTGCTAAACACACCCCTCTAGTCTCTTTATGAGGCTAGAGTTCGAAGTACACAAGTTATAAGTTATTTATAACACAGTAATAGCACAAATACACGTTTAGGCCCTAGGGGCGTACCAAACCATATACCAATAAAGTGGTATAAGAACCACGACTGAGCTAGACACTAGGCCTAGAGCCTGTAGAAATGCTTGGACCACAAGGAACCACCCAAGGTAGTGACACAGGGGACCCACGGGGGACGCATGCAGTGTGATAAACACAGCCGCGAATCACCGTTAACTTCTATGGGCAAAGTCGCGATCAGGAAGTTTAAAGAAAAGGGACACTTAGAGAAGGACTTGGAGCAAACCCTTTGAGAACTAGGTCGTTCTAGAGTCTCTACCCACGGGACCACCGGAGTACTCGTGTTACCTCACCCAGGGAAGCCGGGTGCATAGGTGCCTTTCGGGGTCGGGTTTCATCGTCGATTTGAATGGCGATCTGCTGCAAAGTGCTGCTGGCGACCAAGTCGAAAGTGTTCGGGTGGATCCAAAGAGTGGATCGGAGATCTGAAGAATCTGAAAGCAGAGGGGACAGAGTCTGGGTCACTAGCCAGTGACCAGGAAGGCGATGAGCGGATGCCCACCGATGTCGGGTGCTTCAGGTAGCGTTGACAGTCGTCTTGACTCTTCAGCCACAAGGTCCAGGAGGCGTCGTCGGCAACCAGGAGCAGGATTCGGGCTGCCACACGATGTTTGTCGAGTGCTGAGGTGTCGGCGACCAGATTGGACCCAACAAGCCTTGGCAACGGCAAGTCTCGATGAAATTGAAGATGGACGGTGATTCAGACCAGCAAGGTCTGAGGAACTCACCCAGCAAGGTTAAGTGAGGGCAAGCCTGGAGCAAGCAGGGAGCCCAAGCAGGATAAGATTGGCCTTCGTGAAGGGCCTACTAGCCAATGGACTAGCGACCGCAAAGGAGCCTCGAGATGGATGCACGTGGAGCTGGCTCACAGGACACTCGTGGAGTGGAAGCCAGTGATCTTCAGTGCAGTTGGTCCTGGAGGCTGGGGCTACTAGAAGCCCAAAGCACAACTTCGTGGAAGTCCAGGAAGAGGATGCACTTGCAAATGTGCTTGGTGTCCAGGGGTCACGGTTCCACATTACCCACGACAGCTACGGGCCTCAGCTTCACTGGAGTCTCAGGGCAGCCTCAGGAAAGTCTGGAAACCTACCTCTGGTGATGCAAAGACTTCAGCATCCAGCAGGAGCTTCAGAGATGCAGACCAGACAGATTGCTTCTTTGGTGCCTGCCAAGCAGGGGAGTCACTCCTTGACCCCAAGGGAGATTCTTCAGTCCTCTAATCTTGAAGTAGAGCATCGAAGGTCCAGGATTTTGTATCAGAGTTTCGTCCAGGGATAATCTAAAGTCCTAAGGACTGGGTTCCCATACTTATACTAAGTTTAGGGGTTGGACATACTCTGTGGACCCACCTATGGGTGGGTCAGGGCAGAGGGCTGGCTACACCCCTTTCCCTTTGTCCAGTTCACGCCAAAGCAGGGGCTGGAAGCCCCTGATCCGATTTGAACTGGGGTATGCACAGGGACACCAAATGTGCCCCCAGTGCAGGACTTCAAAGCACCCAGAGAGTGCTCCCGCCCAGCCCCATTACACATTATCCTGTCTGGGGAGGTGGTTACACCTCCCTGCGACAGGAAACCTATTGTCCAGGCCTCCCCTGCCGGAGTTTCGGTCAGCAGCAGGAGGCCAGACTTGTGTCTGTGGCAGCAGCATCCATTTTGTGATGCCAGGGCTTTGGAAAGAAGTTACCGGGCAGGCCAGGTGTGTAACATGTGTCTCCTCTAGAAGGGTGGAATGCTATCCCCGCCTCCAGAATTGGCGGGGGGTAGTATTCCAAGATGTTTGACACCAAACACGACATGTTTACGTGCAGCCATCTCAAAGTTAGCATTTAACGCGAGGTTATAATGCACTTAAGAGTATATGGTCAGGCTGCACTACAAACAGCATCAGAGAAGAGTCTCCGACCGCTGCAGAGGGGCCCTGCTCATGCAGGGGCACCCTCTCACATAGGAACCATGCACTCTGCCTTCAGGATTGACAAGGCCTGCCATAGGAGTGACTTATAGGTTTATATGTGTGTAGGTATGTAGTGATATAGGTAACCTATATCATCAGTAAGGGGTGCATGCACCACCTTACCCAGGCTGCAGTAGCAGACCTGTGGTGTCATTTTGGATGGCCTTCCAGGGGTGGCATAATACATGCTGCAGCCCCTGGTAGGCCTCTGAGGTACCTATGCCCTTGGTACATAGTATACCATATACTAGGGACTTATAAGGGCACTTCAGATTCCAATCAGAGATGTGCCTTAAGCACATGGAAACCATTTTAGAGAGGAAGTAGCTAGGCTGGGGTTCTGATTAGCAGGGCCCCAGCCAGACTAAAGTCGAAAAACAGTGAAGCATCAGCAAAAAGTGGGGGTACCCATGTGAAGCAGATCCTACTCTCCTACACTCTCCATACCATCCCGAGGGAAATTCAGTTGTGGAGAGGAAAAACCGGGACTTAAAGCAATCTTTAACAGCTAGAGTATTAGGCTCGGTTGCAATTGGGTAAAACATCTGTATGGAGTACAAAGGGCATTAAATAATCAGCCAAGAAGCTCTCTAGGGGGGGTCACTCCTTATGAGGTCCTATTTGGGATGAGAATGTTGGTAACTGATCTTGATTGTGAAGGCACAGTGGTGGATAAAAAACCTTTTGACATCCATAAATGTTTGGCTGTTTTACAGGACCAGAACGAAACCAGGGCACAACAGAGTAATGTCAATATAAAGAAGAGCGCCACTGGGGAAGTAAAACGTGTCACAGCAAGACCTGTCTGGATCCCTAAAGTCGGGGATATGGTCAGAGAGAAAATAGCGGACAAAAAAGAATTTGGGCCATCATACAGAAAGCCTGTACCTGTCCAGGCAGTTGAACGAACAAGAACTGTACTTCTGCCACCTCTTGCCGGTAAAAAAGAGAAAAGATTCATCTCAATTGACCTAATCAAACCACACTATGTGGCCGATACTGAGTAGTAGGCCATGTGGACTCTGAAGTAACAGACACCCTCCTCTCACAACTATACAAGAAGTTCAAACAGAAAGACTCATCACGTTTGAAGGGTCACCTACACCGAATGAAGGACTAAGCAACAATGCAATGGAACTCGTTCCTCTTGATACTGAAGTTCAAAATGAGAACTCCACTGAAAGACAAATTTCAATTCGACCAAACATGGATAGTTACGTCAACATGCCCCAACAAGAGCAAGCTATAGTTTCCACAAAACCTGCAGAACTACCGAAAATTGATCGAACTGCATCTGGCTATTTCATTGGCTTTGACACCTTTTAATTGGATCCAAGCGAACCTGAAACAACGCCAGCCCAAAAAACTCGTCTACAGCGATTTAAAGATCTTTTGAACTTTCTTCAAAAGACTTACCTGGTATCACCTTGGTTGGAACTCTGGGTATCTACAGGAATACTTTTCTTTCTTTTCTGGATAGGCTTAGAAATTGTTTTAGTATGCTTATTAATGGAACTTATCTTCGAGAAAGCTCTGCGGCACAAAAAGTGAATGTGATCCTGAAACCACACCTATAATCACATCGTGAAAGAAGAGACCTGTCATCAGTGAACATTACAGCAGTTCCTAGACCTGATGGTATAGTATGGGACAAGGTTGATTTCGATATATTTGGCCCAACTGAACTTTTAAAAATACCACATTTATTTAAAATATCATTGAGCGATATCATTACCTCAAGTACATTTTCCGATGATTAGGATTATGAAACTGTAAATAATATGTTGTCTGATTTAGAGAAATCTTCTGCTTTTTCTAATAATGAAATGTTAGGAGACACGTCAGACTTTCAAAAAATGTATTGCTATCAACATTATGGTCATCACTTTCTGCATAAATCTGCTAACCCTAGGAATGTTTTCACATATCACCAATTGGAACATTGCCCGACACAGCAGAAAAGCAGTTCAAAAACATGTGTACAAAAACTTCCATATTTTTCAGGGTTTAACACGTCAGACCCAGCCTCATATTACTATAAGGTTGCACCTACACCAGCACAGAAAAATATGTTGACAAACACCAAACAGATCTATTCTGCTTCTTTTATTGCCCAGTTGTCTGAACAAGGTTTCGACTTATGGAAAGACACCATAGACCTAAAATCTGTCTGGGGTACTAGAGACTGGCAGGTCCAGGGAACAGATGCACTATTTAGAGCGTGCCTGATTCCTCAACAAATAATGTTTTTGAATGAAAAGCGCAAAAAACAACCTGTCTTGGATTAGCCAGGAACAAGGATTTGAATACACCTCGGTTGCCTGAACCATCACACACTGAGGGTAACATAACATCACAAAAAGAGGTTACACTTGATAACTTCATGCAATTACAATAGATCAGACCCCGATTGGCCCACAGACACCAACAACAGTCAAGAAAGATTCTTGGGCAAAACTAAAGGATTTAGTATCAATAGGCCAGATCCGCGTTATGTACAGAGACAACACCCAGGAGTAGTGATATCAAACAGTGTTGGGAAGTTATGCCTCGATTGGCTACAAACCTCAACACTCACACAGGTGAAACAACACTTATCCTTACTTACAGGGGATGTGGACCTGCAGGATTTTTTATTAGGTCCTAGGAAAACACGTCAAAAACGTTTCTTATATGCTGTCTATAATGAAATCTGGAAAATCTCTCAACAAGAGGCAGCGGAAAGATTACGAGAAATAGATTGTATTAATTTAGAGAAAGCTCTAGCAGTAGTCAACAATGGGTTAACAACATTAACATCCAGGATATATTCACTGGGCAACATTGTATCTTCTGCTATCGATGCACTAGAACAAGATTTGTCTATATTACAACACGGGCAATCACAATTACTTTCTATTATGTTATTAAGCTGGACGCTGCAATAGTTGCTTGCAGGCTATGTGCCATGGCGTTTCATAAACAGCACGTCTCTGTTTTCCTTGTACAATCTGTCAGAAAAACAGATAGAAATGGCACAGAGGAGAGCAAAGTAAACAATGCTGCGCGTTGAAAAACTGGACAGATTAACATTCACAGTGGCAGAATCACCGTCCACAGAATGATTAATCCATGGTAACATAACTCTCCCGGTCACAACTTTTCAATTCCATTATTGCCTAGAACAAATGCAGGTAGGCAGATATGAAGAAATAGGTAAGGAATTCATCAAGGAATCTTGGAAATTGCCGTACAGATTTCGATGCCGGAGTGGGGAAAAAGAAGTATTTCTTAGCTGTACTAACTGCGAGAATACCTTAAGTGGATCACTTATATGCCAGGATATCATGCCTCATGGGGCCTGTAATGGTTCAGTAGCAAATCTGTCCTGTCATTTAGAGGGTGCCCCAGCTGCCGTTATCACTCCAGTATTCAAACTACTTTCGAATGGGAGTTACTTGATGCTGAACGATCAAGGTTGCTGTGGGATGCTTCCAGGCATCGCATGTCTGGTAACTGTAAGTTCCAGGGTTAATTGCTGTATGCCAGTATTGTTTCCCCCAACACATACAGTCAGGGATGCGCCGCTAAGGCCTTCATTAAATATTTCACTAATACTGTTTGATACTTTGAGCAGAATGAAAGCCATGCTTACACAGGAATCCGTGCCCTTAACCTCCGCTCGAGAGACTTTTGATCTCCAAGTAGCAAGGTCTTCAGCAGAGATACAGGCAATTATATGTACAAACTGCCCTTTCCATTTTGCAGAAATGGTAAATCGTATCTTTAACGTGTCTGATATGGCAGGCATTGTCCACCTATTTAAGAACATAGGCTCTGGACTGTTAAGCACCTTTCAGACGGTCCTCGGAGTTATACCAAACTTTATACACTCCGTATTTGGAAGCATTTTTGGAGGACTGCCGCTGATCCTGTTTCTAATAGCAGGTATCCTGATTGTCGTGTTTCTGCTACGCAATGGACGTCCCAGTCACCAAGGAGATGGAAACAGTACTCCTGGGGAGAAAATACAGTGATCGCATGGTTCAACTTCTAGGCACACCTCGCCTAAGGGAACTAAGTGCTTCTTGGTTCTTGCCGTTTAGACCAGTCTGGATGGACTGCATCTTACCTGTCCTCCGATGCCTGTTTTGCGGAGAAGAATGCGTGCTGGATCTCTGTCTGATACTCCCATCATGTGCGCGACCAGACGTTGACGCTTTACTGGACCCTATAATGGCCCATGTTTTGCAGTGTCCCCAATGTATTCCCATGTTGATGTCGGCATTCTTAGAGCCACCACAGGAAACATCAGCACCTGTTGGTACAGACACCGGCTCGTCCTCTGACACCCAGGCCTTGGATGGCGCACTGGCTGCACAGGTTTCCCTAGCACTGGGTGAGGACAACACGGAAAATCATCTGTGCTCAATAGACATAATCTACGAGGTGTTACAGGGACCACCAACTGCGGAAGCAGGCAACGAGAATGTTGTGTCTACCAGCCAGGACACATAAACATTTGGCCTGTTGTGTGCTGGGAAGAAATTCGGCTTTTGAAAAACAAACCAGGAAAATTAAAACTCTATATCAAAATTGACATTCCTTTCACGCATGTATGGCTTTCAAAATGCTTGTAGTAGTTCGGACTATACCTACGGACATATTAGAGCAGTAGCCTATCTGTCAATTTCTAATACTTTCCTTTTTAACAATTCTTTTTAGATTTTTTAGAAAAAAGTTTTTAAACAAATGTTTTTAACACAATAACAAAGTAATGTTTTGTGTATTTGCGTACACATATCTAGAGCACCTTGTAGTACGTGTAGAATTTAAAACTATGTCTTCCATTCAGAAGAGGAGTGGGTGTTATATTCCATATAGGCACTATAATATAGGCCTCGGTAAACTCGTTACCCTTCACCTATATTCTCTCCCTACATTACACTTGTCACGGTTTACAGGGACTGACCTTCTACCTAAATATTACACTGCATTCAGAACGCGGGTTTTCCCTAGTTCGAATCTCATACATTATGCATGAGGGTTCCTGGAAGCACAGCAGGACTGCCATCTCCTGTATAAAATCTATGTACAAAGTTCATGCCCGACGTCATCCTTAGGCCGATACAGTAATACAACAAGGTAGGACCCCTGGGGAGACCTATGGGTATATATACATCACATCTTGCTAAGATAGCTAGAGGAGATCGAGACTTCCCGGCCGACACACTGACCAGAAACGCTGAGGTTCCTGCATGCAGACGCTCCAGCTTGCAGTGGTCTAACATCCCTCGCGGGGTGTCCAGCTCAAGACCAGGACGGGGTCCCACAGTCTCACTTAAGGTAATGGGGTTGACTAGATCCTAGAGGAATTCTTGGCTTAACACCTACACCCATGCTAGGTACACTTAGGTACATCTAGTTAGGGAGACATCGTAGGCGTACGCATCTTTTATCATGTGTTTTATATACTTGAATGTATTCATGATTTTAGTAAGATGGTAGAACTGTACCATCCTTTTACCTTCATAGTACTGTTAATCATTTATAACCTATACTGTCTAACGGTTGTTGCAGCACATCTATTCTACACCAGAATAACAACTGTTCAATAAATGATTATTGAAAACGCCCAGCTTGTTTTATTCGGTCTATCTCTCTGAGAGAAACTAAGTAAGCACGAGTGACTGAGCGAAAGGTAGTACATTGTTTCTACGGTCCTGAGGGATCAGGGTTATCATGTTCGATGGTAGCCAAGAACTATTCTCTCCTTGGTAAGAGGAGATTCTAGTGGCACTGTGAGCTAGTTGGTACAAAAGGGCAAGCATACCCGGTGGGGGTGATCAGAGTTCGTCTGACACCAATCCTACAGTGTATTTTGTCTAAACACGCAGATCCTGTATATTTTCAATAGGAACTACACGACAGTAGCTGCAGATTTCTTGCCAAATCCACATAGCAAAAAATAGTAATCCACCAAAAAATGAAGAAAACAAACACAAAAATGCCCCCAAAAAATGCAAAATTATTAACAGTCCAATCGAAATCTCTCGAGAAGCAGTCTAAAGCCTGTATGCTCCAATAAAAACCTGAAAAAAAAATATTTTTTAAAAACGCTCCAGGAAACTCGAAAAATAAGGTAATCTAAGTAAAAACAATTGGTTTATAATAAACCAAAACAGATTTCCTTAAAAAAATTGTAAATTCCAACTTTCCATTAAAATCTTTCGTAAACGCAAACCTGTAATTGAAATGTTAAACATCCACCCATACAATACATTATAGCCCCAAATAAATACATACATAATGCTTAGGGCCTAATTTTTAGTTTGGTGGTCCATCGGACTGCGAAACGCGCGGTGGCAGACGGGGACTGCCGCACCGGCGGTCCGACCATCGTATTACAAGTACGATGATTTGACCGCCTTAAGACCACTCTAACTGCCGGGGATCCACTATCCCCGGCGATGGCCTGGTGGTCTGAGGCTGCAATATGCTGGCGTTGCCGCTGTGGTACCACCAAGCATATTATGAGTTTCCTACTCGCTAGTGATATCATGACAGTGATCACACCATTAAAATGCTTGCGGTGAAGAAACATATGAGGCCCTATAGGGCCCCCTGTTGCCTCAGGGCCTGAGGGTGCATGCAGGGGGGCACATTTTGTGTCCCCCTGTCTCTATGCACCCACAGTTCCTGCACAGCATGGACTGCACAACAAGGTGAAGTCCATGCTGTGTAGGAACGGGCTTTGGTGAACCCATGGCGCTGCCTTGCTAAGGCTCACATATGAGTCTTAGCAAGTCACCTCAGTGGGCCCATCAAAAGCATCGCCCACCAGACCATGAGAAAACTGTCTGCCGGCCGGTGGTCAAATCTGGCAGTGGCCAGCGCCCCACTGCCACACCGCCAAAGTCGTAATCAGGCCCTTAATCAGCAAACATAAGTAACGCTAAAGAGGTGACATTTACTATTCCCTCTCCAATCTAAACCAATTCGGGAAGGTGTTGGATACTAAAGGGGTGATATTTGCTATTCTCTTGCCAATATAAACCAACTCAGGGAAGGTGTCGGACACTAAAGGGGTTGCATTTACTATTCCCACTCCAATCTAAACCAACTCAGGGAAGGTGTTGGACACTAAACGGGTGACATTTACTATTCCCACTGCAATCTAAACCAATTTTGGGAATTTGTTGGACACTAAAATGGTGAAATTTACTATTCACACTCCATTCTAAACCAACTCAAGGTAGATGTTGGACACTGAAGGAGTGATATGTACTAGTCCCACTCCAATCTTAATCAATTTGGGGAAGGTGTAGGACACTAAAGGGGTAACATTTACTATAACCCCTCCAATCAAAACCAATTTGGAGAAGGTGTTGGATACTGAAGGGGTGTTTATACTCTTCCCACTCCAATCTAAATCAACTTGAGGTAGGTATTGGACACTAAAGGGGTGACATTTGCTATTCCTACTCCCATCTACACCAATTTGGGGAAGGTGTTGGACACTAAAGGAGTGACATTTACTATTCCTTCTTGTCAGGAATCAAAGTAGCACACAACAGATTGTGTGTGCAATGGTCCACAAAAACCTTTGTCTAATGAGGAAAGGAAAGAGACCTCAGTCCTGGAGGAAGGCATGGAGTAAAAGAAACTCCAAGATGGCCGACATGTGTGTTAAGGAACAGTTCTAGTTGTTCCTTAGAATGTTAAGATTCTAAGTGAAGGTCACAGTGTTCACAGATCATCGGAATCTGAAGTTTTTTAAATCTACAAAAACTTTAACTCCACGACAACTCCGTTGGTCATTGTATTTTGCTGATTATCACTTCGTAATTACTTTTAGGCCCGGATCAAAGGTCGTAAAAGAAGACGCCTTATCTCAAATTGATACAGAAAAACATAAGGAATTTATTGAAGGTCGGAAAATCATACCTGAATCAAAAAATGTGGGAGCTATAAGTCAAGAAACTATGGAAGACCAAATAATTTGAGCAATGAATCCAGAAAAAAATAACGGAATGGGTGAAGTTGGACTCCGAGAGAGAAATCTGGAACAATCTACCCTTTCATGGAGGAGAATTGTATCTACCAACTTAAGAGATACAACATCTGGCCCGAAAAGAGTGCCACGATAGCCTGTTGGCTGGTCTTAAAGGAATCTTGAAAACTGAAGATCTAATTAAAAGGAGTTACTGGTGGCCAAAGGTGATCAAAGACATCCACTCACTTCACTTCAAAAAGCTTTATTTCGACAATAATGTCATAAAAGCAAGTACAACAAGGCATTCATAATTTAACTACTGAATAGGTCTTACAAGTCAAACTGTATCAGTATGTACAAATAAAAACAGTCATTAATCGTTTCATCTTAAAAAAGTGGTCTCATCATTAATACCTCCATAGAATCACATAACATACACTGTGTACAGTGGTGACATGATATATAATATATTAAGTAGCAGCACACAAAATGTCACAACTGCGAGACGAACCATACAACACAAGATTGATCAATTGGAGGGTGGCCGATATAAGTATCAGGGCAATAAGATCAGGCATATAATAAAAATCATTCATAAATGATTGTGATAAAAGGTTATAATATTATTAATACAGTATAAAATGCAAATAAGAAAGTTTCACACAATGGAATTCAGTCAATACCCTTTAAAAATCAGATTAGTACAAATCAGATTAATACTGCATCAGAGGGGAGATCTAGTGGCAAGGAGCGAGGTTATTCTACATTGGTGCAGTTTTTGATCTGATGCACCAAGCCCACTTTAGGAATTTAGCTAAAGGAATAGCATAGCGAAGCGAAGGATCAGTCCTCAAAATTCTTAGCGCTTCACTGCTTTGCCTAGTGCCCAAGTTCTTACATAAAGGTACTAGCCAGGTCTTTCGCGGGATGGCATAGGCAGGACATACAAAAAGAATGTGTGGATAAGTTTCTATATGTTCAGCACAATATGGGCACTTGCCATCTCCCAAATCTGACCAATTTGAAGTAAAGGATTTTAGCAGTAAAAAGCCGACTCTAAATTGGAAATAAAATTTCCGGTCAAGGGGTTTGGAGATGATATCCCAATATGGTTCCAGGTGGGGACGAGGTTTTGCTAACACGAACCGCCCAGTCAGCGTCGTACTATCGCTCAGCCTGCTGGTATTTTGACCCACCATGTCCCAGTATTTGCTCTTCAGTACAGCTTTAGGCACAGACAATAGGTTACTCAGATTCTCCCATAGATTGTTCAAACCCATTGAGGCCAGTGCCCCCTTAATATCTCTCAACCACCTTATTCTTGAGAAGGTGGTTAACTCGGGTGTGACCCAAATTCGGCGCCAATATAACAGGGGACAGAGCCTTGCTATATCTGCTAGAGGATGCCTTCCCATGTCGCTAAGCAATGGGAGTGAGGGTGTACTCTTAGGGAGACTAGAAATCGCACGAAAAAACTTATTTTCAGCGATTGTCAGCCGTGCAAGATTTCCTAATTCCGAGCCATAAAGAACTGAGCTGATTACCTTGGCATTATATATCTGTATTACTGGGCTAACTGGTTTGGTCAAGGACAAGCTAAATTCTTTGCTTAGGGCACCCGCTAACTGTCTGTGTTTTAATGCCATTTTTTCGATATGGGGTTTCCATTTTGTCCTTTTCTCCATAGTGACACCTAGATACGTAAATGCATCTACTTCCTCTAATGCCATGCCCTCCATGGTGATTTTCCCCCTATATGATCGATGTTTGTTAAAAATCATGAGCTTTGTTTTGTTTGCTTTGATCTTAAGCCCTCTAAGTTTGCAGAACTCTTCAAACAGGGCCAGCGCATGCTGTAGTGCGCTAGGGGTCTTAGAGATGATAAGGGTATCGTCCGGCAACTTAAGAATTGGGACCTTGGAGCCAGCAAGGGACGGGGCATCAGTAGGTGTTGAGGCTAGAAATTTTGGAGATTCATTAATAAAAAGGGAGAACAATGTGGGGGCCAAAACGCACCCTTGATGCACTCCCTTATCGACCCGGAATGGGTCTGTGATTTCCCCCTAGGCACCCCAACGTATGTGAGCAAAATTGCTCTCGTGAAGGCGCTCTAGAAAAGTTAACAAATTAGCCGGCATACCTAGATCCCGCAACACCTTTCACAGTTTGCTACGTGACACTAGATCAAAAGCCGATTTTAAATCGACAAAAACTGAATATATACTGCCTTCACTGAGCACTACTATCCGCCAGTATATCAAAATAAATCTGAAAACTTGGTCTACAGTGCTAATGTGGGCCCGAAAGCCAGCCTGCTGGGGGGTTAAAATGCTATTATCATCGACCCATTCCTGAACCTTTCCCAGTACAAGGCATGCTACCACCTTCTGGATGGAGTCGATGAGGCTAATGGGCCGGTAATTCACAGGCTGTGATCTGTCTCCCTTCTTGAATACTGGAATAATCTCGGCCCGCTTCCATGAATCTGGAATGGGGGCACCTTGGGCCAAACCGTTTGCTAGCAGTGTTATATACCTGCACCACCTTTCCCTATCATGTAGAAAAACATCTGCAGGGATACTGTCAATACCCGGGGCTCTTCCCCCCGTGGTTGCATTAAGGGCGACCATAACTTCCGAGTGTTCGAATACTAAACTCGTCATCTGACTGGGTGTCCTCAATGGAGGTTCAGAGATCCCTGCATCATCTTCTAAGTACTGCTGAGAGAAATGTTTTACCCATTGATCGGGGGCTACATGATTTTCCGGTGGCGGAGGTTGTGCCCCAGTGCCCCATTTTACAAGGGCCCAAAAGTGTTGGAGATTACTTCTTGTGCATGCTAATCTCAATTCCTGCCATCTTTGCTCATCCCATTCTCTTTTTGCTTTACTCTGCGCAGTTCTATAAGCATTCCTAGCTGGCCTAATAGAGTCCAGATTTCGAATTCTAATGGCTACCCCTAAAGATTTACGGGCTCTACTGCATTTTTTATTATACCAGGTTTGTCTCTTTTGCTTAAAGGAACCTTTGTTACTACAAGGTTTCTGGAAATAGGTCCGTACTTTGTCGAATAGTGTGGCATGGATGGTAGTAATTAGATATATTGGTTGGTCCCTATCGCGAAGGCCCTCTAGAGCGTTAATCGCCTCTTCAACATCTCTGCCAATAGAGGACAGTGCCTCCGGGTCCCTAATTATTTTGGACTATTTGAGTCTCCTCATGTCGTTACTAACCGTTATGTCTCTAGTGGTCACCAAACTAACTGGGCGAGCAGGAACATCCGGTGGCAAAAGGGTAAGAGTTGCAGAGAGCGGATTATGAGCACTCTCGTCCCATTCTATAATGGCCATATCAATTAGGGTGTGCCACAGAGGTAGATCAATGAGGAGATAATCAATGTGACTAGTATGGAACCGTTATTGAATGTATTGGCCCCTTTTCTGTCTGAAATGGTTCTACCATTAGCCGCCCTGAGGCCTCTCTCTAGACACAGCGCCTTCAGTTGTATTCCTGCTTCATTCCAACGTTTTATTGGATCTATCTCCAAATTAGGAATACCCCAGGTTGCGTCCTCATCCTCTGCAAAGTCACTGTCGTCCCTGTCCATCGGCTCAAAAGTAGTATTAAAATCACCTTCTATAATAACCAAGGATTCACCTAATCTAGCACCCAGGAGCTCATCTAGGGCCTCTACAGTAGTAGATTTCCTCCCTCCTCTGGCCCCTCTCGCATATACATTGTAAATGTCAAGGATGCTAGAGGGGCTACACGTCAATTGAATGGCAAGGATGTCCGGGTTACCTGAGGGGAGCTCCCGGACCGAAAGGCACACACCTTGGCGAATCCATGTCATTAGACCCCCTGAGGGGCGCCCCTTACTTCCAGCTACAGCAGGAAGGTGAAAGTTAAGATAGCCTGGGCAGTAGATTGGAGCAGCGGACCACGTTTCCTGAAATAAACAGATATCATACTGTTCTACATAATTGTTCCAGAGCTTGGAAACTGTTTTGAACCTAAGCCCTGCGATATTCCATGACATAAATTACGTTTGATGTAGTACAGGTGGGGGAGCTGGCTGAATGTCAGTCCCACTAGTAGGTTTTCCCAATAAGGGCCTCCCTTCTTGGAGTCCACAAAATGCATGAGCAGGTGAATTAAGTACAAACCCATGGTCGGAGACTATACTTTCTAGTTGGGAAGCGTGGTCCCTTACCTGGGCCAAGGAGGGAGCTTGCTTCTCTACATAAGAGCAGGAGTGCGGTAGTCAGTCAATTTCCCAGAGAGGGGATGATCTAATGCCATGAGGAGGGACAGATGGGATAGCCTCAGGAGGTGAATGTTTAATACGGATGTTGGAATTAGTTAAATAATGGGTGCGTAGGTCGAATGCCACCAAATTTTCAGCCAATTCTTGGTGATGAAATATGAGCGCTGTAGTATCCGTAGAACCACCCTTGGTTAGGCATCTATATGCCCCTTGAATATCCTCCCTAATAATAGACTGACACCCTCTTACATGCCGGATCCATTGGATGCTTTTATTAATTAGAGAGTAACCCTGGGCAAAGCACTACGCTACGCTCGCATAGTTTGCGAAGTTTGCGCTACTTCGCACAACGCGAATTGCACGTAGCACAGTGCAAACACGCGTAGCGTAGCGTAGCGTAGTGCAGCGGTCATTTTTTGCTTGCTCGCGGTCCTCAACGTCAAGTTGGCGACCGCGAGCAAGCAAAATGACATCCCGGCGAGATTCTCAACGCAGGGAGGTCAGGTTTCTCATTGCGAGTGGTCGCGTATGCTCGCGACCGCTCGCGATGAGAAACTACCAGTTCGCGTTGAGAAAGCTGCCGCTCGAGTAAAAATCTACTCGAGCGGCAGTAAAAGACAGCTCGCACTGTGCAAGATGCCGTTTTCAATGATTGCACAGTGCGGACAAGCATCCGGCACTGTGCAATCATTGCGAACAGTGCACTACGCAGTTCGCGTAGTGCTACGCGTAGTTCGCGTAGTGCGAACTGCACTTTGCGTAGCTTCGCGTAGCGCTACTTCGCGAACTACGCCCAGGCTTATTAGAGAGGTTTCATCTTCTCTCCCGAAACTAGCAGGAAGTTTAGGGACGCCCGTCAGAAATACCCCCTTTGATTTTGTCTTTTTGGTGGTGCTACCCATGTTCCTTGTAGGATTAGATGTTTTTCCCCTGGGAACAGTGGGCTCAACTAGGGGTGCAATGGCTATATTGAAGTTGGAACGATGTCGCAAATCTACTTCCCTATTCATAGCATCTCTAGTGTGTGCAGTTCTCAACAACCCCCTTTGGCAATGTGAGTGTAGATGGAGTCTCCCCCTTCCCTCCCCACCAAGACCAACAGTCCCCTATATTGGCCCTTCGGGCACCACACTAGCCGGTCTCGCACCACCTGCTCTCCTCGGATCTACTGCTGGACTAAATGAAGGAAGGCTCATTTGTTTTTTCATATGGTGTATCTCAGAGAGGGCCATGGACAAAGAGTCAGAGAGACTATTGACTAGATCTTTTAAATCTATAACTACCTGGGCCAGGTCCTTTATCTGGAGCTCAAGAGGCTTACGGGAAGGGCCCATGCCAAAGACTGCATCAGTCGCTGCACTGGGAGACCTGCCTTGGGTTAAGGAGAGCTCTGGGGTAGTATATAGATGGTCAAAGCTTGCTCTAGGGACTGGAGGTTCGATCGATAAGTCGGTCAACCCACCATTGTTTCCTACACAACTGACAAAACTATTAGGGGAGTTGTCTGGGACAGGGTAAATCTGAGCCTGCAACACAGTGAGCCTATTATTACATGGAAAATCCTTTACAAGCGACATGGCAGTATTTTCACCAGGGGTTTGGTTAGAGGGATGCGCAGATATAGATGGCTGCTGCGTACCTGTGTTTAGGCTTAGGGCCTTCGTAAACATAGACGGAATACGCCTAGTTTCAGCATGATTACAAGTGTCTGCCTGATCAGTGGATGTTAATGGCTTGCTTGTTCCAGCTGGATCGAGTAAGACCTCACAATCTGATAATAGGCTATCAATACGCTCAAGTACCCCTTTTGTACCAACTGGGCTCCCTCTCGCGGTGTTCTTTTTCACTTTCCTTTTGTGAACTACTCCTAGCCCCCCCTCAGCTGCTTTCTGTTTTCCCATCTGGATTGCTCAAATCCCACGCAATTAGGATCAATCAGCCAGTCAACCAAAGTACCTTCAGATTCTGGAGTCCGGCAATTTCCACTTGGACTGTGAAGACAAGGAAAGTAGAGTGTCCAAATTCCAGGAGTCCCACAAACCCGCCAGCCAAGAGAGTGGGCCCAGCCTGGCCTTGTTTGTCCGCGGATGGGTGCAGATGGGCCCGCCCTTGGCCCGGGTGCGGCCCAGCAAGCCCGCGCGTGTCCCGTGCCGCCGGAGCCCCCGAGCCTTCTGAAGCGCCTCCTGTAGCGGTTGCGTGCGACGGCGCAATGAACCTTGGGGCTTGGAGTCCCCCAACGTTGATAACAGGCTGGCTAGCGGTAATGAGAACGGGCTCCCAAATCTTATGTGAGGGCATGTGAGATTTGTGCTCGGGGAAGGTCGGAGAGACAGCTACCTAAGGGTCTTTTACAACCAATGTTAACCCCACCTCACCCTTGGCACACAGTTACAGTCGATCTAATTGTGGATTTGCCTTCCAGTCAGGGGTATGATACAATTTTAGTGTTTGTTAATTCTTTCACTAAGATGGCTCTTTTCCTTGATTTAAAAGGGGTTCCTACTGCCAAACAATTAGCTACTCATTTTAGCACACACATAGTACGAGCCCATAGAATTCCCAAAGTAATGATCTCAGATCAAGGGTCCCAGTTCTTATCCCATTTCTGGAAGGCCTTTTTGAAAGGGTTGGGAATTGAGACAAAATATTCCACTAGTTATCACCCAAAGACAGACGGACAGACAGAGAGAATGAATAAGGAGCTAGAGCAGTATTTGAAGTTATTTATACTAGATCAGGAGAAAGATTGGCGGGACGTTTTGTGGGCAGCAGAGTTTGCTCATAACAATACCAAGAATGTTTCAACAGGGTATTCTCCCTTCTATCTAAATTATGGTAGACATCCAAATTCCTCAGTAATCGGTAGAGAGATTGAGGTGCCAGCAGTTAGAGATGTAGTACAGTGCTTGAAACAGGTCCATCAAATGGCCACTAAGAATCTATTAAAATCTAAGGAGAGTTATCAGATTCATGCAGATAAAAGGAGAAGAGAAGGCCCAGTTCTACAAGTCGGAGACAGAGTTTGGTTAATCGCACAAAATCTCAGATTAAAAGGCAACGCAAGTTCCAACCTCGATTTGTGGGTCCATATCCTGTTGAAAAGGTTGTAAACCTAGTGACATTCCGTTTGAAATTGCCGAGTAAAATGAGAGTACATCCAGTTTTCCACGTTGTAGGAGAGTAGGATCTGCCTCTTATGTTGCCCCCACTTTTTTTCTGATGTTTGCACTGGTTTCTGGCTATAGTCGGGCTGGGTCCCTGCAAATCAGGGCCCCAGCCTCTCTGTTCTCTCTAAACGACTTGGAGTGCAATCTAGGTGCACTAGTCATTGGATACTGTGGTACCTTTTGAGTCCCTAATATATGGTACCTTAGGTACCAAGGGCATAGGTACTTCACAGGCCTACCAGGGGCTGCAGCATGTATTATGCCACCCCTGGGAAGCAGACTAAATCTGACACCACAGGCCTGCTACTGCAGCCTGGGTGAGGTGGTGCTAGCACTCCTCACTGAGATATAGGTTCCCTATATCTCTCCAACACACACATATAAACCTATCAGTCACCCCTAAGGCAGGCCCTATCAATCCTGAGGGCAGGGTGCTTGGCTTCTATGTGAGGGGGTGCCTCTGCCTGAACAGGGCCCCTCTGCAGCTCTCAGAGTCCATTCTCTGGTGCTGTTTGTGGATGCGGTTAAACCATATACTCTTAAGTGCATTATATCCTCGCGGTAAAATGCTAACTTTGGTATGGCTGCATCAAAACATGTCGTGTTTGGTGTCAAAGATCTTGGAATACTACCCCCCCGCCAGTCCTGGCAGCGGGGGTAGCATTCCACCCTTCTAGAGGGATAGACATGTACCTACTGTGGAAACGCGGTAGAATCCTGCAGAGCCCTGGCATCACAAAATGGATGCCACCAGTCACAGACACTGGGCTGCCGTCCTGCTGATGACCGAAACTCGCAGTGGAGGAAGCCCAACAAAAGGTATCCTGTCACAGGGAGGTGTAACCACCTCCCAGACAGGGTTTAGTGTATTGGGGCTGGGTGGGTGCACTCTTAGAGTGCTTTGAAGTCCTGCACTGGGGGAGCAGAAGGCTCCTCTGTGCATATGCCATTTCAAACCGGCTCAGGGGCTACCTGCCCCTGCTCTGGCGTGAAACTGGACAAAGGGAAGTGGGTGTAACCACCCACTCCCCTGACCCTCCCATAGGTGGGGTCTAAGAGCTAGTCCCTCCCTTCCTTGTTAGTATAAGGTAGGGAGCCCTTGAACCTGAAGATTAGATATCCCTGGACGACGCTCAAAAGAAGAATCCTGGCCCTTCAACGTTCCACTACCTTTGGAAGACAGAAGAATCTCCCTTGGAGTCAAGGAGTGACTCCCCTGCTTGGCAGGCACCAAAAACTACAACGACGGTCAAGAACTACGCCGCTCCCGCCAGAGTCCGATGTCCCTGCAGCCCAATAAGTAGATTTTCTGACTTCTCCAAGGCTATCGTGAGTCCCCAGCGAAGCTGAGGCAAGTGAACCCCAGGAGTGATGAGGAACCGCGACCCCTGGGTACCGTGCACTATTGTCAAGTGCAACCCCTACACAACGTTCTCAGAACCTGTGCTTTGGACCACTTGTGGTCCCAGCCTCCAGCAGGAATCCCTCTGAAGATCAGCGGCCTACACTGTCCCGAGTGACCGTGGGCCCCTATTGAGAGAATCCGACCGAGGCGTCTTTGCGATCCCTTGCCAGCCGGCTCGTGGGTCCCCTGAAGACTTTTTCAAGAAACCAAAGGGCTCCCCTGGTTGCTCCAGGCCTGCCCTGACTGACCCTTGCTGGGTGAGTCTCTCAGACCTTGCTGGTCTGCGCCATTGCCTTTTCACACTTTCCACAAGACTTGCTGTTACCAACCGAGTTGCCGACACCACAGTAAGCTGCAGACATTGTGGGACACGTTGAATCCAGCTCCTGGTCATCATCGACGCCTCCTGGACCTTGTGGCTGAAGAGTCAAGGCAACCGTGAACGACCTGAATCCTGCGACGACCGTGGGCATTCATCTTCCTTGCCCCGAGTCACTGCCAAGTGACTTTGAACACTGTCCCCTCTGCTTTCAGGTCATCCTTCTACCGAATCCAGGCTTGGATTCCACCGGACACTTCTTCAGTCATCACAAGCAGCAAGTCTTCTTTGTTCGCCATTGAAAACGACGCCGCGACCCGACACCAAAGGACACCTGTGCACCCGGCTTCCCTGGGTGAGGTAACTCCAGCACTATGGTGCTCCTGTGGGTGTGGGCCCTAGAACTACTTACCCTGTAAGTGACTTGCTTGTAGGTTCACTAGAAGTATCCTAAAACTCCTATTTTCCCCGTGCGATCCTCGCACTGCCTCGTACAGGGTTCGCGACTGTGTTAGACACACCGCATCCAACTCCCTTGTAAATCTACCAGTAACCGCGTCCTTCGACTCGTACTGACCGATCGGTGTGTTCGCCTCGAACACGCCAGGGGCCTGTAACATTGATAACTCAATCGCGTCCGCTTACATAGACTCGTACAGGACTCGCACTAGTGTCTGAACACCGCGTCCGTCCCCTGTGGGTCTCCTACAACTACCTGGGTGGTTCTCTGGGGGTCCCTCGATTCTATGTGCTCTAGACCCCGGTCTAGCCAAGATAAGGTTGTGATATTGACTGTGCTAACTTATTTTGATAACAATTGACTTGTACATATGTTCCTGACTTCTAATCTCATAAAGAGATTAGTAGAGAGTTGTTTAGTAATAAATACATATATATTTGATAAATATACCTGTGTGGTGTCTTTTCATTTGGTGATTCAAGAGATTGTGTCGTAAAACAAGCTGCTTTACATTCCTTCAAGACTTAGCCTGAAGGCTGCTCTCCACAGCTACCACTAGGATAGCTTTCTATAAAGGTTGTCTTAAACCTATCTACCATAAGAGTCGAATTGTACTGGTGCAAGGTGTCCACTTTAATTAGTGAACAGCATATACCAGGCCAACTTCTCACATTGGTGGGCACGTGTGGGATTCCAGCTTGCTATTGTTTTACCAGAAAATCTCTATTTGAATTACTAACTGAAAACCACTATAGGTACTTAAGGTACATATAAAGTCAAGCTTAGTATCAATAAGTTCTACTGAACTTAGAGCTGTGTGCCAAGGGATAGCACACCCTTTCTACAGCTCAAGCTAGGATCAGTAGGCCACAAACTAGTGTAGGTAGTACAACACTGCACAACACTAGAATGTCCTTAAAAGGTGGAGCCAGTGGGTCCACCCAGCCTCAGTATAAGGACATGGCTTTCTCTGACTTGAGAGCCATGTGTGTTGAAAGACACCTGAAGCTAGGACAGAGTCCATACACACTACACCTGATAGATCTGCTGACAGCAGATGATCTTAGATTGGCTCTAGGAGCTAATGGGTCTGAATCAGGGGGTGGGTCAATTACAGTGTCTGGGTCAGATGATGAAAATCAGAATGACCAGGACTCTGTGATTGAAGGGCCAGGCTCCAAGGGGCCTGAAAAGAACAGAGGAATTCTCCCTAAGAGAACTGACAGAGTGGATGAGAGGCACAGGTCCCATTCAAGGGAATCTGACCACTCCTATCATTCTGGCAGAGAATTTGTCCATCAGAGGAACTCATACTTTCCCATAAGAGAGACCTCCTCTGAAAGAATGTGCAAACTACTCCAGTATGAGGAAGCACGAGTTGCCCTCAGAACCAAGCAGTTGGCACTGGATAGGGAAGCCCTGGAGATCCAGAGAGCTTCTAGAAGAGAGGGGTTAGAACCCCTTGGTGGCAGCAACAGTGTCCCTAGAGGCAGGGAATATATTCCAGACCATAGGAACCTGAGCAAGGTTGTTCCTCCCTACCAGAGTGGGGACAATATCCACAAGGGGATAACTGCTATGGAGAGGGCCTGTAGAGTACAGCAGGTCCCCCAAAAGCAGTGGGCAGCAATCTTGTGGCTCTCCTTTTCAGATAAAGGTAGAGACAAGCTCCTCACTGTTAGAGAAGAGGATGCTGATGATTATGAAGTCCTGAAGAGTGCACTAATAGATGGGTTTGGCTTAACCACTGAGCAGTACAGGTTGAAGTTCAGAGACACCCAGAAGGCACAGACTCAGGACTGGACTGACTTTGTTGATTGTTCAGCCAAGGCTCTGGAGGGTTGGCTAGTTGGCAGTAGGGTTACTGATTTCAAAGGATTGTATAATCTGACAATGAGAGAACAGATCCTTAATAATTGCCAGAACCAGTTGTTGCACCAGTACCTGGTGGACTCTGATCTGACCTCTCCCCAAGAATTGGGAAAGAAGGCAGACAAATACGTCAGAACCAGGGTGAGGCAGAAACCCCAGAACCAAGGGGGTGACACCAAGAAGCAAGATCCTAAGGGCTCTGAGAAAGGTGGGAATAAGTCAAAAGACCAGAAGTCTTCACAAGGGCCCCAAAAATCTGCATCTGGTGGGGAGTCACAATCCAACAAGGGAAAAGGCCAAAAGAAGCCCTGGTGCAAATTCTGTAAACAGAAAGGGCACTGGACTTCTGATTGTAACAAGTCCAAAGACCAAACCACCACCACTCCTGCCCCTAAGGCAACTGTTCCCCCTAGCTCAGCCACTGGTGGAGGTGGTACTCAGACTAAGGGTTTAATAGGGTTGACCCTGGGTTCTGAAGTGGACTCTGACCTAGTCAGAGTACCCACTCAGGCAATGCTGATTTGTGATGGAGACCTTGATATGTCCTTCCTAGTAAACCCCAGTAATCTGGGCAAATACAAACAGCAGCCTGTATTAAATGGCAAACAGGCTTTGGCATTTAGGGACACAGGTGCTAGTGTCACCATGGTGGCAGAGGATCTTGTGGACCCTGGACAGATCATCCTGGGCGAAATGTACCAGGTGACCAATGCAAGCAATGTCAGGACCAACCATAGTCTGGCAGTTGTGAATTTCTCCTGGGGAGGGGTAACTGGCCTCAAGAAGGTTGTAGTCAGTGCAGACCTCCCTGTGGAATGTCTATTGGGCAATGATCTAGAGACTTCAGCCTGGTCTGAAGTAGAGTTATGGACTCATGCTGAGATGTTGGGCATCCCTGCAGAGGTATTTGCTGTGACCAGGTCACAAGCAAGAATGCATGACACTGAACCAGCTCTGGATCCTGGAACAATGGACCAGATGCTTCCCAAGAGGAGGAGCAGTAGGGTAAAGGCAGTGCCTTCCCCTCTGCCTCAGATCACAGATTCACTTCCAGAGGGAGGTGAAGCAGAACCTGAAGAAGGAACTGCCCCAGAGGGACTTGAACCTGACCAGGTTGAGTTCTTGGGGGCAGGGGGCCCTTCCAGGGAAGATCTGAGCAAGGAGCAACAGTGCTGCCCCTCTCTTGAACCCCTCAGACAGCAGGCTGCTGCTGAGGCTGCTGGGAGTGCTAGTGGGTCCCATAAAGTTTATTGGGATGAGGGACTCCTATATTCTGAGGGTAGAGACCCAGCCCCTGGAGCCACCAGGAGGTTAGTAATACCCCAGAAGTTTAGGGGGTTCCTCTTGACCTTAGCACACGATATCCCTTTAGCAGGTCACTTGGGCCAAAACAAGACCTGGGACAGGCTTGTTCCACATTTTCATTGGCCACATATGTCAGAGGACACAAAGGAGTTTTGTCGCTCCTGTGTCACTTGCCAAGCCAGTGGTAAGGCAGGTGGCACAACAAAGGCCCCCCTGATACCACTACCTGTGGTGGGGGTACCCTTTGAAAGGGTAGGGATTGACATTGTTGGTCCCCTTGACCCTCAAACTGCATCTGGGCACAGATTTATCCTGGTGGTAGGGGATCATGCCACCAGGTACCCAGAGGCAATTCCCCTGAGGACCACCACAGCCCCTGTGGTGGCAAGAGCCCTCATTGGAGTTTTCTCCAGAGTGGGTTTCCCAAAGGAGGTCATCTCTGACAGAGGTACTAACTTCATGTCAGGATATTTGAAAGCAATGTGGAAGGAGTGTGGTGTAACTTATAAGTTCACCACTCCCTATCACCCACAATGCAATGGTTTGGTTGAACGCTTCAACAAAACCCTTAAGGGAATGATTAAAGGACTCCCAGAGAAGCTTAGGCGGAAATGGGACCTTCTTCTTCCTTGCCTGTTATTTGCATACAGAGAAGTTCCACAGAAGGGGGTTGGTTACAGCCCATTTGAGCTTCTGTTTGGGCATCCTGTGAGAGGTCCATTGTGTTTGGTAAAAGAGGGCTGGGAGTTACCTCTCAAGTCCCCCAAACAAGAGGGGATGGACTATGTACTTGGTCTCCGCTCCCGGATGGCTGAGTACATGAAAAAGGCAACCAAAAACCTGGAGGCCAGCCAAGAATTGCAAAAAGCTTTGCATGACCAAAAGGCTGTACTGACTGTATACCAGCCAGGACAGAAAGTGTGGGTGTTGGAGCCTGTGGCCCCAGCAGCCCTCCAGGACAAGTGGAGTGGCCCCCATACAATAGTTGAACAGAAGGGAGAAGTCACCTATCTGGTGAATCTTGGAACTCCCAGGAGCCCCCTGAGGGTGCTCCATGTCAACAGATTAAAGCCATATGTTGACAGGGCTGACATGGGCTTGCTCATGGCAACTGATGAGGACCAGGAGGAGGAGAGTGACCCTCTCCCTGACCTGCTCTCTCAGAACCCTGATGATGGGTCAGTAGATGGTGTTGCTTTGGCAAGCAGCCTCACTGACCATCAGCAAACTGAGTGCAGACAGGTTCTGTAACAGTTTAGACATATGTTTAGCCTGACCCCTAGTCAGACTACCTGGTGCACCCATGAGGTGGACACTGGAGACAGTCTGCCTGTCAAGAGCAAAATCTACAGGCAACCTGACCATGTCAGGGACTGTATCAGGACTGAAGTCCAGAAAATGTTGGAGCTAGGTGTAATTGAGCCTTCAGATAGCCCTTGGGCTAGCCCAGTAGTCCTGGTACCCAAGCCTCATACCCAGGGTGGTAAGAAAGAAATGAGGTTTTGTGTAGACTACAGAGGACTCAATGCAGTCACTAGGACTGATGCCTATCCCATACCAAGGGCAGAAGAGCTGATTGATACTTTGGCCTCAGCCAAGTATCTAAGCACATTTGACCTAACAGCTGGCTACTGGCAGATCAGATTAGCTGATGAGGCAAAAGCCAAAACAGCATTTTCGACCCCTGGTGGGCATTACCACTTTGTGGTGATGCCCTTTGGATTGAAAAATGCACCTGCCACTTTTCAGAGGTTGGTGAATAAAGTTCTGGCAGGGATGGAAACTTATTGCTCAGCTTATCTAGATGATATTGCTGTCTTTAGTTCCTCCTGGCAGGATCACCTGGTCCACCTCAGAAATGTTTTGGAGGCTCTGCAGAAAGCAGGCCTCACTATCAAGGCCACCAAGTGCCAGATAGGGCAGAGTCAGGTTGTGTACCTGGGCCACCTTGTGGGTGGAGGCCAGGTTCAACCTTTACAGAGCAAAATCCAAACCATAATGGAATGGGTTGCTCCAACCACCCAGACACAGGTGACAGGTCACAGGCCTGACTGGGTACTATAGGAGGTTTGTCAAGGGATATGGATCTATAGTGACCCCCTTGAATGATCTGACCTCAAAGAAAATGCCAAAAAAGGTTCAGTTGACAGCTAGCTGTCAAAAGGCATTTGAAGACCTAAAGCAGACCATGTGCACTGCCCCCATCTTACAGAGTCCAGACTACACCAAAAAGTTCATTGTCCAAACAGATGCTTCTGAGCTGGGTGTGGGAGCTGTACTGTCTCAACTGAATGATGAAGGTCAAGACCAGCCAGTAGCTTTCATTAGCAGAAGGCTGACCCCTAGAGAGAAACGTTGGTCAGCTATAGAGAGGGAGGCCTTTGCTGTGGTGTGGGCCCTGAAGAAGCTGAGGCCATACTTGTTTCGCACTCACTTCATAGTTCAGACTGACCACAAGCCCCTCCTATGGCTTAAACAGATGAAAGATGAAAACCCAAAACTTTTGAGGTGGTCCATTTCCCTCCAGGGGATGGACTATACAGTGGAACATAGACCTGGAACCCAACATGCCAATGCAGATGGACTCTCAAGGTATTTCCACTTTGAACACGAAGACTCAACTGGTCAAGGTTAGTTTAGTGTCCCTGCGTTTGGGGGGGTTGTGTAGGAGAGTAGGATCTGCCTCTTATGTTGCCCCCACTTTTTTTCTGATGTTTGCACTGGTTTCTGGCTATAATCGGGCTGGGTCCCTGCCAATCAGGGCCCCAGCCTCTCTATTCTCTCTAAACGACTTGGAGTGCAATCTAGGTGCACTAGTGATTGGTTACTGTGGTACCTTATGTGTCCCTAGTATGTGGTACCTTAGGTACCAAGGGCATAGGTAATTCACAGGCCTACCAGGGGCTGCAGCATGTATTATGCCACCCCTGGGAAGCAGACTAAATCTGACACCACAGGCCTGCTACTGCAGCCTGGGTGAGGTGGTGCTAGCACTCCTCACTGAGATATAGGTTCCCTATATCTCTCCAACACACATATAAACCTATCAGTCACCCCTAAGGCAGGCCCTATCAATCCTGAGGGCAGGGTGCTTGGCTTCTATGTGAGGGGGTGCCTCTGCCTGAGCAGGGCCCTTCTGCAGCTCTCAGAGTCCATTCTCTGGTGCTGTTTGTGGATGCGGTTAAACCATATACTCTTAAGTGCATTATATCCTCGCTGTAAAATGCTAACTTTGGTATGGCTGCATCAAAACATGTCGTGTTTGGTGTCAAACATCTTGGAATACTACCCCCCCGCCAGTCCTGGCGGCGGGGGTAGCATTCCACCCTTCTAGAGGGATAAGACATGTACCTGCTGTGGAAACGCGGTAGAATCCTGAAGAGCCCTGGCATCACAAAATGGATGCCACCAGTCACAAACACTGGGCTGCCCTCCTGCTGATGACCGAAATTCGCAGTGGAGGAAGCCCAACAAAAGGTATCCTGTCACAGGGAGGTGTAACCACCTCCCAGACACGGTTTAGTGTATTGGGGCTGGGAGGGTGCACTCTTAGAGTGCTTTGAAGTCCTGCACTGGGGGAGCAGAAGGCTCCTCTGTGCATATGCCAGTTCAAACCGGCTCAGGGGCTACCTGCCCCTGCTCTGGCGCGAAACTGGACAAAGGGAAGTGGGTGTAACCACCCACTCCCCTGACCCTCCCATAGGTGGGGTCTAAGAGCTAGTCCCTCCCTTCCTTGTTAGTATAAGGTAGGGAGCCCTTGAACCTGAAGATTAGATATCCCTGGACGATGCTCAAAAGAAGAATCCTGGCCCTTTGACGTTCCACTACCTTTGGAAGACAGAAGAATCTCCCTTGGAGTCAAGGAGTGACTCCCCTGCTTGGCAGGCACCAAAAACTACAACAATGGTCGCAAACTACGCCGCTCCCGCCGGAGTCCGAAGTCCCTGTAGCCCAAGAAGTAGATTTCCTGACTTCTCCAAGGCCATCGTGAGTCCCCAGCGAAGCTGAGGCAAGTGGACCCCACGAGTGACAAGGAACTGCGACCCCTGGGTACCGTGCACTATTGGCAAGTGCAACCCCTACACAACGTTCTCAGAACCTGTGCTTTGGAACACGTGTGGTCCCAGCCTCCAGCAGGAATCCCTCCGAAGATCAGCAGCCTCCACTGTCCCGAGTGACCGTGGGCCCCTGTTGAGAGAATCCGACTGAGGCATCTTTGCGATCCCTTGCCAGCCGGCTCGTGGGTCCCCTGAAGACTTTTTCAAGAAACCAAAGAGCTCCCCTGGTTGCTCCAGGTCTGCCCTGACTTACCCTTGCTGGGTGAGTCCCTCAAACCTTGCTGGTCTGCGCCATTGCCTTTTCACACTTTCCACAAGACTTGCTGTTACCAAGGCCTGTTGGCTCCAACCGAGTGGCCGAAACCACAGTAAGCTGCAGACATCGTGGGACACGCTGAATCCAGCTCCTGGTCATCGTCGATGCCTCCTGGACCTCGTGGCTGAAGAGTCAAGGCAACCGTGAACGACCTGAATCCTGCGACGACGGTAGGCATTCATCTTCCTTGCCCCGAGTCACTGCCAAGTGACTTTGAACACTGTCCCCTCTGCTTTCAGGTCATCCTTCTACCGAATCCAGGCTTGGATTCCACCGGACACTTCTTCAGTCATCACAAGCAGCAAGTCTTCTTTGTTCGCCATTGAAAACGACGCCGCTACCCGACACCAAAGGACACCTGTGCACCCGGCTTCCCTGGGTGAGGTAACTCCAGCACTATGGTGCTCCTGTGGGTGTGGGCCCTAGAACTACTTACCCTGTAAGTGACTTGCTTGTAGGTTCACCAGAAGTATCCTAAAACTCCTATTTTCCCCGTGCGATCCACGCACTGACTCGTACAGGGTTCGCGACTGTGTTAGACACACCGCGTCCAACTCCCTTGTAAATCTACCAGTAACCGCGTCCTTTGACTCGTACTGACCGATCGGTGTGTTCGCCTCGAACACGCCAGGGGCCTGTAACATTGATAACTCAATCGTGTCCGCTTACATAGACTCGTACAGGACTAGTGTCTGAACACCGCGTCCGTCCCCTGTGGGTCTCCTACAACTACCTGGGTGGTTCTCTGGGGGTCCCTCGATTCTATGTGCTCTAGACCCCGGTCTAGCCAAGATAAGGTTGTGATATTGACTGTGCTAACTTATTTTGATAACAATTGACTTGTACATATGTTCCTGACTTCTAATCTCATAAAGAGATTAGTAGAGAGTTGTTTAGTAATAAATACATATATATTTGATATATATACCTGTGTGGTGTCTTTTCATTTGGTGATTCAAGAGATTGTGTCGTAAAACAAGCTGCTTTACATTCCTTCAAGACTTAGCCTGAAGGCTGATCTCCACACCTACCACTAGGATAGCTTTCTATAAAGGTTGTCTTAAACCTATCTACCATAAGAGTCGAATTGTACTGGTGCAAGGAGTCCACTTTAATTAGTGAACAGCATATACCAGGCCAACTTCTCACATTGGTGGGCAGCGTGTGGGAATCCAGCTTGCTATTGTTTTACCAGAAAATCTCTATTTGAATTACTAACTGAAAACGACTATAGGTACTTAAGGTACATATAAAGTCAAGCTTTGTATCAATAAGTTCTACTGAACTTAGAGCTGTGTGCCAAGGGATAGCACACCCTTTCTACAGCTCAAGCTAGGATCAGTAGGCCACAAACTAGTGTAGGTAGTACAACACTGCACAACACTAGAATGTCCTTAAAAGGTGGAGCCAGTGGGTCCACCCAGCCTCAGTATAAGGACATGGCTTTCTCTGACTTGAGAGCCATGTGTGTTGAAAGACACCTGAAGCTAGGACAGAGTCCCTCCACACTACACCTGATAGATCTGCTGACAGCAGATGATCTTAGATTGGCTCTAGGAGCTAATGGGTCTGAATCAGTGGGTGGGTCAATTACAGTGTCTGGGTCAGATGATGAAAATCAGAATGACCAGGACTCTGTGATTGAAGGGCCAGGCTCCAAGGGGCCTGAAAAGGACAGAGGAATTCTCCCTAAGAGAACTGACAGAGTGGATGAGAGGCACAGGTCCCCTTCCAGGGAATCTGACCACTCCTATCATTCTGGCAGAGAATTTGTCCATCAGAGGAACTCATACTTTCCCATAAGAGAGACCTCCTCTGAAAGAATGTGCAAACTACTCCAGTATGAGGAAGCACGAGTTGCCCTCAGAACCAAGCAGTTGGCACTGGATAGGGAAGCCCTGGAGATCCAGAGAGCTTCTAGAAGAGAGGGGTTAGAACCCCTTGGTGGCAGCAACAGTGTCCCTAGAGGCAGGGAATATATTCCAGACCATAGGAACCTGAGCAAGGTTGTTCCTCCCTACCAGAGTGGGGACGATATCCACAAGTGGATAACTGCTATGGAGAGGGCCTGTAGAGTACAGCAGGTCCCCCAAAAGCAGTGGGCAGCAATCTTGTGGCTCTCCTTTTCAGATAAAGGTAGAGACAAGCTCCTCACTGTTAGAGAAGAGGATGCTGATGATTATGAAGTCCTGAAGAGTGCACTAATAGATGGGTTTGGCTTAACCACTGAGCAGTACAGGTTGAAGTTCAGAGACACCCAGAAGGCACAGACTCAGGACTGGACTGACTTTGTTGATTGTGCAACCAAGGCTCTGGAGGGTTGGCTAGTTGGCAGTAGGGTTACTGATTTCAAAGTATTGTATAATCTGATAATGAGAGAACAGATCCTTAATAATTGCCAGAACCAGTTGTTGCATCAGTACCTGGTGGACTCTGATCTGACCTCTCCCCAAGAATTGGGAAAGAAGGCAGACACATGGGTCAGAACCAGGGTGAGGCAGAAACCCCAGAACCAAGGGGGTGACACCAAGAAGCAAGATCCTAAGGGCTATGAGAAAGGTGGGGATAAGTCAAAAGACCAGAAGTCTTCACAAGGGCCCCAAAAATCTGCATCTGGTGGGGAGTCACAATCCAACAAGGGAAAAGGCCAAAAGAAGCCCTGGTGCAAATTCTGTAAACAGAAAGGGCACTGGACTTCTGATTGTAACAAGTCCAAAGACCAAACCACCCCCACTCCTGCCTCTAAGGCAACTGTTCCCCCTAGCTCAGCTACTGGTGGAGGTGGTACACAGACGAAGGGTTTAGTACGGTTGACCCTGGGTTCTGAAGTGGACTCTGACCTAGTCAGAGTACCCACTCAGGCAATGCTGATTTGTGATGGAGACATTGATATGTCCTTCCTAGTAAGCCCCAGTAATCTGGGCAAATACAAACAGCAGCCTGTAATAAATGGCAAACAGGCTTTGGCATTTAGGGACACAGGTGCTAGTGTCACCATGGTGGCAGAGGATCTTGTGGACCCTAACCAGATCATCCTGGGCGAAATGTACCAATGTACCAATGCGAGCAATGTCAGGACCAACCATAGTCTGGCAGTTGTGAATTTCTCCTGGGAGGGGTAACTGGCCTCAAGAAGGTTGTAGTCAGTGCAGACCTCCCTGTAGAATGTCTGTTGGGCAATGATCTAGAGACTTCAGCCTGGTCTGAAGTAGAGTTATGGACTCATGCTGAGATGTTGGGCATCCCTGCAGAGGTATTTGCTGTGACCAGGTCACAAGCAAGAAATGCATAACACTGAACCAGCTCTGGATCCTGGAACAATGGACCAGATGCTTCCCAAGAGGAGGAGCAGTAGGGTAAAGGCAGTGCCTTCCCCTCTGTCTCAGATCACAGATTCCCCTCCAGAGGGAGGTGAAGCAGATCCTGAAGAAGGAACTGTCCCAGAGGGACTTGAGCCTGATCAGGTTGAGTTCTTGGGGGCAGGGGGCCCTTCTAGGGAAGATCTGAGTAAGGAGCAACAGTGCTGCCCCTCTCTTGAACCCCTCAGACAGCAGGCTGCTGCTGAGGCTGCTGGGAGTGCTAGTGGGTCCCATAAAGTTTATTGGGATGAGGGACTCCTATACTCTGAGAGTAGAGACCCAGCCCCTGGAGCCACCAGGAGGTTGGTAATACCTCAGAAGTTTAGGGGGTTCCTCTTGACCTTAGCACATGATATCCCTTTAGCAGGTCACTTGGGCCAAAACAAGACCTGGGACAGGCTTGTTCCACATTTTCATTGGCCACATATGTCAGAGGACACAAAGGAGTTTTGTCGCTCCTGTCTCACTTGCCAAGCCAGTGGTAAGGCAGGTGGCACAACAAAGGCCCCCCTGATACCACTACCTGTGGTGGGGGTACCCTTTGAAAGGGTAGGGATTGACATTGTTGGTCCCCTTGACCCTCAAACTGCATCTGGGCACAGATTTATCCTGGTAGTAGTGGATCATGCCACCAGGTACCCAGAGGCAATTCCCCTGAGGACCACCACAGCCCCTGTGGTGGCAAGAGCCCTCATTGGAGTTTTCTCCAGAGTGGGTTTCCCAAAGGAGGTCATCTCTGACAGAGGTACTAACTTCATGTCAGGATATCTAAAAGCAATGTGGAAGGAGTGTGGTGTAACTTATAAGTTCACCACTCCCTATCACCCACAATGCAATGGGTTGGTTGAACGTTTCAACAAAACCCTGAAGGGAATGATTAAAGGACTCCCAGAGAAGCTTAGGCGGAAATGGGACCTTCTTCTTCCTTGCCTGCTATTTGCATACAGAGAAGTTCCACAGAAGGGGGTTGGTTACAGCCCATTTGAGCTTCTGTTTGGGCATCCTGTGAGAGGTCCACTGTGTTTGGTAAAAGAGGGCTGGGAGTTACCTCTCAAGCCCCCAAACAAGATGTGATGGACTATGTACTTGGTCTCCGCTCCCGGATGGCTGAGTACATGAAAAAGGCAACCAAAAACCTGGAGGCCAGCCAAGAATTACAAAAAGCTTGGCATGACCAAAGGCTGTACTGACTGTATACCAGCCAGGACAGAAAGTGTGGGTGTTGGAGCCTGTGGCCCCAGCAGCCCTCCAGGACAAGTGGAGTGGCCCCCATACAATAGTTGAACAGAAGGGAGAAGTCACCTATCTGGTGAATCTTGGAACTCCCAGGAGCACCCTGAGGGTGCTCCATGTCAACAGATTAAAGCCATATGTTGACAGGGCTGACATGGGCTTGCTCATGGCAACTGATGAGGACCAGGAGGAGGAGAGTGACCCTCTCCCTGACCTGCTCTCTCAGAACCCTGATGATGGGTCAGTAGATGGTGTTGCTTTGGCAAGCAGCCTCACTGACCATCAGCAAACTGAGTGCAGACAGGTTCTGCAACAGTTTAGACATATGTTTAGCCTGACCCCTAGTCAGACTACCTGGTGCACCCATGAGGTGGACACTGGAGACAGTCTGCCTGTCAAGAATAAAATCTACAGGCAACCTGACCATGTCAGGGACTGTATCAGGACTGAAGTCCAGAAAATGTTGGAGCTAGGTGTAATTGAGCCTTCAGATAGCCCTTGGGCTAGCCCAGTAGTCCTGGTACCCAAGCCTCATACCCAGGGTGGTAAGAAAGAGATGAGGTTTTGTGTAGACTACAGAGGCCTCAATGCAGTCACTAGGACTGATGCCTATCCCATACCAAGGGCAGATGAGCTGATTGATACTTTGGCCTCAGCCAAGTATCTAAGCACATTTGACCTGACAGCTGGCTACTGGCAGATCAGATTAGCTGATGATGCAAAAGCCAAAACAGCATTTTCGACCCCTGGTGGGCACTACCACTTTGTGGTGATGCCCTTTGGATTGAAGAATGCACCTGCCACTTTCCAGAGGTTGGTGAATAAAGTTCTGGCAGGGATGGAAACTTATTGCTCAGCTTATCTAGATGATATTGCTGTCTTTAGTTCCTCCTGGCAGGATCACCTGGTCCACCTCAGGAATGTTTTGGAGGCTCTGCAGAAAGCAGGCCTCACTATCAAGGCCACCAAGTGCCAGATAGGGCAGAGTCAGGTTGTGTACCTGGGCCACCTTGTGGGTGGAGGCCAGGTTCAGCCTTTACAGAGCAAAATCCAAACCATAATGGAATGGGTTGCTCCAACCACCCAGACACAGGTGAGAGCCTTCTTGGGCCTGACTGGGTACTATAGGAGGTTTGTCAAGGGATATGGATCTATAGTGACCCCCTTGAATGATCTGACCTCAAAGAGAATGCCAAAAAAGGTTCAGTGGACAGCTAGCTGTCAAAAGGCATTTGAAGACCTAAAGCAGGCCATGTGCACTGCCCCCATCTTACAGAGTCCAGACTACACCAAAAAGTTGATTGTCCAAACAGATGCTTCTGAGCTGGGTGTGGGAGCTGTACTGTCTCAACTGAACGATGAAGGTCAAGGCCAGCCAGTAGCTTTCATTAGCAGAAGGCTGACCCCTAGAGAGAAACGTTGGTCAGCTATAGAGAGGGAGGCCTTTGCTGTGGTGTAGGCCCTGAAGAAGCTGAGGCCATACTTGTTTGGCACTCACTTCATAGTTCAGACTGACCACAAGCCCCTCCTATGGCTTAAGCAGATGAAAGGTGAAAACCCAAAACTTTTGAGGTGGTCCATTTCCCTACAGGGGATGGACTATACAGTGGAACATAGGCCTGGGACCCAACATGCCAATGCAGATGGACTCTCAAGGTATTTCCACTTTGAACACGAAGACTCAACTGGTCAAGGTTAGTTTAGTGTCCCTGCGTTTGGGGGGTTGTGTAGGAGAGTAGGATCTGACTCTTATGTTGCCCCCACTTTTTTTCTGATGTTACACTGGTTTCTGGCTATAGTCAGGCTGGATCCCTGCCAATCAGGGCCCCAGCCTCTCTGTTCTCTCTTAACAATTTGGAGTACACTCTAGGTGCACTAGTGATTGGATACTGTGGTGCCTTATGAGTCCCTAGTATATGGTACCTTAGGTGCCAAGGGCATAGGTACTTCACAGGCCTACCAGGAGCTGAAGCATGTATTATGCCACCCCTGGGAAGCAGACTAAATCTGACACCACAGGCCTGCTACTGCAGCCTGGGTGAGGTGGTGCTAGCACTCCTCACTGAGGTATAGGTTCCCTATATCTCTCCAACACACACATATAAACCTATCAGTCACCCCTAAGGCAGGCCCTATCAATCCTGAGGGCAGGGTGCTTGGCTTCTATGTGAGGGGGTGCCTCTGCCTGAGCAGGGCCCCTCTGCAGCTCTCAGAGTACATTCTCTGGTGCTGTTTGTGGATGCGGTTAAACCATATACTCTTAAAGTGCATTATATCCTCGCGGTAGAATGCTAACTTTGGTATGGCTGCATCAAAACATGTCGTGTTTGGTGTCAAATATCTTGGAATACTACCCCCCCGCCAGTCCTGGCGGCGGGGGTAGCATTCCACCCTTCTAGAGGGATAGACATGTACCTACTGTGGAAACACGGTAGAACCCTGAAGAGCCCTGGCATCACAAAATGGATGCCACCAGTCACAGACACCGGGCTGCCCTCCTGCTGATGACCGAAACTCGCAGTGGAGGAAGCCCAACAAAAGGTATCCTGTCACAGGGAGGTGGAACCACCTCCCAGACAGGGTTTAGTGTATTGGGGCTGGGCTGGTGCACTCTTAGAGTGCTTTGAAGTCCTGCACTGGGGGAGCAGAAGGCTCCTCTGTGCATATGCCAGTTCAAACCGGCTCAGGGGCTACCTGCCCCTGCTCTGGCGCGAAACTGGACAAAGGGAAGTGGGTGTAACCACCCACTCCCCTGACCCTCCTATAGGTGGGGTCATAGAGCTAGTCCCTCCCTTCTTTACAGTATATAATAGGGAGCCCTTGAACTTGTAAGTTAGATATCCCTGGAAGACGCTCTGAAGAAGAATCCTGGCCCTTCGACGTTCCACTACCTTTGGAAGACAGAAGAATCTCCCTTGGAATCAAGGAGTGACTCCCCTGCTTGGCAGGCACCAAAAACTACAAACAACGGTCACAAACTACGCCGCTCCCGCCGGAGTCCGAAGTCCCTGCAGCCCAAGAAGTGGATTTCCTGACTTCCCCAAGGGCATCGTGAGTCCCCAGCGAAGCTGAGGCAAGTATACCCCACGAGTGATGAGGAACCGCATCCCCTGGGTACCGTGCACTATTGTCGAGTGCAACCCCTCCACAATGATCTAAGAACCTGTGCTTTAGACCACGTGTGGTCCCAGCCTCCAGAAGGAATCCCTCCGAAGATCAGCGGCCTACACCATCCCGAGTGACCGTGGGCCCCTGTGGAGCGAATCCGACTGAGCCGTCTTTGCGATCCCTTGCCAGCTGGCTCGTGGGTCCCCTGAAGACTTTCGCAACAAACCAAAGAGCTCCCCTTGTTGCTCCAGGCCTGCCCTGACTTACCCTTGCTGGGTGAGTCCCTCAGACCTTGCTGGTCTGCGCCATTGCCTTTTCACACTTTCCACAAGACTTGCTGTTACCAAGGCCTGTTGGCTCCAATCGAGTTGCCGACACTACAGTAAGCTGCAGACGTTATGGGCCATGCCAAATCCAGCTCCTGGTCATCATCGACGCCTCCTGGACCTCGTGGCTGAAGAGGCAAGGCAACCGTGAACGACCTGAATCCTGCGACGACGGTGGGCATTCATCTTCCTTGCCCCGAGTCACTGCCAAGTGACTGTGAACCCTGTCCCCTCTGCTTTCAGGTCATCCTTCCACCGAATCCAGGCTTGGATTCCACCGGACACTTCTTCAAACCATCACAAGCAGCAAGTCTTCTTTGTTCGCCATTGAAAACGACGCCGCAACACGACACCAAAGGACACCTGTGCACCCGGCTACCCTGGGTGAGGTAACTCCAGCACTACGGTGCTCCTGTGGGTGTGGGCCCTAGAACTACTTACCCTGTAAGTGACTTGCTTGTAGGTTCACCAGAAGTATTCTAAAACTCCTATTTTCCTCGTGCGATTCTCGCACTGACTCGTACAGGGTTCGCGGCTGTGTTAGACACACCGCCTCCAACTCCCTAGTAAATCTACCAGTATCCGCGTCCTTCGACTCTTACTGACCGATCGGTGTGTTCGCCTCGAACACGTCAGGGGCCTGTAACATTGATAACTCAATTGCGTCCGCTTACATAGACTCGTACAGGACTCGCACTAGTGTCTGAACACCGTGTCCGTCCCCTGTGGGTCTCCTACAACTACCTGGGTGGTTCTCTGGGGGTCCCTCGATTCTATGTGCTCTAGAACCCGGTCTAGCCAAGATAAGATTGTGATATTTACTGTGCTAACTTATTTTGATAACAATTGACTTGTACATATGTTCCTGACTTCTAATCTCATAAAGATATTAGTGGAGAGTTGTTTATTAATAAATACATATATATTTGATATATATACCTGTGTGGTGTCTTTTCATTTGGTGATTCAAGAGATTGTGTGGTAAAACAAGCTGCTTTACATTCCTTCAAGACTTAGCCTGAAGGCTGCTCTCCACAGCTACCACTAGGATAGCGTTCTATAAAGGTTGTTGTAGGAGAGTAGGATCTGCTTCACATGGATACCCCCACTTTTTGCTGATGCTTCACTGTTTTTCGACTTTAGTCTGGCTGGGGCCCTGCTAATCAGAACCCCAGCCTAGCTGATTCCTCTCTAAAATGGTTTCCATGTGCCTTAGGCACATCTCTGATTGGAATCTGGAGTGCCCTTGTAAGTCCCTAGTATATTGTATACTATGTACCCAGGGCATAGGTACCTCAGAGGCCTACCAGGGGCTGCAGCATGTATTGTGCCACCCCTGGAAGGCCAGCCAAAAGGACACCACAGGTCTGCTACTGCAGCCTGGGTAAGGTGGTGCATGCACCCCTTACTGTGATATAGGTTACCTATATCACTACATACATACACACATATAAACCTATAAGTCACTCCTATGGCAGGCCTTATCAATCCTGAAGGCAGAGTGCGTGGTTCCTATGTGAGAGGGTGCCCCTGCATGAGCAGGGCCCCTCTGCAGCGTTTGGAGACCCTTCTCTGATGCTGTTTGTAGTGCAGCCTGACCATATACTCTTAAGCGCATTATAACCCCGCGTTAAATGCTAACTTTGGGATGGCTGCACGGAAACATGTTGTGTTTGGTGTCAAACATCTTGGAATACTACCCCCCCGCCAGCTCTGGCAGCGGGGGTAGAATTCCACCCTTCTAGAGGGAGAGACATGTACACACCGGCCTGCCCGGTAACTTCTTTCCAAGCCCTGGCATCACAAAATGGATGCCGCTGCCACAGACACGAGTCTGACCTCCTGCTGCTGACCAAAACTCCGGCAGGGGAGGCCTGGACAATAGGTTTCCTGTCCCAGGGAGGTGTAACCACCTCCCCAGACAGGATAGTGTGTATTGGGGCTGGGCGGGAGCACTCTCTGGTGCTTTGAAGTCCTGCACTGGGGGCACATTTGGTGTCCCTGTGCATACCCCAGTTCAAACCGGCTCAGGGGCTTCCAGCCCCTGCTCTGGCACGAAACTGGACAAAGGGAAAGGGGTGTAACCACCCTCTGCCCTGACCCTCCCATAGGTGGGACCCCTGAGTATGTCCAACCCCTACCTTAGTATAAGTATGGGACCCCAGTCCTTAGGACTTTAGATTTACCTGGACGAAACTCTGACACAGAATCCTGGACCTTCGACGCTCTACTTTAAGATTAGAGGACTGAAGAATCTCCCTTGGGGTCAAGGAGTGACTCCCCTGCTTGGCAGGCACCAAAGAAGCAATTGTCCGGTCTGCATCGCCGAAGCTCCCGCCGGACGCCAAAGTCTTTCCATCACCAGAGGTAGATTTTCAGACTTCGCCGAGGCTGCCCTGAGTCCCCAGCAAAGCTGAGGCCCGTAGCTGTCGTGGGTAACGTGGGTAACGTGAAACCGTGAGCCCTGGACACCGAGCACATTTGCAAGTGCATCCTCTTCCTGGGCTCCCACGAAGTTGTGCTTTGGGCTCCCAGTAGCCCCCACCTCCAGCACCAACTGCACCAAAGATCACTGGCCTCCACTCCACGAGTGTCCCGTGAGCCAGCTCCAAGTACGTCCACTTGAGGCTCCTTCGCGGTCGCTAATCCATTGGCTAGTAGGCCCTCCCAAAGGCCAATCTTATCCTGCTTGGGCTTCCCTGGTTGCTCCAGGCGTGCCCTGACTTACCCTTGCTGGGTGAGTCCCTCAGACCTTGCTGGTCTGCACCACCGTCCTTCTTCTATTTCCACAAGACTTGCCATTGCCAAGGCTTGTTGGGACCCATCCGGTCGCCGACACCTCAGCAATCGACAAACGTCGTGGGACAGTTCGATTCCAGCTCCTGGTTGTCGTCGACGCCTCCTGGACCTTGTGGCTGAAGAGTCAAGACGACTGTCAACCTACCTAAAGCACCCAACATCGGTGGGCATTCGCTCATCGCCTTCCTGGTCACTGGCTAGTAAGCCAGACTTTGTCCCCTCTGCTTTCAGGTTCTTCAGATCTTCGATCCACCTTTGGATCCACCCGAACACTTTCGACTTGGTCGCCAGCAGCACTTTGCAGCAGATCGCCATTGAAAACGACGACGAAACCCAACCCTGAAAGACACCTATGCAACCGGCTTCCCTGGGTGAGGTAACTCGAGTACTCCGGTGCTCCCGTGGGTATAGACTCTAGAATGACCCAGTTCTAAAAGGGTTTGCTCCAAGTCCTCCTCTAAGTGTCCCTTTTCTTTAAACTTCCAACCGCGACTTTCCCCATAGAAGTCAACGGCGATTCGTGGCTGTTTTATCACACTGCACGCGTCCCCCGTGGGTCCCCTGTGTCACTACCATGGGTGGTTCCTTGTGGTCCAAGCACTTCTACAGGCTCTAGGCCTTGTGTCTAGCTCAGTCGTGGTTCTTATACCACTTTATTGGTATATGGTTTGGTACGCCCCTAGGGCTCAAACGTGTATTTGTGCTATTACTGTTGATAACTAACTTATAACTTATGTACTTCGAACTCTAGCCTCATAAAGAGACTAGAGGGGTGTGTTTAGCAATAAATACATATATTTTGAATATATACCTGGTGTGGTCCTCTTTCATTTGGTCACTCAGAGATTATAGACTGGTAAAACAAGCTGCTTTACATTCCTTCAAGACTTAGCCTGAAGGATGCTCTCCATAGCTACCACTAGGATAGATTTCAATAAAGGTTGTCTTTAACCTATCTCCAATAAGGGGTTGTTTGGACTGGTGCAAGGTGCCCACCATAATTAGTGGACAGCATATACCAGGCCAACTTCTCACAGTTGTCTTAAACCTATCTACCATAAGAGTCGAATTGTACTGGTGCAAGGTGTCCACTTTAATTAGTGAACAGCATATACCAGGCCAACTTCTCACACTCTCCTTTTCAGATAAAGGTAGAGACAAGCTCCTCACTGTTAGAGAAGAGGATGCTGATGATTATGAAGTCCTGAAGAGTGCACTAATAGATGGGTTTGGCTTAACCACTGAGCAGTACAGGTTGAAGTTCAGAGACACCCAGAAGGCACAGACTCAGGACTGGACTGACTTTGTTGATTGTGCAACCAAAGCTCATGAGGGTTGGCTAGTTGGCAGTAGGGTTACTGATTTCAAGGGATTGTATAATCTGATAATGAGAGAACAGATCCTTAATAATTGCCAGAACCAGTTGTTGCATCAGTACCTGGTGGACTCTGATCTGACCTCTCCCCAAGAATTGGGAAAGAAGGCAGACAAATGGGTCAGAACCAGGGTGAGGCAGAAACGCCAGAACCAAGGGGGTGACACCAAGAAGCAAGATCCTAAGGGCTCTGAGAAAGGTGGGGATACGTCAAAAGACCAGAAGTCTTCACAAGCGCCCCAAAAATCTGCATCTGGTGGGGAGTCACAATCCAACAAGGGAAAAGGCCAAAAGAAGCCCTGGTGCAAATTCTGTAAACAGAAAGGGCACTGGACTTCTGATTGTAACAAGTCCAAAGACCAAACCACCACCACTCCTGCCCCTAAGGCAACTGTTCCCCCTAGCTCAGCTACTGGTGGAGGTGGTACTCAGAATAAGGGTGTAGTAGGGTTGACCCTGGGTTCTGAAGTGGGCTCTGACCTAGTCAGAGTACCCACTCAGGCAATGCTGATTTGTGATGGAGACCTTGATATGTCCTTCCTAGTAAGCCCCAGTAACCTGGGCAAATACAAACAGCAGCCTGTAATAAATGGCAAAAAGGCTTTGGCATTTAGGGACACAGGTGCTAGTGTCACCATGGTGGCAGAGGATCTTGTTGACCCTGGACAGATCATCCTGGGCGAAATGTACCAGGTGACCAATGCAAGCAATGTCAGGACCAACCATAGTCTGGCAGTTGTGAATTTCTCCTGGGGAGGGGTAACTGGCCTCAAGAAGGTTGTAGTCAGTGCAGACCTCCCTGTAGAATGTCTATTGGGCAATGATCTAGAGACTTCAGCCTGGTCTGAAGTAGAGTTATGGACTCATGCTGAGATGTTGGGCATCCCTGCAGAGGTATTTGCTGTGACCAGGTCACAAGCAAGAATGCATAACACTGAACCAGCTCTGGATCCTGGAACAATGGACCAGATGCTTCCCAAGAGGAGGAGCAGTAGGGTAAAGGCAGTGCCTTCCCCTCTGTCTCATATCACAGATTCACCCCCAGAGGGAGGTGAAGCAGATCCTGAAGAAGGAACTGCCCCAGAGGGACTTGAGCCTGATCAGGTTATGTTCTTGGGGGCTGGGGGCCCTTCTAGGGAAGATCTGAGTAAGGAGCAACAGTGCTGCCCCTCTCTTGAACCCCTCAGGCAGCAGGCTGCTGCAGAGGCTGCTGGGAGTGCTAGTGGGTCCCATAAAGTTTATTGGGATGAGGGACTCCTATATTCTCAGAGTAGAGACCCAGCCCCTGGAGCCACCAGGAGGTTGGTAATACCTCAGAAGTTTACGGGGTTCCTCTTGACCCTAGCACATGACATCCCTTTAGCAGGTCACTTGGGCCAAAACAAGACCTGGGACAGGCTTGTTCCACATTTTCATTGGCCACATATGTCAGAGGACACAAAGGAGTGTTGTCGCTCCTGTGTCACTTGCCAAGCCAGTGGTAAGGCAGGTGGCACAACAAAGGCCCCCCTGATACCACTACCTGTGGTGGGGGTATCCTTTGAAAGGGTAGGGATTGACATTGTTGGTCCCCTTGACCCTCAAACTGCATCTGGGCACAGATTTATCCTGGTGGTAGTGGATCATGCCACCAGGTACCCAGAGGCAATCCCCCTGAGGACCACCACAGCCCCTGTGGTGGCAAGAGCCCTCATTGGAGTTTTCTCCAGAGTGGGTTTCCCAAAGGAAGTCATATCTGACAGAGGTACCAACTTCATGTCAGGATATCTAAAAGCAATGTGGAAGGAGTGTGGTGTAACCTATAAGTTCACCAGCCCCTATCACCCACAATGCAATGGGTTAGTTGAACGTTTCAACAAAACCCTGAAGGGAATGATTGAGGGACTCCCAGAGAAGCTTAAGCGGAAATGGGACCTTCTTCTTCCTTGCCTGTTATTTGCATACAGAGAAGTTCCACAGAAGGGGGTTGGTTACAGCCCATTTGAGCTTCTGTTTGGGCATCCTGTAAGAGGTCCATTATGTTTGGTAAAAGAGGGCTGGGAGTTACCTCTCAAGTCCCCCAAACAAGATGTGATGGACTATGTACTTGGTCTCCGCTCCCAGATGGCCGAATACATAAAAAAGGCAACCAAAAACCTGGAGGCCAGCCAAGAATTGCAAAAAGCTTGGCATGACCAAAAGGCTGTGCTGACTGTATTCCAGCCAGGACAGAAGGTGTGGGTGTTGGAGCCTGTGGCCCCAGCAGCCCTCCAGGACAAATGGAGTGGCCCCCATACAATAGTTGAACAGAAGGGAGAAGTCACCTATCTGGTGAATCTTGGAACTCCCAGGAGCCCCCTGAAGGTGCTCCATGTCAACAGATTAAAGCCATATGTTGACAGGGCTGACATGGGCTTGCTCATGGCAACTGATGAGGACCAGAAGGAGGAGAGTGACCCTCTCCCTGACCTGCTCTCTCAGAACCCTGATGATGGGTCAGTAGATGGTGTTGCTTTGGCAAGCAGCCTCACTGACCATCAGCAAACTGAGTGCAGACAGGTTCTGCAACAGTTTAGACATATGTTTAGCCTGACCCCTAGTCAGACTACCTGGTGCACCCATGAGGTGGACAATGGAGACAGTCTGCCTGTCAAGAGTAAAATCTACAGGCAACCTGACCATGTCAGACTGTATCAGGACTGAAGTCCAGAAAATGTTGGAGCTAGGTGTAATTGAGCCTTCAGATAGTCCTTGGGTAGCCCAGTAGTCCTGGTACCCAAGCCTCATACCCAGGGTGGTAAGAAAGAAATTAGGTTTTGTGTAGACTACAGAGGCCTCAATGCAGTCACTAGGACTGATGCCTATCCCTTACCAAGGGTAGATGAGCTGATTGATACTTTGGCCTCAGCCAAGTATCTAAGCACATTTGACCTAACAGCTGGCTACTGGCAGATCAGATTAGCTGATGATGCAAAAGCCAAAAACAGCATTTTCGACCCCTGGTGGGCACTACCACTTTGTGGTGATGCCCTTTGGATTGAAAAATGCACCTGCCACTTTTCAGAGGTTGGTGAATAAAGTTCTGGCAGGGATGGAAACTTATTGCTCAGCTTATCTAGATGATATTGCTGTCTTTAGTTCCTCCTGGCAGGATCACCTGGTCCACCTCAGAAATGTTTTGGAGGCTCTGCAGAAAGCAGGCCTCACTATCAAGGCCACCAAGTGCCAGATAGGGCAGAGTCAGGTTGTGTACCTGGGCCACCTTGTGGGTGGAGGCCAGTGTGAGATGTTGGCCTGGCATATGCTGTCCACTAATTATAGTGGGCACCTTGCACCAGTCCAAACAACCCCTTATTGGAGATAGGTTAAAGACAACCTTTATTGAAAGCTATCCTAGTGGTAGCTATGGAGAGCAGCCTTCAGGCTAAGTCTTGAAGGAATGTAAAGCAGCTTGTTTTACCAGTCTATAATCTCTTGAGTGACCAAATGAAAGAGCACCACACCAGGTATATATTCAAAATATATGTATTTATTGCTAAACACACCCCTCTAGTCTCTTTATGAGGCTAGAGTTCGAAATACACAAGTTATAAGTTATTTAAACACAGTAATAGCACAAATACACGTTTGGGCCCTAGGGGCGTACCAAACCATATACCAATAAAGTGGTATAAGAACCACGACTGAACTAGACACTAGGCCTAGAGCCTCTAGAAGTGCTTGGACCACAAGGAACCACCCAAGGTAGTGACACAGGGGACCCACGGGAGACGCGTGCAGTGTAAATACACAACCGCGATACGCCGTTGACTTCTATGGAGAAAGTCGTGATCGGGAAATTAGAGAAAAGGGACACTTAAAAGAGGACTTGGACCAAACCCTTTGAGATCTAGGACTTTGAAGAGTCTCTACCCACGGTAGCACCGGAGTACTCGTGTTACCTCACCCAGGGAAGCCGGGTGCATAGGTGCCCTTCGGGTCGGGTTTCGGCGTCGATTTGAATGGCGATCTGCTGCAAAGTGCTGCTGGCGACCAAGTGGAAAGTGTCCGGGTGGATCCAAGAATGGATCGGAGATCTGAAGAACCTGAAAGCAGAGGGGACAGAGTCTGGGTCACTAGCCAGTGACCAGGAAGGCGATGGACAGATGCCCCCCGATGTTAAGTGCTTCAGGTGCGTTGACGGTCGTCTTGACTCTTCAGCCACGAGGTCCAGGAGGCGTTGTTGGTGACCAGGAGCAGGATTCGGGCTGGTACACAATGTTTGTCGAGTGCTGAGGTGTCGGCGACCGGATTGGACCCAACAAGCCTTGGCAACGGCAAGTCTCGATGCAGAGGATGATCGTCGGTGGTGCAGACCAGCAAGGTCTGGGGAACTCACCCAGCGAGGGTAAGTGAGGACAGGCCTGGAGCAACCAGGATGCCAAGTTAGAAAAATATTGGCCTTCATTAAGGGCTACTAGCCAACGGGCTAGCGACCGCGAAGGAGCCTCGTGACGCCGCACGTGGATCTGGCTCACAGGACACTCGTGGAGTGGAGGCCAGTAATCTTCGGTGCAGTTGGTGCTGGAGGCTAGGGCTACTCGGAGCCCAAAGCACGACTTCTTGGGAGACCCAGAAAAGGATGCACTTGCAAATGTGCTCGGTGTCCAGGGGTCAAGGTCTCAAGTCACCCACGATAGCCACGGGCCTCAGCTTTGCTGGGGACTCAGGGTAGCCTCGGGGAAGTCTGAGAATCTACCTCTGGTGATGCGATGACTTCGGCGTCCGACGGAAGCTTCAGAAATGTGAACCGGACAGATGCTTCTTTGGTGCCTGCCAAGCAGGGGAGTCACTCCTTGACCCCAAGGGAGATTCTTCTGTCCTCTAATCGTGAGTAGAGCGTCGAAGGTCCAGGATTCTGTTTCAGAGTTTCATCCAGGGATAATCTAAAGTCCTAAGGACTGGGTTCCTATACTTATACTAAGTTTAGGGGTTGGACTACTCTGTGGCCCCACCTATGGGTGGGTCAGGGCAGAGGGGTGGCTACACCCCTTTCCCTTTGTCCAGTTCACGCCAAAGCAGGGGCTGGAAGCCCCTGATCCGGTTTGAACTGGGGTATGCACAGAGGACACCAAATGTGCCCCCAGTGCAGGACTTCAAAGCACCCAGAGAGTGCTCCCGCCCAGCCCCAATACACATTATCCTGTCTGGGGAGGTGGTCACACCTCCCTGCAACAGGAAACCTATTGTCCAGGCCTCCCCTGCCGGAGTTTCGTCCAGCAGCAGGAGGCCAGACTTGTGTCTGTGGCAGCAGAATCCATTTTGTGATGCTGGGGCTCTGGAAAGAAGTTACCGGTTAGACCAGGGTGAACATGTCTCTCCCTCTAGAAGGGTGGAATGCTACCCCCGCCGCCAGTACTGGTGGGGGGTTAGTATTCCAAGATGTTTGACACCAAACACGACATGTTTTGATGCAGTCATTCCAAAGTTAGCATTCTACCGCGAGGATATAATGCACTTAAGAGTATATGGCTTAACCGCATTTACAAACAGTACCAGAGAATGGACTCTGAGCACTGCAGAGGGGCCCTGCTCATGCAGTGGCACCTTTTCACATAAGAACCAAGCACTCTGCCTTCAGGATTGATAAGGCCTGCTATAGGAGTGACTTATAGGTTTATATATGTGTAAGTGTGTAGTGATATAGGTAACCTATGTCACAGTAAGGGGTGCATGCACCACCTTACCCAGGCTGCAGTAGCAGACCTGTGGTGTCATTTTGGATGGCCTTCCAGGGGTGGCATAATACATGCTGCAGCCCCTGGTAGGCCTCTGAGGTACCTATGCCCTTGGTACATAGTATACCATATACTAGGGACTTATAAGGGCACTCCAGATTCAAATTAGAGATGTGCCTAAGGCACAGGGAAACCATTTTAAAGAGGAAGCAGCTAGGCTGGGGTTCTGATTAGCAGGGCCCCAGCCAGACTAAGGTCGAAAAACAGTGAAGCATCAGCAAAAAGTGGGGGTACCCATGTGAAGCAGATCCTACTCTCCTACAGCCAGGTTCAACCTTTACAGAGCAAAATCCAAACCATAATGGAATGGGTTGCTACAACCACCCAGACGCAGGTGAGAGCCTTCTTAGGCCTGACTGGGTACTATAGGAGGTTTGTCAAGGGATATGGATCTATAGTGACCCCCTTGAATGATCTGACCTCAAAGAAAATGCCAAAAAGGTTCAGTGGACAGCTAGCTGTCAAAAGGCATTTGAAGACCTAAAGCAGGCCATGTGCACTGCCCCTATCTTTCTGAGTCCAGACTACACCAAAAAGTTCATTGTCCAAACAGATGCTTCTGAGCTGGGTGTGGGAGCTGTACTGTCTCAACTGAATGATGACGGTCAAGACCAGCCAGTAGCTTTCATTAGCAGAAGGCTGACCCCTAGAGAGAAACGTTGGTCAGCTATAGAGAGGGAGGCCTTTGCTGTGGTGTGGGCCCTGAAGAAGCTGAGGCCATACTTGTTTGGCACTCACTTCATAGTTCAGACTGACCACAAGCCCCTCCTATGGCTTAAGCAGATGAAAGGTGAAAACCCAAAACTTTTGAGGTGGTCCATTTCCCTACAGGGCATGGACTATACAGTGGAACATAGACCTGGGACCCAACATGCCAATGCAGATGGACTCTCAAGGTATTTCCACTTTGAACACGAAGACTCAACTGGTCAAGGTTAGTTTAGTGTCCCTGCGTTTGGGGGGGGTTGTGTAGGAGAGTAGGATCTGCCTCTTATGTTGCCCCCACTTTTTTTCCTGATGTTTACACTGGTTTCTGGCTATAGCCTGGCTGGGTCCCTGCCAATCAGGGCCCCAGCCTCTCTGTTCTCTCTAAACGACTTGGAGTGCACTCTAGGTGCACTAGTGATTGGATACTGTGGTACCTTATGAGTCCCTAGTATATGGTACCATAGGTACCAAGGGCATAGGTACTTCACAGGCCTACCAGGGGCTGCAGCATGTATTATGCCACCCCTGGGAAGCAGACTAAATCTGACACCACAGGCCTGCTACTGCAGCCTGGGTGAGGTGGTGCTAGCACTCCTCACTGAGGTATAGGTTCCCTATACCTCTCCAGCAGACACATATAAACCTATCAGTCACCCCTAAGGCAGGCCCTATTAATCCTGAGGGCAGGGTGCTTGACTTCTATGTGAGGGGGTGTCTCTGCCTGAGCAGGGCCCCTCTGCAGCGTTCGGAGACCCTTCTCTGATGCTGTTTGTAGTGCAGCCTGACCATATACTCTTAAGCGCATTATAACCCCGCGTTAAATGCTAACTTTGGGATGGCTGCACGGAAACATGTCGCGTTTGGTGTCAAACATCTTGGAATACTACCCCCCCGCCAGTCCTGGTGGCGGGGGTAGCATTCCACCCTTCTAGAGGGATAGACATGTACCTACTGTGGAAACGCGGTAGAATCCTGCAGAGCCCTGGCATCACAAAATGGATGCCACCAGTCACAAACACTGGGCTGCCCTCCTGCTGATGACCGAAACTCGCAGTGGAGGAAGCCCAACAAAAGGTATCCTGTCACAGGGAGGTGTAACCACCTCCCAGACAGGGTTTAGTGTATTGGGGCTGGGTGGGTGCACTCTTAGAGTGCTTTGAAGTCCTGCACTTGGGGAGCAGAAGGCTCCTCTGTGCATATGCCAGTTCAAACCGGCTCAGGGGCTACCTGCCCCTGCTCTGGCGCGAAACTGGACAAAGGGAAGTGGGTGTAACCACCCACTCCCTGACCCTCCCATAGGTGGGGTCTAAGAGCTAGTCCCTCCCTTCCTTGTTAGTATAAGGTAGGGAGCCCTTGAACCTGAAGATTAGATATCCCTGGACGACGCTCTGAAGAAGAATCCTGGACCTTCGACGTTCCACTACCTTTGGAAGACTGAAGAATCTCCCTTGGAGTCAAGGAGGGACTCCCCTGCTTGGCAGACACCAAAAACTACAACGACGGTCGCAAACTATGCCGCTCCCGCCGGAGTCCAAAGTCCCTGCAGCCCCAGAAGTGGATTTCCTGACTTCTCAAAGGCCGTCGTGAGTCCCCAGTGAAGCTGAGGCCAGTGGATCCCAAGAGTGACAAGGAACCGCGATCCCGGGGTACCGTGCACTATTGTCAAGTTCAACCACTTCACAACGTTCTAAGAACCTGTGCTTTGGACCACTTGTGGTCCCAACCTCCAGCAGGAACCCTCCGAAGATCAGATGCCTACACCATCCCGAGGGACCGTGGGCCCCTGTTGAAGGAATCCTCCCGAGGCGTCTTCTTGATCCCTTGCCAGCAGGCTTGTGGGTCCCCTGAGGACTTTTCTAAGAAACCAAAGGGCTCCCCTGGTTGCTCCAGGCCTGCCCTGACTTACCCTTGCTGGGTGAGTCCCTCAGACCTTGCTGGTCTGCGCCATTGCCTTTTCACACTTTCCACGAGACTTGCTGTTACCAAGGGCTGTTGGCTCCAATCGAGTTGCCGACACCACAGTAAGCTGCAGACATCGTGGGACACGCCGAATCCAGCTCCTGGTTGTCGTCGACACCTCTTGGACCTCGTGGCTGAAGAGTCAAGGCACACATGACCGACCTGAACCCTGCGACGACGGTGGGCATCCATCTTCCTTGCCCCGAGTCACTGCCAAGTGACTTTGAACACTGTCCCCTCTGCTTTCAGGTCTTCCTTCCTTTGAATCCAGGCTTGGATTCCCCCGGACACTTCCTCGGACAGCACAAGCAGCACGTCTTCTTTGTTCGCCATTGAGAACGACGCCGCGACCCGACACCAAAGGACACCTATGCACCCGGCTTCCCTGGGTGAGGTAACTCCAGCACTACGGTGCTCCTGTGGGTGTAGGCCCTAGAACTACTTACCCTGTAAGTGACTTGCTTGTAGGTTCTCCCGAAATATCCTAAAACTCCTATTCTCCCCGTGCGATTCTCGCACTGGCTCGTACAGGGATCGCGTCTGTGTTAGACACCCCGCGTCCAACTCCCTTGTAAATCTACCAGTAACTGCGTCCTTCGACTCATACTGACCGATCGGTGTGTTCGCCTCGAACACGCCAGGGGCCTGTAACATTGATAACTCAATCGCGTCCGCTTGAATAGACTCGTACAGGACTCGCACCAGTGTCTGAACACCGCGTCCGTCCCCTGTGGGTCTCCTACAACTACCTGGGTGGTTCTCTGGGGGTCCCTCGATTCTATGTGCTCTAGACCCCGGTCTAGCCAAGATAAGATTGTGATATTTACTGTGCTAACTTATTTTGATAACAATTGACTTGTACATATGTTCCTGACTTCTAATCTCATAAAGAGATTAGTAGAGAGTTGTTTAGTAATAAATACATATATATTTGATATATATACCTGTGTGGTGTCTTTTCATTTGGTGATTCAAGAGATTGTGTGGTAAAACAAGCTGCTTTACATTCCTTCAAGACTTAGCCTGAAGGCTGCTCTCCACAGCTACCACTAGGATAGCTTTCTATAAAGGTTGTCTTAAACCTATCTACCATAAGAGTCGAATTGTACTGGTGCAAGGTGTCCACTTTAATTAGTGAACAGCATATACCAGGCCAACTTCTCACACACGTCTTGTTGTTAAATAAGACAGCACAGGATCTGAGACTCTCGCTTACCCCAAGCCCGTGGAATTAGAATCTGGGTTTGAGTTTGAAGTCAAGAGAATTTTAGACTCAAAAAAGGTTACGAACAAATTTTACTATTTAATAGACTGGAAAGGTTACAGACCTGAGGCGAGATCCTGGGAATTAAACACTGATGTACATGCACCCAGACTTGTGAAGGCTTTTCACCTAAAGTTTCCAAAGAAACCTCGACTGCAAGGACCTCCTTTGGGAGGGGGTACTGTCAGGAATCAAAGTAGCACACAGCACACTGCATGTGCAATGGGCCACAAAAGCCTTTGTCTAATGAGGAAAGGAAAGAAACCTCAGTCCTGGAGGAAGGCATGGAGTAAAAAAAACTCCAAGATGGCCGACATGTGAGTTAAGGAACAGTTCTAGTTGTTCCTTAGAATGTTAAGATTCTAAGTGAAGCGCATGTTTCTCAGAAACTGTGCACTTCACTGAAGTATTTTCAAGGAAAAGCACTGTAATCACCAGTTCCGTTGGGACTAGTTAGTGTTAGGGTAGAAGTCGTCGTGAGCTCCGTATTTAAATATTGCCATCCATTGAACTCGTCCGACACGTCATGTTGACATTTCTCTAGAGATTAGTGTTTCCTTGAATGCGCAAGTCTTCCTGTGCTTGTAGCGCTTACCCTCCTTATTCCTTCTGAGGGTACGCAGAGTCAGTTCATTATTCTGGAGCAGAGTTCATCTGAGGGTTAGCTTTCCCTACGTTGTTTGAAGAAGTCGCTGAGACCTCTATCTCCTTCGAGCTGAGTAAAGGAGAATTCTACGATTTCCATCCAGCGAGGTGCCATCGCTTCCTCATCAGAAACTAAGCTAAGTGTATTTGATGGATGAAATCCAGTTTATTTGTATATATAACATTAAAGAAAACATGCATTAAAAAACCTATATGAAAGTTCAATAATTAATCTACAGAAGTACGAACCGAAGAAAAAATCTGTTAGAATAAGAATAAGAAAGCAAAAGACTTACCAAGGTTCTCATTGAGCCTCTCAATACCTGAAAAAGAAAATAAGTTAAAAAGAATAAATATTAGGAGAGCAACTACGATTTTAAAAAGCTGAAGTGTCACTACCTGAAGAAAAACTTATTAGCCAACTAGAGGAGAAGCTCAAGCTAGGGTTTACTGGGTACGCTAATATAGAAATTGTTGTATGGTTTAACTCTTTTTGGTTAAAGGCAAGTTTAAAATAAGTGTTAATATTTAGTTCCTAGAGTCACCTGGCGTATGATTTCAACTACCAAGATAAGGCAGAAGAGTACGCACAAAAAGAAGGTGCAGGAACCAGATGATCGAAGCAGCCTCTTCTTGTTCTTTATTATTATATCCAATCCCCTTTCCCCCCTGGAGTTCTCTTGTCTCTAATTAATGGATACTGAGTAATTCTGGAGCGGGCATTGGGAACTATTCATCAATTCTATTCCTGCGCAAGCTAACTATAAAATGGCTGAATTTCTCTGGTTTTGTACAAGTGAAATGTCAGCCTAACTATAACATTCCTGTAACCTGTGTTTTTTATAGTGAATATCTAAAAAAAATTAAATGCTAATTTGTGAGAAGTTGGCCTGGTATATGCTGTTCACTAATTAAAGTGGACACCTTGCACCAGTACAATTCGACTCTTATGGTAGATAAGTTTAAGACAACCTTTATAGAAAGCTATCCTAGTGGTAGCTGTGGAGAGCAGCCTTCAGGCTAAGTCTTGAAGGAATGTAAAGCAGCTTGTTTTACCACACAATCTCTTGAATCACCAAATTAAAAGACACCACACAGGTATATATATCAAATATATATGTATTTATTAATAAACAACTCTCTACTAATCTCTTTATGAGATTAGAAGTCAGGAACATATGTACAAGTCAATTGTTATCAAAATAAGTTAGCACAGTAAATATCACAATCTTATCTTGGCTAGACCGGGGACTAGAGCACATAGAATCGAGGGACCCACAGAGAACCACCCAGGTAGTTGTAGGAGACCCACAGGGGACGGACGCGGTGTTCAGACACTAGTGCGAGTCCTGTACGAGTCTATGTAAGCGGACGCGATTGAGTTATCAATGTTACAGGCCCCTGGCGTGTTCGAGGCGAACACACCGATCGGTCAGTACGAGTCGAAGGACGCGGTTACTGGTAGATTTACTAGGGAGTTGGACGCGGTGTGTCTAACACAGCCGCAAACCCTGTACGAGTCAATGCGAGAATCGCACGAGGAAAATAAGAGTTTTAGGATACTTCTGGTGAACCTACAAGCAAGTCACTTACAGGGTAAGTAGTTCTAGGGCCCACACCCACAGGAGCACCGTAGTGCTGGAGTTAGCTCACCCAGGGAAGCCGGGTGCACAGGTGTCCTTTGGTGTCGGGTCGCGGCGTCGTTTTCAATGGCGAACAAAGAAGACTTGCTGCTTGTGATGATTTGAAGAAGTGTCCGGTGGAATCCAAGCCTAGATTCGGTGGAAGGATGACCTGAAAGCAGAGGGGACAGTGTTCAAAGTCACTTGGCAGTGACTCGGGGCAAGGAAGATGAATGCCCACCGTCATCGCAAGATTCAGGTCGTTCACGGTTGCCTTGACTCTTCAGCCACGAGGTTCAGGAGGTGTCGATGACAACCAGGAGCTGGATTCGGCGTGTCCCACAATGTCTTCAGCTTACTGTGGTGTCGGCAACTCGATTGGAGCCAACAGGCCTTGGTAACAGCAAGTCTTGTGGAAGGTGTGAAAAGGCAATGGCGCAGACCAGCAAGGTCTGAGCGACTCACCCAACAAGGGTGGGTCAGGGCAGGCCTGGAGCAACCCTGGGAGCCCTTTGGTTTGTTGCAAAATTCTTCAGGGGACCCACGAACCGGCTGGTAAGGGATTGCAAAGACGCCTCGGTCGGATTCGCTCCACAGGGGCCCACGGTCACTCGGGACGGTGTAGGCTGCTGACCTTCGGAGGAATTCCTGCTGGAGGCTGGGAGCACACGTCATCTAAAGAACAGGTTCTTAGAACGTTGTGGAGGGGTTGCACTCGACAATAGTGCATGGTACCCATGGGTCGCGGTTCCTCGTCACTCGTGGGGTCCACCTGCCTCAGCTTCACTGGGGACTCACGATGGCCTTGGAGAAGTCAGGAAATTTACTTCTTGGGCGGCAGGGACTTCGGACTCCGGCAGGAGTGGCGTAGTTTGCGACCGTCGTTTGTAGTTTTTGGTGCCTGCCAAGCAGGGGAGTCACTCCTTGACTCCAAGGGAGATTCTTCTGTCTTCCAAAGGTAGTGGAACGTCGAAGGGCCAGGATTCTTCTTCAGAGCGTCGTCCAGGGATATCTAACTTACAAGTTCAAGGGTTCCCTATCTTATACTGTAAAGAAGGGAGGGAGTAGCTCTATGACCCCACCTATGGGAGGGTCAGGGGAGTGGGTGGCTACACCCACTTCCCTTTGTCCAGTTTCACGCCAGAGCAGGGGCAGGTAGCCCCTGAGCCGGTTTGACCTGGCATATGCACAGAAGAGCCTTCTGCTCCCCCAGTGCAGGACTTCAAATCACTCTAAGAGTGCACCCGCCCAGCCCCAATACACTAAACCCTGTCTGGGAGGTGGTTACACCTCCCTGTGACAGGATACCTTTTGTTGGGCTTCCTCCACTGCGAGTTTCGGTCATCAGCAGGAGGGCAGCCCGGTGTCTGTGACTGGTGGCATCCATTTTGTGATGCCAGGACTCTTCAGGATTCTACCGTGTTTCCACAGTAGGTACATGCCTATCCCTCTAGAAGGGTGGAATGCTACCCCTGCCGCCAGGACTGGTGGGGGGGTAGTATTCCAAGATGTTTGACACCAAACACGACATGTTTTGATGCAGCCATACCAAAGTTAGCATTCTACCGCGAGGATATAATGCACTTTAAGAGTATATGGTTTAACCGCATCCACAAACAGCACCAGAGAATGGACTCTGAGAGCTGCAGAGGGGCCCTGCTTAGGCAGAGGCACCCGCTCACATAGAAGCCAAGCACCCTGCCTTCAGGATTGATAGGGCCTGCCTTAGGGGTGACTGATAGGTTTATATGTGTGTGTTGGAGAGATATAGGGAACCTATACCTCAGTGAGGAGTGCTAGCACCACCTCACCCAGGCTGCAGTAGCAGGCCTGTGGTGTCAGATTTAGTCTGCTTCCCAGGGGTGGCATAATACATGCTTCAGCCCCTGGTAGGCCTGTGAAGTACCTATGCCCTTGGCACCTAAGGTACCATATACTAGGGACTCATAAGGCACCACAGTATCCAATCACTAGTGCACCTAGAGTGCACTCCAAATCGTTTAGAGAGAACAGAGAGGCTGGGGCCCTGATTGGCAGGGATCCAGCCTGACTATAGCCAGAAACCAGTGTAACATCAGAAAAAAAGTGGGGGCAACATAAGAGGCAGATCCTACTCTCCTACACAACCCCCCCAAACGCAGGGACACTAAACTAACCTTGACCAGTTGAGTCTTCGTGTTCAAAGTGGAAATACCTTGAGAGTCCATCTGCATTGGCATGTTGGGTCCCAGGCCTATGTTCCACTGTATAGTCCATCCCCTGTAGGGAAATGGACCACCTCAAAAGTTTTGGGTTTTCACCTTTCATCTGCTTAAGCCATAGGAGGGGCTTGTGGTCAGTCTGAACTATGAAGTGAGTGCCAAACAAGTATGGCCTCAGCTTCTTCAGGGCCCACACCACAGCAAAGGCCTCCCTCTCTATAGCTGACCAACGTTTCTCTCTAGGGGTTCTAGCCTTCTGCTAATGAAAGCTACTGGCTGGTCTTGACCTTCATCATTCAGTTGAGACAGTACAGCTCCCACACCCAGCTCAGAAGCATCTGTTTGGACAATGAACTTTTTGGTGTAGTCGGGACTCTGTAAGATGGGGGCAGTGCACATGGCCTGCTTTGGGTCTTCAAATGCCTTTTGACAGCTAGCTGTCCACTGAACCTTTTTGGCATTTTCTTTGAGGTCAGATCATTCAAGGGGGTCACTATAGATCCATATCCCTTGACAAACCTCCTATAGTACCCAGTCAGGCCCAAGAAGGCTCTCACCTGTGTCTGGGTGGTTGGAGCAACCCATTCCATTATGGTTTGGATTTTGCTCTGTAAAGGTTGAACCTGGCCTCCACCCACAAGGTGGCCCAGGTACACAACCTGACTCTGCCCTATCTGGCACTTGGTGGCCTTGATAGTGAGGCCTGCTTTCTGCAGAGCCTCCAAAACATTCCTGAGGTGGACCAGGTGATCCTGCCAGGAGGAACTAAAGACAGCAATATCATCTAGATAAGCTGAGCAATAAGTTTCCATCCCTGCCAGAACTTTATTCACCAACCTCTGGAAAGTGGCAGGTGAATTCTTCAACCCAAAGGGCATCACCACAAAGTGGTAGTGCCCACCAGGGGTCGAAAATGCTGTTTTGGCTTTTGCAATATCAGCTAATCTGATCTGCCAGTAGCCAGCTGTCAGGTCAAATGTGCTTAGATACTTGGCTGAGGCCAAAGTATCAATCAGCTCATCTACCCTTGGTATGGGATAGGCATCAGTCCTAGTGACTGCATTGAGGCCTCTGTAGTCTACACAAAACCTCATCTCTTTCTTACCACCCTGGGTATGAGGCTTGGGTACCAGGACTACTGGGCTAGCCCAAGGGCTATCTGAAGGCTCAATTACACCTAGCTCCAACATTTTCTGGACTTCAGTCCTGATACAGTCCCTGACATGGTCAGGTTGCCTGTAGATTTTATTCTTGACAGGCAGACTGTCTCCAGTGTCCACCTCATGGGTGCACCAGGTAGTCTGACTAGGGGTCAGGCTAAACATATGTCTAAACTGTTGCAGAACCTGTCTGCACTCAGTTTGCTGATGGTCAGTGAGGCTGCTTGCCAAAGCAACACCATCTACTGACCCATCATCAGGGTTCTGAGAGAGCAGGTCAGGGAGAGGGTCACTCTCCTCCTCCTGGTCCTCATCAGTTGCCATGAGCAAGCCCATGTCAGCCCTGTCAACATATGGCTTTAATCTGTTGACATGGAGCACCCTCAGGGGGCTCCTGGGAGTTCCAAGATTCACCAGATAGGTGACTTCTCCCTTCTGTTCAACTATTGTATGGGGGCCACTCCACTTGTCCTGGAGGGCTGCTGGGGCCACAGGCTCCAACACCCACACTTTCTGTCCTGGCTGGTATACAGTCAGTACAGCCTTTTGGTCATGCCAAGCTTTTTGTAATTCTTGGCTGGCCTCCAGGTTTTTGGTTGCCTTTTTCATGTACTCAGCCATCCGGGAGCGGAGACCAAGTACATAGTCCATCACATCTTGTTTGGGGGGCTTGAGAGGTAACTCCCAGCCCTCTTTTACCAAACATAGTGGACCTCTCACAGGATGCCCAAACAGAAGCTCAAATGGGCTGTAACCAACCCCCTTCTGTGGAACTTCTCTGTATGCAAATAACAGGCAAGGAAGAAGAAGGCCCCATTTCCGCCTAAGCTTCTCTGGGAGTCCTTTAATCATTCCCTTCAGGGTTTTGTTGAAACGTTCAACCAACCCATTGCATTGTGGGTGATAGGGAGTGGTGAACTTATAAGTTACACCACACTCCTTCCACATTGCTTTTAGATATCCTGACATGAAGTTAGTACCTCTGTCAGAGATGACCTCCTTTGGGAAACCCACTCTGGAGAAAACTCCAATGAGGGCTCTTGCCACCACAGGGGCTGTGGTGGTCCTCAGGGGAATTGCCTCTGGGTACCTGGTGGCATGATCCACTACCACCAGGATAAATCTGTGCCCAGATGCAGTTTGAGGGTCAAGGGGACCAACAATGTCAATCCCTACCCTTTCAAAGGGTACCCCCACCACAGGTAGTGGTATCAGGGGGCCTTTGTTGTGCCACCTGCCTTACCACTGGCTTGGCAAGTGACACAGGAGCGACAAAACTCCTTTGTGTCCTCTGACATATGTGGCCAATGAAAATGTGGAACAAGCCTGTCCCAGGTCTTGTTTTGGCCCAAGTGACCTGCTAAAGGGATATCATGTGCTAAGGTCAAGAGGAACCCCCTAAACTTCTGAGGTATTACCAACCTCCTGGTGGCTCCAGGGGCTGGGTCTCTACTCTCAGAATATAGGAGTCCCTCATCCCAATAAACTTTATGGGACCCACTAGCACTCCCAGCAGCCTCAGCAGCAGCCTGCTGTCTGAGGGGTTCAAGAGAGGGGCAGCACTGTTGCTCCTTACTCAGATCTTCCCTAGAAGGGCCCCCTGCCCCCAAGAACATCAACCTGATCAGGCTCAAGTCCCTCTGGGGCAGTTCCTTCTTCAGGATCTGCTTCACCTCCCTCTGGAGGGGAATCTGTGATCTGAGACAGAGGGGAAGGCACTGCCTTTACCCTACTGCTCCTCCTCTTGGGAAGCATCTGGTCCATTGTTCCAGGATCCAGAGCTGGTTCAGTGTTATGCTTTCTTGCTTGTGACCTGGTCACAGCAAATACCTCTGCAGGGATGCCCAACATCTCAGCATGAGTCCATAACTCTACTTCAGACCAGGCTGAAGTCTCTAGATCATTGCCCAACAGACATTCTACAGGGAGGTCTGCACTGACTACAACCTTCTTGAGGCCAGTTACCCCTCCCCAGGAGAAATTCACAACTGCCAGACTATGGTTGGTCCTGACATTGCTCGCATTGGTCACCTGGTACATTTCGCCCAGGATGATCTGGTTAGGGTCCACAAGATCCTCTGCCACCATGGTGACACTAGCACCTGTGTCCCTAAATGCCAAAGCCTGTTTGCCATTTATTACAGGCTGCTGTTTGTATTTGCCCAGATTACTGGGGCTTACTAGGAAGGACATGTCAATGTCTCCATCACAAATCAGCATTGCCTGAGTGGGTACTCTGACTAGGTCAGAGTCCACTTCAGAACCCAGGGTCAACCCTACTAAACCCTTAGTCTGTGTACCACCTCCACCAGTAGCTGAGCTAGGGGGAACAGTTGCCTTAGGGGCAGGAGTGGGGGTGGTTTGGTCTTTGGACTTGTTACAATCAGAAGTCCAGTGCCCTTTCTGTTTACAGAATTTGCACCAGGGCTTCTTTTGGCCTTTTCCCTTGTTGGATTGTGACTCCCCACCAGATGCAGATTTTTGGGGCCCTTGTGAAGACTTCTGGTCTTTTGACTTATCCCCACCTTTCTCAGAGCCCTTAGGATCTTGCTTCTTGGTGTCACCCCCTTGGTTCTGGGGTTTCTGCCTCACCCTGGTTCTGACCCATTTGTCTGCCTTCTTTCCCAATTCTTGGGGAGAGGTCAGATCAGAGTCCACCAGGTACTGATGCAACAACTGGTTCTGGCAATTATTAAGGATCTGTTCTCTCATTATCAGATTATACAATCCTTTGAAATCAGTAACCCTACTGCCAACTAGCCAACCCTCCAGAGCCTTGGTTGCACAATCAACAAAGTCAGTCCAGTCCTGAGTCTGTGCCTTCTGGGTGTCTCTGAACTTCAACCTGTACTGCTCAGTGGTTAAGCCAAACCCATCTATTAGTGCACTCTTCAGGACTTCATAATCATCAGCATCCTCTTCTCTAACAGTGAGGAGCTTGTCTCTACCTTTATCTGAAAAGGAGAGCCACAAGATTGCTGCCCACTGCTTTTGGGGGACCTGCTGTACTCTACAGGCCCTCTCCATAGCAGTTATCCACTTGTGGATATCATCCCCACTCTGGTAGGGAGGAACAACCTTGCTCAGGTTCCTATGGTCTGGAATATATTCCCTGCCTCTAGGGACACTGTTGCTGCCACCAAGGGGTTCTAACCCCTCTCTTCTAGAAGCTCTCTGGATCTCCAGGGCTTCCCTATCCAGTGCCAACTGCTTGGTTCTGAGGGCAACTCGTGCTTCCTCATACTGGAGTAGTTTGCACATTCTTTCAGAGGAGGTCTCTCTTATGGGAAAGTATGAGTTCCTCTGATGGACAAATTCTCTGCCAGAGTGATAGGAGTGGTCAGATTCCCTGGAAGGGGACCTGTGCCTCTCATCCACTCTGTCAGTTCTCTTAGGGAGAATTCCTCTGTCCTTTTCAGGCCCTTTGGAGCCTGGCCCTTCAATCACAGAGTCCTGGTCATTCTGATTTTCATCATCTGACCCAGACACTGTAATTGACCCACCCCCTGATTCAGACCCATTAGCTCCTAGAGCCAATCTAAGATCATCTGCTGTCAGCAGATCTATCAGGTGTAGTGTGGAGGGACTCTGTCCTAGCTTCAGGTGTCTTTCAACACACATGGCTCTCAAGTCAGAGAAAGCCATGTCCTTATACTGAGGCTGGGTGGACCCACTGTCTCCACCTTTTAAGGACATTCTAGTGTTGTGCAGTGTTGTACTACCTACACTAGTTTGTGGCCTACTGATCCTAGCTTGAGCTGTAGAAAGGGTGTGCTATCCCTTGGCACACAGCTCTAAGTTCAGTAGAACTTATTGATACTAAGCTTGACTTTATATGTACCTTAAGTACCTATAGTGGTTTTCAGTTAGTAATTCAAATAGAGATTTTCTGGTAAAACAATAGCAAGCTGGAATCCCACACGCTGCTCACCAATGAGAGAGGTTGGCCTGGTATATGCTGTTCACTAATTAAAGTGGACACCTTGCACCAGTACAATTCGACTCTTATGGTAGATAGGTTTAAGACAACCTTTATAGAAAGCTATCCTAGTGGTAGCTGTGGAGAGCAGCCTTCAGGCTAAGTCTTGAAGGAATGAAAAGCAGCTTGTTTTACCACACAATCTCTTGAATCACCAAATGAAAAGACACCACACAGGTATATATATCAAATATATATGTATTTATTAATAAACAACTCTCTACTAATCTCTTTATGAGATTAGAAGTCAGGAACATATGTACAAGTCAATTGTTATCAAAATAAGTTAGCACAGTAAATATCACAATCTTATCTTGGCTAGACCGGGGTCTAGAGCACATAGAATCGAGGGACCCACAGAGAACCACCCAGGTAGTTGTAGGAGACCCACAGGGGACGGACGCGGTGTTCAGACACTAGTGCGAGTCCTGTACGAGTCTATGTAAGCGGACACGATTGAGTTATCAATGTTACAGGCCCCTGGCGTGTTCGAGGCGAACACACCGATCGGTCAGTACGAGTCGAAGGACGCGGTTACTGGTAGATTTGCTAGGGAGTTGGACGCGGTGTGTCTAACACAGCCGCGAACCCTGTACGAGTCAGTGCGAGAATCGCACGAGGAAAATAAGAGTTTTAGGATACTTCTGGTGAACCTACAAGCAAGTCACTTACAGGGTAAGTAGTTCTAGGGCCCACACCCACAGGAGCACCGTAGTGCTGGAGTTACCTCACCCAGCGAAGCCGGGTGCACAGGTGTCCTTTGGTGTCGGGTCGCGGCGTCGTTTTCAATGGCGAACAAAGAAGACTTGCTGCTTGTGATGATTTGAAGAAGTGTCTGGTGGAATCCAAGCCTGGATTCGGTGGAAGGATGACCTGAAAGCAGAGGGGACAGTGTTCAAAGTCACTTGGCAGTGACTCGGGGCAAGGAAGATGAATGCCCACCGTCGTTGCAAGATTCAGGTCGTTCACAGTTGCCTTGACTCTTCAGCCACGAGGTCCAGGAGGTGTCGACATCAACCAGGAGCTGGATTCAGTGTGTCCCACGATGTATGCAGCTTACTGTGGTGTCGGCAACTCGATTGGAGCCAACAGGCCTTGGTAACAGCAAGTCTTGTGGAAGGTGTGAAAAGGCAATGGCGCAGACCAGCAAGGTCTGAGGGACTCACCCAACAAGGGTGTGTCAGGGCAGGCCTGGAGCAACCAGGGGAGCCCTTTGGTTTGTTGCAAAAGTCTTCAGGGGACCCACGAGCCAGCTGGTAAGGGATCGCGAAGACGCCTCAGTTGGATTCGCTTCACAGGGGCCCACGGTCACTCGGGATGGTGTAGGCCACTGATCTTCCGACGGTTCCTGCTGGAGGCTGGAACCACACGTGGTCCAAAGCACAGGTTCTTAGAACGTTGTGGAGGGGTTGCACTCGACAATAGTGCACGGTACCCAGGGGTCACGGTTCCTCATCACTCGTGGGGTCCACTTGCCTCAGCTTCACTGGGGACTCACGATGGCCTTGGAGAAGTCAGGAAATCCACTTCTTGGGCTGCAGGGACTTCGGACTCCGGCGGGAGCGGCGTAGTTTGCGACCGTCGTTTGTAATTTTTGGTGCCTGCCAAGCAGGGGAGTCACTCCTTGACTCCAAGGGAGATTCTTCTGTCTTCCAAAGGTAGTGGAACGTCGAAGGGCCAGGATTCTTCTTCAGAGCATCGTCCAGGGATATCTAACTTACAAGTTCAAGGGTTCCCTATCTTATACTGTAAAGAAGGGAGGGACTAGCTCTATGACTCCACCTATGGGAGGGTCAGGGGAGTGGGTGGCTACACCCACTTCCCTTTGTCCAGTTTCACGCCAGAGCAGGGGCAGGTAGCCCCTGAGCCGGTTTGAACTGGCATATGCACAGAGGAGCCTTCTGCTCCCCCAGTGCAGGACTTCAAAGCACTCTAAGAGTGCACCCGCCCAGCCCCAATACACTAAACCCTGTCTGGGAGGTGGTTACACCTCCCTGTGACAGGATACCTTTTGTTGGGCTTCCTCCACTTCGAGTTTCGGTCATCAGCAGGAGGGCAGCCCGGTGTCTGTGACTGGTGGCATCCATTTTGTGATGCCAGGGCTCTTCAGGATTCTACCGTGTTTCCACAGTAGGTACATGTCTATCCCTCTAGAAGGGTGGAATGCTACCCCCGCCGCCAGGACTGGCGTGGGGGTAGTATTCCAAGATGTTTGACACCAAACATGACATGTTTTGATGCAGCCATACCAAAGTTAGCATTCTTCCGCGAGGATATAATGCACTTTAAGAGTATATGGTTTAACCGCATCCACAAACAGCACCAGAGAATGGACTCTGAGAGCTGCAGAGGGGCCCTGCTCAGGCAGAGGCACCCCCTCACATAGAAGCCAAGCACCCTGCCCTCAGGATTGATAGGGCCTGCCTTAGGGGTGACTGATAGGTTTATATGTGTGTGTTGGAGAGATATAGGGAACCTATACCTCAGTGAGGAGTGCTAGCACCACCTCACCCAGGCTGCAGTAGCAGGCCTGTAGTGTCAGATTTCGTCTGCTTCCCAGGGGTGGCATAATACATGCTTCAGCCCCTGGTATGCCTGTGAAGTACCTATGCCCTTGGCGCCTAAGGTACCATATACTAGGGACTCATGAGGCACCACAGTATCCAATCACTAGTGCACCTAGAGTGCACTCCAAATCGTTTAGAGAGAACAGAGAGGCTGGGGCCCTGATTGGCAGGAATCCAGCCTGACTATAGCCAGAAACCAGTGTAACATCAGAAAAAAAGTGGGGGCAACATAAGAGGCAGATCCTACTCTCCTACATAATTTCTAACTATAATGTCCCTGAAACCTGTGATCTTTTCAGTGAATTTCTAAGGTTTTTTAAATGCTAATTCATAACTATAACATCCCTCAAACCTGCAGTTTTTTCAGTGAATTTCTATGTTTTTTAAAATGCTAATTCTAAACTATAAAGTCCCTGTAAAGAGGCAAGAGAAATGAACAACGAGGGAGAAAGGTGTCGAAAGAAGCAAGAAAATTGCAGAACGAGGCAATAGAAGTGCAGAAAGAGGAAGAAAGATGTAGAAAGAAGCAAGAGAAGTCCAGAAAGAAGCAAGAGGTGTAGAAAGAAGCAAGAGGTGTAGAAAGAAGCAAGAGAGGTACAGAAAGAAGTAAGAGGGGTGCAGAAAGAAGCAAGAGGGGTACTGAAAGAAGAAAGAGAAGTACAGAAAGAGGAAGGAGAAGTGCAGAAAGAGGCAAGAGAAATTGCAGGAAGAAGCAAGAGAAGTGCAGAAAGAGGAAGAAAGGTGCAGAAAGAAGCACAAGAGGTGTATAAAGAAGCAAGAGAGGTACAGAAAGAAGCAAGATAAGTGCAGAAAGAAGCAAGAGTGATGCAGAAAGAGGCAAGAGGGGAGCAGAAAGAAGCAAGAGCGGTGCAGAAAGAAGCAAGAGAAGTGCAGAAAAAGATAAAATGTGCAGAAAGAGGCAAGAGAGGTGCAGAAAGAGGCAATAGAGTTGTAGAAAGAGGCAAGAGACGTAGCGAAAGAAGCAAAAGAGGTACAGAAAGAGGCAAGAGAGGAACATAAAGAGGCAAGAGAAGTACAGAAAGAGGCAAAAGAGGTGCAGAAAGAGGCAAAAGAGGTGCAGAAAGAGGAAAGAGAATGCAGAGAGAGGCAAGAGATGTGCAGAAAGAGGCTTCAGAGATGCAGAAAGAATCAAGTGAGGTACAAAAAGTAGCAAGAGAGGTGCCGAAAGAGGAAACAATGTGCAGAAAGAGGTAAGAGAAGTGCCGATAGAGGAAACAGAGGTGCAGAAAGAAGCAAGAGAAGTGCAGATAAAAGCAATAGAGGTGCAGAAAGAGGAGGAAATGTGGAGAAAGAGGCAAGAGAGGTGAAGAAAGCGTCAAGAGAGGTACAGAAAAAAACAAGAGAGGTAAAGAAAGAAGGAAGAGAGGGATCAGAAAGAAGCAAGAGAGGTGCAGAACGAAGCAAGAGAGGTGTAGAAAGAGGCAAGAGAGGTGGAGATAGAGGAAGAAATGTGCAGAAAGACACAAGAGGTACAGAAAGAGGCAAGAGAAGTGCAAAAAGAGTCAAGAGAGATGCAGAAAAAAGCAACAGAAATGAAGAAAGAGGCAAGAGAGGGGCAAAAAGAAGCACAACAGGTGAAGAAAGAAGCAAGAGAGGTGCAGAAAGAAGTACAAGAGTTGCAGAAAGAAGCAAGAGAGGTACAGAAAAAGGCAAGATAAGGGCAGAAAGAAGCAAGAGTGATGCAGAAAGAGGCAAGAGGGGAGCAGAAAGAAGTAAGAGAGGTGCAGAAAGAGGCAAGAGAGGTGTAGAAAGAGGCAAGAGAAAGGCAGAAAGAGGCAAGAGACGTGCAGAAAGAGGCAAGGGAGGTGCAGTAGGAAGCAGGAGAGGTGCAGAAAGAGGAAGAAATGTGCAGAAAGGGGCACGAGAGGTGCAGAAAGAAGCAAGAGAAGTGCTGAAAAAAGCATGAGTTGCAGAATGAGGAGGAAATGTGGAGAAAGAGGCAAGAGAGGTGAAGAAAGCAGTAAGAGAGGTGCAGAAAGAAGCAAGAGAGGTACAGAAAGAAGCAAGAGAGGTGCAGAGCAAAGCAAGACAGGTGCATAAAGAGGCAAAAGAGGTGGAGAGTGAGGAAGCAATATGCACAAAGAGGCAAGAGAGGTGCAGAAAGCAGCTAGAGAAGTACAGAAATAGGCAAGAGAGGTGCAGAAAGAGGCAAGAGAGGTTCAGAAAGAGGCAAGAGAGTTGCAGAAAGAAGCAAGAGAGCTGCAGAAAGAATCAATAGAGGTCAAGAAAGATGCAAGAGAAGTGCAGAACGAGTCAAGAGAGGTATAGAAAGAAGCAAGAGAAGTGCAGAAAGAAGGAAGAGAGGTGCAGAACGAAGCAAGAGAGGTGCAGAAAGAGGCAAGAGAAGTGCCGAAAAAGGCAAGAGAGGTGCAGATAGAGGCAAGAGAAGTGCAGAAATAAGCAACAGAGGTGCAGAAAGAGGAAAGAAAAGTGCAGAAAGAGGAAAAAGAGGTGCACAAAGAGGCACAAGTGGTGGAGAAAGATGAAAGAGAGGTCAAGAAAGAGGCAAGAGGGGTGCAGGAAAAAGCAAGAGAGGTGCAAGAAAGAAGCAAGAGAGGTGCAGAAAGAAGCAAGAGAGGAACCGAAAGAAGCAAGAGAAGTGCAGAAAGAGGCTCGAGAACTGCAGAGCAGTAAAAGAGGTGCAGAAAGAGGCAAGAGAAAAGCAGATAGAGGCAAGAGTGGTGCAGAAAGAGGCAAGAGAGAAGCAGAAAGAGGCAAGAGAGGTGCTAAAAGACACAAAAGAGGTGGAGAAAGAGGCAAGAGAGGTATATAACAATGCAAGAGAAATGCAGAAACAGGCAAGAGGCAAGAGAGGTGCAGAAAAAGGCAAGAGTGGTGCAGATAGAGGCAAGAGAAGTACAGAAAGAAGCGAGAGAGGTACAGAATGAAGGAAAAGAGGTACAGAAAGAAGCAAGAGAAGTGCAGAAAAAAGTAATAAAAGTGCAGAAAGAGACAAGAGGGGTGCAGAAAGTGGCAGGAGAGGTGCAGAAAGAGGAAAGAGAGGTGCAGAAAGAAGCAAGAAAAGGGCAAAAAGAGGGAAGAGGGGTGCAGAAGGAAGCAGGAGAGATACAGAAAGAGGCAAGAGAAGTGCAGAAGTTGGCAAGATAAGTGCAGAAAGAGGCAAGAGAGGTGTAGAAAGAGGCAAGAGAGGTACAGAAAGAGGCAAGAGGGATGCAGAATTAAGCAAGGGAGGTGTAAAAAGATGCAAGGCATGTGCAGAAATAAGTAAGAGAGGGGTAGAAAAACACAAGAGGGGTGCAGAAAGAAACAAGAAAGGTGCAGAAAGAGGCAAGAGAAGCACAGAAAGAGGTAAGAGAGGTGCAGAAAGAGGCAAGAGGGGTGCAGAAACAAGGGAAAAGAGGTGCAGAAAGAAGCAAGAGACATGCAGAAAGTTGGCAAAATGTGCAGAAAGAGTCAAGAAAGGTGCAGAAAGAGGCAAGAGAGGGGAGAAAGAGGCAAGAAAGGATCAAAAAGAAGCAAGAGATGTACAGAAAGAAGAGATGTGCAGAAAGAAGCAAGAGAGGTACAGAAAGAGGCAAGAGAGGTGCAGAAAGAAGCAAGAGAGGAGCAGAAAGAGGAAGAAATGTGCAGAAAGAGGCAAGAGAGGTACAGAAAGAAGCAAGAGTAGTGCAGAAAAAAGCTTGAGAGGTGCAGAAAGAGGAGTAAATGTCGAGAAAGAGGCACAAGAGGTGAAGAAAGAGGTAAGAGGTGCAGAAAAAGGCAAGACGGTACAGAGAGGCAAGAGAGGTGCAGAAAGAAGCAGAAGAGTTACAGAAAGAGGCAAGAGAAGTGATGAAAGAAGCAATAGAGGTGCAAAAAGAAGAATAAATGTGCATTAAGAGGCAAGACAAGTGCAAAAAGAGTCAAGAGAAGTACAGGACAAGGCAAGAGAAATGCAGAAAGAGGCAAGAGGTGCAGAAAAAGGCAATAGTGGTGCAGAAAGAGGCAAGAGAAGTACAGAAAGAAGCAAGAGAGGTGCAGAACGAAAGAAGAGAAGTGCAGAAAGAAGTAATAAAAGTACAGAAAGAGACAAGAGGGGTGCAGAAAGAGGAAAGAGGTGCAGAAAGAAGCAAGAGAGGTACAGAAAGAAGCAAGAAAAGGTCAAAAAGAGGGAAGAGGGGTGCAGAAGGAAGCAGGAGAGATACAGAAAGAGGCAAGAGAATTGCAGAAAGAAGCAAGAGAGGTGCAGACAGAGGACTAAATGTGCATAAAGAGGCAAGAGAGGAGCATAGAGGCAAGAGAAGTGCAGAAAGAGGCAAGATAAGAGCAGAAAGAGGCAAGATAGGAGTAGAAAGAGGCAAGGGAGATACAGAAAGAGGCAAGAGGGGTGCAGACTTAAGCAAGGGAGGTGTAAAATGATGCAAGGCAAGTGCAGAAGGAAGTAAGAGAGGGGTAGAAAAAAACAAGAGGGGTGCAGAAAGAAACAAGAAAGGTGCAGAAAGAGGCAAGGGAAGCGCAGAAAGAGGTAAGAGAAGTGCAGAAGGAGGCAATAGGGGTGCAAAAACAAGGGAAAAGAGGTGCAGAAAGAAGCAAGAGGTGCAGAAAGTTGGCAAAATGTGCAAAAAGAGTCAAGAAAGGTGCAGAAAGAGGCAAGAGAGGGGAGAAAGAGGCAAGAGAGGATCAAAAAGAAGCAAGAGATGTATAGAAAGAAGAAAGAGATGTGCAGAAAGAGACAAGAGAGGTACAGAAAGAGGCAAGAGAGGTGCAGAAAGAGGCAAGAAAGGTGCAGAAAGAAGCAAGAGAGGAGCAGAAAGAGGAAGAAATGTGCAGAAAGAGGCAAGAGAGGTGCAGAAAGAAGCAAGAGTAGTGCAGAAAAAAGCTTGATAGGTGCAGAAAGAGGAGTAAATGTGGAGAAAGAGGCACAAGATGTGAAGAAAGAGGTAAGAGAGGTGCAGAAAGGAGCAAGAGAGGTAAAGAAAAGAGCAAGAGAGGTAAAGAAAGAAGCAAGAGAGGTGCAGAAAAAGGCAATAGAGGTGGGGAAAGAGGAAGAAATGTGCAGAAAGAGGCAAGAGGGTTGCAGAAAGAAGCAAGAGAGCTGTAGAAAGAAGCAATAGACGTGCAGAAAGAGGCAAGAGAAGTGCAGAAAGAGGCAAGAGCGGTGCAGAAAGAGGCAAGAGAAGTGCAGAAAGAAGCATGAGAGGTGCAGAGAGGCACAAGAGTTAAAGAAAGAAGCAATAGATGTGCAGAACAAAGCAAGAGAGGTACAGAAAGAGACAAGAGTAGTGTAGAAAAAGACAAGAGAGGTGCAGAAAGAGGCAAGAAAAGTGCAGAAAGAGGCAAGAGAGGTGCAGAAAGAGGCAGGAGTGATGCCGAAAGAGGCAAGAGAGATGCAGAAAGAAGCAAAAGAGGTGCAAGAAAGAAGCAAGAGAGGTGCTGAAAGAAGGAAGAGAGGTGCAGAAAGAGGAAGAAAGGTGCAGAATGAGGCAAGAGAAGCGCAAAGAGGTAAAAGAGGTCTTGAAAGAGGCAAGAGAGGTGCAGAAAGAGGCAAGAGGAGTGCAGAAAGAGGCAAGAGGTGTGCAGAAAAAGGCGAGAGGTACAGAGAGGGAAGAGAGGTACAGGAGTAAGGAAGAGAGGTGCAGAAAGTGGCAAGAGAGTGGGTACGTTAATATAGAAATTGTTGTATGGTTTAACTCTTTTTGGTTAAAGGCAAGTTTAAAATAAGTGTTATTATTTAGTTCCTAGAGTCACCTGGCATATGATTTCAACTACCAAGATAAGGCAGAAGAGTACTCACAAAAAGAAGGTGCAGGATTCAGACGATCCGAAGCAGCCTCTTCTTGTTCTTTATTATTATATCCAATCCCTTTCCCCCCCATGAGTTCTCTTGTCTCCAATAATGGATACTGAGTAGTTCTGGAGGGGGTATTGGGAACTATTCATCAATTCTGTTGCTGCGCAAGCTAACTATAAAATGGCTGAATTTCTCTGGTTTTGTACTAGTGAAATGTCAGCCTAACTATAATATTCCTGTAACCTGTGTTTTTTTCAGTAAATATCTAAGGTTTTTGAAATGCTAATTTCTAACTATAACGTCCCTGAAACCTGTGGTTTTTCAGTGCATTTCTAAGGTTTTTTAAATGCTAATTCATAACTATAATGTCCCTGAAACCTGTAGTTTTTTCAGTGAATTTCTATGTTTTTTTTAATGCTAATTCAAACTATAACGTCCCTGTAAAGAGGCAAGAGAAATGCACAACGAGGAAGAACGGAATAGAAAGAAGCAAGAAAAGTGCTGAACGAGGCAATAGAAGTGCAGAAAGAGGAAGAAAGATGCCGAAAGAAGCAAGAGAAGTACAGAAAGAAGAAAGAGAGGTGTAGAAAGAAGCAAGATAGGTGCAGAAAGAAGTAAGAGGGTGCAGAAAGAAGTAAGAGGGGTGCAGAAAGAAGCAAGAGGGGTACTGAAAGCAGAAAGAGAAGTACAGAAAGAGGAAAGTGAAGTGCAGAAAGAGGCAAGAGAATTTGCAGAAAGAAGCAAGAGAAGTGCAGAAAGAGTAAAAAAGTGCAGAAAAAGCAGCAGAAATGCATAAAGAGGGAAGAGAAGTGCAGAAAGAAGTAAGAGAGGTGTAGAAAGAAGCAAGAGAGGTACAGAAAGAAGTAAGAGGGGTGCAGAAAGAAGCAAGAGGAATACTGAAAGAAGAAAGAGAAGTACAGAAAGAGGAAGGCAAAGTACAGAAAGAGGCAAGAGAATTTGCAGAAAGAAGCAAGAGAAGTGCAGAAAGAGGAAAAAGGTGCAGAAAAAAGCAGCAGAAATGCATAAAGAGACAAGAGAAGTGCAGAAAGAAGCAAGAGAGGTGCGGAAAGAAGCACAAGAGGTGCAGAAAGAAGCAAGAGAGGTGTAGAAAGAAGCAAGATAAGTGCAGAAAGAAGCAAGAGTGGTGCAGAAAGAGGCAAAAGGGATGCAGAAAGAAGCAAAAGAGTTGCAGAAAGAAGCAAGAGAAGTGATGAAAAGGACAAAATGTGCAGAAATAGGCAAGAGAGGTACAGTAAGAGGCAATAGAGGTACAGAAAGAGGCAATAGAGGTACAGAAAGAGGCAAGAGAGGAGAGAAAGAAGCAAGAGAGGTACAGAAAGTAGCAAGAGAGGTACATAAATAGGCAAGAGAAGTACAGAAAGAGACAAGAGAAGTGCAGAAAGAGGCAAGAGAGGTGCAGGAAGAGGCAAGAGAAGTGCAGAGAGAGGCAAGTGATGTGCAGAAAGAGGCAAGAGAGGTCCAGAAAGAAGCAAGAGAGGTACAAAAAGAAGCAAGAGAGATGCAGAAAGAGGAAGAAATGTGCAGAAAGAGGTAGGAGAAGTGCAGAAAGAGTCAACAGAGGTGCAAAAAGAAGCAAGAGAAGTGCAGAAAACAGCAATAGAGGTGCAGAAAGAGGAGGAAATGAGGAGAAAGAGGCAAAAGAGGTGAAGAAAGAGTACAAAGAGGTGCAGAAAGGAGCACGAGAGGTACAGAAAGAAGCACGAGACGTGCAGAAAGAAGCAAGAGAGGTGCAGAACAAAGCAAGAGAGGTACAGAAAGAGACAAGAGAGGTGCAGAAAGAGGCAAGAGAGGTGCAGAAAAAAGCAACAGAAATGCAGAAAGAGGCAAGAGAGGGTAAAAAGAAGCACAAAAGGTGCAGAAAGAAGCGAGAGGGGTGCAGAAAGAAGCACAAGAGGTGAAGAAAGAAACAAGAGAGATGCAGAAAGAGGCAACATAAGGGCACAAAGAAGCAAGAGTAGTGCAGAAAGAGGCAAGAGAGGTACAGAAAGAGGCAAGAGAGGTGAAGAAAGCAGCAAGAGAGGTGTAGAAAGAGACAAAAGAGGTGGAGAGTGAAGAAGAAATGTGCACATAGAGGCAAGAGAGGCGCAGAAAGCAGCAAGAGAAGTACTGAAAGAGGCGTAGGATCAGGCAAGAGAGGTGCAGAAAGAAGCAACAGAGGTGCAGAAAGAGCAAGAAAAGTGCAGAAAGAGGCAAGACAGGTGAACAAAGAGGCACGAGTTGTGGAGAAAGACGAAAGAGAGGTGTAGAATGAGGCAAGAGGGGTGCAGAAAGAGGCAATAGAGGTGTATAAAGAAGCAAGAGAAGTGCAGAAAGAGGCAGAAAAAGTGCAGAAAAAGGCAAAAGAGGTGCAGATAGAGGCAAGAGAAGTGCAGAAAGAAGCAAGAGAGGTGGAGAAAGAGGAAGAAATGTGCAGAAAGAGGCAAGAGAGGTGCAGAACGAGGCAAGAGAGTTGCAAAAAGAGAGGTGGAGAAAGAGGAATACATGTGCAGAAAGACACCAGAGAGGTGCAGAAAGAGGCAAGAGAGGTACAGACAAAAAGCAACAGAAATGCAGAAAGAGGCAAGAGAGGGGGAAGAGAAGCACAACAGGTGCAGAAAAAAGCAAGAGGGGTGCACAAAGAAGCACAAGAGGTGCAGAAAGAAGCAAGAGAGGTACAGAAAGAGGTAAGATAAGGGCAGAAAGAAGCAAGAGTGGTACAGAATGAGGCAAGAGAGGCATATAAAGAGGCAAGAGAGGTGCAGAAAGAGGCAAGGGTGTTGCAGAAAGAAGCAATAGAGGTGGAGAAAGAGGCAAGAAAAGTGCAGAAAGAGGCAAGAGAGGTGTAGAAAGAAGCAAGAGAAGTGCAGAAAGAGGCAAGAAAAGTGCAGAAAAAGGCAAAAGAGGTGCAGATAGAGGCAAGAGAAGTGCAGAAAGAAGCAACAGAGGTGCGGAAAGAGCAAGAAAAGTGCAGAAAGTGGCACGAGTTGTGAAGAAAGACGAAAGAGAGGTGTAGAATGAGGCAAGAGGGGTGCAGAAAGAGGCAAGAGGGGTGCAGAAAGAAGTAAGGGAGGTACAGAAAGAGGCAAGAGAAGTGCAGAAAGGGGCAAAAGAAATGCAGAAAGAGGCAAGAGACGTGCAGAAAGAGGCAAGGGAGGTGCAGAAAGAAGCAGGAGAGGTGCAGAAAGAGGACGAAATGTGCAGAAAGAGGCAAAAGAGGTGCAGAAAGAAGCAAGAGAGGTGAAGAAAGCAGTAAGAGAGGTGTATAAAGAGGCAAAAGAGGTGGAGAGTGAGAAAGAAATGTGCAGAAAGAGGCAAGAGAGGTGCAGAAAGCAGCAAGAGAAGTGCAGAAAGAGGCAAAAGAGGTGCAGAAAGAGGCAAGAGAGGTGCAGAAAGAGGCAAGAGTGTTGCAGAAAGAAGCAAGAGAGGTGTAGAAAGAAGCAAGAGAAGTGCAGAAAGAGGCAAGAAAAGTGCAGATAAAGGCAAGAGTGGTGCAGATAGAGGCAAGAGAAGTGCAGAAAGAAATGACAGAGGTGCAGAAAGATGCAAGAAAAGTGCATAAAGAGGCAAGAGAGGTGCAGATAGAGGCAATAGAAGTGCAGAAAGAAGCAACAGAGGTGCATAAAGAGGCAAGAAAAGTGCAGAAAGAGGTAAGAGAGGTGCACAAAGAGGCACGAGTGGTGGAGAAAGATGAAAGAGGGGCAGAAAGAGTCAAGAGGGGTGCAGAAAGAAGCAAGAGAGGTGCAAGATAGAAGCAAGAGAGGTGCAGAAAGAAGCAAGAGAGGTACAGATAGAAGCAAGAGAAGTGCAGAAAGAGGCAAGAGAGCTACAGAGATGTAAGAGAGGTGCAGAAAAAGGCAAGAGAGGTGCAGAAAGAGGCAAGAGGAGTGCTGAAAGAGGCAAGAGGAGTGCTGAAAGAGGCAAGAGGTATGCAAAAAAGGCAAGAGAGATGCAGAGAGGCAAGAAAGGTACAGAAAGAAGCAAGAGAGGTAGAGAAACAGGCAAGAGAGTAGAGAAAGAGGCAGGAGAGGTGCAAAAAGAGGCAAGAGAAGTGATGAAAGAAGCAAGAGAAGTACAGAAAAAGGCATGTGAATTGCATAAAGAGGAAAGAGAAGTACAGAAAGAAGTAAAAGAAGTGCAGAAAGAGGCAAAAAGAATGCAGAAAGAGGCAAGAGAGGTGCAGAAAGAGGCAAGAGAAGTGCAGAAAGAAGCAAGAGAGGTGGAGAAAGAGGAAGAAATGTGAAGAAAGAAGCAAGAGAGGTACAGAGCAACGCAGGAGAGGTGCAAAAAGAAGCAAGGGAGATGGAGAAAGAGGAAGAAATGAGCAGAAAGAGGTAAGAGAGGTGAAGAACGAGGAAAGAGAAGTACAGAAAGAGGCAAGGGAGGTGCAGCAAGAAGCAACTGAAGTGCATAAAGAGCAGGAGAGGTGCAAGAAAGAAGCAAGAATGGTGCAGAAAGAAGCAAAAGAGGTACAGATAGAAGCAAGAGGGGTGCAGGAGAGGTACAGAAAGAGGCAAGAGAGCTGCAGAGAGGTAAGAGAGGTGCAGAAAGAGGCAAGAGAGGTGCAGAAAGAGGCAAGAGGAGTGCTGAAAGAGGCAGAGAGGTATGCTGAAAAAGGCAAGAGAGGTGCAGAGAGGCAAGAGAGGTGCAGAAAGAAGCAAGAGAGGTAGGGGAACAGGCAAGAGAGTGCAGAAAGAGGCAAGAGAGGTGCAAAAAGAGGCAAGAGAAATGATGAGGCAAGGGAGGTTCAGAAAGAGGATAGAGTGGTGCAGAAAGAAGCAAAAGAGGTACATAAAGAAGCAAGAGAAGTGCATAAAGAAGCAAGAGAAGTGCAGAGAGAGGCAAGAGTGGTGCAGAAAGAGGCAAGAGGCATGCAGAGAAAGGCAAGAGAGGTGCAAATATGCATGAGAGGTGCAGAAAGAAGCAGGAGAGGTACACAAAGAGGCTAGAGAAGTGATGAAAGAAGCAATAGAGGTGCAGAGATAAGAAGATATGTGCATTAAGAGGCAAGACAAGTACAGAAAGAGTCAAGAGAAGTACAGAAAGAGGCAAGTGAAGTGCATAAAGAGGCAAGAAAGGTACAGCAAGAAGAAAGAGAAGTGCAGAAAGAGGCAAGAAGAGTATAGAAAGAGGCTAGAGAAGTACAGAAAAAGGCAAGAGAAGTGCAGAAAGTAGCAAGAGAGCTGCATAAAGAAGCAATAGAGGTGAAAAAAGAGGCAAGATAAGTGCAGAAAGAAGGAAGAGAGGTGCAGAATGAAGCAAGAGAGGTGCAATAGAGGCAAGAGAAGTGCAGAAAAAGGCAAGAAAGGTGCAGATAGAGGCAAGAGAGGTGCAGAAAAAGCAAGAGAAGTGCAGAAAGAGGCAAGAGAGGTGCAGAAAAAGGCAAGAGAGGTGCAGAAAGAGGCAAGAGGGTTGCAGAAAGAGGTAAGAGAGCTGCAGAGAGAATCAATAGAGGTGGAGAAAGAGGCAAGGGAAGTGCAGAAAGAGGCAAGAGAGGTGTGAGAAGTTGGCCTGGTATATGCTGTTCACTAATTAAAGTGGACACCTTGCACCAGGGCAAATCGACTCTTATGGTAGATAGGTTTAAGACAACCTTTTAAAGAAAGCTATCCTAGTGGTAGCTGTGGAGAGCAGCCTTCAGGCTAAGTCTTGAAGGAATGTAAAGCAGCTTGTTTTGCCATATAATCTCTTGAATCACCAAATGAAAAGACACCACACAGGTATATATATCAAATATATATGTATTTATTTCTAAATAACTCTCTACTAATCTCTTTATGAGATTAGAAGACAAACATATGCACAAATCAACGTTTCTCAATAAGTTAAGCACAAAATATGGCTGGGGCCCTAGGGGCGTACCAGACCATATACTAAAAAGGGACTTAGCAACAACGACTTGCAGGGAGACAAGGCCTAGGGCCTTCAGAAGTGCTGGGGCCTCACGAAACCACCCAAGGCAGGTAAGTAAAGGACCCACGGGGGACGCGTGCAGTGTGGATACACAGGCGCGGATCGCCGTTGACTTCAATGGGGCAAGTCGCGGTTGGAAATTAAGAGTTCTAGGATACTTCGGGAGAACCTACAAGCAAGTCACTTACAGGGTAAGTAGTTCTAGGGCCCACACCCACAGGAGCACCGTAGTGCTGGAGTTACCTCACCCAGGGAAGCCGGGTGCATAGGTGTCCTTTGGTGTCGGGTCGCGGCGTCGTTTTCAATGGCGAACAAAGAAGACTTGCTGCTTGCGGGAGCTGAAGAAGTGTCCGGTGGAATCCAAGCCTGGATTCTGAAGAAGGATGACCTGAAAGCAGAGGGGACAGTGTTCAAAGTCACTTGGCAGTGACTCGGGGCAAGGAAGATGGATGCCCACCGTCGTCGGTTGATTCAGGTCGGTTGCGGGTGCCTTGACTCTTCAGCCACGAGGTCCAGGAGGTGTCGACGACAACCAGGAGCTGGATTCTGCGTGGTCCACAAAGTCTGCAGCTTACTGCAGTGTCGGCAACTCGATTGGAGCCAACAAGCCTTGGCAACAGCAAGTCTTGGGGAGATGAAGAAAAGTCGATGGCACAGACCAGCAAGGTCTGAGGGACTCACCCAGCAAGGGTAAGTCAGGGCAGGCCTGGAGCAACCAGGGGAGCCCTTTGGTTTCTTTAAGAAGTCTTCTGGGGACCCACGAGCCGGCTGGCAAGGGATCGCAAAGACACCTCGGGTGGAATCACTCAACAGGGGCCCACGGTCACTCGGGACGGGGTAGGCCTCTGATCTTCGGAAGGATTCCTGCTGGAGGACGAGACCACACGTGGTCCAAAGCACAAGTTCGTAGAACGTTGTGAAGGGGTTGCACTCGACAATAGTGCACGGAACCCAGGGGTCGCGGTTCCTCATCACTCGTGGGGTCCACTTGCCTCAGCTTTGCTGGGGACTCACGATGGCCTTGGAGAAGTTAGGAAATCCACTTCTTGGGCTGCAGGGTCTTCGGACTCCGGCGGGAGCAGCGTAGTTTGCGACCGTCGTTGTCGTTTTTGGTGCCTGCCAAGCAGGGGAGTCACTCCTTGACTCCAAGGGAGATTCTTCTGTCTTCCAAAGGTAGTGGAACGTCGAAGGGCCAGGATTCTTCTGTAGAGCGTCGTCCAGGGGTTATCTAACTGGCAAGTTCAAGGGTTCCCCCTCTTATACTAAAAAGAGGGGATGGACTAGCTCTATGACCCCACCTATGGGAGGGTCAAGGGAGGGGCTGGCTACACCCACTTCCCTTTGTCCAGTTTCGTGCCAGAGCAGGGGCAGGTAGCCCCTGAGCCGGTTTGAACTGGCATATGCACAGAGGAGCCTTCTGCTCCCCCAGTGCAGGACTTCAAAGCACTCTAAGAGTGCACCCACCCAGCCCCAATACACTAAACCCTGTCTGGGAGGCGGTTACACCTCCCTGTGACAGGATGCCTATTGTTGGGCTTCCTCCACTGTGAGTTTCGGTCATCAGCAGGAGGGCAGCCCAGTGTCTGTGACTGGTGGCATCCATTTTGTGATGCCAGGGCTCTTCAGGATTCTACCGCGTTTCCACAGCAGGTACATGTCTTATCCCTCTAGAAGGGTGGAATGCTACCCCCGCCGCCAGAATTGGCGGGGGGTAGTATTCCAAGATGTTTGACACCAAACACGACATGTTTTGATGCAGCCATTCCAAAGTTAGCATTTTACCGCGAGGATATAATGCACTTAAGAGTATATGGTTTAACCGCATCCACAAACAGCACCAGAGAATAGACTCTGAGAGCTGCAGAGGGGCCCTGCTCATGCAGAGGCACCCCCTCACATAGAAGCCAAGCACCCTGCCCTCAGGATTGATAGGGCCTGCCTTAGGGGTGACTGATAGGTTTATATGTGTGTGCAGGAGAGATATAGGAAACCTATATCTCAGTGAGGGGTGCTAGCACCACCTCACCCAGGCTGCAGTAGCAGGCCTGTGGTGTCAGATTTAGTCTGCTTCCCAGGGGTGGCATAATACATGCTGCAGCCCCTGGTAGGCCTGTGAAGTACCTATGCCCTTGGTACCTAAGGTACCATATACTAGGGACTCATAAGGCACCACAGTATCCAATCACTAGTGCACCTAGAGTGCACTCCATGTCATTCAGAGAGAACAGAGAGGCTGGGGCCCTGATTGGCAGGGACCCAGCCAGACTATAGCCAGAAACCAGTGCTAACATCAGAAAAAAAGTGGGGGCAACATAAGAGGCAGATCCTACTCTCCTACACAACCCCCCCAAACGCAGGGACACTAAACTAACCTTGACCAGTTGAGTCTTCGTGTTCAAAGTGGAAATACCTTGAGAGTCCATCTGCATTGGCATGTTGGGTCCCAGGCCTATGTTCCACTGTATAGTCCATCCCCTGTAGGGAAATGGACCACCTCAAAAGTTTTGGGTTTTCACCTTTCATCTGCTTTAGCCATAGGAGGGGCTTGTGGTCAGTCTGAACTATGAAGTGAGTACCAAACAAGTATGGCCTCAGCTTCTTCAGGGCCCATACCACAGCAAAGGCCTCCCTCTCTATAGCTGACCAACGTTTCTCTCTAGGGGTCAGCCTTCTGCTAATAAAAGCTACTGGCTGGTCTTGACCTTCATCATTCAGTTGAGACAGTACAGCTCCCACACCCAGCTCAGAAGCATCTGTTTGGACAATGAACTTTTTGGTGTAGTCTGGACTCTGTAAGATGGGGGCAGTGCACATGGCCTGCTTTAGGTCTTCAAATGCCTTTTGACAGCTAGCTGTCCACTGAACCTTTTTTGGCATTTTCTTTGAGGTCAGATCATTCAAGGGGGTCACTATAGATCCATATCCCTTGACAAACCTCCTATAGTACCCAGTCAGGCCTAAGAAGGCTCTCACCTGTGTCTGGGTGGTTGGAGCAACCCATTCCATTATGGTTTGGATTTTGCTCTGTAAAGGCTGAACCTGGCCTCCACCTACAAGGTGGCCCAGGTACACAACCTGACTCTGCCCTATCTGGCACTTGGTGGCCTTGATAGTGAGGCCTGCTTTCTGCAGAGCCTCCAAAACATTTCTGAGGTGGACCAGGTGATCCTGCCAGGAGGAACTAAAGACAGCAATATCATCTAGATAAGCTGAGCAATAAGTTTCCATCCCTGCCAGAACTTTATTCACCAACCTCTGAAAAGTGGCAGGTGCATTTTTCAATCCAAAGGGCATCACCACAAAGTGGTAGTGCCCACCAGGGGTCGAAAATGCTGTTTTGGCTTTTGCATCATCAGCTAATCTGATTTGCCAGTAGCCAGCTGTGAGGTCAAATGTGCTTAGATACTTGGCTGAGGCCAAAGTGTCAATCAGCTCATCTGCCCTTGGTATGGGATAGGCATCAGTCCTAGTGACTGCATTGAGGCCTCTGTAGTCTACACAAAACCTCATTTCTTTCTTACCACCCTGGGTATGAGGTTTGGGTACCAGGACTACTGGGCTAGCCCAAGGGCTATCTGAAGGCTCAATCACGCCTAACTCCAACATTTTCTGGACTTCAGTCCTGATACAGTCCCTGACATGGTCAGGTTGCCTGTAGATTTTATTCTTGACAGGCAGACTGTCTCCAGTGTCCACCTCATGGGTGCACCAGGAAGTCTGACTAGGGGTCAGGCTAAACATATGTCTAAACTGTTGCAGAACCTGTCTGCACTCAGTTTGCTGATGGTCAGTGAGGCTGCTTGCCAAAGCAACACCATCTACTGACCCATCATCAGGGTTCTGAGAGAGCAGGTCAGGGAGAGGGTCACTCTCCTCCTCCTGGTCCTCATCAGTTGCCATGAGCAAGCCCATGTCAGCCCTGTCAACATATGGCTTTAATCTGTTGACATGGAGCACCCTCAGGGGGCTCCTGGGAGTTCCAAGATTCACCAGATAGGTGACTTCTCCCTTCTGTTCAACTATTGTATGGGGGCCACTCCACTTGTCCTGGAGGGCTGCTGGGGCCACAGGTTCCAACACCCACACTTTCTGTCCTGGCTGGTATACAGTCAGCACAGCCTTTGGTCATGCCAAGCTTTCTGCAATTCTTGGCTGGCCTCCAGGTTTTTAGTTGCCTTTTTCATGTACTCTGCCATCCGGGAGCGGAGACCAAGTACATAGTCCATCACATCTTGTTTGGGGGGCTTGAGAGGTAACTCCCAGCCCTCTTTTACCAAACATAGTGGACCTCTCACAGGATGCCCAAACAGAAGCTCAAATGGGCTGTAACCAACCCCCTTCTGTGGAACCTCTCTGTATGCAAACAACAGGCAAGGAAGAAGAAGGTCCCATTTCCGCCTAAGCTTCTCTGGGAGTCCTTTAATCATTCCTTTCAAGGTTTTGTTGAAGCGTTCAACTAAACCATTGCATTGTGGGTGATAGGGGTGGTGAACTTATAAGTTACACCACACTCCTTCCACATTGCTTTCAGATATCCTGACATGAAGTTGGTACCTCTGTCAGAAATGACCTCCTTTGGGAAACCCACTCTGGAGAAAACTCCAATGAGGGCTCTTGCCACCACAGGGGCTGTGGTGGTCCTCAGAGGAATTGCCTCTGGGTACCTGGTGGCATGATCCACTACCACCAGGATAAATCTGTGCCCAGATGCAGTCTGAGGGTCAAGGGGACCAACAATGTCAATCCCTACCCTTTCAAAGGGTACCCCCACCACAGGTAGTGGTATCAGGGGGCCTTTGTTGTGCCACCTGCCTTACCACTGGCTTGGCAAGTGACACAGGAGCGACAAAACTCCTTTGTGTCCTCTGACATATGTGGCCAATGAAAATGTGGAACAAGCCTGTCCCAGGTCTTGTTTTGGCCCAAGTGACCTGCTAAAGGGATATCATGTGCTAAGGTCAAGAGGAACCCCTAAACTTCTGAGGTATTACCAACCTCCTGGTGGCTCCAGGGGCTGGGTCTCTACCCTCAGAATATAGGAGTCCCTCATCCCAATAAACTTTATGGGACCCACTAGCACTCCCAGCAGCCTCAGCAGCAGCCTGCTGTCTGAGGGGTTCAAGAGAGGGGCAGCACTGTTGCTCCTTACTCAGATCTTCCCTAGAAGGGCCCCCTGCCCCCAAGAACTCAACCTGGTCAGGCTCAAGTCCCTCTGGGGCAGTTCCTTCTTCAGGTTCTGCTTCACCTCCCTCTGGAAGTGAATCTTTGATCTGAGACAGAGGGGAAGGCACTGCCTTAACCCTACTGCTCCTCCTCTTGGGAAGCATCTGGTCCATTGTTCCAGGATCCAGAGCTGGTTCAGTGTCATGCATTCTTGCTTGTGACCTGGTCACAGCAAATACCTCTGCAGGGATGCCCAACATCTCAGCATGAGTCCATAACTCTACTTCAGACCAGGCTGAAGTCTCTAGATCATTGCCCAATAGACATTCTACAGGGAGGTCTGCACTGACTACAACCTTCTTGAGGCCAGTTACCCCTCCCCAGGAGAAATTCACAACTGCCAGACTATGGTTGGTCTGGACATTGCTTGCATTGGTCACCTGGTACATTTCACCCAGGATGATCTGTCCAGGGTCCACTAGGTCCTCTGCCACCATGGTGACACTAGCACCTGTGTCCCTAAATGCCAAAGCCTGTTTGCCATTTATCAAAGGCTGCTGTTTGTATTTGCCCAGATTACTGGGGCTTACTAGGAAGGACATATCAATGTTTCCATCATAAATCAGCATTGCCTGAGTGGTCACTCTGACTAGGTCAGAATCCACTTCAGAACCCAGGGTCAACCCTACTACACCCTTATTCTGAGTACCACCTCCACCAGTAGCTGAGCTAGGGGGCACAGTTGCCTTAGGGGCAGGAGTGGTGGTGGTCTGGTCTTTGGACTTGGTACAATCAGAAGTCCAGTGCCCTTTCTGTTTACAGATTTTGCACCATGACTTCTTTTGGCCTTTTCCCTTGTTGGACTGTGACTCCCCACCAGATGCAGATTTTTGGGGCCCTTGTGAAGACTTCTGGTCTTTTGACTAATCCCCACCTTTCTCAGAGCCTTTAGGATCTTGCTTCTTAGTGTCACCCCATTGGTTCTGGGTTTTCTGCCTCACCCTGGTTCTGACCCATTTGTCTGCCTTCTTTCCCAATTCTTGGGGAGAGGTCAGATCAGAGTCCACCAGGTACTGATGCAACAACTGGTTCTGGCAATTATTTAGGATCTGTTCTCTCATCATCAGATTATACAATCCCTTGAAATCAGTAACCCTACTGCCAACCAGCCAACCCTCCAGAGCCTTGGTTGCACAATCAACAAAGTCAGTCCAGTCCTGAGTCTGTGCCTTCTGGGTATCTCTGAACTTCAACCTGTACTGCTCAGTGGTTAAGCCAAACCCATCTATCAGTGCACTCTTCAGGACCTCATAATCATCAGCATCCTCTTCTCTAACAGTGAGGAGCTTGTCTCTTCCTTTATCTGAAAAGGAGAGCCACAAGATTGCTGCCCACTGCTTTTGGGGGACCTGCTGTACTCTACAGGCCCTCTCCATAGCAGTTATCCACTTGTGGATATCATCCCCACTCTGGTAGGGAGGAACAACCTTGCTCAGGTTCCTATGGTCAGGAATATATTCTCTGCCTCTAGGGACACTGTTGCTGCCACCAGGGGGTTCTAACCCCTCTCTTCTAGAAGCTCTCTGGATCTCCAGGGCTTCCCTATCCAGTGCCAACTGCTTGGTTCTGAGGGCCACTTTGGCTTCCTCATACTGGAGCAGTTTGCACCTTCTCTCAGAGGAGGTCTCTCTTAAGGAAAAGTATGAGCTCCTCTGTTGGACAAATTCTCTGCCAGAGTGATAAGAGTGGTCAGATTCCCTGGAAGGGGATCTGTGCCTCTCCTCCTCTCTGTCAGTTCTCTTAGGGAGAATTCCTCTGTCCTTTTCAGGCCCCTTGAAGCCTGGCCCTTCAATCACAGAGTCTTGGTCATTCTGATTTTCATCATCTGACCCAGATACTATGACTGACCCACCCACTGATTCAGACCCTTTAGCTCCTAGTGCCAATCTAAGGTCATCTGCTGTCAGCAGATCTATCAGGTGCAGTGTTGAGGGACTCTGTCCTAGCTTCAGGTGTCTTTCAACACACATGGCTCTCAAGTCAGAGAAAGCCATGTCCTTATACTGAGGCTGAGTGGATCCACTGGGTCCACCCTTTGAGGACATTCTAGTGTTGTGCAGTGTTGTACTACCTACACTAGTTTGTGGCCTACTGATCCTAGCTTGAGCTGTGGAAAGGGTGTGCTCTCCCTTGGCACACAGCTCTAAGTTCAGTAGAACTTATTGATACTAAGCTTGACTTTATATGTACCTTGAGTACCTATAATGGTTTTCAGTTAGTAATTCAAATAGAGATTTTCTGGTAAAACAATGGCAAGCTGGAATCCCACACGCTGCCCACCAATGTGAGAAGTTGGCCTGGTATATGCTGTTCACTAATTAAAGTGGACACCTTGCACCAGGGCAAATCGACTCTTATGGTAGATAGGTTTAAGACAACCTTTTAAAGAAAGCTATCCTAGTGGTAGCTGTGGAGAGCAGCCTTCAGGCTAAGTCTTGAAGGAATGTAAAGCAGCTTGTTTTACCATATAATCTCTTGAATCACCAAATGAAAAGACACCACACAGGTATATATATCAAATATATATGTATTTATTTCTAAATAACTCTCTACTAATCTCTTTATGAGATTAGAAGACAAACATATGCACAAATCAACGTTTCTCAATAAGTTAAGCACAAAATATGGCTGGGGCCCTAGGGGCGTACCAGACCATATACTAAAAAGGGACTTAGCAACAACGACTTGCAGGGAGACAAGGCCTAGGGCCTTCAGAAGTGCTGGGGCCTCACGAAACCACCCAAGGCAGGTAAGTAAAGGACCCACGGGGGACGCGTGCAGTGTGGATACACAGGCGCGGATCGCCGTTGACTTCAATGGGGCAAGTCGCGGTTGGAAATTAAGAGTTCTAGGATACTTCGGGAGAACCTACAAGCAAGTCACTTACAGGGTAAGTAGTTCTAGGGCCCACACCCACAGGAGCACCGTAGTGCTGGAGTTACCTCACCCAGGGAAGCCGGGTGCATAGGTGTCCTTTGGTGTCGGGTCGCGGCGTCGTTTTCAATGGCGAACAAAGAAGACTTGCTGCTTGCGGGAGCTGAAGAAGTGTCCGGTGGAATCCAAGCCTGGATTCTGAAGAAGGATGACCTGAAAGCAGAGGGGACAGTGTTCAAAGTCACTTGGCAGTGACTCGGGGCAAGGAAGATGGATGCCCACCGTCGTCGGTTGATTCAGGTCGGTTGCGGGTGCCTTGACTCTTCAGCCACGAGGTCCAGGAGGCGTCGACGACGACCAGGAGCTGGATTCTGTGTGTCCCACAAAGTCTGCAGCTTACTGCGGTGTAGGCAACTCGATTGGAGCCAACAAGCCTTGGCAACAGCAAGTCTCGGGGAGATGAAGAAAAGTTGATGGCACAGACCAGCAAGGTCTGAGGGACTCACCCAGCGAGAGTAAGTCAGGACAGGCCTGGAGCAACCAGAGGAGCCCTTTGGTTTCTTTAAGAAGTCTTCTGGGGACCCACGAGCCGGCTGGCAATGGATCGCGAAGACACCTCGGGTGGAATCACTCAACAGGGGCCCACGGTCACTCGGGACGGGGTAGGCCTCTGATCTTCGGAGGGATTCCTGCTGGAGGTCGGGACCACACGTGGTCCAAAGCACAAGTTCGTAGAACGTTGTGAAGGGGTTGCACTCGACAATAGTGCACGGTACCCAGGGGTCGCGGTTCCTCGTCACTCGTGGGGTCCACTTGCCTCAGCTTTGCTGGGAACTCACGATGGCCTTGGAGAAGTCAGGAAATCTACTTCTTTGGCTGCAGAGACTTCGGACTCCGGCGTGAGCGGCGTAGTTTGCGACCGTCATTGTCATTTTTGGTGCCTGCCAAGCAGGGGAGTCACTCCTTGACTCCAAGGGAGATTCTTCTGTCTTCCAAAGGTAGTGGAACGTCGAAGGGCCAGGATTCTTCTGTAGAGCGTTGTCCAGGGGTTATCTAACTGGCAAGTTCAAGGGTTCCCCCTCTTATACTAAAAAGAGGGGATGGACTAGCTCTATGACCCCACCTATGGGAGGGTCAAGGGAGGGGTGGCTACACCCACTTCCCTTTGTCCAGTTTCGTGCCAGAGCAGGGGCAGGTAGCCCCTGAGCCGGTTTGAACTGGCATATGCACAGAGGAGCCTTCTGCTCCCCCAGTGCAGGACTTCAAAGCACTCTAAGAGTGCACCCACCCAGCCCCAATACACTAAACCCTGTCTGGGAGGTGGTTACACCTCCCTGTGACAGGATGCCTATTGTTGGGCTTCCTCCACTGTGAGTTTCGGTCATCAGCAGGAGGGCAGCCCAGTGTCTGTGACTGGTGGCATCCATTTTGTGATGCCAGGGCTCTTCAGGATTCTACCGCGTTTCCACAGCAGGTACATGTCTTATCCCTCTAGAAGGGTGGAATGCTACCCCGCCGCCAGAATTGGCGGGGGGGTAGTATTCCAAGATGTTTGACACCAAACACGACATGTTTTGATGCAGCCATTCCAAAGTTAGCATTTTACCGCGAGGAGATAATGCACTTAAGAGTATATGGTTTAACCGCATCCACAAACAGCACCAGAGAATAGACTCTGAGAGCTGCAGAGGGGCCCTGCTCATGCAGAGGCACACCCTCACATAGAAGCCAAGCACCCTGCCCTCAGGATTGATAGGGCCTGCCTTAGGGGTGACTGATAGGTTTATATGTGTGTGCAGGAGAGATATAGGAAACCTATATCTCAGTGAGGGGTGCTAGCACCACCTCACCCAGGCTGCAGTAGCAGGCCTGTGGTGTCAGATTTAGTCTGCCTCCCAGGGGTGGCATAATATATGCTGCAGCCCCTGGTAGGCCTGTGAAGTATCTATGCCCTTGGTACCTAAGGTACCATGTACTAGGGACTCATAAGGCACCACAGTATCCAATCACTAGTGCACCTAGAGTGCACTCCATGTCATTCAGAGAGAACAGAGAGGCTGGGGCCCTGATTGGCAGGGACCCAGCCAGACTATAGCCAGAAACCAGTGCTAACATCAGAAAAAAAGTGGGGGCAACATAAGAGGCAGATCCTACTCTCCTACAAGAGGTATAGAAAGAAGTAAGAGTAGAGCAGAAAGAAGGAATAGAGGTGCAGAACGAAGCCAGAGAGGTGCAGAAAGAGGCAAGAGAAGTGCAGAAAATGGCAAGAAAGGTGCAGATAGAGGCAAGAGAGGTGCAGAAAGAAGCAACAGAGGTGAAGAAAGAGGCAAGAAAAGTACAGAAAGAGGCAAGAGAGGTGTAGATAGAGGCAAGAGAAGTGCAGAAAGAAGCAACACAGGTGCAGAAAGAGGCAAGAAAAGTGCATAAAGAGGCAAAAGAGATGCACAAAGAGGCACGATTGGTGGAGAAAGAGGAAAGAGAGGTTAAGAAAGAGGCAAGAGGGGTGCAGAAAGAAGCAAGAGAGGTGCAAGAAAGAAGCAAGAGAGGTGCAGAAAGAAGCAAGAGAGGAACAGAAAGAAGCAAGAGAAGTGCAGAAAGAGGCAGAGGCAAGAGAGCTGCAGAGAGGTAAAAGAGGTGCAGAAAGAGGCAAGAGAGGTGCAGAAAGAGGCAAGAGGAGTACTGAAAGAGGCAAGAGGAGTGCAGAAAAAGGCAAGAGAGGTGCAGAGAGGCAAGAGAGGTGCAGAAAGAAGCAAGAGAGGTGCAGATAGAGGCAAGAGAGTGCAGAAAAAGGCAGGAGAGGTGCAAAAAGAGGCAATAGACGTGATGAAAGAAGCAATCGAGGTGCAGAAAAAGGAAGAAATGTGCATAAAGAGGCAAGACAAGTACAAAAAGAAATAAGAAGTACAGAAAAAGGCAAGTGAAGTGCATAAAGAGGCAAGAGAAGTACAAAAAGATGCAAGAGAAATGCAGAAAGAGGCAGGAAGAATGCAGAAAGAGGCAAGAGAGGTGCAGAAAGAGGCAAGAGAGGTGCAGAGAGAGGCGAGAGAGGTGCAAAAAGAAGCAAGAGAGGTACAGAAAGAAGCAAGATAAGTGCAGAAAGAGGCAGAGGCAAAAGAGCTGCAGAGAGGTAAAAGAGGAGTGCTGAAAGAGGCAAGAGGTTTGCAGAAAAAAGCAAGAGAGGTGCAGAGAGGCAAGAGAGGTACAGAAAGAAGCAAGAGAGGTACAGAAAGAGGCAAGAGAGGTGGCAGAAAGAGGCAAGAGTAGTGCAGAAAGAGGCAAGAGAGGTGCACAAAGAAGCAAGAGAGGTGGAGAAAGAGGAAGAAATGTGCAGAAAGAAACAAGAGAAGTACAGCAAAAGGCAAGTGAAGTGCATAAAGGGGCAAGAGAAGTACAGAAAGAAGCAAGAGAAGTGCAGAAAGAGGCAAGAAGAGTGCAGAAAGAGGCAAGAGAGGTGCAGAAAGAGGCAAGAAAAGTGTAGAAAGAAGCAAGAGAGGTAGAGACAGAGGAAGAAATGTGCAGAAAGAGGCAAGGGAGATGCAGAGCGAGGCAAGAGAGGTGCAGAAAGAAGCAAGAGAGATGGAAAAAGAGGAAGAAATGAGCAGAAAGAGGCAAGAGAGGTGAAGAACGAGGCAAGAGAAGTACAGAAAGAGGCAAGGGAGGTTCAGAAAGATGCAAGAGTGGTGCAGAGAGAAGCAAAAGAGGTACATAAAGAAGCAAGGGAAGTGCATAAAGCAAGAAAAGTGCAGAAAGTGGCAAGAGAAGTACAGAAAGAAGCAAGAGAAGTGCAGAAAGAGGCAAGAAGAATGCAGAAAGAGGCAAGAGAGGTGCAGAAAGAGGCAAGAGAAGTGTAGAAAGAAGCAAGAGAGGTGGAGAAAGAGGAAGAAATATGCAGAAAGAGGCAAGAGAGGTGCAGAGCGAGGCAAGAGAGGTGCAGAAAGAAGCAAGAGAGATGGAGAAAGAGGAAGAAATGAGCAGAAAGAGGCAAGAGAGGTGAAGAATGAGACAAGAGAAGTATAGAAAGAGGCAAGGGAGGTTCAGAAAGAGGCAAGAGTGGTGCAGAAAGAAGCAAGAGAGGTACAAATGGTAGCAAGTGAAGTGCAGAAAGAGGCAAGAGGGGGGGCAGGAGAGGTACAGAAAGAGGTAAGAGAAGTGCAGAGAGAGGCAAGAGGGGTGCAGAAAGAGGCAAGAGGCATGCAGAGAAAGGCAAGAGAGGTGCAGATATGCACGAGAGGTGCAGAAAGAAGCAGGAGAGGTACACAAAGAGGCTAGAGAAGTGATGAAAGAAGCAATAGAGGTGCAGAAAGAAGAAGAAATGTGCATTAAGAGGCAAGACAAATGCAGAAAGAGTCAAGAGAAGTACAGAAAGAGGCAAGTGAAGTGCATAAAGAGGTAAGAAAGGTACAGAAAAAAGAAAGAGTAGTGCAGAAAGAGGCAAGAAGAGTACAGAAAGAGGCAAGAGAAGTACAGAAAAACGCAAGAGAAGTGCTGAAAAAGCGAGAGAGCTGCATAAAGATGCAAGAGAGGTGAAAAAAGAGGCAAGAGAAGTGCAGAAAGAAGGAAGAGAGGTGCAGAATGAAGCAAGAGAGGTGCAGAAAGAGGCAAGAGAAGTGCAGAAAAAGGCAAGAAAGGTGCAGAAAGGGGCAAGAGGGTTACAGAAAGAAGCAAGAGAGCTGCAAAAAGACTCAATAGAGGTAGAGAAAGAGGCAAGAGAAGTGCAGAAAGAGGTAAGAGAGGTGTAGAAAGAAGCAAGAGAAGTGCAGAAAGAAGGAAGAGAGGTGCAGAACAAAGAAAGAGAGGTGCAGAAAGAGGCAAGAGAAGTGCAGAAAAAGGCAAGAAAGGTGCAGATAGAGGCAAGAGAGGTGCATAAAGTAGCAACAGAGGTGCAGAAAGAGGAAAGAAAAGTACAGAAAGAAGCAAGAGAGGTGCAGATAGTGGCAAGAAAAGTGCAGAAAGAGGCAAAAGAGGTGCACAAAGAGGCACGAGTGGTGGAGAATGGGGAAAGAGAGGTTAAGAAAGAGGCAAGAGGGGTGCAGAAAGAAGCAAGAGAGGTGCAAGAAAGAAGCAAGAGAGGTGCAGAAAGAAGCAAGAGAGGAACAGAAAGAAGCAAGAGAAGTGCAGAAAGAGGCAGAGGCAAGAGCTGCAGAGAGGTAAAAGAGGTGCAGAAAGAGGAAAGAGAGGTGCAGAAAGAGGCAAGAGGAGTGCTGAAAGAGGCAAGAGGTGTGCAGAAAAAGGCAAGAGAGGTGCAGAGAGGCAATAGAGGTGCAGAAAGAATCAAGATAGGTACAGAAAAAGGCAAGAGAGTGCAGAAAGAGGCAGGAGAGGTGCAAAAAGAGGCAAGAGAAGTGCACAAAGAAGCAAGAGAGGTGGAGAAAGAAGAAGAAATGTGCAGAAAGAGGCAAGAGATGTGCAGAGCAAGGCAAGAGAGTTGCAGAAAGAGGCAAGAGAGGGGGAAAAAGAGGAATAAATGTGCAGAAAGACACCTGAGAGGTGCAGAAAGAGGGAAGAGAGATACAGAAAAAAAGCAAAAGAAATGCAGAAAGAGGCAAGAGAGGGGAAAAAGAAGCACAACAGGTGCAGAATGAAGCAAGAGGAGTGCAGAAAGAAGCACAAGAGGTACAGAAAGAAGCAAGAGAGGTGCAGAAATAGGCAAGATAAGGGCAGAAAGAAGCAACAGTGGTGCAGAAAGAGGCAAGAGGGGTGCAGAAAGTAGTAAGAGAGGTACAGAAAGAGGCAATAGAGGTGCAGAAAGAGGCAAAAGAAATGCAGAAAGAGGCAAGAGACGTGCAGAAAGAGGCAAGAGACGTGCAGAGAGAGGCAAGGGAGGTGCAGAAAGTAGCAGGAGAGGTGCAGAAAGAGGAAGAAATGTGCAGAAAGAGGCAAAATAGGTGCAGAAAGAAGCAAGAGAGGTGAAGAAAGCAGTAAGAGAGGTGCAGAAAGAGGTGGAGAGTGAGGAATAAATGTGCAGAAAGAGGCAAGAGAGGTGCAGAAAGCAGCAAGAGAAGTACAGAAAGAGGCAAGAGAGGTGCAGAAAAGTACAGAAAGAGGCAAGAGAGGTGCACAAAGAGGCACGAGTGGTGGAGAAAGACGAAAGAGAGGTTCAGAAAGAGGCAAGAGGGGTACAGAAAGAGGCAAGAGGGGTGCAGAAAGAGGTAAGAGAGGTACAGAAAGAGGCAAGAGAAGTAAAGAAAAAGGCAAGTGAAGTGCATAAAGAGGCTAGAGAAGTACAGAAAGAAGCAAGAGAAGTGCAGAAATAGGCAAGAAGAATGCAGAAAGTGGCAAGAGAGGAGCAGAAAGAGGCAAGAGAAGTGTATAAAGAAGCAAGAGAGGTGGAGAAAGAGGAAGAAATGTGTAGAAAGAGGCAAGAGAGGTGCAGAGCGAGGCAAGAGAAGTGCAGAAAGAAGCAAGAGAGATGGAGAAAGAGGAATAAATTAGCAGAAAGAGGCAAGAGAAGTACAGAAAGAGGCAAGGGAGGTTCAGAAAAAGGCAAGAGTGGTGCAGAAAGAAGCAAAAGAGGTACATAAAGAAGCAAGAGAAGTGCATAAAGAAGCAAGAGAAGTGCAGAAAGAGACAAGAGAGGTGCAGAAAGAGGCAAGAGAGGTGCAGAGAGGCAAGAGAGGTGCAGAAAGCAGCAAAAGAGGTACAGAAAGAGGCAAGAGAGTGCAGAAAGAGGCAGGAGAGGTGCAAAAAGAGGCAAGAGAAGTGATGAAAGAAGCAATCGAGGTGCAGAAAAAGGAAGAAATGTGCATATAGAGGCAAGACAAGTACAGAAAGAAACAAGAGAAGTACAGAAAAGGGCAAAAGAAGTGCATAAAGAGGCAAGAGAAGTACAGAAAGATGCAAGAGAAATGCATAAAGAGGCAAGAAGAATGCAGAAAGAGGCAAGAGAGGTGCAGAAAGAGGCAAGAGAAGTGCAGAAAGAGGCAAGAAAGGTGCAGAAAGAAGCAAGAGAGGTGCAGAAAGAAGCAAGAGAAGTGCAGAAAGAGGCAGAGGCAAAAGAGCTGCAGAGAGGTAACAGAGGTGCAGAAAGAGGCAAGAGAGGTGCAGAAAGAGGCAAGAGGAGTACTGAAAGAGGCAAGAGGTTTGCAGAAAAGGCAAGAAGTACAGAGAGAAGCAAAAGAGGTAGAGAAAGACGCAAATGAGGTGGCAGAAAGAGGCAGGAGTAGTGAGGAAAAAGGCAAGAGAGGTGCAGAAAGAAGCAAGAGTTCTGGAGAAAGAGGAAGAAATGTGCAGAAAGAAACAAGAGAAGTACAGAAAGACGCAAGAGAAGTGCAGAAAGAGGCAAGAAGAGTGCAGAAAGAGGCAAGAGAGGTGCAGAAAGAGGCAAGAGAGGTGCAGAAAGAGGCAAGAGAGATGCAGAAAGAAGCAAGAGAGGTGGAGAAAGAGGCAAGAGAAGTGTAGAAAGAAGTAAGAGAGGTGGAGAAAGAGGAAGACATGTGCAGAAAGAGGCAAGAGAGGTGCAGAGCGAGGCAAGAGAGGTGCAGAAAAAAGCAAGAGAGATGGAGAAAGAGGAAGAAATGAGCAGAAAGAGGCAAGAGAGGTGAAGAACGAGGCAAGAGAAGTACAGAAAGAGGTAAGGGAGGTTCAGAAAGAGGCAAGAGTGGTGCAGAAAGAAACAAAAGAGGTACATAAAGAAGCAAGAGAAGTGCATAAAGAAGCAAGAGAAGTGCAGAAAGAAGAAGGAGAATGTAGGAGAGTAGGATCTGCCTCTTATGTTGCCCCCACTTTTTTTCTGATGTTTACACTGGTTTCTGGCTATAGTCTGGCTGGGTCCCTGCCAATCAGGGCCCCAGCCTCTCTGTTCTCTCTAAATGACTTGGAGTGCACTCTAGGTGCACTAGTGATTGGATACTGTGGTACCTTATGAGTCCCTAGTATATGGTACCTTAGGTACCAAGGGCATAGGTACTTCACAGGCCTACCAGGGGCTGCAGCATGTATTATGCCACCCCTGGGAAGCAGACTAAATCTGACACCACAGGCCTGCTACTGCAGCCTGGGTGAGGTGGTGCTAGCACTCCTCACTGAGATATGGGTTCCCTATATCTCTCCTGCACACACATTTAAACCTATCAGTCACCCCTAAGGCAGGCCCTATCAATCCTGGAGGGCAGGGTGCTTGGTTCCTATGTGAGAGGGTGCCTCTGCCTGAGCAGGGCCCCTCTGCAGCTCTCAGAGTCCATTCTCTGGTGCTGTTTGTGGATGGGGTTAAACCATATACTCTTAAGTGCATTATATCCTCGCGGTAAAATGCTAACTTTGGAATGGCTGCATCAAAACATGTCGTGTTTGGTGTCAAACATCTTGGAATACTACCCCCCCCGCCAGTTCTGGCGGAGGGGGTAGCATTCCACCCTTCTAGAGGGATAGACATGTACCTACTGTGGAAACACGGTAGAATCCTGAAGAGCCCTGGCATCACAAAATGGATGCCACAAGTCACAGACACTGGTCTGCCCTCCTGTTGATGACCGAAACTCGCAGTGGAGGAAGCCCAACAATAGGCATCCTGTCACAGGGAGGTGTAACCACCTCCCAGACAGGGTTTAGTGTATTGGGGCTGGGTGGGTTCACTCTTAGAGTGCTTTGAAGTCCTGCACTGGGGGAGCAGAAGGCTCCTCTGTGCATATGCCAGTTCAAACCAGCTCAGGGGCTACCTGCCCCTGCTCTGGTGCGAAACTGGACAAAGGGAAGTGGTTGTAGCCACCTTCTCCCCTGACCCTCCCATAGGTGGGGTCATAGAGCTAGTCCCTCCCTTCTTTTTAGTATAAGAGAGGGAACCTGTGCATAGCACACTAGATATCCCTGGATGACGCTCTGAAGAAGAATCCTGGACCTTCGATGTTCCACTACCTTTGGAAGACTGAAGAATCTCCCTTGGAGTCAAGGAGTGACTCCCCTGCTTGGCAGGCACCAAAAACTACAAATGACGGTCACAAACTATGCTGCTCCTGCCGTAGTCCGAAGTCCCTGCAGCCCAAGAAGTAGATTTCCTGTTTTCTCAAAGGCCATCGTGAGTCCCCAGTGAAGCTGAGGCCAGTGGACCCTAAGAGTGACGAGGAACTGCGACCCCTGTGTACCGTGCACTATTGTCAAGTGCAACCCCTTCACAATGTTCTACGAACTTGTGCTTATAACCACATGTGGTCCTAGCCTCCAGCAGGAATCCTTCTGAAGATCAGATGCCTACCACGTCCCGAGTGACCGTGGGCCCCTGTTGAGCAAATCCTCCCGAGGTGTCTTTGCGATCCCTTGCCAGCCGTCTTGTGGGTCCCCTGAAGGCTTTCCTACAGAACCAAAGAGCTCCCTTCGTTGCTCCAGGCCTGCCCTGACTTACCCTCGCTCGATGAGTCCCTCAGACCTTGCTGGTCTGCGCCATTGCCTTTTTACACTTTCCCCAAGACTTGCTGTTACCAAGGCTTGTTGGCTCCAATCAAGTCGCCAACACTGCAGTAAGCTGCAAACATTGTAATTCACGCCGAATCCAGCTCCTGGTTGTCGTCAACACCTCCTGGACCTCATGGCTGAAGAGTCAAGGCACCCATGAATGACCTGAATCTTGCAACGACGGTGGGCATCCATCTTCCTTGCCCCGAGTCACTGCCAAGTGACTTTGAACACTGTCCCCTCTGCTTTCAGGTCTTCCATCTTCTGAATCCAGGCTTGGATTCCACCGGACACTTCTTCGGACTTCACAAGCAGCAAGTCTTCATTGTCCTCCATTGAAAACGACGCCGCGACCCGGCACCAAAGGACACCTATGCACCCGGCTTCCTTGGGTGAGGTAACTCCAGCACTACGGTGCTCCTGTGGGTGTTGGCCCTAGAACTACTTACCCTGTAAGTGACTTGCTTGTAGGTTCTCCCGAAGTATCCTAAAACTCTTAATTTCCAACCGCGACTTGCCCCATTGAAGTCAACGGCGATTCGCGCCTGTGTATCCACACTGCACGCGTCCCACGTGGGTCCTTTACTTACCTGCCTTGGGTGGTTTCGTGAGGCCCCAGCACTTCTGAAGGCCCTAGGCCTTGTCTCTTTGCAAGTCGTTGTTTCTAAGTCTCTTTTTGTATATGGTCTGGTACGCCCCTAGGGCCCCAGCCATATTTGTGCTTAATTTATTGTGAAACGTTGATTTGTGCATATGTCCTTGACTTCTAATCTCATAAAGAGATTAGTAGAGAGTTGTTAGTAATAAATACATATATATTTGATATATATACCTGTGTGGTGTCTTTTCATTTGGTGATTCAAGAGATTGTGTGGTAAAACAAGCTGCTTTACATTCCTTCAAGACTTAGCCTGAAGGCTGCTCTCCAAAGCTACCACTAGGATAGCTTTCTTTAAAGGTTGTCTTAAACCTATCTACCATAAGAGTTAAATTGTACTGGTGCAAGGTGTCCACTTTAATTAGTGAACAGCATATACCAGGCCAACTTCTCACATTGGTGGGCAGCGTGTGGGATTCCAGCTTGCTATTGTTTTACCAGAAAATCTCTATTTGAATTACTAACTGAAAACCACTATAGGTACTTAAGGTACATATAAAGTCAAGCTTAGTATCAATAAGTTCTACTGAACTTAGAGCTGTGTGCCAAGGGATAGCACACCCTTTCTACAGCTCAAGCTAGTATCAGTAGGCCACAAACTAGTGTAGGTAGTACAACACTGCACAACACTAGAATGTCCTTAAAGGGTGGAACCAGTGGATCCACTCAGCCTCAGTATAAGGACATGGCTTTCTCTGACTTGAGAGCCATGTGTGTTGAAAGACACCTGAAGCTAGGACAGAGTCCCTCCACACTACACCTGATAGATCTGCTGACAGCAGATGATCTTAGATTGGCTCTAGGAGCTAATGGGTCTGAATCAGTGGGTGGGTCAATTACAGTGTCTGGGTCAGATGATGAAAATCAGAATGACCAAGACTCTGTGATTGAAGGGCCAGGCTCCAAGGGGCCTGAAAAGGACAGAGGAATTCTCCCTAAGAGAACTGACAGAGTGGATGAGAGGCCTAGGTCCCCTTCCAGGGAATCTGACCACTCTTATCACTCTGGCAGAGAATTTGTCCAGCAGAGGAACTCATACTTTCCCATAAGAGAGACCTCCTCTGACAGAATGTACAAACTGCTGCAGTATGAGGAAGCAAGAGTTGCCCTCAAAACCAAGCAGTTGGCATTAGATAGAGAAGCCCTGGAGCTCCAGAGAGCTTCTAGAAGAGAGGGGTTAGAACCCTTGGTGGCAGCAACAGTGTCCCTAGAGGCAGAGAATATATTCCAGACCATAGGAACCTGAGCAAGGTTGTTCCTCCCTACCAGAGTGGGGATGATATCCATAAGTGGATAACTGCTATGGAGAGCGCGTGTAGAGTACAACAAGTCCCCCAAAAGCAGTGGGCGGCAATCTTGTGGCTCTCCTTTTCAGATAAAGGTAGAGACAAGCTCCTCACTGTTAGAGAAGAGGATGCTGATGATTATGAAGTGCTGAAGAGTGCACTGATAGATGGGTTTGGCTTAAAGACTGAGCAGTACAGGTTGAAGTTCAGAGATACCCAGAAGGCACAGACTCAGGACTGGACTGACTTTGTTGATTGTGCAACCAAGTCTCTGGAGGGTTGGCTGGATGGCAGTAGGGTTACTGATTTCAAGGGATTATATAATCTAATGATGAGAGAACAGATCCTTAATAATTGCCAGAACCAGTTGTTGCATCAATACCTGGTGGACTCAGATCTGACCTCTCCCCAAGAATTGGGAAAGAAGGCAGACAAGTGGGTCAGAACCAGGGTGAGGCAGAAAACCCAGAACCAAGGGGGTGACACAAAGAAGCAGGATTCTAAGGGCTCTGAGAAAGGTGGGGATAAGTCAAAAGACCAGAAGTCTTCACAAGGGCCCCAAAAATCTGCATCTGGTGGGGAGTCACAATCCAACAAGGGAAAAGGCCAAAAGAAGACCTGGTGCAAATTCTGTAAACAGAAAGGGCACTGGACTTCTGATTGTAACAAGTCCAAAGACCAAACCTCCACCACTCCTGCCCCTAAGGCAACTGTTCCCCCTAGCTCAGCTACTGGTGGAGGTAGTACTCAGAATAAGGGTGTAGTAGGGTTGACCCTGGGTTCTGAAGTGGACTCTGGCCTAGTCAGAGTACCCACTCAGGCATTGCTGATTTGTGATGGAGACACTGATATGTCCTTCCTACTGAGCCCCAGTAATCTGGACAAATACAAACAGCAGCCTGTAATAAATGGCAAACAGGCTTTGTCATTTAGGGACACACGTGCTAGTGTCACCATGGTGGCAGAGGATCTTGTGGACCCTGGACAGATCATCCTGGGCAAAATGTACCAGGTGACCAATGCAAGCAATGTCAGGACCAACCATAGTCTGGCAGTTGTGAATTTCTCCTGGGGAGGGGTAACTGGCCTCAAGAAGGTTGTAGTCAGTGCAGACCTCCCTGTAGAATGTCTATTGGGCAATGATCTAGAAACTTCAGCCTGGTCTGAAGTAGAGTTGTGGACTCATGCTGAGATGTTGGTCATCCCTGCAGAGGTATTTGCTGTGACCAGGTCACAGGCCAGAATGCATAACACTGAACCATCTCTGGATCCTGGAACAATGGACCAGATGCTTCCCAAGAAGAGGAGCAGTAGGGTTAAGGCAGTGCCTTCCCCTCTGTCTCAGATCACAGATTCACCTCTTGAGGGAGGTGAAGCAGATCCTGAAGAAGGAACTGCCCCAGGGGAACTTGAGTCTGATCAGGTTGAGTTCTTGGGGGCAGGGGGCCCTTCTAGGGAAGATCTGAGTAAGGAGCAACAGTGCTGCCCCTCTCTTGAACCCCTCAGACAGCAGGCTACTGCTGAGGCTGCTGGGAGTGCTAGTGGGTCCCATAAAGTTTATTGGGATGAGGGACTCCTATATTCTGAGGGTAGAGACCCAGCCCCTGGAGCCACCAGTAAGTTGGCAATACCTCAGAAGTTTAGGGGGTTCCTCTTGACCTTAGCACATGATATCCCTTTAGCAGGTCACTTGGGCCAAAACAAGACCTGGGACAGGCTTGTTCCACATTTTCATTGGCCACATATGTCAGAGGACACAAAGGAGTTTTGTCGCTCCTGTGTCACATGCCAAGCCAGTGGTAAGGCAGGTGGCACAACAAAGGCCCCTGATACCACTACCTGTGGTGGGGGTACCCTTTGAAAGGGTAGGGATTGACATTGTTGGTCCCCTTGACCCTCAAACTGCATCTGGGCACAGGTTTATCCTGGTGGTAGTGGATCATGCCAACCGGTACCCAGAGGCAATTCCCCTAAGGACCACCACAGCCCCTGTGGTGGCAAGAGCCCTCATTGGAGTTTTCTCCAGAGTGGGTTTCCCAAAGGAGGTAATCTCTGACAGAGGTACCAACTTCATGTCAGGATATTTGAAAGCAATGTGGAAGGAGTGTGGTGTAACTTATAAGTACACCACCCCTATCACCCACAATGCAATGGGTTGGTTGAACGTTTCAACAAAACCCTGAAGGGAATGATTAAAGGACTCCCAGAGAAGCTTAGGCGGAAATGGGACCTTCTTCTTCCTTGCCTGTTGTTTGCATACAGAGACGTTCCACAGAAGGGGGTTGGCTATCAGCCCATTTGAGCTTCTGTTTGGGCATCCTGTAAGGGGTCCATTATGTTTGGTGAAAGAGGGCTGGGAGTTACCTCTCAAGCCCCCCAAACAAGACGTGATGGACTATGTACTTGGTCTCCGCTCCCGGATGGCCGAATACATGAAAAAGGCAACCAAAAATCTGGAGGCCAGCCAAGAATTACAAAAAGCTTGGCCTGACCAAAAGGCTGTGCTGACTGTGTACCAGCCAGGACAGAAAGTGTGGGTGTTAGAGCCTGTTCCCCCAGCAGCCCTCCAGGACAAATGGAGTGGCCCCCATACAATAGTTGAACAGAAGGGAGAAGTCACCTATTTGGTGAATCTTGAAACTCCCAGGAGCCCCCTGAGGGTGCTCCATGTCAACAGACTGAAGCCATATGTTGACAGGGCTGACATGGGCTTGCTCATGGCAACTGATGAGGACCAGGAGGAGGAGAGTGACCCTCTCCCTGACCTGCTCTCTCAGAACCCTGATGATGGGTCAGTAGATGGTGTTGCTTTGGCAAGCAGCCTTACTGACCATCAGCAAACTGAGTGCAGACAAGTTCTGCAACAGTATAGACATATGTTTAGCCTGACCCCTAGTCAGACTACCTGTTGCACCCATGAGGTGTACACTGGAGACAGTCTGCCTGTCAAGAGTAAAATCTACAGGCAACCTGACCATGTCAGCGACTGTAACAGGACTTAAGTCCAGAAAATGTTGGAGTTAGGTGTGATTGAGCCTTCAGATAGCCCTTGGGCTAGCCCAGTAGTCCTAGTACCCAAGCCTCATACCCAGGGTGGTAAGAAAGAAATGAGGTTTTGTGTAGACTACAGAGGCCTCAATGCAGTCACTAGGACTGATGCCTATCCCATACCAAGGGCAGATGAGCTGATTGATACTTTGGCCTCAGCCAAGTATCTAAGTACATTTGACCTAACAGCTGGCTACTGGCAGATCAGATTAGCTGATGATGCAAAAGCCAAAACAGCATTTTCGACCCCTAGTGGGCACTACCACTTTGTGGTGATGCCCTTTGGATTGAAAATGCACCTGCCACTTTTCAGAGGTTGGTGAACAAAGTTCTGGCAGGAATGGAAACTTATTGCTCAACTTATCTAGATGACATTGCTGTCTTTAGTTCCTCCTGGCAGGATCACCTGGTCCACCTCAGAAATGTTTTGGAGGCTCTGCAGAAAGCAGGCCTCACTATCAAGGCCACCAAGTGCCAGATAGGGCAGAGTCAGGTTGTGTACCTGGGCCACCTTGTGGGTGGAGGCCAGGTTCAACCTTTACAGAGCAAAATCCAAACCATAATGGAATGGGTTGCTCCAACCACCCAGACACAGGTGAGAGCCTTCTTAGGCCTGACTGGGTACTATAGGAGGTTTGTCAAGGGATATGGATCTATAGTGACCCCTTGAATGATCTGACCTCAAAGAAAATGCCAAAAAGGTTCAGTGGACAGCTAGCTGTCAGAAGGCATTTGAAGACCTAAAGCAGGCCATGTGCACTTCCCCCATCTTACAGAGTCCAGACTACACCAAAAAGTTCATTGTCCAAACAGATGCTTCTGAGCTGGGTGTGGGAGCTGTACTGTCTCAACTGAATGATGAAGGTCAAGACCAGCCAGTAGCTTTCATTAGCAGAAGGCTGACCCCTAGAGAGAAACGTTGGTCAGCTATAGAGAGAGAGGCCTTTGCTGTGGTATGGGCCCTGAAGAAGCTGAGGCCATACTTGTTTGGCACTCACTTCATAGTTCAGACTGACCACAAGCCCCTCCTATGGCTTAAACAGATGAAAGGTGAAAACCCAAAACTTTTGAGGTGGTCCATTTCCCTACAGGGGATGGACTATACAGTGGAACATAGACCTGGGACCCAACATGCCAATGCAGATGGACTCTCAAGGTATTTCCACTTAGAACACGAAGACTCAACTGGTCAAGGTTAGTTTAGTGTCCCTGCATTTGGGGGGTTGTGTAGGAGAGTAGGATCTGCCTCTTATGTTGCCCCCACTTTTTTCTGATGTTTACACTGGTTTCTGGCTATAGTCTGGCTGGGTCCCTGCCAATCAGGGCCCCAGGGTCTCTGTTCTCTCTAAATGACTTGGAGTGCACTCTAGGTGCACTAGTGATTGGATACTGTGGTACCTTATGAGTCCCTAGTATATGGTACCTTAGGTACCAAGGTCATAGGTTCTTCACAGGCCTACCAGGGGCTGCAGCATGTATTATGCCAACCCTGGGAAGCAGACTAAATCTGACACCACAGGCCTGCTACTGCAGCCTGGGTGAGGTGGTGCTAGCACTCCTCACTGAGATATGGGTTCCCTATATCTCTCCTGCACACACATTTAAACCTATCAGTCACCCCTAAGGCAGGCCCTATCAATCCTGAGGGCAGGGTGCTTGGTTCCTATGTGAGAGGGTGCCTCTGCCTGAGCAGGGCCCCTCTGCAGCTCTCAGAGTCCATTCTCTGGTGCTGTTTGTGGATGCGGTTAAACCATATACTCTTAAGTGCATTATATCCTCGCGGTAAAATGCTAACTTTGGAATGGCTGCATCAAAACATGTTGTGTTTGGTGTCAAACATCTTGGAATACTACCCCCCCACCAATTCTGGCGGCGGGGGTAGCATTCCACCCTTCTAGAGGGATAGACATGTACCTACTGTGGAAACGCGGTAGAATCCTGAAGAGCCCTGGCATCACAAAATGGATGTCACCAGTCACAGACACTGGGCTGCCCTCCTGCTGATGACCTAAACTCGCAGTGGAGGAAGCCCAACAATAGGCATCCTGTCACAGGGAGGTGTAACCACCTCCCAGACAGGGTTTAGTATATTGGGGCTGGGTGGGTGCACTCTTAGAGTGCTTTGAAGTCCTGCACTGGGGGAGCAGAAGGCTCCTCTGTGCATATGCCAGTTCAAACCAGCTCAGGGGCTACCTGCCCCTGCTCTGGCACGAAACTGGACAAAGGGAAGTGGGTGTAGCCACCACTCCCCTGACCCTCCCATAGGTGGGGTCATAGAGCTAGTCCCTCCCTTCTTTTTAGTATAAGAGAGGGAACCTGTGAATAGCACACTAGATATCCCTGGACGACGTTCTGAAGAAGAATCCTGGACCTTCGACGTTCCACTACCTTTGGAAGACTGAAGAATCTCCCTTGGAGTCAAGGAGTGACTCCCCTGCTTGGCAGGCACCAAAAACTACAAACAACAGTTGCAAACTACGCCGCTCCCGCAAGAGTCCGAAGTCCCTGCAGCCCAAGAAGTGGATTTCCTGACTTCTCAAAGGCCATCGTGAGGCCCCAGTGAAGCTGAGGCCAGTGGACCCCAAGAGTGATGAGGAACTGCGACCCCTGGGTACCGTGCACTATTGTCAAGTGCAACCCCTTCACAATATTCTACGAACTTGTGCTTTGGACCACATGTGGTCATATCTTCCAGCAGTAATCCCTCTAAAGATCAGAGGCCTACCATGTCCCGAGTGACCGTGGGCCCCTGTTGAGCAAATCCTCCCAAGGTGTCTTTGCGATCCCTTGCCAGCCAGCTTGTGGGTCCCCTGAAGGATTTCCTACAGAACCAAAGAGCTCCCCTGATTGCTCTAGGCCTGCCCTGACTTACCCTTGCTGGGTGAGTCCCTCAGACCTTGCTGGTCTGCGCCATTGCCTTTTTACACTTTCCCCGAGACTTGCTGTTACCAAGGCTTGTTGGCTCCAATCGAGTCGCCGACACCGCAGTAAGCTGCAGACATTGTGTTCCACGCGTAATCCAGCTCCTGGTTGTCGTCAAGGCCTCCTGGACCTCGTGGCTGAAGAGTCAAGGCACCCATGAATGACCTGAATCTTGCGACGACGGTGGGCATCCATCTTCCTTGCCCCGAGTCACTGCCAAGTGACTTTGAACACTGTCCCCTCTGCTTTCAGGTCTTCCATCTTCTGAATCCAGGCTTGGATTCCACCGGACACTTCTTCGGACTTCACAAGCAGCAAGTCTTCATTGTCCTCCATTGAAAACGACGCCGCGACCTGACACCAAAGGACACCTATGCACCCGGCTTCCCTGGGTGAGGTAACTCCAGCACTACAGTGCTTCTGTGGGTGTTGGCCCTAGAACTACTTACCCTGTAAGTGACTTGCTTGTAGGTTCTCCCGAAGTATCCTAAAACTCTTAATTTCCAACCGCGACTTGCCCCATTGAAGTCAACGGCGATTCGCGCCTGTGTATCCACACTGCACGCGTCCCCCGTGGGTCCTTTACATACCTGCCTTGGGTGGTTTTGTGAGGCCCCAGCACTTCTGAAGGCCCTAGGCCTTGTCTCTTTGCAAGTAGTTGTTTCTAAGTCTCTTTTTTTGTATATGGTCTGGTACGCCCCTAGGGCCCCAGCCATATTTGTGCTTAATTTATTGTGAAACGTTGATTTGTGCATATGTCCTTGACTTCTAATCTCATAAAGAGATTAGTAGAGAGTTGTTAGTAATAAATACATATATATTTGATATATATACCTGTGTGGTGTCTTTTCATTTGGTGATTCAAGAGATTGTGTGGTAAAACAAGCTGCTTTACATTCCTTCAAGACTTAGCCTGAAGGCTGCTCTCCACAGCTACCACTAGGATAGCTTTCTTTAAAGGTTGTCTTAAACCTATCTACCATAAGAGTCGAATTGTACTGGTGCAAGGTGTCAACTATAATTAGTGAATGTGAGAAGTTGGCCTGGTATATGCTGTCCACTAATTATAGTGGGCACCTTGCACCAGTCCAAACAACCCCTTATTGGAGATAGGTTAAAGACAACCTTTATTGAAAGCTATCCTAGTGGTAGCTATGGAGAGCATCCTTCAGGCTAAGTCTTGAAGGAATGTAAAGCAGCTTGTTTTACCAGTCTATAATCTCTTGAGTGACCAAATGAAAGAGGACCACACCAGGTATATATTCAAAATATATGTATTTATTGCTAAACACACCCCTCTAGTCTCTTTATGAGGCTAGATTTCGAAGTACATAAGTTATAAGTTAGTTATCAACAGTAATAGCACAAATATACGTTTGAGCCCTAGGGGCATACCAAACCATATACCAATAAAGTGGTATAAGAACCACGACTGAGCTAGACACAAGGCCTAGAGCCTGTAGAAGTGCTTGGACCACAAGGAACCACCCATGGTAGTGACACAGGGGACCCACGGGGGACGCGTGCAGTGTGATAACACAGCCGCGAATCGCCGTTGACTTCTATGGGGAAAGTCGCGGTTGGAAGTTTAAAGAAAAGGGACACTTAGAGGAGGACTTGGAGCAAACCCTTTTAGAACTGGGTCGTTCTAGAGTCTATACCCACGGGAGCACCGGAGTACTCGAGTTACCTCACCCAGGGAAGCCGGGTGCATAGGTGTCTTTCGGGGTCGGGTTTCGTCGTCGTTTTCAATGGCGATCTGCTGCAAAGTGCTGCTGGCGACCAAGTCGAAAGTGTTCGGGTGGATCCAAAGGTGGATCGAAGATCTGAAGAACCTGAAAGCAGAGGGGACAGAGTGTGGGTCACTAGCCAGTGACCAGGAAGGCGATGAGCGAATGCCCACCGATGTCGGGTGCTTCAGGTAGGTTGACGGTCATCTTGACTCTTCAGCCACGAGGTCCAGGAGGCGTCGATGACGACCAGGAGCTGGAATCAATCTGTGCCATGATGTTTGTTGATTGCTGATGTGTCGGCGACCAGATTGGACCCAAAAAGCCTTGGCAACGGCAAGTCTCGTGGAAATAGAAGAAGGACGGTGGTGCAGACCAGCAAGGGCTGAGGGACTCACCCAGCAAAGGTAAGTCAGGGCATGCCTGGAGCAACCAGGGAAGCCCAAGCAGGATAAGATTGGCCTTCGGGAGGGCCTACTAGCCAACGGACTAGCGACTGCAAAGGAGCCTCAAGTGGACACACTTGGAGCTTGCTCACGGGACACTCGTGGAGTGGAGGCCAGTGATCTTCAGTGCAGTCGGTGCTAGAGGCGGGGGCTACTCAGAGCCCAAAGCACAACTTCATGGGAGCCCAGGAAGAGGATGCACTTGCAAATGTGCTTGGTGTCCAGGGGTCACGGTTTCACGTTACCCACAACAGCTATGGGCCTCAGCTTTGCGGGGACTCAGGGCAGCCTCGAGGAAGTCTGAAAATCCACCTCTGGTGATGCAAAGACTTCGGCGTCCGGCGGGAGCTTCGGCGATGCAGACCGGACAATTGCTTCTTTGGTGCCTGCCAAGCAGGGGAGTCACTCCTTGACCCCAAGGGAGATTCTTCAGTCCTCTAATCTTAAAGTAGAGCGTCGAAGGTCCAGGATTCTGTGTCAGAGTTTCGTCCAGGTAAATCTAAAGTCCTAAGGACTGGGGTCCCATACTTATACTAAGGTAGGGGGTTGGACATACTCTGGGGACCCACCTATGGGAGGGTCAGGGCAGAGGGGTGGTTACACCCCTTTCCCTTTGTTCAGTTTTGCGCCAGAGCAGGGGCTGGAAGCCCCTGAGCCGGTTTGCACTGGGGTATGCACAGGGACACCAAATGTGCCCCCAGTGCAGGACTTCAAAGCACCAGTGAGTGCTCCCGCCCTGCCCCAATACACACTATCCTGTCTGGGGAGGTGGTTACACCTCCCTGGGACAGGAAACCTATTGTCCAGGCCTCCCTGCCGGAGTTTCGGTCAGCAGCAGGAGGCCAGACTCGTGTCTGTGGCAGCGGCATCCATTTTGTGATGCCAGGGCTTGGAAAGAAGTTACCGGGCAGGCCGGTGTGTACATGTCTCACCCTCTAGAAGGGTGGAATGCTACCCCCACCACCAGAACTGGCGGGTGGGTAGTATTCCAAGATGTTTGACACCAAACACGACATGTTTCCGTGCAGCCATCCCAAAGTTTGCATTTAACGCGGGGTTATAATGCGCTTAAGAGTATATGGTCAGGCTGCACTACAAACAGCATCAGAGAAGGGTCTCCGAATGCTGCAGAGGGGCCCTGCTCATGCAGGGGCACCCTCTCACATAGGAACCACGCACTCTGCCTTCAGGATTGATAAGGCCTGCCATAGGAGTGACTTATAGGTTTATATGTGTGTATGTATGTAGTGATATAGGTAACCTATATCACAGTAAGGGGTGCATGCACCACCTTACCCAGGCTGCAGTAGCAGACCTGTGGTGTCCTTTGGCTGGCCTTCCAGGGGTGGCACAATACATGCTGCAGCCCCTGGTAGGCCTCTGAGGTACCTATGCCCTGGGTACATAGTATACCATATACTAGGGACTTACAAGGGCACTCCAGATTCCAATCAGAGATGTGCCTAAGGCACATGGAAACCATTTTAGAGAGGAAGCAGCTAGGCTGGGGTTCTGATTAGCAGGGCCCCAGCCAGACTAAAGTCGAAAAACAGTGAAGCATCAGCAAAAAGTGGGGGTACCTATGTGAAGCAGATCCTACTCTCCTACACAACCCCCCCCCCCAAACGTAGGGACATTAAACTAACCTTGCCCAGTTAAGTCTTCATGCTCTAAGTGGAAGTACCTAGAGAGTCCATCTGCATTGGCATGGTTACTCCCAGGTCTATGTTCCACTGTGAAGTCCATCCCCTGTAGGGAAATGGACCACCTAAGCAGTTTGGGGTTTTCACCCTTCATTTGTTTTAGCCATAAGAGGGGCTTATGGTCTGTTTGAACAAGGAAGTGAGTACCAAACAAGTATGGCCTCAACTTCTTCAGAGCCCAGACCACAGCAAAGGCCTCCCTCTCAATGGCTGACCAACATTTCTCTCTAGGGGTCAGCCTTCTGCTAATAAAAGCTACTGGCTGATCCTGACCTTCATCATTCAATTGTGACAGTACAGCCCCTACCCCCAATTCAGATGCATCTGTTTGGACAATGAACTTCTTGGAGTAATCAGGACTCTGTAGAATGGTAGCAGTGCACATGGCCTGCTTTAGGTCATCAAATGCCTTTTGACAGCTAACTGTCCACTGAACCTTTTGGGCATTTTCTTGGAAGTTAAGTCATTCAGGGGTGTCACTATTGATCCATACCCCTTGACAAATCTCCTATAGTACCCAGTCAGGCCTAAAAAGGCTCTCACCTGAGTCTGGGTAGTTGGAGCAGTCCAGTCCATGATGGTCTGGATCTTGCTCTGCAAGGGTTGAACCTGGCCTCCACCCACAAGGTGGCCCAGGTACACAACCTGACTCTGCCCTATCTGGCACTTGGTGGCCTTGATAGTCAGGCCTGCTTTCTGCAGGGCCTGTAAAACATTTCTGAGGTGGACCAGGTGATCCTCCCAGGTGGAGCTAAAGACAGCAATATCATCTAGATATGCTGCACTATAGGCTTCCAGACCTGTAAGGACTGTATTCACCAACCTCTGAAAAGTGGCAGGTGCATTCTTCAGACCAAAGGGCATCACCACAAATTGATAATGCCCACTAGGGGTTGAGAATGCTGTTTTTGGCTTTGCATCATCAGCTAGTCTGATCTGCCAGTAGCCAGCTGTCAGGTCAAATGTGCTTAGATACTTGGCTGATGCCAAAGTGTCTATTAGCTCATCTGCCCTAGGTATTGGATGGGCATCAGTCCTAGTGACTGCATTGAGACCCCTGTAGTCCACACAAAACCTCATCTCTCTTTTCCCACCATTGGTGTGAGGTTTTGGCACATGGACTACTGGACTAGCCCAAGGGCTATCTGAGGGTTCAATAACTCCCAAATCTAACATTTTCTGGACTTCTGTCCTGATACAGTCCCTGACATGGTCAGGTTGCCTATACATTTTATTTTTAATAGGCAGACTGTCCCCAGTGTCCACTTCATGAGTGCACCAGGTGGTCTGACTGGGTGTCAGTGAGAACATGTGTCTGAACTGATTGAGCACCTGTCTGCAATCAGTCTGCTGCTGGGTAGTGAGGCTGCCTGCCAAGGCTACACCATCCACTGACCCATCATCAGGGTTCTGTGAGGGCAGGTCAGGGAGTGGGTCACTCTCTTCCTCCTGTCCCTCATCAGTAGCCATGAGCAAGCCCATGTCTGCCCTGTCCACATATGGTTTTAACCTGTTGACATGGAGAACCCTGTGGGGACTCCTGGGTGTTCCTAGGTCTACTAAGTAGGTAACCTCACCCTTCTGTTCAACAATGGTATGGGGTCCACTCCATTTGTCTTGGAGAGCTGCTGGGGCCACTGGCTCCAACACCCACACCTTCTGTCCTGGCTGGTAAACAGTCAGTACAGCCTTTGGTCATGCCAGGCTTTTTGAAGTTCCTGGCTAGCCTCAAGGTTTTTAGTTGCCTTTTTCATGTACTCAGCCATCCTGGAGCGGAGACCAAGTACATAGTCCACTATGTCTTGCTTTGGGGGCTTGAGAGGCAACTCCCATCCTTCCTTCACCAAGCACAATGGACCCCTGACAGGGTGACCAAACAAAAGTTCACAAGGGCTGTAGCCAACCCCTTTGAGGCACCTCCCTGTATGCAAATAAAAGGCAGGGCAAGAGTATGTCCCAACTTCGCCTAAGCTTTTCTGGGAGCCCTTAATCATGCCCTTCAAGGTTTTGTTGAATCTCTCAACTAAACCATTGCATTGTGGGTGATAGGGTGTGGTGAACTTGTAAGTCACTCCACACTCCTTCCACATTGCTTTCAAGTATCTAGACATAAAGTTAGCACCCCTGTCTGATACAACCTCCTTAGGGAAGCCCACTCTTGAGAAAATTCCCAGGAGGGCCCTTGCCACCACAGGTGCTGTAGTGGTCCTAAGGGGAATAGCCTCTGGGTACCTGGTGGCATGATCCACTACCACCAGGATAAACCTGTGCTCAGATGCTGTTTGGGGATCCATGGGACCAACAATGTCAATCCCCACCCTTTCAAAGGGAACCCCACCACAGGTAGTGGTATCAGGGGGCCTTTGTAGTGCCACCTGCCTTGCCACTGGCCTGGCAGGTTACACAGGAGCGACAAAACTCCTTGGTGTCTTCAGACATATGGGGCCAGTGAAAGTGAGGGACAAGTCTGTCCCAAGTCTTGTTCTGGGCCATGTGACCTGCTAAGGGAATGTCATGGGCTAGGGTCAATAGGAAGCCCCTGAACTTCAGAGGTATAACCAACCTCCTGGTGGCACCAGGCTTGGGGTCTCTACACTCTGAGTACAAGAGTCCATCATCCCAATACACTGTATGGGGACCACTAGCTTTCCCAGCAGCCTCAGCAGCAGCTTGCTGTCTGAGGGGTTCAAGAGAGGTGCAGCTCTGCTGCTCCTGGCTCAGATCTGCCCTGGAAGGGCCCCTGTCCCCAAGAACTCAACCTGGTCAGGTTCAAGCTCCTCTGGGACAGTTCCTTCCTCAGGACTGAGATCATCCCCCTCAAGAGACTGATCTTCCTTCTGAGCCAAGGGGGAAGGCACTGCCTTTACCCTACTACTCCTCTTCTTGGAGGGCACTTGGTCCATTATTCCAGAATCCAAGGCCTGTTTAGTGTTAGACATTTTGCTCTGTGACCTGGTCACAGCAAAGACATCTGCAGGGATCCCCAGCATTTCTGCATGGGTCCTGAGCTCCACTTCTGCCCAAGCTGAAGTTTCAAGATCATTGCCAAGCAAGCATTCCACTGGTAGGTTTGCACTCACCACAACCTTCTTAAGGCCAGTTACCCCTCCCCAGGAGAAGTTAACAACTGCCAGAGTATGGTCTGTTCTGACATTGCTAGCATTGGTCACTTGGTACATTTCACCAAGTATAATCTGCCCAGGATTCACAAGGTCTTGTGTCACCATGGTGACACTTGCCCCTGTGTCCCTAAATGCCAAAGCCTCTTTTCCATTGATTAAGGGCTGTTGCCTGTACTTGCCCAGATTACTGGGACTCACAGAGGAGGTCACATCCATGCCTCCATCACAGACTAGGACAGCCTGAGTGAGTTCTCTGACTAGGTCAGAGCTCATCTCCTTACCCAGGGTCAACCCTACTAAACCCTTGGCTTGTGTACTCCCACCACCAACTGTAACTGTACTAGGGGAACAGGTGCCTTAGGGGCATTGGTGGGGGCTGGAGTAGAGTCTTTGGACTTGGTGCAATCACTGGTCCAGTGGGTCTTTGCTTACAGACCTTGCACCATGGTTTCTTTTGGCCTTTCCCTTTGTTAGACTGTGAATCCCCACCTGAAGAATATTTTTGGGGGCCTTGTGAAGACTTCTGGTCTTTATCCTTCTCCCCACCCTTATCAGAGTTCTTAGAATCTTGCTTCTTTGGGTCACCACCTTGGTTCTGTACCTTCTGCCTCACCCTGGTTCTGACCCATGTGTCTGCCTTCTTTCCCAATTCTTGGGGAGAGGTCAGATCAGAGTCCACCAGGTACTGATGCAACAGCTGATTTTGACAGTTATTAAGAATCTGCTCCCTCATGATAAGATTGTACAATCCTGTGAAGTCACACACCTTACTGCCCATCAACCAACCTTCCAGAGCCTTAGCAGAACAATCCACATAGTCTACCCAGTCTTGAGTCTGTGCTTTTTGGGTGTCTCTGAACTTTAACCTGTATTGTTCAGTTGTTAGGCCAAACCCATCAATCAGAGCACTCTTCAAGACTTTGTAATTGTCAGCATCCTCTTCTCTTACAGTGAGGAGCTTGTCTCTACCTTTGTCTGCAAAGGAGAGCCACAAGATTGCTGCCCACTGCTCCTGAGGGACCCTCTGTACTTTACAGGCCCTCTCCAGTGCAGTTATCCATTTGTGGATGTCATCCCCACTCTGGTAGGGAGGGACAATCTTGCTCAGGTTTCTATGGTCATAAGACCTTTCCCTATCTCTGGGGAAATTGCTGCCACCATGGGACTCTAGTCCCAACTTTTTCTCTCTCTATAGAGATCTAGGGACTCCCTGTCTATAGCCAATTGCTGTTTTCTGAGTTCAAGCTGGGCTTGCTCATACTGAATCAGTCTCTTCCTCCTGTCATGAGAGGATTCTCTCCTATGAGAAGAGACAGAGGTCCCTATTGAGGTGTCAGAGTGGTTAGACTCCTGAGAAGGAGATCTAGACCTTCTGGGCACACTCACAATTCTTCCTGGGGGGCAAAGGGGAGGTCAATCTGATCCTCCTCCTCCTCCACAGGAGGAATTGGGTTTTCCAGGTCAAGGTCATTTTCACCTTCCTGGCCAGTTTCAGAGGGGGGCTGGGTTTCTTCACCCTTGCCCCTTCCTCATTTTCTGCCCCACCCTCCCTGCCTACCCCTTCAGACCCTAGGGGCCTGCTGAGATCATCAGCCAGTAACACCTCTTTCAGGTGCTGGGTGCTGGCACTTTTGCCTGCCTTCAACTTCCTAGTATTGCATAATGCTCTCAATTCCAAGAATGGGAGTTTATCATACTTGGAGGGAAGAAGCCCACTGGCTTCTGGCAAGGACTCACTGGGTCCTGGCTTTGAAGACATTACTAGTGAGGTGTGGTGTATGCACTACCTACTCTAGTGTGGCCTACTAAACTCTCTTGAGTTGTAGAAAGGGTGTGCTATCCCTCAACACACAACTCTAAGTTCAGTAGAACTTACTGTATACTAAGCTTGATTTATATGTACCTTAGGTACCCTTAGTGGTTTTCAGTTGATCAATTCAATTGAGATTATCTGGTAAAACAATAGCAAGCTGGAATCCCACACGCTGCACACCAATGTGAGAAGTTGGCCTGGTATATGCTGTCCACTAATTATAGTGGGCACCTTGCACCAGTCCAAACAACCCCTTATTGGAGATAGGTTAAAGACAACCTTTATTGAAAGCTATCCTAGTGGTAGCTATGGAGAGCAGCCTTCAGGCTAAGTCTTGAAGGAATGTAAAGCAGCTTGTTTTACCAGTCTATAATCTCTTGAGTGACCAAATGAAAGAGGACCACACCAGGTATATATTCAAAATATATGTATTTATTGCTAAACACACCCCTCTAGTCTCTTTATGAGGCTAGAGTTCAAAGTACATAAGTTATAAGTTAGTTATCAACAGTAATAGCACAAATACACGTTTGAGCCCTAGGGGCATACCAAACCATATACCAATAAAGTGGTATAAGAACCACGACTGAGCTAGACACAAGGCCTAGAGCCTGTAGAAGTGCTTGGACCACAAGGAACCACCCAAGGTAGTGACACAGGGGACCCACGGGGGACGCGTGCAGTGTGATAACACAGCTGCGAATCGCCGTTGACTTCTATGGGGAAAGTCGCGGTTGGAAGTTTAAAGAAAAGGGACACTTAGAGGAGGACTTGGAGCAAACCCTTTTAGAACTGGGTCGTTCTAGAGTCTATACCCATGGGAGCACCGGAGTACTCGAGTTACCTCACCCAGGAAGCCGGGTGCATAGGTGTCTTTCGGGGTCGGGTTTCGTCGTCGTTTTCAATGGCGATCTGCTGCAAAGTGCTGCTGGCAACCAAGTCGAAAGTGTTCGGGTGGATCCAAAGGTGGATCGAGGATCTGAAGAACCTGAAAGCAGAGGGGACAGAGTGTGGGTCACTAGCCAGTGACCAGGAAGGCGATGAGCGAATGCCCACCGATGTCGGGTGCTTCAGGTAGGTTGACAGTCATCTTGACTCTTCAGCCACGAGGTCCAGGAGCTGTCGACGACAACCAGGAGCTGGAATCGAGCTGTCCCACGACGTCTGTCGATTGCTGATGTATCGGCGACCGGATTGGACCTAACAAGCCTTGGCAACGGCAAGTCTCGTGGAAAAAGAAGAAGGATGGTGGTGCAGACCAGCAAGATCTGAGGGACTCACCCAGCAAGGGTAAGTCAGGGCACGCCTGGCGCAACCAGGAAAGCCCAAGCAGGATAAGATTGGCTTTCGGGAGGGCCTACTAGCCAACGGACTAGCGACCGCGAAGGAGCCTCAAGTGGACGCACTTGGAGCTGGCTCACGGGACACTCGTGGAGTGGAGGCCAGTGATCTTCGGTGCAGTTGGTGCTAAAGGAAGGGGCTACTTGGAGCCCAAAGCACAACTTCGTGGGAGCACAGTAAGAGGATGCACTTGCAAATGTGCTTGGTGTCCAGGGGTCATGGTTTCACATTACCCATGAGAGCTACGGGCCTCAGCTTTGCTGGGGACTCAGGGCAGCCTCAGGGAAGTCAGAAAATCCACCTCTGGTGATGCAAAGACTTCGGCGTCCGGCGGGAGCTTCGGTGATGCAGCCCGGACAATTGCTTCTTTGGTGCCTGCCAAGCAGGGGAGTCCCTCCTTGACCCCAAGGGAGATTCTTCAGTCCTCTAATCTTAAAGTAGAGCGTTGAAGGTCCAGGATTCTGTGTCAGAGTTTCGTCCAGGTAAATCTAAAGTCCTAAGGACTGGGGTCCCATACTTATACTAAGGTAGGGGGTTGGACATACTCTGGGGACCCACCTATGGGAGGGTCAGGGCAGAGGGGTGGTTACACCCCTTTCCCTTTGTCCAGTTTCGCGCCAGAGCAGGGGCTGGAAGCCCCTGAGCCAGTTTGAACTGGGGTATGCACAGGGACACCAAATGTGCCCCCAGTGCAGGACTTCAAAGCACCAGTGAGTGCTCCCGCCCTGCCCCAATACACACTATCCTGTCTGGGGAGGTGGTTACACCTCCCTGGGACAGGAAACCTATTGTCCAGGCCTCCCCTGCCGGATTTTCGGTCAGCAGCAGGAGGCCAGACTCGTGTCTGTGGCAGCGGCATCCATTTTGTGATGCCAGGGCTTGGAAAGAAGTTACCGGGCAGGCTGGTGTGTACATGTCTCACCCTCTAGAAGGGTGGAATGCTACCCCCGCTGCCAGAACTGGCGGGGGGGTAGTATTCCAAGATGTTTGACACCAAACACGACATGTTTCCGTGCAGCCATCCCAAAGTTAGCATTTAACGCGGGGTTATAATGCGCTTAAGAGTATATGGTCAGGCTGCACTACAAACAGCATCAGAGAAGGGTCTCCGAACACTGCAGAGGGGCCCTGCTCATGCAGGGGCACCCTCTCACATAGGAACCACGCACTCTGCCTTCAGGATTGATAAGGCCTGCCATAGGAGTGACTTATAGGTTTATATGTGTGTATGTATGTAGTGATATAGGTAACCTATATCACAGTAAGGGGTGCATGCACCATCTTACCCAGGCTGCAGTAGCAGACCTGTGGTGTCCTTTTGGCTGGCCTTCCAGGGGTGGCACAATACATGCTGCAGCCCCTGGTAGGCCTCTGAGGTACCTATGCCCTGGGTACATAGTATACCATATACTAGGGACTTACAAGGGCACTCCAGATTCCAATCAGAGATGTGCCTAAGGCACATCGAAACCATTTTAGAGAGGAAGCAGCTAGGCTGGGGTTCTGATTAGCAGGGCCCCAGCCAGACTAAAGTCGAAAAACAGTGAAGCATCAGCAAAAAGTGGGGGTACCCATGTGAAGCAGATCCTACTCTCCTACAGTGAACAGCATATACCAGGCCAACTTCTCACAGAGAAGTATAGAAAAAGGCAAGTGAAGTGCATAAAGAGGCAAGACAAGTATAGAAAGAAGCAAGAGAAGTGCAGAAAGAGGGAAGAAGAATGCAGAAAGAGGCAAGAGAAGTGCAGAAAGAGGCAAGAGAAGTGTAGAAAGAAGCAAGAGAGGTGGAGAAAGAGGAAGACATGTGCAGAAAGAGGCAAGAGAGGTGCAGAGCGAGGCAAGAGAGGTGCAGAAAGAAGCAAGAGAGATGGAGAAAAAGGAAGAAATGAGCAGAAAGAGGCAAGAGAGGTGAAGAACGAGGCAAGAGAAGTACAGAAAGAGGCAAGGGAGGTGGAAAAAGAGGAAGAAATGTGCAGAAAGACACCAGAGAGGTGCAGAAAGAAGCAAGAGAGATGGAGAAAGAGGAAGAAATGAGCAGAAAGAGGCAAGAGAGGTGAAGAACGAGGCAAGAGAAGTACAGAAAGAAGCAAGAGAGGTGGAGAAAGAGGAGGAAATGTGTAGAAAGAGGCAAGAGAGGTGCAGAGTGAGGCAAGAGAGGTGCAGAAAGAAGCAAGAGAGATGGAGAAAGAGGAAGAAATTAGCAGAAAGAGGCAAGAGAGGTGAAGAATGAGGCAAGAAAAGTACAGAAAGAGGCAAGGGAGGTTCAGAAAGAGGCAAGAGTGGTGCAGAAAGAAGCAAAAGAGGTACATGAAGAAGCAAGAGAAGTGCATAAAGAAGCAAGAGAAGTGCAGAAAGAGGCCAGAGAGGTGCTTAAGAGGCAAGAGAGGTGCAGAACGAAGAAAGAGAAGTGCAAAAAGATGCAAGAGAAGTGCAGAAAAAGGCAAGAAAGTTGCAGATAGAGGCAAGAGAGGTGTAGAAAAAACAAGAGAAGTGCAGATAGAGGCAAGAGGCAAGAGAGGTGCAGAAAAAGGCAAGAAAGGTGCAGAAAGAGGCAAGAGGGTTGCAGAAAGAAGCAAGAGAGCTGCAGAAAGAATCAATAGAGGTAGAGAAAGAGGCAAGAGAAGTGCAGAAAGAGGCAAGAAAGGTGGAAAAAGAGGCAAGAGAAGTGTATAAAGAAGCAAGAGAGGTGGAGAAAGAGGAAGAAATGTGCAGAAAGAGGCAAGACAGGTGCAGAGCGAGGCAAGAGAGGTGCAGAAAGAAGCAAGAGAGATGGAGAAAGAGGAAGAAATTAGCAGATAGAGGCAAGAGAGGTGAAGAATGAGGCAAGAGAAGTACAGAAAGAGGCAAGGGAGGTTCAGAAAGAGGCAAGAGTGGTGCAGAAAGAAGCAAAAGAGGTACATAAAGAAGCAAGAGAAGTGCATAAAGAAGCAAGAGAAGTGCAGAAAGAGACAAGAGAGGTGCAGAAAGAGGCAAGAGAGGTGCAGAGAGGCAAGAGAGGTGCAGGAAAGAAGCAAGAGAGGTACAGAAAGAGGCAAGAGAGTGCAGAAAGAGGCAGGAGAGGTACAAAAAGAGGCAAGAGAAGTGATGAAGAAGCAATTGAGGTGCAGAAAAAGGAAGAAATGTGCATATAGAGGCAAGACAAGTACAGAAAGAAAGAAGAAAAGTACATAAAAAGGCAAGTAAAGTACATAAAGAGGCAAAAGAAGTACAGAAAGATGCAAGAGAAATGCAGAAAGAGACAAGAAGAATGCAGAAAGAGGCAAGAGAGGTGCAGAAAGAGGCAAGAGAAGTCCAGAAAGAGGCATGAGAGGTGCAGAAAGAAGCAAGAGAGGTACATAAAGAAGCAAGAGAAGTGCAGAAAGAGGCAGAGGCAAAAGAGCTGCAAAGAGGTAAAAGAGGTGCAGAAATAGGCAAGAGAGGTGCATAAAGAAGCAAGAGAAGTGCAGAAAGAGGCAAGAGAAGTACAGAAAAAGGCAAGTGAAGTGCATAAAGAGGCAAGAGAAGTACAGAAAGAAGCAAGAGAAGTGCAGAAAGAGGCAAGAAGAATGCAGAAAGAGGCAAAAAAAAGTGCAGAAAGAGGCAAGAGAAGTGTAGAAAGAAGCAAGAGAGGTGGAGAAAGAGGAAGAAATGTGCAGAAAGAGGCAAGAGAGGTGCAGGGTGAGGCAAGAAAGGTGCAGAAAGAAGCAAGAGAGATGGAGAAAGAGGAAGAAATGAGCAGAAAGAGGCAAGAGAGGTGAAGAATGAGGCAAGAGAAGTACAGAAAGAGGCAAGGGAGGTTCAGAAAGAGGCAAGAGTGGTGCAGAAAGAAGTAAAAGAGGTACAAAAGGAAGCAAGTGAAGTGCAGAAAGAGGCAAGAGGGGTGCAGGAGAGGTACAGAAAGAGGCAAGAGAAGTGCAGAGAGAGGCAAGAGGGGTGCAGAAAGAGGCAAGAGGCATGCAGAGAAAGGCAAGAGAGGTGCAGATATGCACGGGAGGTGCAGAAAGAAGCAGGAGAGGTACACAAAGAGGCTAGAGAAGTGATGAAAGAAGCAATAGAGGTGCAGAAAGAAAAAGAAATGTGCATTAAGAGCCACGCAAGTGCAGAAAGAGTCAAGAGAAGTACAGAAAGAGGCAAGTGAAGTGCATAAAGAGGCAAGAAAGGTACAGAAAGAAGGAAGAGAAGTGCAGAAAGAGGCAATAAGAGTACAGAAAGAGGCAAGAGAAGTACAGAAAAAGGCAAGAGAAGTGCTGAAAGAAGCAAGAGAGCTGCATAAAGAAGCAATAGAGGTGAAAAAAGAGGCAAGAGAAGTGCAGAAAGTAGGAAGAAAGGTGCAGAACGAAGCAAGAGAGGTGCAGAAAGAGGCAAGAGAAGTTCAGAGAAAGGCAAGAAAGGTGCAGATAGAGGCAAGAGAAGTGTAGAAAAAGCAAGAGAAATGCAGAAAGAGGCAAGAGGCAAGAGAGGTGCAGAAAAAGGCAAGAAAGGTGCAGAAAGAGGCAAGAGGGTTACAGAAAGAAGCAAGAGAGCTGCAGAAAGAATCAATAGAGGTAGAGAAAGAGGCAAGAGAAGTGCAGAAAGAGGCAAGAGAGGTATAGAAAGAAGCAAGAGAAGTGCAGAAAGAAGGAAGAGAGGTGCAGAACAAAGCAGGAGAGGTGCAGAAAGAGGCAAGAGAAGTGCAGAAAAGGGCAAGAAAGGTGCACATAGAGGCAAGAGAGGTGCAGAACGAAGCAACAGAGGTGCAGAAAGAGGTAAGAAAAGTACAGAAAGACGCAAGAGAGGTGCAGATATAGGCAAGAAAAGTGCAGAAAGAGGCAAAAGAGGTGCACAAAGAGGCACGAGTGGTGGAGAAAGAGGAAAGAGAGGTTAAGAAAGAAGCAAGAGAGGAACAGAAAGAAGCAAGAGAAGTGCAGAAAGAGGCAGAGGCAAGAGAGCTGCAGAGAGGTAAAAGAGGTGCAGAAAGAGGCAAGAGAGGTGCAGAAAAAGGCAAGAGGATTGCTGAGAGAGGCAAGAGGTGTGCAGAAAAAGGTAAGAGAGGTGCAGAGAGGCAATAGAGGTGCAGAAAGAATAAAGAGAGGTACAAAAAAAGGAAAGAGAGTGCAGAAAGAGGCAGGAGAGGTGCAAAAAGAGGCAAGAGAAGTGCAGAACGAAGCAAGAGAGGTGGAGAAAGAGGAAGAAATGTGCAGAAAGAGGCAAGAGAGGTGCAGAGCGAGGCAAGAGAGTTGCAGAAAGAGGCAAGAGAGGTGGAGAAAGAGGAAGAAATGTGCAGAAAGACACAAGAGAAGTGCAGAAAGAGGGAAGAGAGGTACAGAAAAAAAGCAACAGAAATGCAGATAGAGGCAATAGAGGGGAAAAAGAAGCACAACAGGTGCAGAAAGAAGCAAGAGGGGTGCAGAAAGAGGTAAGAGGGGTGCAGAAAGAGGTAAGAGGGGTGCAGAAAGAAGTAAGAGAGGTACAGAAAGAAGCAAGAGAGGTGCAGAAAGAGGCAACATTTATGCAGAAAGTGGCAAGAGATGTGCAGAAAGAGGCAAGAGACGTGCAGAAAGAGGCAAGGGAGGTGAAGAAAGTAGCAGGAGAGGTGCAGAAATAGGAAGAAATGTGCAGAAAGAGGCAAAAGAGGTGCAGAAAGAAGGAAGAGAGGTTAAGAAAGCAGTAAGAGAGGTACAGAAAGAGGCAAAAGAGGTGGAGAGTGAGGAAGAAATGTGCAGAAAGAGGCAAGAGAGGTTCTGAAAGCAGCAAGAGAAGTACAGAAAGAGGCAAGAGAGGTGCAGAAAGAGCAAGAAAAGTACAGAAAGAGGCAAGAGAGGCGCACAAAGAGGCACGAGTGGTGGAGAAAGACGAAAGAGATTTTCAGAAAGAGGCAAGAGGGGTGCAGAAACAGGCAAGAGGGGTGCAGAAAGAAGTAGGAGAGATACAGAAAGAGGCAAGAGAAGTACAGAAAAAGGCAAGTGAAGTGCATAAAGAGGCAAGAGAAGTACAGAAAGAAGCAAGAGAAGTGCAGAAAGAGGCAAGAAGAATGCAGAAAGAGGCAAGAGAAGTGCAGAAAGAGGCAAGAGAAGTATAGAAAGAAGGAAGAGAGGTGGAGAAAGAGGAAGAAATGTGCAGAAAGAGGCAAGAGAGGTGCAGAGCGAGGCAAGAGGGGTGCAGAAAGAAGCAAGAGAGATGGAGAAAGAGGAAGAAATGAGCAGAAAGAGGCAAGAGAGGTGAAGAATGAGGCAAGAGAAGTACAGAAAGAGGCAAGGGAGGTTCAGAAAGAGGCAAGAGTGGTGCAGAAAGAAGCAAAAGAGGTACATAAAGAAGCAAGAGAAGTGCAGAAAGAAACAAGAGAAGTGCAGAAAGAGGCAAGAGAGGTGCAGAAAGAGGCAAGGGAGGTGCAGAAAGAAGCAAGAGAGGTACAAAAGGAAGCAAGTGAAGTGCAGAAATAGGCAAGAGGGGTACAGGAGAGGTACAGAAAGAGGCAAGAGAAGTGCAGAGAGAGGCAAGAGGCGTGCAGAAAGGGGCAGGAGGCATGCAGAGAAAGCAAGAGAGGTGCAGATATGCACGAGAGGTGCAGAAAGAAGCAGGAGAGGTACACAAAGAGGCTAGGGAAGTGATGAAAGAAGCAATAGAGGTGCAGAAAGAAGAAGAAATGTGCATTAAGAGGCAAAACAAGTGCAGAAAGAGTCAAGAGAAGTACAGAAAGAGGCAAGTGAAGTGCAGAAAGAGGCAGAGGCAAGAGAGCTGCAGAGAGGTAAAGAGGTGCAGAAAGAGGTAAGAAAGGTGCAGAAAGAGGCAAGAGGAGTGCTGAAAGAGGCAAGAGGTGTGCAGAAAAATGCAAGAGAGGTGAAGAGAGGCAATAGAGGTGAAGTAAGAAGCAAGAGAGGTACATAAAGAGGCAAGAGAGTGCAGAAAGAGGCAGGAGAGGTGCAAAAAGAGGCAAGAGAAGTGCAGAAAGAAGCAAGAGAGGTGGAGAAAGAGGCAAGAGGGGTGCAGAAAGAAGTAAGAGAGGTACAGAAATAGGTAAGAGAAGTACAGAAAAAGGCAAGTGTAGTGCAGAAAGAGGCAAGAGAAGCGCAGAAAGATGCAAGAGAAGTATAGAAAGTAGCAAGAGAGGTGGAGAAAGAGGAAGAAATGTGCAGAAAGAGGCAAGAGAGGTGCAGAGCGAGGCATGAGGGGTGCAGAAAGAAGCAAGAGAGATGGAGAAAGAGGAAGAAATTAGCAGAAAGAGGCAAGAGAGGTGAAGAATGAGGCAAGAGAAGTACAGAAAGAGGCAAGGGAGGTTCAGAAAGAGGCAAGAGTGGTGCAGAAAGAAGCAAAAGAGGTACATAAAGAAGCAAGAGAAGTGCATAAAGAAACAAGAGAAGTGCAGAAAGAGGCAAGAGAGGTGCAGAAAGAGGCAAGGGAGGTGCAGAAAGAAGCAAGAGAGGTACAAAAGGAAGCAAGTGAAGTGCAGAAATAGGCAAGAGGGGTGCAGGAGAGGTACAGAAAGAGGCAAGAGAAGTGCAGAGAGAGGCAAGAGGCGTGCAGAAAGAGGCAAGAGGCATGCAGAGAAAGCAAGAGAGGTGCAGATATGCACGAGAGGTGCAGAAAGAAGCAGGAGAGGTACACAAAGAGGCTAGAGAAGTGATGAAAGAAGCAATAGAGGTGCAGAAAGAAGAAGAAATGTGCATTAAGAGGCAAAACAAGTGCAGAAAGAGTCAAGAGAAGTACAGAAAGAGGCAAGTGAAGTGCAGAAAGAGGCAGAGGCAAGAGAGCTGCAGAGAGGTAAAAGAGGTGCAGAAAGAGGTAAGAAAGGTGCAGAAAGAGGCAAGAGGAGTGCTGAAAGAGGCAAGAGGTGTGCAGAAAATGCAAGAGAGGTGAAGAGAGGCAATAGAGGTGAAGTAAGAAGCAAGAGAGGTACATAAAGAGGCAAGAGAGTGCAGAAAGAGGCAGGAGAGGTGCAAAAAGAGGCAAGAGAAGTGCAGAAAGAAGCAAGAGAGGTGGAGAAAGAGGAAGAAATGTGCAGAAAGAGGGAAGAGTGGTGCAGAGCGAAGCAAGAGAGTTGCAGAAAGAGGCAAGAGAGGTGGAGAAAGAGGAAGAAATGTGCAGAAAGACACCAGAGAGGTGCAGAAAGAGGGAAGAGAGGTACAGAAAAAAAGCAACAGAAATGCAGAAAGAGGCAAGAGAGGGGAAAAAGAAGCACAACAGGTGCAGAAAGAAGCAAGAGGGGTGCAGAAAGAAGCACAAGAGCTACAGAAAGAAGCAAGAGAGGTGCAGAAATAGGCAAGATAAGGGCAGAAAGAAGCAAGAGTGGTGCAGAAGGAGGCAAGTGGGGTGCAGAAAGGAGTAAGAGAGGTACAGAAAGAGGCAAGAGAGGTGCAGAAATAGGCAAGATAAGGGCAGAAAGCAGCAAGAGAAGTACAGAAAGAGGCAAGAGAGGCATAGAAAGAGACAGGAGAGGTGCAGAAAGAGGCAAGAGTGCTTCAGAAAGAAGCATTAGAGGTGGAGAAAGAGGCAAGAGAAGTGCAGAAAGATGCAAGAGAGGTGCAGAAAGAAGCAAGAGAAGTGCAGAAAAAGGCAAGAAAGGTGTAGATAGAGGCAAGAGAAGTGTAGAAAAAGCAAGAGAAATGCAGAAAGAGGCAAGAGGCAAGAGAGGTGCAGAAAAAGGCAAGAAAGGTGCAGAAAGAGGCAAGAGGGTTACAGAAAGAAGCAAGAGAGCTGCAGAAAGAATCAATAGAGGTAGAGAAAGAGGCAAGAGAAGTGCAGAAAGAGGCAAGAGAAGTGCAGAAAGAAGGAAGAGAGGTGCAGAACAAAGCAAGAGAGGTGCAGAAAGAGGCAAGAGAAGTGCAGAAAAGGGCAAGAAAGGTGCAGATAGAGGCAATAGAGGTGCAGAACGAAGCAACAGAGGTGCAGAAAGAGGTAAGAAAAGTACAGAAAGAGGCAAGAGAGGTGCAGATATAGGCAAGAAAAGTGCAGAAAGAGGCAAAAGAGGTGCACAAAGAGGCACGAGTGGTGGAGAAAGAGGAAAGAGAGGTTAAGAAAGAAGCAAGAGAGGAACAGAAAGAAGCAAGAGAAGTGCAGAAAGAGGCAGAGGCAAGAGAGCTGCAGAGAGGTAAAAGAGGTGCAGAAAGAGGCAAGAGAGGTGCAGAAAGAGGCAAGAGGATTGCTGAGAGAGGCAAGAGGTGTGCAGAAAAAGGCAAGAGAGGTGCAGAGAGGCAATAGAGGTGCAGAAAGAATAAAGAGAGGTACAAAAAAAGGAAAGAGTGTGCAGAAAGAGGCAGGAGAGGTGCAAAAAGAGGCAAGAGAAGTGCAGAACGAAGCAAGAGAGGTGGAGAAAGAGGAAGAAATGTGCAGAAAGAGGCAAGAGAGGTGCAGAGCGAGGAAAGAGAGTTGCAGAAAGAGGCAAGAGAGGTGGAGAAAGAGGAAGAAATGTGCAGAAAGACACAAGAGAAGTGCAGAAAGAGGGAAGAGAGGTACAGAAAAAAAGCAACAGAAATGCAGATAGAGGCAATAGAGGGGAAAAAGAAGCACAACAGGTGCAGAAAGAAGCAAGAGGGGTGCAGAAAGAGGTAAGAGGGGTGCTGAAAGAGGTAAGAGGGGTGCAGAAAGAAGTAAGAGAGGTACAGAAAGAGGCAAGAGAGGTGCAGAAAGAGGCAACATTTATGCAGAAAGTGGCAAGAGATGTGCAGCAAGAGGCAAGAGACGTGCAGAAAGAGGCAAGGGAGGTGAAGAAAGTAGCAGGAGAGGTGCAGAAATAGGAAGAAATGTGCAGAAAGAGGCAAAAGAGGTGCAGAAAGAAGCAAGAGAGGTGAAGAAAGCAGTAAGAGAGGTACAGAAAGAGGCAAAAGAGGTGGAGAGTGAGTAAGAAATGTGCAGAAAGAGGCAAGAGAGGTTCTGAAAGCAGCAAGAGAAGTACAGAAAGAGGCAAGAGAGGTGCAGAAAGAGCAAGAAAAGTACAGAAAGAGGCAAGAGAGGCGCACAAAGAGGCACGAGTGGTGGAGAAAGACGAAAGAGATTTTCAGAAAGAGGCAAGAAGGGTGCAGAAACAGGCAAGAGGGGTGCAGAAAGAAGTAGGAGAGGTACAGAAAGAGGCAAGAGAAGTACAGAAAAAGGCAAGTGAGGTGCATAAAGAGCAAGAAAAGTACAGAAAGAGGCAAGAGAGGCGCACAAAGAGGCACGAGTGGTGGAGAAAGACGAAAGAGATTTTCAGAAAGAGGCAAGAAGGGTGCAGAAACAGGCAAGAGGGGTGCAGAAAGAAGTAGGAGAGGTACAGAAAGAGGCAAGAGAAGTACAGAAAAAGGCAAGTGAAGTGCTTAAAGAGGCAAGAGAAGTACAGAAAGAAGCAAGAGAAGTGCAGAAAGAGGCAAGAAGAATGCAGAAAGAGGCAAGAGAAGTGCAGAAAGAGGCAAGAGAAGTATAGAAAGAAGGAAGAGAGGTGGAGAAAGAGGAAGAAATGTGCAGAAAGAGGCAAGAGAGGTGCAGAGCGAGGCAAGAGGGGTGCAGAAAGAAGCAAGAGAGATGGAGAAAGAGGAAGAAATGAGCAGAAAGAGGCAAGAGAGGTGCAGAAAGAGGCAAGGGAGGTGAAGAAAGTAGCAGGAGAGGTGCAGAAATAGGAAGAAATGTGCAGAAAGAGGCAAAAGAGGTGCAGAAAGAAGCAAGAGAGGTGAAGAAAGCAGTAAGAGAGGTACAGAAAGAGGCAAAAGAGGTGGAGAGTGAGGAAGAAATGTGCAGAAAGAGGCAAGAGAGGTTCTGAAAGCAGCAAGAGAAGTACAGAAAGAGGCAAGAGAGGTGCAGAAAGAGCAAGAAAAGTACAGAAAGAGGCAAGAGAGGCGCACAAAGAGGCACGAGTGGTGGAGAAAGACAGAAAGAGATTTTCAGAAAGAGGCAAGAAGGGTGCAGAAACAGGCAAGAGGGGTGCAGAAAGAAGTAGGAGAGGTACAGAAAGAGGCAAGAGAAGTACAGAAAAAGGCAAGTGGAAGTGCTTAAAGAGGCAAGAGAAGTACAGAAAGAAGCAAGAGAAGTGCAGAAAGAGGCAAGAAGAATGCAGAAAGAGGCAAGAGAAGTGCAGAAAGAGGCAAGAGAAGTATAGAAAGAAGGAAGAGAGGTGGAGAAAGAGGAAGAAATGTGCAGAAAGAGGCAAGAGAGGTGCAGAGCGAGGCAAGAGGGGTGCAGAAAGAAGCAAGAGAGATGGAGAAAGAGGAAGAAATGAGCAGAAAGAGGCAAGAGAGGTGAGAATGAGGCAAGAGAAGTACAGAAAGAGGCAAGGGAGGTTCAGAAAGAGGCAAGAGTGGTGCAGAAAGAAGCAAAAGAGGTACATAAAGAAGCAAGAGAAGTGCAGAAAGAAACAAGAGAAGTGCAGAAAGAGGCAAGAGAGGTGCAGAAAGAGGCAAGGGAGGTGCAGAAAGAAGCAAGAGAGGTTACAAAAGGAAGCAAGTGAAGTGCAGAAATAGAGCAAGAGGGGTACAGGAGAGGTACAGAAAGAGGCAAGAGAAGTGCAGAGAGAGGCAAGAGGCGTGCAGAAAGAGGCAGGAGGCATGCAGAGAAAGCAAGAGAGGTGCAGATATGCACGAGAGGTGCAGAAAGAAGCAGGAGAGGTACACAAAGAGGCTAGGGAAGTGATGAAAGAAGCAATAGAGGTGCAGAAAGAAGAAGAAATGTGCATTAAGAGGCAAAACAAGTGCAGAAAGAGTCAAGAGAAGTACAGAAAGAGGCAAGTGAAGTGCAGAAAGAGGCAGAGGCAAGAGAGCTGCAGAGAGGTAAAAGAGGTGCAGAAAGAGGTAAGAAAGGTGCAGAAAGAGGCAAGAGGAGTGCTGAAAGAGGCAAGAGGTGTGCAGAAAAAGGCAAGAGAGGTGAAGAGAGGCATTAGAGGTGAAGTAAGAAGCAAGAGAGGTACATAAAGAGGCAAGAGAGTGCAGAAAGAGGCAGGAGAGGTGCAAAAAGAGGCAAGAGAAGTGCAGAAAGAAGCAAGAGAGGTGGAGAAAGAGGCAAGAGGGGTGCAGAAAGAAGTAAGAGAGGTACAGAAATAGGTAAGAGAAGTACAGAAAAAGGCAAGTGAAGTGCAGAAAGAGGCAAGAGAAGTGCAGAAAGAGGCAAGAGAAGTATAGAAAGTAGCAAGAGAGGTGGAGAAAGAGGAAGAAATGTGCAGAAAGAGGCAAGAGAGGTGCAGAGCGAGGCATGAGGGGTGCAGAAAGAAGCAAGAGAGATGGAGAAAGAGGAAGAAATTAGCAGAAAGAGGCAAGAGAGGTGAAGAATGAGGCAAGAGAAGTACAGAAAGAGGCAAGGGAGGTTCAGAAAGAGGCAAGAGTGGTGCAGAAAGAAGCAACAGAGGTACATAAGAAGCAAGAGAAGTGCATAAAGAAGCAAGAGAAGTGCAGAAAGAGGCATGAGAGGTGCAGAAAGAGGCAAGGGAGGTGCAGAAAGAAGCAAGAGAGGTACAAAAGGAAGCAAGTGAAGTGCAGAAAGAGGCAAGAAGGGTGCCGGAGAGGTACAGAAAGAGGCAAGAGAAGTGCAGAGAGAGGCAAGAGGGGTGCAGAAAGAGGCAAGAGGCATGCAGAGAAAGCAAGAGAGGTGCAGATATGCACGAGAGGTGCAGAAAGAAGCAGGAGAGGTACACAAAGAGGCTAGAGAAGTGATGAAAGAAGCAATAGAGGTGCAGAAAGAAGAAGAAATGTGCATTAAGAGGCAAAACAAGTGCAGAAAGAGTCAAGAGAAGTACAGAAAGAGGCAAGTGAAGTGCAGAAAGAGGCAGAGGCAAGAGAGCTGCAGAGAGGTAAAAGAGGTGCAGAAAGAGGTAAGAAAGGTGCAGAAAGAGGCAAGAGGAGTGCTGAAAGAGGCAAGAGAGTTGCAGAAAGAGGCAAGAGAGGTAGAGTAAGAGGAAGAAATGTGCAGAAAGACACCAGAGAGGTGCAGAAAGAGGGAAGAGAGGTACAGAAAAAAAGCAACAGAAATGCAGAAAGAGGCAAGAGAGGGGAAAAAGAAGCACAATAGGTGCAGAAAGAAGCAAGAGGGGTGCAGAAAGAAGCACAAGAGCTACAGAAAGAAGCAAGAGAGGTGCAGAAATAGGCAAGATAAGGGCAGAAAGAAGCAAGAGTGGTGCAGAAGGAGGCAAGAATGGTGCAGAAAGGAGTAAGAGAGGTACAGAAAGAGGCAAGAGAGGTGCAGAAATAGGCAAGATAAGGGCAGAAAGCAGCAAGAGAAGTACAGAAAGAGGCAAGAGAGGCATAGAAAGAGACAGGAGAGGTGCAGAAAGAGGCAAGAGTGCTTCAGAAAGAAGCAGTAGAGGTGGAGAAAGAAGCAAGAGAAGTGCAGAAAGATGCAAGTGAGGTGTAGAAAGAAGCAAGAGAAGTGCAGAAAGAGGCAAGAGAGGTGCAGATAGAGGCAAGAAACGTGCAGAAAGAAGCAACAGAGGTGCAGAAAGAGGCAAGAAAAGTACAGAAAGAGGCAAAAGAGGTGCACAAAGAGGCACGAGTGGTGGAGAAAGAGGAAAGAGAGGTGAAGAAAGAGGCATGAGGGGCGCAGAAAGAAGCAAGAGGTGCAAGAAAGTAGCAAGAGAGGTGCAGAAAGAAGCAAGAGAGGAATAGAAAGAAGCAAGAGGCAAGAAGAATGCAGAAAGAGGCAAGAGAGGTGCAGAAAGAGGCAAGAGAAGTGCAGAAAGAGGCAAGAGAGGTGCAGAAAGAAGGAAGAGAGGTGGAGAAATAGGAAGAAATGTGCAGAAAGAGGCAAGAGAAGTACAGAAAGAAGCAAGAGAAGTACAGAAAGAGGCAAGAAGAATGCAAAAAGAGGCAAGAGAGGTGCAGAAAGAGGCAAGAGAAGTGCAGAAAGATGCAAGAGAGATGCAGAAAGAAGCAAGAGAGGTGGAGAAAGAAATGTGCAGAAAGAGGCAAGAGATGTGCAGAACAGAGACAAGAAGTGCAGAAAGAGGCAAGAGAGGTGCAGAAATGAGCAAGAGAGGTGGAGAAAGAGGAAGAAATGAGCAGAAAGAGTCAAGAGAGCTGAAGAACGAGGCAAGAGAAGTACAGAGAGAGGCAAGGGTGGTGCAGAAAGAGACAAGAGTGGTACAGAAAGAAGCAAGAGAGGTACATAAAGAAGCAAGAGAAGTACAGAAAGAGGCAAGAGTAGTGCAGAAAGAGGCAAGAGACGTGCAGAAAGAAGCAAGAGACGTACAGAAGGAAGCAAGTGTAGTGTAGAAAGAGGCAAGAGGGGTGCAGGAGAAGTACAGAAAGAGGCAAGAGAAGTGCAGAGAGAGGCAAGAGGGGTGCAGAAAGAGGCAAGAGGTGTGTAGAAAAAGGCAAGAAGGTGCAGAGAAGCACGAGAGGTGCAGAAAGAAACAGAAGAGGTACAGAAAGAGGCAAGAGAAGTGATGAAAGAAGCAATAGAGATGGAAAAAGAAGAAGAAATGTGCATTAAGAGGCAAGACAAGTACAGACAGAAGAAAGAGAAGTACAGAAAGAGACAAGAAGAGTGCAGAAAGAGGCAAGAGAGGTGCAGAAAGAGTCAAGAGAAGTGCAGAAAGAGGCAAGAGAGGTGCAGAAAGAAGGAAGAGAGGTGGAGAAAGAGGAAGAAATGTGCAGAAAGAGGCAAGAGAAGTACAGAAAGAAGCAAGAGAAGTACAGAAAGAGGCAAGAAGAATGCAAAAAGAGGCAAGAGAGGTGCAGAAAGAGGCAAGAGAAGTGCAGAAAGATGCAAGAGAGATGCAGAAAGAAGCAAGAGAGGTGGAGAAAGAAATGTGCAGAAAGAGGCAAAGAGATGTGCAGAACGAGACAAGAAGTGCAGAAAGAGGCAAGAGAGGTGCAGAAATGAGCAAGAGAGGTGGAGAAAGAGGAAGAAATGAGCAGAAAGAGTCAAGAGAGCTGAAGAACGAGGCAAGAGAAGTACAGAGAGAGGCAAGGGTGGTGCAGAAAGAGACAAGAGTGGTACAGAAAGAAGCAAGAGAGGTACATAAAGAAGCAAGAGAAGTACAGAAAGAGGCAAGAGTAGTGCAGAAAGAGGCAAGAGACGATGCAGAAAGAAGCAAGAGACGTACAGAAGGAAGCAAGTGTAGTGTAGAAAGAGGCAAGAGGGGTGCAGGAGAAGTACAGAAAGAGGCAAGAGAAGTGCAGAGAGAGGCAAGAGGGTGCAGAAAGAGGCAAGAGGTGTGTAGAAAAAGGCAAGTAGGTGCAGAGAGGCACGAGAGGTGCAGAAAGAAACAGAAGAGGTACAGAAAGAGGCAAGAGAAGTGATGAAAGAAGCAATAGAGATGGAAAAAGAAGAAGAAATGTGCATTAAGATGCAAGACAAGTACAGACAGAAGAAAGAGAAGTACAGAAAGAGACAAGAAGAGTGCAGAAAGAGGCAAGGGAAGTGCAGAAAGATGCAAGAGAAGTGCAGAAAGAAGCAAGAGAGCTGCAGATAGAAGCAATAGAGGTGAAGAAAGAGGTAAGAGAAGTGCAGAAAGAGGCAAGAGAGGTGCAGGGTGCAGGGTGAGGCAAGAGAAGTGCAGAAAGAAGCAAGAGAGATGGAGAAAGAGGAAGAAATGAGCAGAAAGAGGCAAGAGAGGTGAAGAATGAGGCAAGAGAAGTACAGAAAGAGGCAAGGGAGGTTCAGAAAGAGGCAAGAGTGGTGCAGAAAGAAGCAAAAGAGGTACAAAAGGAAGCAAGTGAAGTGCAGAAAGAGGCAAGAGGGGTGCAGGAGAGGTACAGAAAGAGGCAAGAGAAGTGCAGAGAGAGGCAGGAAGGGTGCAGAAAGAGGAAAGAGGCATGCAGAGAAAGGCAAGAGAGGTGCAGATATGCATGGGAGGTGCAGAAAGAAGCAGGAGAGGTACACAAAGAGGCTAGAAAAGTGATGAAAGAAGCAATAGAGGTGCAGAAAGAAGAAGAAATGTGCATTAAGAGGCACGCAAGTGCAGAAAGAGTCAAGAGAAGTACAGAAAGAGGCAAGTGAAGTGCATAAAGAGGCAAGAAAGGTACAGAAAGAAGAAAGAGAAGTGCAGAAAGAGGCAAGAAGAGTACAGAAAGAGGCAAGAGAAGTACAGAAAAAGGCAAGAGAAGTGCTGAAAGAAGCAAGAGAGCTGCATAAAGAAGCAATAGAGGTGAAAAAGAGGCAAGAGAAGTGCAGAAAGTAGGAAGAGAGGTGGAGAACGAAGCAAGAGAGGTGCAGAAAGAGGCAAGAGAAGTGCAGAAAAAGGCAAGAAAGGTGCAGATAGAGGCAAGAGAAGTGTAGAAAAAGCAAGAGAAGTGCAGAAAGAGGCAAGAGGCAAGAGAGGTACAGAAAAAGGCAAGAAAGGTGCAGAAAGAGGCTAGAGGGTTACAGAAAGAAGCAATAGAGCTGCAGAAAGAATCAATAGAGGTAGAGAAAGAGGCAAGAGAAGTGCAGAAAGAGGCAAGAGAGGTATAGAAAGAAGCAAGAGAAGTGCAGAAAGAAGGAAGAGAGGTGCAGAACAAAGCAAGAGAGGTGCAGAAAGAGGCAAGAGAAGTGCAGAAAAAGGCAAGAAAGGTGCAGATAGAGGCAAGAGAGGTGCAGAAAGAAGCAACAGAGGTGCAGAAAGAGGTAAGAAAAGTACAGAAAGAGGCAAGAGAGGTGCAGATATAGGCAAGAAAAGTGCAGAAAGAGGCAAAAGAGGTGCACAAAGAGGCACGAGTGGTGGAGAAAGAGGAAAGAGAGGTTAAGAAAGAAGCAAGAGAGGAACAGAAAGAAGCAAGAGAAGTGCAGAAAGAGGCAGAGGCAAGAGAGCTGCAGAGAGGTAAAAGAGGTGCAGAAAGAGGCAAGAGAGGTGCAGAAAGAGGCAAGAGGAGTGCTGAAAGAGGCAAGAGGTGTACAGAAAAAGGCAAGAGAGGTGCAGAGAGGCAATAGAGGTGCAGAAAGAATAAAGAGAGGTACAAAAAAGGAAAGAGAGTGCAGAAAGAGGCAGGAGAGGTGCAAAAAGAGGCAAGAGAAGTGCAGAAAGAAGCAAGAGAGGTGGAGAAAGAGGAAGAAATGTGCAGAAAGAGGCAAGAGAGGTGCAGAGCGAGGCAAGAGAGTTGCAGAAAGAGGCAAGAGAGGTGGAGAAAGAGGAAGAAATGTGCAGAAAGAGGCAAGAGAGGTGCAGATATAGGCAAGAAAAGTGCAGAAAGAGGCAAAAGAGGTGCACAAAGAGGCACGAGTGGTGGAGAAAGAGGAAAGAGAGGTTAAGAAAGAAGCAAGAGAGGAACAGAAAGAAGCAAGAGAAGTGCAGAAAGAGGCAGAGGCAAGAGAGCTGCAGAGAGGTAAAAGAGGTGCAGAAAGAGGCAAGAGAGGTGCAGAAAGAGGCAAGAGGAGTGCTGAAAGAGGCAAGAGGTGTACAGAAAAAGGCAAGAGAGGTGCAGAGAGGCAATAGAGGTGCAGAAAGAATAAAGAAAGGTGCAAAAAAAGGAAAGAGAGTGCAGAAAGAGGCAGGAGAGGTGCAAAAAGAGGCAAGAGAAGTGCAGAAAGAAGCAAGAGAGGTGGAGAAAGAGGGAGAAATGTGCAGAAAGAGGCAAGAGAGGTGCAGAGCGAGGCAAGAGAGTTGCAGAAAGAGGCAAGAGAGGTGGAGAAAGAGGAAGAAATGTGCAGAAAGACACCAGAGAGGTGCAGAAAGAGGCAAGAGAGGTACAGAAAAAAAGCAACAGAAATGCAGATAGAGGCAATAGAGGGGAAAAAGAAGCACAACAGGTGCAGAAAGAAGCAAGAGGGGTGCAGAAAGAAGCACAAGAGGTGCAGAAAGAAGCAAGAGAGGTGCAGAAATAGGCAAGATAAGGGCAAAAAGAAGCAAGAGTGGTGCAGAAAGAGGTAAGAGGGGTGCAGAAAGAAGTAAGAGAAGTACAGAAAGAGGCAAGAGAGGTGCAGAAAGAGGCAAAAATTATGCAGAAAGCGGCAAGAGATGTGCAGAAAGAGGCAAGAGACGTGCAGAAAGAGGCAAGGGAGGTAAAGAAAGTAGCAGGAGAGGTTGCAGAAAAAGGAAGAAATGTGCAGAAAGAGGCAAAGAGGTGCAGAAAGAAGCAAGAGAGGTGAAGAAAGCAGTAAGAGAGGTACAGAAAGAGGCAAAAGAGGTGGAGAGTGAGGAAGAAATGTGCAGAAAGAGGCAAGAGAGGTGCTGAAAGCAGCAAGAGAAGTACAGAAAGAGGCAAGAGTGGTGCAGAAAGAGCAAGAAAAGTACAGAAAGAGGCAAGAGAGGTGCACAAAGAGGCACGAGTGGTGGAGAAAGACGAAAGAGAGGTTCAGAAAGAGGCAAGAGGGGTGCAGAAAGAGGCAAGAGGTGTGTAGAAAAAGGCAAGTAGGTGCAGAGAGGCACGAGAGGTGCAGAAAGAAACAGAAGAGGTACAGAAAGAGGCAAGAGAAGTGATGAAAGAAGCAATAGAGATGGAAAAAGAAGAAGAAATGTGCATTAAGAGGCAAGACAAGTACAGACAGAAGAAAGAGAAGTACAGAAAGAGACAAGAAGAGTGCAGAAAGAGGCAAGGGAAGTGCAGAAAGATGCAAGAGAAGTGCAGAAAGAAGCAAGAGAGCTGCAGATAGAAGCAATAGAGGTGAAGAAAGAGGTAAGAGAAGTGCAGAAAGAGGCAAGAGAGGTGCAGGGTGCAGGGTGAGGCAAGAGAGGTGCAGAAAGAAGCAAGAGAGATGGAGAAAGAGGAAGAAATGAGCAGAAAGAGGCAAGAGAGGTGAAGAATGAGGCAAGAGAAGTACAGAAAGAGGCAAGGGAGGTTCAGAAAGAGGCAAGAGTGGTGCAGAAAGAAGCAAAAGAGGTACAAAAGGAAGTAAGTGAAGTGCAGAAAGAGGCAAGAGGGGTGCAGGAGAGGTACAGAAAGAGGCAAGAGAAGTGCAGAGAGAGGCAAGAAGGGTGCAGAAAGAGGAAAGAGGCATGCAGAGAAAGGCAAGAGAGGTGCAGATATGCATGGGAGGTGCAGAAAGAAGCAGGAGAGGTACACAAAGAGGCTAGAGAAGTGATGAAAGAAGCAATAGAGGTGCAGAAAGAAGAAGAAATGTGCATTAAGAGGCACGCAAGTGCAGAAAGAGTCAAGAGAAGTACAGAAAGAGGCAAGTGAAGTGCATAAAGAGGCAAGAAAGGTACAGAAAGAAGAAAGAGAAGTGCAGAAAGAGGCAAGAAGAGTACAGAAAGAGGCAAGAGAAGTACAGAAAAAGGCAAGAGAAGTGCTGAAAGAAGCAAGAGAGCTGCATAAAGAAGCAATAGAGGTGAAAAAAGAGGCAAGAGAAGTGCAGAAAGTAGGAAGAGAGGTGGAGAACGAAGCAAGAGAGGTGCAGAAAGAGGCAAGAGAAGTGCAGAAAAAGGCAAGAAAGGTGCAGATAGAGGCAAGAGAAGTGTAGAAAAAGCAAGAGAAGTGCAGAAAGAGGCAAGAGGCAAGAGAGGTGCAGAAAAAGGCAAGAAAGGTGCAGAAAGAGGCTAGAGGGTTACAGAAAGAAGAAAGAGAGCTGCAGAAAGAATCAATAGAGGTAGAGAAAGAGGCAAGAGAAGTGCAGAAAGAGGCAAGAGAGCTATAGAAAGAAGCAAGAGAAGTGCAGAAAGAAGGAAGAGAGGTGCAGAACAAAGCAAGAGAGGTGCAGAAAGAGGCAAGAGAAGTGCAGAAAAAGGCAAGAAAGGTGCAGATAGAGGCAAGAGAGGTGCAGAAAGAAGCAACAGAGGTGCAGAAAGAGGTAAGAAAAGTGCAGAAAGAGGCAAAAGAGGTGCACAAAGAGGCACGAGTGGTGGAGAAAGAGGAAAGAGAGGTTAAGAAAGAAGCAAGAGAGGAACAGAAAGAAGCAAGAGAAGTGCAGAAAGAGGCAGAGGCAAGAGAGCTGCAGAGAGGTAAAAGAGGTGCAGAAAGAGGCAAGAGAGGTGCAGAAAGAGGCAAGAGGAGTGCTGAAAGAGGCAAGAGGTGTACAGAAAAAGGCAAGAGAGGTGCAGAGAGGCAATAGAGGTGCAGAAAGAATAAAGAGAGGTACAAAAAAGGAAAGAGAGTGCAGAAAGAGGCAGGAGAGGTGCAAAAAGAGGCAAGAGAAGTGCAGAAAGAAGCAAGAGAGGTGGAGAAAGAGGAAGAAATGTGCAGAAAGAGGCAAGAGAGGTGCAGAGCGAGGCAAGAGAGTTGCAGAAAGAGGCAAGAGAGGTGGAGAAAGAGGAAGAAATGTGCAGAAAGAGGCAAGAGAGGTGCAGATATAGGCAAGAAAAGTGCAGAAAGAGGCAAAAGAGGTGCACAAAGAGGCACGAGTGGTGGAGAAAGAGGAAAGAGAGGTTAAGAAAGAAGCAAGAGAGGAACAGAAAGAAGCAAGAGAAGTGCAGAAAGAGGCAGAGGCAAGAGAGCTGCAGAGAGGTAAAAGAGGTGCAGAAAGAGGCAAGAGAGGTGCAGAAAGAGGCAAGAGGAGTGCTGAAAGAGGCAAGAGGTGTACAGAAAAAGGCAAGAGAGGTGCAGAGAGGCAATAGAGGTGCAGAAAGAATAAAGAGAGGTACAAAAAAAGGAAAGAGAGTGCAGAAAGAGGCAGGAGAGGTGCAAAAAGAGGCAAGAGAAGTGCAGAAAGAAGCAAGAGAGGTGGAGAAAGAGGAAGAAATGTGCAGAAAGAGGTAAGAGAGGTGCAGAGCGAGGCAAGAGAGTTGCAGAAAGAGGCAAGAGAGGTGGAGAAAGAGGAAGAAATGTGCAGAAAGACACCAGAGAGGTGCAGAAAGAGGCAAGAGAGGTACAGAAAAAAAGCAACAGAAATGCAGATAGAGGCAATAGAGGGGAAAAAGAAGCACAACAGGTGCAGAAAGAAGCAAGAGGGTGCAGAAAGAAGCACAAGAGGTGCAGAAAGAAGCAAGAGAGGTGCAGAAATAGGCAAGATAAGGGCAAAAAGAAGCAAGAGTAGTTGCAGAAAGAGGTAAGAGGGGTGCAGAAAGAAGTAAGAGAAGTACAGAAAGAGGCAAGAGAGGTGCAGAAAGAGGCAAAAATTATGCAGAAAGCGGCAAGAGATGTGCAGAAAGAGGCAAGAGACGTGCAGAAAGAGGCAAGGGAGGTAAAGAAAGTAGCAGGAGAGGTGCAGAAAAAGGAAGAAATGTGCAGAAAGAGTCAAAAGAGGTGCAGAAAGAAGCAAGAGAGGTGAAGAAAGCAGTAAGAGAGGTACAGAAAGAGGCAAAAGAGGTGGAGAGTGAGGAAGAAATGTGCAGAAAGAGGCAAGAGAGGTGCTGAAAGCAGCAAGAGAAGTACAGAAAGAGGCAAGAGTGGTGCAGAAAGAGCAAGAAAAAGTACAGAAAGAGGCAAGAGAGGTGCACAAAGAGGCACGAGTGGTGGAGAAAAGACGAAAGAGAGGTTCAGAAAGAGGCAAGAGGGGTGCAGAAAGAGGCAAGAGGGGTGCAGAAAGAAGTAAGAGAGGTACAGAAATAGGTAAGAGAAGTACAGAAAAAGGCAAGTGAAGTGCAGAAAGAGGCAAGAGAAGTGCAGAAAGAGGCAAGAGAAGTATAGAAAGTAGCAAGAGAGGTGGAGAAAGAGGAAGAAATGTGCAGAAAGAGGCAAGAGAGGTGCAGAGCGCCGCATGAGGGGTGCAGAAAGAAGCAAGAGAGATGGAGAAAGAGGAAGAAATTAGCAGAAAGAGGCAAGAGAGGTGAAGAATGAGGCAAGAGAGGTGCAGAAAGAGGCAAGAGGAGTGCTGAAAGAGGCAAGAGGTGTACAGAAAAAGGCAAGAGAGGTGCAGAGAGGCAATAGAGGTGCAGAAAGAATAAAGAGAGGTACAAAAAAAGGAAAGAGAGTGCAGAAAGAGGCAGGAGAGGTGCAAAAAGAGGCAAGAGAAGTGCAGAAAGAAGCAAGAGAGGTGGAGAAAGAGGAAGAAATGTGCAGAAAGAGGTAAGAGAGGTGCAGAGCGAGGCAAGAGAGTTGCAGAAAGAGGCAAGAGAGGTGGAGAAAGAGGAAGAAATGTGCAGAAAGACACCAGAGAGGTGCAGAAAGAGGCAAGAGAGGTACAGAAAAAAGCAACAGAAATGCAGATAGAGGCAATAGAGGGGAAAAGAAGCACAACAGGTGCAGAAAGAAGCAAGAGGGGTGCAGAAAGAAGCACAAGAGGTGCAGAAAGAAGCAAGAGAGGTGCAGAAATAGGCAAGATAAGGGCAAAAAGAAGCAAGAGTGGTGCAGAAAGAGGTAAGAGGGGTGCAGAAAGAAGTAAGAGAAGTACAGAAAGAGGCAAGAGAGGTGCAGAAAGAGGCAAAAATTATGCAGAAAGCGGCAAGAGATGTGCAGAAAGAGGCAAGAGACGTGCAGAAAGAGGCAAGGGAGGTAAAGAAAGTAGCAGGAGAGGTGCAGAAAAAGGAAGAAATGTGCAGAAAGAGTCAAAAGAGGTGCAGAAAGAAGCAAGAGAGGTGAAGAAAGCAGTAAGAGAGGTACAGAAAGAGGCAAAAGAGGTGGAGAGTGAGGAAGAAATGTGCAGAAAGAGGCAAGAGAGGTGCTGAAAGCAGCAAGAGAAGTACAGAAAGAGGCAAGAGTGGTGCAGAAAGAGCAAGAAAAGTACAGAAAGAGGCAAGAGAGGTGCACAAAGAGGCACGAGTGGTGGAGAAAGACGAAAGAGAGGTTCAGAAAGAGGCAAGAGGGGTGCAGAAAGAGGCAAGAGGGGTGCAGAAAGAAGTAAGAGAGGTACAGAAATAGGTAAGAGAAGTACAGAAAAAGGCAAGTGAAGTGCAGAAAGAGGCAAGAGAAGTGCAGAAAGAGGCAAGAGAAGTATAGAAAGTAGCAAGAGAGGTGGAGAAAGAGGAAGAAATGTGCAGAAAGAGGCAAGAGAGGTGCAGAGCGCCGCATGAGGGGTGCAGAAAGAAGCAAGAGAGATGGAGAAAGAGGAAGAAATTAGCAGAAAGAGGCAAGAGAGGTGAAGAATGAGGCAAGAGAAGTACAGAAAGAGGCAAGGGAGGTTCAGAAAGAGGCAAGAGTGGTGCAGAAAGAAGCAAAAGAGGTACATAAAGAAGCAAGAGAAGTGCATAAAGAAGCAAGAGAAGTGCAGAAAGAGGCATGAGAGGTGCAGAAAGAGGCAAGGGAGGTGCAGAAAGAAGCAAGAGAGGTACAAAAGGAAGCAAGTGAAGTGCAGAAAGAGGCAAGAAGGGTGCCGGAGAGGTACAGAAAGAGGCAAGAGAAGTGCAGAGAGAGGCAAGAGGGGTGCAGAAAGAGGCAAGAGGCATGCAGAGAAAGCAAGAGAGGTGCAGATATGCACGAGAGGTGCGGAAAGAAGCAGGAGAGGTACACAAAGAGGCTAGAGAAGTGATGAAAGAAGCAATTGAGGTGCAGAAAGAAGAAGAAATGTGCATTAAGAGGCAGAACAAGTGCAGAAAGAGTCAAGAGAAGTACAGAAAGAGGCAAGTGAAGTGCAGAAAGAGGCAGAGGCAAGAGAGCTGCAGAGAGGTAAAAGAGGTGCAGAAAGAGGTAAGAAAGGTGCAGAAAGAGGCAAGAGAAGTGCTAAAAGAGGCAAGAGGTGTGCAGAAAAAGGGAAGCGAGGTGAAGAGAGGCAATAGAGGTGAAGTAAGAAGCAAGAGAGGTACATAAAGAGGCAAGAGAGTGCAGAAAGAGGCTGGAGATGTGCAAAAAGAGGCAAGAGAAGTGCAGAAAGAAGCAAGAGAGGTGGAGAAAGAGGAAGAAATGTGCAGAAAGAGGGAAGAGCGGTGCAGAGCAAGGCAAGAGAGTTGCAGAAAGAGGCAAGAGAGGTGGAGAAAGAGGAAGAAATGTGCAGAAAGACACCAGAGAGGTGCAGAAAGAGGGAAGAGAGGTACAGAAAAAAAGCAACAGAAATGCAGAAAGAGGCAAGCGAGGGGAAAAAGAAGCACAACAGGTGTAGAAAGAAGCAAGAGGGGTGCAGAAAGAAGCACAAGAGCTACAGAAAGAAGCAAGAGAGGTGCAGAAATAGGCAAGATAAGGGCAGAAAGAAGCAAGAGTGGTGCAGAAGGAGGCAAGAGGGGTGCAGAAAGGAGTAAGAGAGGTACAGAAAGAGGCAAGAGAGGTGCAGAAAGAGGCAAAAGAAATGCAGAAAGAGGCAAGAGACGTGCAGAAAGAGGCAAGAGACATGCAGAAAGAGGCAAGGGAGGTGCAGAAAGTAGCAGGAGAGGTGCAGAAAAAGGAAGAAATGTGCAGAAAGAGGCAATAAAGGTGCAGAAAGAAGCAAGAGAGGTGAAGAAAGCAATAAGAGAGGTGCAGAAAGAGGCAAAAGAGGTGGAGAGTGAGGAAGAAATGAGCAGAAAGAGGCAAGAGAGGTGCAGAAAGCAGCAAGAGAAGTACAGAAAGAGGCAAGAGAAGCACAGAATGAGGCAAGAGAGGTGCAGAAAGAGGCAAGAATGTTGCAGAAAGATGCAATAGAGGTGGATAAAGAGGCAAGAGTAGTGCAGAAAGAGGCAAGAGAGGTGAAGATAGAGGCAATAGAAGTGCAGAAAGAAGCAACAGAGGTGCAGAAAGAGGCAAGAAAAGTGCAGAAAGAGGCAAGAGAGGTGCACAAAGAGGCACGAGTGGTGGAGAAAGATGAAAGAGAGGTGCAGAAAGAGGCAAGAGGGGTGCAGAAAGAAGCTAGAGAAGTGCAAGAAAGAAGCAAGAGATGTGCAGAAAGAAATAAAGAGAGGTACAGATAGAAGCAAGAAAAGTGCAGGGGGAGGCAAGAGAGCTGCAGAGAGGTAAAGAGGTGCAGAAAGAGTCAAGAGAGGTGAAGAAAGAGGCAAGAGGAGTGCTGAAAGAAGCAATAGAGGTGCAGAAAGAGGAAGAAATGTGCATAAAGAGGCAATACAAGTACAGAAAGAAGCAAGAGAAGTGCAGAAAAAGGCAAGTTAAGTGCACAAAGAGGCAAGAGAAGTAGAGAAAGAAGCAAGAGAAGTGCAGAATGAGGCAAGAAGACTGCAGAAAGAGGCAAGAGGTGCAGAAAGAGGCAAGAGAAGTGCAGAAAGAAGCAAAAGAGGTGGAGAAAGAGGAAGAAATGTGCAGAAAGAGGCAAGAGAGGTTCAGAGCGAGGCAAGAGAGGTGCAGAAAGTAGTAAGAGATGGAGAAAGAGGAAGAAATGAGCAGAAAGAGGCAATAGAAGTGAAGAACGGGGTAAGAGAAGTCCAGAAAGAGGCAAGAGAGGTGCAGAAAGAGGCAAGAGAGGTGCAGAAAGAAGCAAGAGAGGTACATAAAGAAGCAAGGGAAGTGCATAAAAAAGCAAGAGAAGTCCAGAAAGAGGCAAGAGAGGTGCAGATAGAGGCAAGAGAGGTGAAGAAAGAAGCAACAGAGGTGCAGAAAGAGGTAAGAAAAGTACAGAAAGAGGCAAGAGAGGTGCAGATATAGGCAAGAAAAGTGCAGAAAGAGGCAAAAGAGGTGCACAAAGAGGCACGAGTGGTGGAGAAAGAGGAAAGAGAGGTTCAGAAAGAGGCAAGAGGGGTGCAGAAAGAGGCAAGAGGGGTGCACAAAGAGGCACGAGTGGTGGAGAAAGACGAAAGAGAGTTTCAGAAAGAGGCAAGAGGGGTGCAGAAAGAGGCAAGAGGGGTGCAGAAAGAAGTAGGAGAGGTACAGAAAGAGGCAAGAGAAGTACAGAAAAAGGCAAGTGAAGTGCATAAAGAGGCAAGAGAAGTACAGAAAGAAGCAAGAGAAGTGCAGAAAGAGGCAAGAAAAGTGCAGAAAGAGGCAAGAGAAGTATAGAAAGTAGCAAGAGAGGTGGAGAAAGAGGAAGAAATGTGCAGAAAGAGGCAAGAGAGGTGCAGAGTGAGGCATGAGGGGTGCAGAAAGAAGCAAGAGAGATGGAGAAAGCGGAAGAAATGAGCAGAAAGAGGCAAGAGAGGTGAAGAATGAGGCAAGAGAAGTACAGAAAGAGGCAAGGGAGGTTCAGAAAGAGGCAAGAGTGGTGCAGAAAGAAGCAAAAGAGGTACATAAAGAAGCAAGAGAAGTGCATAAAGAAGCAAGAGAAGTGCAGAAAGAGGCAAGAGAGGTACAAAAGGAAGCAAGTGAAGTGCAGAAAGAGGCACGAGGGGTGCCGGAGAGGTACAGAAAGAGGCAAGAGAAGTGCAGAGAGAGGCAAGAGGGGTGCAGAAAGAGGCAAGAGGCATGCAGAGAAAGCAAGAGAGGTGCAGATATGCACGAGAGGTGCAGAAAGAAGCAGGAGAGGTACACAAAGAGGCTAGAGAAGTGATGAAAGAAGCAATAGAGGTGCAGAAAGAAGAAGAAATGTGCAGTAAGAGGCAAAACAAGTGCAGAAAGAGTCAAGAGAAGTACAGAAAGAGGCAAGTGAAGTGCAGAAAGAGGCAGAGGCAAGAGAGCTGCAGAGAGGTAAAAGAGGTGCAGAAAGAGGTAAGAAAGGTGCAGAAAGAGGCAAGAGGAGTGCTAAAAGAGGCAAGAGGTGTGCAGAAAAAGGGAAGAGAGGTGAAGAGAGGCAATAGAGGTGAAGTAAGAAGCAAGAGAGGTACATAAAGAGGCAAGAGAGTGCAGAAAGAGGCAGAAGAGGTGCAAAAAGAGGCAAGAGAAGTGCAGAAAGAAGCAAGAGAAGTGGAGAAAAAGGAAGAAATGTGCAGAAAGAGGGAAGAGCGGTGCAGAGGAAGGCAAGAGAGTTGCAGAAAGAGGCAAGAGAGGTGGAGAAAGAGGAAGAAATGTGCAGAAAGACACCAGAGAGGTGCAGAAAGAGGGAAGAGAGGTACAGAAAAAAAGCAACAGAAATGCAGAAAGAGGCAAGCGAGGGGAAAAAGAATCACAACAGGTGCAGAAAGAAGCAAGAGGGGTGCAGAAAGAAGCACAAGAGCTACAGAAAGAAGCAAAAGAGGTGCAGAAATAGGCAAGATAAGGGCAGAAAGAAGCAAGAGTGGTGCAGAAGGAGGCAAGAGGGGTGCAGAAAGGAGTAAGAGAGGTACAGAAAGAGGCAAGAGAGGTGCAGAAAGAGGCAAAAGAAATGCAGAAAGAGGCAAGAGACGTGCAAAAAGAGGCAAGGGAGGTGCAGAAAGAGGCAGGAGAGGTGCAGAAAGAGGGAAGAGTGCTGCAGAAAGAAGCAGTAGAGGTGGAGAAAGAGGCAAGAGAAGTGCAGAAAGATGCAAGAGAGGTGTAGAAAGAAGCAAGAGAAGTGCAGAAAGAGGCAAGAGAGGTGCAGATAGAGGCAAGAGACATGCAGAAAGAAGCAACAGAGGTGCAGAAAGAGGCAAGAAAAGTACAGAAAGAGGCAAGAGAGGTGCAAATAGAGGCAATAGAAGTGCAGAAAGAAGCAACAGAGGTGCAGAAAGAGCAAGAAAAGTGCAGAAAGAGGAAAGAGAGGTGCACAAAGAGGCACGAGTGGTGGAGAAAGATGAAAAAGAGGTTCAGAAAGAGGCAAGAGGGGTGCAGAGAGAGGCAAGAGGGGTGCAGAGAGAGGCAAGAGGGGTGCAGAAAGAAGTAAGAGAGGTACAGAAAGAGGCAAGAGAAGTGCAGAAAGAGGCAAAAGAAATGCAGAAAGAGGCAAGAGATGTGCAGAAAGAGGCAAGGGAGGTGCAGAAAGAAGCAGGAGAAGTGCAGAAAGAGGCAAGGGAGGTGCAGAAAGAAGCAGGAGAAGTGCAGAAAGAGGATGAAATGTGCAGAAAGAGGCAAAAGAGTTGCAGAAAGAAGCAAGAGAGGTGAAGAAAGCAGTAAGAGACGTGCAGAAAGAGGCAAGGGAGGTACAGAAAGAAGCAGGAGAAGTGCAGAAAGAAGAAATGTGCAGAAAGAGGCAAAAAAGGTGCAGAAAGAAGCAAGAGAGGTGAAGAAAGCAGTAAGAGAGGTGCAGAAAGAGGCTGTAGGAGAGTAGGATCTGCCTCTTATGTTGCCCCCACTTTTTTTTCTGATGTTTACACTGGTTTCTGGCTATAGCCTGGCTGGGTCCCTGCCAATCAGGGCCCCAGCCTCTCTGTTCTCTCTAAACGACTTGGAGTGCACTCTAGGTGCACTAGTGATTGGATACTGTGGTACCTTATGAGTCCCTAGTATATGGTACCATAGGTACCAAGGGCATAGGTACTTCACAGGCCTACCAGGGGCTGCAGCATGTATTATGCCACCCCTGGGAAGCAGACTAAATCTGACACCACAGGCCTGCTACTGCAGCCTGGGTGAGGTGGTGCTAGCACTCCTCACTGAGGTATAGGTTCCCTATACCTCTCCAGCACACACATATAAACCTATCAGTCACCCCTAAGGCAGGCCCTATCAATCCTGAGTGCAGGGTGCTTGGCTTCTATGTGAGGGGGTGCCTCTGCCTGAGCAGGGCCCCTCTGCAGCTCTCAGAGTCCATTCTCTGGTGCTGTTTGTGGATGCAGTTAAACCATATACTCTTAAGTGCATTATATCCTCGCGGTAAAATGCTAACTTTGGTATGGCTGCATTTAAAACATGTCGTGTTTGGTGTCAAACATCTTGGAATACTACCCCCCCTGCCAGTCCTGGCGGGGGTAGCATTCCACCCTTCTAGAGGGATAGACATGTACCTACTGTGGAAACGCGGTAGAATCCTAAAGAGCCCTGGCATCACAAAATGGATGCCACCAGTCACAGACACTGGGCTGCCCTCCTGCTGATGACCGAAACTCGCAGTGGAGGAAGCCCAACAAAAGGTATCCTGTCACAGGGAGGTGTAACCACCTCCCAGACAGGGTTTAGTGTATTGGGGCTGGGTGGGTGCACTCTTAGAGTGCTTTGAAGTCCTGCACTGGGGAAGCAGAAGGCTCCTCTGTGCATATGCCAGTTCAAACCGGCTCAGGGGCTACCTGCCCCTGCTCTGGCATGAAACTGGACAAAGGGAAGTGGGTGTAACCACCCACTCCCCTGACCCTCCCATAGGTGGGGTCTAAGAGCTAGTCCCTCCCTTCCTTGTTAGTATAAGGTAGGGAGCCCTTGAACCTGAAGATTAGATATCCCTGGACGACGCTCTGAAGAAGAATCCTGGACCTTCGATGTTCCACTACCTTTGGAAGACTGAAGAATCTCCCTTGGAGTCAAGGAGTGACTCCCCTGCTTGGCAGGCACCAAAAACTACAACGACGGTTGCAAACTACGCCGCTCCCGCCGGAGTCCGAAGTCCCTGCAGCCCCAGAAGTGGATTTCCTGACTTCTTAAAGGCCATCATGAGTCCCCAGCGAAGCTGAGGCCAGTGAACCCCAAGAGTGACAAGGAACCACGATCCCGGGGTACCGTTCACTATTGTCGAGTGCAACCACTTCACAATGATCTAAGAACCTATGCTTTGGACCACGTGTGGACCCAACATCCAGCAGAAATCTTTCCGAAGATCAGAGGCCTACATTGTCCCGAGTGACCGTGGGCCCCTGTTGAAGGAATCCTCCCGAGGCGTCTTCTTGATCCCTTTCCAGCAAGCTCGTGGGTCCCCTGAGGACTTTTCTAAGAAACCAAAGAGCTCCCCTGGTTGCTCCAGGCCTGCCCTGACTTACCCTTGTGGGGTGAGTCCCTCAGACCTTGCTGGTCTGCACCATTGCCTTTTCACACTTTCCACAAGACTTGCTGTTACCAAGGCCTGTTGGCTCCAATCGAGTTGTCGACACCACAGTAAGCTGCAAACTTTGTGTGACACGCCGAATCCAGCTCCTGGTTGTCGTCGACACCTCCTGGACCTCGTGGCTGAAGAGTCAAGGCACAACTGACCGACCTGAACCCTGCGACGATGGTGGGCATCCATCTTCCTTGCCACGAGTCACTGCCAAGTGACTTTGAACACTGTCCCCTCTGTTTTCAGGTCTTCCTTCCTTTGAATCCAGGCTTGGATTCCCCCGGACACTTCCTCAGACAGCACAAGCAGCACGTCTTCTTTGTTCGCCATTGAGAACGACGCCGCGACCCGACACCAAAGGACACCTATGCACCCGGCTTCCCTGGGTGAGGTAACTCCAGCACTATGGTGCTCCTGTGGGTGTAGGCCCTAGAACTACTTACCCTGTAAGTGACTTGCTTGTAGGTTCTCCCGAAGTATCCTAAAACTCCTATTCTCCCCGTGCGATTCTCGCACTGGCTCGTACAGGGTTCGCGTCTGTGTTAGACACCCCGCGTCCAACTCCCTTGTAAATCTACCAGTAACCGCGTCCTTCGACTCGTACTGACCGATCGGTGTGTTCGCCTCGAACACGCCAGGGGCCTGTAACATTGATAACTCAATCGCGTCCGCTTGCATAGACTCGTACAGGACTCGCACCAGTGTCTGAACACCGCGTCCGTCCCCTGTGGGTCTCCTACAACTACCTGGGTGGTTCTCTGGGGTCCCTCGATTCTATGTGCTCTAGACCCGGTCTAGCCAAGATAAGATTGTGATATTTACTGTGCTAACTTATTCTGATAACAATTGACTTGTACATATGTTCCTGACTTCTAATCTCATAAAGAGATTAGTAGAGAGTTGTTTAGTAATAAATACATATATATTTGATATATATACCTGTGTGGTGTCTTTTCATTTGGTGATTCAAGAGATTGTGTGGTAAAACAAGCTGCTTTACATTCCTTCAAGACTTAGCCTGAAGGCTGCTCTCCACAGCTACCACTAGGATAGCTTTCTATAAAGGTTGTCTTAAACCTATCTACCATAAGAGTCGAATTGTACTGGTGCAAGGTGTCCACTTTAACTAGTGAACAGCATATACCAGGCCAACTTCTCACATTGGTGGCAGCGGTGGGATTCCAGCTTGCTATTGTTTTACCAGAAAATCTCTATTTGAATTACTAACTGAAAACCACTGTAGGTACTTAAGGTACATATAAAGTCAAGCTTAGTATCAATAAGTTCTACTGAACTTAGAGCTGTGTGCCAAGGGATAGCACACCCTTTCTACAGCTCAAGCTAGGATCAGTAGGCCACAAACTAGTGTAGGTAGTACAACACTGCACAACACTAGAATGTCCTTAAAAGGTGGAGCCAGTGGGTCCACCCAGCCTCAGTATAAGGACATGGCTTTCTCTGACTTGAGAGCCATGTGTGTTGAAAGACACCTGAAGCTAGGACAGAGTCCCTCCACACTACACCTGATAGATCTGCTGACAGCAGATGATCTTAGATTAGCTCTAGGAGCTAATGGGTCTGAATCAGTGAGTGGGTCAATTACAGTGTCTGGGTCAGATGATGAAAATCAGACTGACCAGGACTCTGTGATTGAAGGGCCAGGCTCCAAGGGGCCTGAAAAAGACAGAGGAATGCTCCCTAAGAGAACTGACAGAGTGGATGAGAGGCACAGGTCCCCTTCCAGGGATTCTGACCACTCCTATCACTCTGGCAGAGAATTTGTCCATCAGAGGAACTCATACTTTCCCATAAGAGAGACCTCCTCTGAAAGAATGTGCAAACTGCTACAGTATGAGGAAGCACGAGTTGCCCTCAGAACCAAGCAGTTGGCACTGGATAGAGAAGCCCTGGAGATCCAGAGAGCTTCTAGAAGAGAGGGGTTAGAACCCCTTGGTGGCAGCAACAGTGTCCCTAGAGGCAGAGAATATATTCCAGACCATAGGAACCTGAGCAAGGTTGTTCCTCCCTACCAGAGTGGGGACGATATCCACAAGTGGATAACTGCTATGGAGAGGGCCTGTAGAGTACAGCAGGTCCCCCAAAAGCAGTGGGCAGCAATCTTGTGGCTCTCTGTAGGAGAGTAGGATCTGCCTCTTAGGTTGCACCCACTTTTATC